>CAJQZP010000693.1:5780833-6486666 GCA_907164705.1 Parnassius apollo
AAGTGCCGCTGAGTTCCTTGCTGGTTCTTTCCAGAACAGAGATTTTTTCCGAACCAGTGGTAAATTAAAAAAAGTTACTTTCAATAAGTATTATTTACAATCTATATGAATAATCTATATAAAATGAATAAAAAGGTTACTGTTTATGTATCTCACACCGCGCCTAGTTGGTAAGGCTAATAAAACAATTAGCTAAAAATATTTTTCTCTATATTAAAACGTTCGTCAAATGTATATTTAGATTCTCAGTTTCTTATCGTCATTATTGATTTATATCACATTAACTAATGTAATGGATAATGGTAGAGTCGAAGTGATCCGGCGATTCACATGCGGGCTTCTTAAAATATTAAATTGTTTAACGATCGTCATATTGTGAGTATCTAACAACAACCACAGTAAAAGATAAGATCTGAGAAATAAAAATAATTCTACACTTAATGATTTCTTAAATTTACGCGAACACTGCACATTGAACAAAACTATTGAGGTATACGGATTTTATCGCGTTTAATTAATTAATCTTTAACTTAGTTTTAATTAAAATAAATTTTTAATTTCAATAATACTCAATAACTGAAGGTAGCTGGGCTAACTGTGATATTGGGACGTCAAAAATCTCAGTCCCTCCGTGACCATGGGTGCTGTAAAGCACCCGAAACGTAGGGAATTAAAAATAAGTTAATTGAAATTATTCAAATCTACACGTATTGTACTCTTTTTCATTTCATTTGCCGAAGTTATAAGATAAGGTAGACAAATTGAATGAAATTCAGGTGCGTCTTCACCAGTGAGGACTAAGATAGAATGCCTCGTTTCCAGTAAAAAGGGTCTCCGGTGTTTTACACTCACCATACAAAACATAACAAACAGCGTTTAGCTACTATTTTACGCTGGTATTCTGTGAGAGCGTAGTTTTTACCCGGTTGAGCCGATCGAATCGTGCTACAACTATACTTCTAATATAACTGCAGCATGACTCTACCACGTTAAACCATCATCATCATTATTAAATGAGATCCCCCGGCCTCCGGACGTCACTTATTTTCTGATGAATGAAATGTGTAAGATTGTGTAGTGTTAGTATCTACCTACTATGATCTCATGCCTACCTGCTAGCTTGGATAGACAGCCATTTTCCAGGTATTAGGTAACCAATATACGTAAAGAGTAAAGGCATTACTCACCTCACGTTAATTGTCCCCAGCGAAAAGAATAAAAAAAGAAATGGAATTGAGTAATTTTTTGAGAGCTTTAAAGCGTGTGCAAAGCGATACTGCCGACGGAAAGTGTCTGGGTGTATTGATGACTGTTTTTAACGATATCTAACATACACGTAAAAATCAGCTGGGAGAATTAATGTGAGGTGAGTAGTGTTTTTACATACCTTGATTACTTGACACCTGAAAAATGGTCGTCTGGCCAAGCTAGTAGGTAAGCATGCAGTTATAGTAGATACTAACACTACTCAATCTTACACATTTCATTTGTCAGAAAACAAGTGACGTCTGGTGGCCACAGGATTTGGACTATTTTATTTAAAACTAACTCTTTGATTGTCAACTAGCGATATTTGGTGACCGAAAGATTATGTTATCCCGTTATCCCTCATTAGTATGTCGCTCCGCGATTTGGAATTGACATGTTCTCTTCGAAATATTATATATATCTGAAATGCAGGTTTCTTCATGATATTCTCCATCACCTTCACTGCGCAAACACAAATCAGCATCTAAAATAACTTACTAATCCTTAAACATGTAATGTGTATATACTGTATCTCAACCAAAACCTCGCGAGGCTCATAAACTATTTATTGGCTTCATATCGTATTCGTAAAGAAACATACTCACCGAGCGCACATGTACTTTATTATGTTTATGAGTGTGTTACTATTTTAGGGCAAAGGTCAATTGCACGTCATAAACTCATAAGCGATGAAAGATAAAGATATATGGGATACAGCTATTGCGTGTTTATGTCTTTAGTTTATTGTTAAAGCTACCATTGTTTGCGTGCAATTTTAACGTAACAGAAAAGGACTCAACATTGAAACGACCAGTAACGTGCACTTTGTCATATTATATTGTACTCATCAACATATAAAAAGTTCATTTATGACGCTGATTGGGATTAGTCTAGTTTCGATATATAGTCCTTGATCTTCCTGGAATTATGGGGTGATATAAAATGTATTGTATAAAAAGAATTACTTAGAATATTTTAGAATTTAAAAAATATATTCTTGTTTACATTCGCGTCACTTGAACAGTAGCAACGTTTTTTATTACGGTATTATTTGGTAATTGTCAATTGTTTGTTCGGCGTACTCTTAACTCTTAAAGTTTAACATACAATGTATGTAAGTAAGTCTCTTGTTAAAATGTTCGAGAGCTTTAAATTCAAACGTTTTTGGCATATAATATATATGATGTTTTTTGACGTATTTCCATTTGGTTTACTCATCATGGATGAATTAAAGTTGTACACATTTACTATACGCGTTATAAAACTACATGGTATAATTTTGAACTACGGGTTCCAAGTCTTTTTATATTATAATCATCATCATCATCATCATCATTACAGCCCTTCACAAGTCCACTGCTGAACATAGGCCTCCCCCAAGTAATGCCACAAAGCACGGTCCTGAGCCACCTGCATCCATCGACTTCCTGCATGTCTTACCAGGTCGTCACTCCATCTAGTGGGGGGTCGCCCTACACTACGCCTATCGGTACGAGGCTGCCACTCGAGAACCTTTCTTCCCCATCGGTTATCGGTTCTTCGATTACCATTTGGCTTATGCCACTTCAGCTTACTAATCCGTTGGGCTATGTCGGTCACTCTGGTTTTACTGCGGATATCCTCATTTCTGAGTCTATCACGCAGAGAAACTCCGAGCATAGCCCTCTCCATAGCTCGCTGAGCGACCTTAAGCGTCCTCATACGGCCAGCAGTGAAGGACCACGTCTCAGATCCGTAAGTCATCACTGGCAACACGCACTGGTTGTACAATCTAGTTTTTAGAGATTGAGGTATACCTGACGAAAAGATATGCCGTAATTTCCCGAACGCTGCCCAGCCGAGTTGAATCCGTCGATTGACCTCTCGGTCGAAGTTGGACTTACCTAGTCGGACTATTTGTCCCAGGTAAACGTATTCGTCAACAACTTCGAGCATAGTGCTCCCAACAACTACCGGCATAGGTGTGACTTGGACATTGAACATGATCTTTGTTTTGTCCATGTTCATCTTAAGACCTATCCGTTGGGAGGCACTATTGAGGTCATTGAGCATAGTGCTTAAGTCCTCCAGCGATTCTGCCATAAGGACTATATCGTCGGCAAATCGAAGGTGAGTGATGTACTCGCCATTGATGTCAATACCGTATCCTTTCCAGTCCAGTAGCTTGAAAACGTCTTCCAATGCAGCGGTGAAGAGTTTCGGGGATATAACGTCACCCTGTCTTACACCTCTCTGCAGTTGGATAGGTTTCGAGCTCTGGTTCTGTACTCGGATAGCCATCGTAGCCCTACTGTACAAACACTTCAGCACTTCGATATACCGACAGTCTACTTGGCACCGCTGAAGGGACTGTAGCACCGCCCAAATTTCGACGGAATCAAAGGCTTTCTCATAGTCCACATACGCCAGGCAAAGTGGCAGATTGTACTCTTCAGTCTTCTGTACAATCTGCCGCAGGGTATGTATATGGTCTATGGTACTGAAACCTTTTCGGAAACCGGCTTGTTCGGGAGGCTGGAAGTCGTCAAGTCTGCGTGCGAGACGATTCGTAATGACTCTCGAAAACAGCACGTAGACGCGGCTCAGAAGGGAAATCGGTCTGTAGTTCTTTAAGAGAGCGTTGTCGCCTTTCTTAAAGAACAAGACCACCGCACTTCTGCTCCACGCCTCTGGAGTAGTGCCACCATGGAGGACGGAATTGAAGAGCTTCTGAAGGACTTCAAGTACCGGTGTTCCACCCGCTTTCAGAAGCTCCGCTGTAATTCCATCCTCGCCTGGGGCCCTGCCGTTTTTAAGGTGCTGGAGAGCCATTCTAATCTCGCTTAGTCTGACGTCCGGGATATCATCGGAATAGTGTCGGATAAGACTTGCTCTTGGATCGTTACTCACACTTGCGTGTGGCTCCAACGATGATGTGTACAGCTGCCCATAGAACCTCTCAATCTCACTCAAAATCTCAGGTGTCCCGGAAACGATGTTGCCACACTCAGTCTTCAGCCTTGACAGTTGGCTCTTTCTGGCAGACAGATCTCTGGCAAAGACTTTGGAGCCCTGGTTCCGCTCGATCGCTTCTTTAATACGAGAAGTATTAAAGTTGCGTAAGTCTCGCCGTATGCATTTGGAGATCTGTCTGTTCAGTTGCCTGTATGCTGTCAAATCTGTTGACGATTGCAGCCTCATCTCCCGTCTAACAGCCATGAGATTAAGAGTGTGATCGGAGAGTTTTTGTGTTCTTCTGCGGCGGGTCTTGCAGAACTTAGCTCCGACCGCATGGACAGTTTCCACGAGCTTGTCGTTCATATCGTCCACTGCATTGCAATCTTCTAGGCACTGGAAGCGGTTACGTAACTCGAGCTGAAAGGTTTCGGGATTCTGGATTAGAGCACGAGGGGGACGGAGCGTTGACTTCATTAGACGAGACCTCTCCAACTTAACGTTTAGGTTCAGTGTGCCTCTAACCATTCGGTGATCGCTGCCAGTTTTCACCCTTGCGATCACTGAGACATCACTGAACAGTTGGCGTCTGGTCGTCATAATGAAGTCAATCTCATTTTTTGTCGAACCGTCGGGGCTCGACCAGGTCCACTTCCTGTGGGGCCGCTTCTGGAAGAAAGAGTTCATCATAAAGAGTCCCTCTTTCTCCATAAAGTCGGCCAGCTGCTGGCCCCTTCGGTTCCGTTGCCCTACTCCAAATTTCCCTACCTTCAGCTCACCGCTTTCTCTTGTGCCCAGTTTTGCGTTGAAGTCTCCCATCAACACCGTGTAGTAGGTTTTGGAGGAATGTATGGCTCTGGAAATATCCTCATACATTTCCTCCACCTCCTCATCGGGATGTGCCGAGGTTGGTGCATAAACCTGAATGACCTTCAGCGAATACCGTTTGGTGATTCTGAGTATCAGGTACGCGACCCTCGTCGACACACTCCCAATCTTTACAACGTTGTTGACGAGAGATTTGTGGACGATAAATCCGACACCTCCTTGGGACAGATGGTCGCCCTCCCGGTGATAGAACAAGTTGCCGGACTCGAGGATTGCCGTGTCCTCCCCCTCTCTTCGGACCTCGGATAATCCAATAATAAGCCAGCGCAACTTGTCTACCTCTTCTTCCAGCTCCAGTATCTTCTCGTCAGTCCTCAGGGTGCGTGCGTTATATGTTGCCAGGTCGAGTCGTCGTAGGTGGCAACCGAACCTCCACCGGAGATTCTTAGCACCCCCTGCCCCGCCGTTACCATGGTCGCCACCGTAGCCAGGAATAGCGGGGCCGCCGGGGGACTGGGGGCCGTCTGTTTGTGTATTTATTCATTGGGGGGTATTTGCCATAGTTGCCACGCTTGGCGAGCGGGTTGGCAACCGCAGTTTTTTATTACGTCACAGTTGTCATCAGGAAGACGCTGCTGCCCATCTCCTGCCTGTCTCCCTCTGTCGCCTCTTACGACACCCACGGGAAGATATGGGGTAGTGGATATTCTTAACCGCCACTACACGGCACGGCACTATATTATAATATTAACTTAAAAAAAAACAATAACTATAAGCAATATAAAGCATACGAACTTATATAAAAGACTCTTTTATATAAGTTCGTATACTTTATATTGCTGTTCGTATCGTTTGTTTACAGCGGATCGTGATGAAAAATGTCGGCCTCTGTAGAACTACAAAATATTCCAAAAACCAAATTTGATACATAATTGACCAAGGTAAGATACTATTATTATAATGATAATCACAGATTTTCATTACAATATATTGTTTCGCTAAAAGTACGTAGGATTTGTATATAAATACACTTATACGTCTTGGACTTTATGGACTGACCTGAAGGTAGATGTACTTCGGTAAATTAATTTAAGAGAGAATGCTTAGTTAAAATACTGGTTATGACTAGATGAAAAATTTTTGAAAACGAAATGTAGTTGATGAGAAAAAAATTATTAACGAGTCTGGTAAAAAACAGTAATTTTTACGATAATGGCTGAATACAAATACCTAAAAATTAAAATAATATTAAAGTTGATTTCTGGTTAAAAGATTTTCAATTAACAATTATAAAAAAAAAATTGAATCTCAATAACGCATAACATAGTAAAATTAAAAAAAAATACTTACTATTGTTGATTGAGAATTTTATTTCTACATTTTTTCGAGATCATATGAGTACTTTTGGATTTTCCAAACTGTTTTTATTGATATTTGACTTAAAATTATCGGAAAATTAGAAGTTATAGTAACAAGGTTATTTGTGAAAAGTTGCGCGTATTTAAAATACTTTAAAAAAATTACGTATAACATGCGAGCGCTTAAGGCATGCACATTTGAATTTACCGAAGGTTTTTTATATTTTAATACATTATTAATTTGATATAAAGAGGATAGGTATACCCGCCGTGGTCTTTTTGGAATTTTGCATTGTAGCGACTTCACCCACGAGCTGATAAAGGTTATCGTAATATGCATAGGATATTAATGCGTCACTCTGTTTTCTAGCTAAGAATTTACAACGGAGGCGTTAGCGAAATTGGCGATTGTCCAAGTAACGTTTGTATACTTTGAAACTGGTCTATATTCGTTCCATGAAGTTTTATTGGTGACCACCTAACACCTACTGGCGATGTTTTCGCAATCCAAACATCGTTAAAATACCACGAAGGTAAAAACGTTAAATTTTATGTATTTTTATTTATTTAGTCTTGTGATAATGTATTGATGAGTTCAGCCTTTATAACGTTAAAATTAAAAACAATTTAATAGTTTGCCGGATTGTACATGGTTAGCGAAGCCACTAGATACTCGCAATCAACATCAGAACAAGAAAGATGATTGTTGCGTTGTGACCACCCAAGATAAAATTCATATTTATCACAGTCCATAATTATACTTACTCTCTACAGCAGTAATGCACAGACTTATTAAGACTAGGGGCCACTCGGGCAAATTATGAATGGCGGGCCGCCAGGAGTATAGGTAATTAAAGACAATAAAGAGTTGATAATAATGTATTAAAATTGAAAAAGAATTTATTAATTTGAAGCGTGGCACTGCATAGTGCTTACAATCTTTTTTATATTTGGCTCAAATTTACTTGCAGCAACAAGTAAAACTGCTTCCAAACTTTCATTTGCAAGGCGGTACCGATTTTTTGTTTTATTATTATTTAGTATTGAAAAGGTTTGTTCACATATGTAGGTAGAACCAAATAAACTGGCACATTTCAGAGCGTTTGTGCGCAACTCTTTGTACGTATTTTTATCAATGCAGCGGTAAAAGTTCAGCAAGTCTCCTTCGTTGAATTTGTTGCGTAAATCTTGGTCGTTTTGAATGTCCATAATTTCTAACTGCATTGACTCTGGCGCATTTTCAACTGAAATCGTGAAAGGATTGCTGAATATGTCCAACAGAGGTTTCACTTTTTTAAACTCCGAAAATCTGTCTTGAAAATATTGAATCAAAATATCTAGCTTTTCTACATAACTTAAATTAATCGCAGTTTTGTTGAATTTTCTTATAATTCGGAAAATGATTCTAATTTCCAGAATTCAACTGCGATCTGAAAAGTGTAAGCTTGCATTGAAAGGATGATACATGAGCGTAGTGCTGGGATATCAGTCGATTATTGCCTTGAAGCCGTGTGTTCAAGACATTCAAATGATTTGTAATATCAACTAAAAAAGCCAAATCAAACAACCAATCAGGATTTTTAAGTTCCGGGACATCCCTTTGCTTTTCCGCCAGAAATATTCCAATTTCTTCTATTAAATTTAGAAATCGTTCCAGGCTTAGTCCACGACTTAGCCACCTTAATTCTGTATAATATAGTAAATCTCCATATTCGCTTTCGATGTCATCAAGGAATTGTTTGAATTGCCTGTGATTGAGTCCTCGTGATTTTATGAAATTTACAGTCGAAGCCACCACTTTCAAGACATTTTGAAATTCAATTTTTTTTAGAACAGAGGGCTTCTTGGTGTATAATGCAGTGAAACTGCATGAGATCTTCAGCGTTTATGTTTTTTTCTTGCAGATGCTTTTTCAGCAAAGTAACTAGCCCAGAATTGACACCAATCATCGGAGGAGCACCGTCAGTCGCAACTCCCGATAATCTTGATAAGTCCAAATAAGTTTTTGAACACTCATCCAAAAGTACATTGAGTATATCAACTCCTCTGGTTTGACCTTTCAATGAACACATTCCTAATAACTCTTCTAAGACTTCAAAATCTTGAGTAACACCTCGTATGAATATCAGAAGTTGAGCTGTGGAACTAATATCAGTGGATTCGTCGAGTGCTAATGAAAAAAATTCAATGATCTTAGTTTTTTCATTTAATTGTTCCGCAATATTACCTGACAAAGACATAATTCATCTTTGGATAGTCATACGATTCAGTTGAATTTCTCAAACTTTTTTGCTGCTTCTGGACACGTTTTCTTAGCGGCAATTTCTACGCATTCTTTTACAAAATCCCCATCATTGAAGGGGCGACTTCGCTTTGCTCTGATTCGAGAAATTTCATAACTAACTTCTGTAGCTGTTTTTGAATCTTGAATGGGTTTTGTAAACATAGCTTGCTGACCAATAAGCTCCCGTTTTAAAGACAACATTTTTTGCTTTCTTAATTCGCCTGTAAACTTGGTAAAAGTAGGATGCTGCGTTTCATAGTGCCTTTTTACATTATATTCCTTTGCAATCGCAACAGAATTCTTGCAAATTTGCAAAAAAAAAACAAGGCCCCCCCCCCCCCTCTACACGCTTGAAGCTGGAGCATAAATTTAGATGTACTCTTAACGTGACGGCGGAAATGGGTAATATGATAACACTAACCCAGGTGGACTCCCAAGACTAGAAAGAAGCCCTACCACTTCTGCATCACAAATCCGGTCAAGCGTCACTTTTACACAAATCTGTAAGTGTTCAGTGCGTGAGAAGCCAACTGCATAGTAAAAAATGTTAGCAGAGTGCTGACCATAAGCTTAAAAGATAGTAGCTGAAGCTATGTTGTTTTTACAGATAATAAAAACCTACAAGAGCCATTATTATTTAAGGTTTATATATGGCCAGTATTCTAGCTACTTTTACCGCGAAACGTCGTTTTTAACACCATGATACGAGTGGTTTGCGATGGGTTATTAAAAATTAAAGATACTTAACCGCGTATCCGTTACAGCGTGTTTAACTTCTCACGATGTATTGAACGCTTTATTATATAAAGTTAATCGCTCAGTCATTATTTCAGGGTCGCTGAAATCAAACGTCGCGTTTCTTTCTCAAATTAACAAAGAAATTGTGTTTTGAGACATAGTCGTATAAAATCACTTGTATAAAGGCTGCTTCGGTGAAACTTGTAACTTCCAAGTATTTTGGATTAAAGTCGCTTAAGCAATTACAAGCCCGTTTATTTCGCATTGCTTCGTAATCCATTTGTCAATATTAAGAAATTCTTCTTCATAATTTAATCTTAATTCCTATGGAATTGAGAACGACTTTCGAATCGAATGAAAGACGTTTAGGAGTCTTTTAGATTCAACCTGATCCCTTCTGTTAAATTCTGTTAAGCTCTATTGCTTAAATAATAATATTATATGACATGAATACAATAGCACTTATCCTCAAAATGATGTTGTTTGTTCAATGATCAGAAATATGTTACATTATTTTCGCAAATGAAATTTCCACTAAGTTATAGTATCGTATTCTTTGATTTTATTGCGTAAACATGTCCATGTAGATCTATGATATTGCCCACAATTTTCAAGGACTTACTATAATGAACCTGTGTTAACTGAGATGAACGTAGGACAACTTTTATGTATTGACTATTGAAAACTATTCAGACAAGGTGGCTCTAGTCTTATACAATACGTGTAAGACAAAAGGTATATAACCACTGTACATTATTTTGCAATAACCGGCCAAATTTGCAAAGAATGTTCAGAATAAGTAATATAGGCGAAGAAAATGAAGAAGGCGAATAATGGCGAAGAAAAATTGACTAAAAATTTCGCGAAGATTCTGTCATTTTTATCTTTTAAATTCAAAATACATGGAAATCATTGATTTACTTACAAAAAAGTGGAAATGCACACACATTCGTAAGAGTCCATCGGTATGCAATAACGTTGTTGCCCATAAATCACATTCGATTTGGTATAATGTCGAATAAAAGTAGAAGCCATTTTTACAAAAAACAGTAAGTCATTATTTATACATTTCTATTTAAGTTTAAAATATGACTACTCTTTGAAAAATAACCTTGTACATTAACGAAGTATATTAGACATCAATAGGATTAGGTTTACCGACAACTTTTTTTATACCTCAATTTTCTTGATACCGCACCTTCATGATAGGCTGCCGTTTTGAATTTATAATTTACAGGCTGTTCCTGCGACTACGTTCGTGTGGAATTTGTTACGGTTGGATTTCGTGGGTTATGATTTTCGCGTGGAACCCTAATTGGTTTTCTAAAATAAAAGTAGCCTAAATTATTCCTTATAACATCAGCTATCTGCCACTAAAAGTCCCTTCAAAATCAGTTCAGCCATTTCGGAGATTAGCCGGAAAAAACAGACAGTCAAAGAATTTTTAAATTGTTTTTTTTTTCTTTCCGCTAAGAAAATTGAAAATTTTCAAAAATAGGGATGTTATTGGTTTCATCCCGATTTGCGAAAATTGAATTTTCATCAGATCTCGACGTTTTGAGACCCAGGAAGTTATTCTGACTAATTTCACGTGGACGTCCGTACGGATGTATGTATGTATGTGTGTGTAGTATGTAAACCTTTCATAACTTTTGAACGTCTTGATCGATTTGGATGCGATTTGCGGCGTTCTAAAGATCTCAATGTGGAATAGATTCGGTAACAATATGAACTGATTCGGACGAGTAGATTTTGAGAAATCTGAAAAATAAAATTTTTGAAAAACTGTCTTTTTGGCATAACTTTTAAACGGCTTTACCAATCGATTTCAAAACCTAATCAGCTCTTAAGCTCAAAAAATGACGTTTGTAAAATAAAAATCGTTCGTTTGTGAGATATCGAAGGAGGAAAAATTTGAAGAAAAATAAACGTTTTTTTAACATAATTTCGAGATTTCGCAACATAATTTGGTGAAATTTGGAGCGCTTTGCATTTAAAATTACCGGGAAGTTCCAGGGATGGCCTGCAGGGTCAACCAATTTTTTTTCTTATAAGAACCGTATATACCGTAGATGCATTTAGTAAAAAGCTGTTATTTTGACATTACAAACAAACACTTCAATTTTATTATTTTGTATAGATTATTTGATTTATTTTAAGGAATGTACAACAAAATGCGGTGACAAATTAAAATTTAGAACAAATTAAATAAAAATAAATGTTTGTTACAGTATACTATAATTTAGTGCGCAATACGGAGCTAAACGTCGGTTTGGCATGCGAAAGAAACATCGTGTACTCTCGTTATAGAGTGATATGTTCTAGACGCCAACTTTGCTATAAATTGCAACCGAGATAATATTGGATTATCGAAATTAAATATTATAGGTTAATGTGGTTATTACTCGTACCGACCCATTCGTGCTGCAGGTATAATTATATATATATATATATATATATATATATATAATAAGGCAATAATATATTATAATAATATCGGTGTAGGTTAGTGACGATCCATTCGCCCGCTGACATAACAGTCAGCGCCTTGCCAGAGGCATTAGCTATTAGCGCCGTGCTTCGGTAAAATTGAGAGTGCAAAGGCCCGTTTGTGCATATGGCCTCGCCATTAAACGGCGCTGGGTCTGGGCCTCTCCCGTTAACTGGATAAAAAATGAATTTACATGGATGATGCAAAATCGAAGAATGCGTACAAGGCCGCTGCCTGGAAGTCTCCAGGGCGCGTCTAGAGCTGGCGCTGGATGCGACAGCTGCCGAGTGCGAGGTGCTGCACGACCACCCAGCAGCTCCTCGCATCCATCATCCCCACCAGATGGCTTGGTGTCGGTAGGATGCTCTTGGATTCAGCAAGCGGCACCAGCGACTGGAGTACACCACATGCGATAGACATGTGGTGAATGAGAACGCATTGCGGGCGTACTTTAGGACGAAAGGGGGAGAAGTTGGAGGTTTTGCGTATCGGGTTAGGATACACCGCTATTTTGCTGAGCTGGAGCCATCTATTACCATCACAGACCAAAATCTGGCAGACCGAGCTCATAAATATTTGGTGACGCCGTACTCGAACGGCTACGACGTGAGGCTGATCCCTCTTCGGATAAAAATACCACGACAGGAGATGCGATGCTACGTATTGCAGACCAGCCTGCACACGTGGATACCGCCGTAGATCCCTCGGTTAGTTGATTCAGACGATGATGGGTTGCTAACTCCAAGGGCATAGACTTCTATAATAGCCATCAACATTCATCAAATTAAGGACCCTTTCCGAGGCTGAAACATAACTATACCTGGATATGTCACAGAACGTCGAAACGGTCAGTTTTGTGTTTTATGCACGCTTGACCAAAGTTTTTTAACAGCCTTTTGTCAGGTATGAATAAGACACACGCAAATAACGGTTGGGTATTTATACCTTTGACACCTCAGGTGGTCTCAAACTGAACATAACTCCCTGGTTAGAAAAAACCCACACTACTATGACGTCCCGTAGAGTGCATTAACCGAGATCAGAGAGAATATGAGGCTATGCTTGCCGCGGAAATATGGTGGACGTGGCGTTATCGCGAAGTATGCAGCCTCCGTAATTACTTCCCGACGAGTTCGGATGATCCATTCCGTAGGGACGTCATTTCTTGTGATAAAGGGCTTACCCCTCTATCTGGCAGGACACAGCAGAACAGAGTATTTCCGACCGGAAGGCCTTATGGAAGAAGAAGGAGCTCCACGGGAGGTTCTACAAGGTTTTACAAGAGTCTCTCGTAGATATAGTCGCCTCCCTACACTGGCTACGTTTCGGTGACCTCTTTGGTGAAACCGAGGGTTAGTCTGTGCGATACAATATCAGGTTATTAAGACCAACAACTATCGGAGATACATCCTAAAGGAAATCACCGTCGACATCTGTCGAGCTTGTCGTCATTCCGGTGAGTCACTTAAGCATGTCATCTCCGATTGTTCGGCGCTTTCTAACTCTGAGTACTTGCACAGGCACAACCTAGTAGCCAACACTTTACACCAGGAACTTGCTCTGAAATACGACCTCGTGGATCGGAAACTGCCTTATTATAAGTACTTGCCGGTAGCCGTGCTCGAAAATGACTGCGCCAGGCTCTACTGAGGCCGGGCCATCATCACTGACAGGACTATTTTTCCAATAAGGCTGATAATGTGCTGATAGACCGGGTACAGTTAAGGATATTTTTGGTCGAAATTATCATTCCGTATAACGAGAACCTCGTTAAAGCCGAAACAGATAAACGGAAAATAACTGGTTCTCGCTCACGAGGTGACCGACATGAGGGTGGTCTGCCCAGGGAAGTTATACCAGTACTATACCATTATATGTAGTCGTTTCGCTGACCCGCTAGGCTGACAAGCTAATCCCGGTCAGCATCGCGGGTCATCTGATATGACTGAGACTCGTTGACGGACCGCTCCGGGCTCAAATGCAGAAGGTGGTGTTCCTCGATACCGCCCGCATTGTCCGCCGGTTTCTCTACCTTTCTCCCTAACCCTTGGCCGTTTGGTCGAGGGCTTCCATCTGGCTGGGTTTTTATTTATTTATTTTATTTTAATTGATATTTATAATTTTCATTTATATATTTATACAGCCAACTAGACGAGAAAATTATATTAATACCTCATTATAATAATAATGTCCTCCAGACCGAATTTCGGTCACGGCGGTCACTCAATGGAGACTAGCCATCTGCGCAGCACTGGATTATAGTGCCTAAGTGTATGCACTCTCTATTCTCTCACTCTCACAGTCGGATGAGACGGTAATTGGATAAGACCGAAGAGAGATCAGGCGCAGAACCAACGGCTCTACATACTTTCCAAAGTACCGTAGTCAAACACCACCAACTTTCTAACTCCGGGCTGCTACCGAGAATTTCTTGACAAAAAACTCAATAACTGATTTTGGCCCGACCCGGGGTTCGAACCCGGGCCCTCATGAATCAACTATCGCGTTAACGACCACCATATCAACAAGGCAGTCGCTGCAGGCATAATACAGCTGAAACGTGGCTCTACCACGTATGTACATTCTACAATTAAACTCATTTATCTATTAATACAATCAGGCGTTACCTTGCGGAAATCCTTTGAAGAGTTCTTCAAACTAGGTAAGAAACATCATTTTATTTTATTACGTGGATATAAGCAAATTAATATTTAAGGAAACCAGTTTTTACATATTTTATATTCCCGATGTTTCGAGCACTTTATAGCGGGGGGTCTTAGGTGTTCAACAATGTCACAGTTAACCACGGCTACCTCAAAATTAAAATTACTAATTTTTATTCCGATCTACGGAAAAAAATTAATAAATTAAAAAAATAATCTGGAGGCAGCCGTGCATAACTATGATATTGTCGAACACATCGGTCTCCCCCGTGACCACAGGTGCTGTAAAGTGCTCGAAACGTCGGGAATATAAAATATACATACGCGCGATAAAATCGGTAAAAACTAGTTTAATTTAAATGTGTAGTGTTCGCATAAATATAAGAAGACATAATAAATATTTAAAAATTTTAATTTATTTGTGCCTATGACATTATTTAGTAAGATTATCAATTAATTACTCCATTTATAACGTTAAGGAAGGAAAGATAGCGCGTGGGCGTGAGTTCATGACCTATGATTGTAATCGCAGAAGCGGGTTTTACGACTCTGAATCACTTTACAATGGGCTTAGCAGAAGTGGGCTCACTCACGCCTAATTATACTGGACGATGACCTGTGCCCGTATTGCAACTAGGATCTGATTATATCTAATACTTACTTTTTATACAATCTATACATCTATACATATAAATACAATTGAAGTATCTATTTGAATGTGAAATGAAATTAATTGAAATGTGTTTGTAATATCGAAATAATTGGTTTTTATTGAGCTGAGGTTATTTGCAAGATTTGACTTGCGAGGAATTAAGACATGAATAACTATTTTTAAAAGTTTTGTCTGCCTGTCTGTATGGGTTAATTGTTCAGCCAGTTCAGCCATACCGATGCCTTAGGCTTTGGAGTGTCTGAACTGATTGTAATGAAACTTGACGAGCAGATATAGGGCAATGCCAGGTGTTATTTGGATTATATTTCATCCGAAAAACTGTTTTTTTAAGAAATCGAATAATTGATAAAATGGCCTTTGTCTCTTTGATGATGGTGATATGGATGGGTTACTAGCATGTGACAGAAACCTACTTTATCCCTTTTGAATAGTTTATTTTCACACACATTTTGAAATAAAATAAAACAGGTAAGACGGCCGATCAAAAACTGAATAAACTGAGTGCTGTTCGTGATCACTGCGCAGAAGTAGACCCGTTTTAATTAGGGTTTATTTACTGGTCTTAATAAAAACCATTTACTGAAAAAGTTGCTTTTTTAACGAGCTGCAAAGTGCTCGTTAAAGATTTTAAAACTAAATATAGGGTAAATAAAAATTTGCACTTTTACTTGATGTTTTAACGGCGAAGCATTATTAATTATTTTGAATTTAGAGACCCATAATATTGTATTATAAGCTGTTCACCGCGACTTCGTCCGCATGGGAGTTCCATGGGTTTTGATTTATTTGTGTGAAGCCCTAATTGATTTTCTAAAATAAAAGTGGCTTAAGGTTCTCCTCTTCTCGTCAGGTATACCTTAAACCCTGAAAACTAAATTGTACAACCAGTGCGTGTTGCCAGTGATGACATACGAATCTGAGACGTGGTCCTTCACTGCTGACCATATGAAGACGCTCAAGGTCACCCAGCGAGCTATGGAGGAGGGCTATGCTCGGAGTTTCTCTGCGTGATAGATTCAGAAATGAGCATATGCGCAGTAGAACCAAAGTGGCCGACATATCCCAACGGATTGGTAAGCTGAAATGGCAATGGGCCGGCCATATAGCTCGAAGAACCGACAACCTTTGGGGAAAAAAGGTTCTCGAGTGGCATCCTCGTACCCGCAGGCGAATTGTAGGGCGACCCCCCACTAGATGGAGTGACGACCTGGTAAGACATGCAGGAAGTCGATGGATGCAGGTGGCTCAAGACCGTGCTTTGTGGCATAACTTGGGGGAGGCCTATGTTCAGCGTTGGACTTGTAAAGGGCTGTAATTATGATAATGATGATGAAGTTACTCCTTATAACATCTGCTACTTGCCAGTGAGAGTCCCTTCATAATCGGTCCAGCCCTTTCGGAGACTATCCGGAACAAACAGACAGACAGACAGACCGAATGACAGACAGACATAGAGACAATTATTAATAAAAATTGTTTATTTAGTTATAAGTACCGTAATACTGTTACTAGCGCTTAGTCTTCGATCAACAATACCAACTAGATGACGGTTCACGTACAAAATCATAGCTAAATACTGTCCGCATGAATATAAACTATGAAAAGACATAAATTAAATAACATTTAGTGTGAAATCAACCTAAAGTTATAACAAATAAGTTTCTTTTTCCCGTTATTGCCTTGCGAGCTACACTCTCACGTGCAAGAGCTCACGTCTCATGTGCGCTCTTATTTACTGAGATGGATTTCTTGCGCCGACCCGACATCTAGTTGGTATTGTTGATCGAAGCATTTAGTAAAAAGATGTTATTTTGACATTACCAATGGACACTTGAATTTTATTTGTATAGATTTATCAACATATTATTAATTTTAGAAAAAGGGTTATAATGGAAAGGTTCTAGAGTTGAGGCCTTGTCCTGGTAAGTGAAATGTAGGACGGCTTCAACTAGATAATATAACGACCTGGTGAAACAAAAAGGAGGTCGATGCATGTAAGTGGCTCAGAACCGAGCTTTTGAGGCATAACTTGAGGGAGGCCTATGTATGATTATTGATATATAGACATCCATGGTTTTCTCTTGTCTATTTCTAACGCCAAAAGGCAAAGCTGCGGCTTCTGTTTATATTGTGTTAGAGTGCCAATATATTTATAGGCATTTTAGTCCTTGGAAGTGATAACTATTGACCTTGTGAGTAACTTGGGATTTGTAGATTATTTTGTTTTAAATTAGCTGCACGTGTTTATATTCACAGGATCTGCTTACCAATAGATGTACGCCTAGTTAGTTGGTTGTTCTGAAACTGAAACTGAAGCTTTTCACGTATGAGCTGATTTTTTTTTACAGGATTGGGTGACAAACGAGCACGTAGTCCACCTGATGGTAAGTGGTTACTGTGGCCCATAGACATCTACATCTATCCTCGATCACGAATCAGAATGCAGATGCGTTGTCACCCGTGAGGACTAAGACAAAATACCTCGTTTCCAGTAAACAGTAAAAAGGATCTCCGATTCTCTACACTCACCATACGAAACACAGTAGCATTGAGCTACTGTTTTACGCTGGTATTCTGTGAGAGAATGGTCCTTCCCCGTACCTACTAATATAATTGCAGCATGGCTCTTCCACGTATAAAAAACAACTTCACGGTTACACTATATATATATATATATATATATACTACACAATGCTCATACAGGAGCTTTTAATAGCCAGTAATTGTCGCTGTAATTTTGCAATTTGCTTTTGTGCATAATATATATAAAACACGGGTATGAAAATGACATCCTGGGAGCAAAAACTGATGAGAATTTTTAATTAAAAATTGACGACAGCTGATATAAAATTTGCTTTGTGTTCAACACACAATGTTTCATAGGTAAAACAACTGCCGAAAGCATCGAGTCCCTTATTTTACTTTTTTATAAGTCTCAGATAAAAAATACAGTCCTTAGAGGGACGATAAGTAGGCGTCCCTCGTCCTTTAAAGTTTCGAGAAAGAAAGATTATGTAAAGGGAAGTAGTCTATCAAGTTTCGAAAATTCTCCCCAGCGCGATCTTGTTATTTTTTGCGGCACGCTAAAATGTCTGACCTGATCGCCTTTCGATATAAACCACAAACAAAGTACCTATCAAATTATAGGGCACATATTACAGTGTAATCTTCTTAACTTTTATACGTGGTAGAGCCATGCTGCAGTTATATTAGTAGTATAGTTGTAGCACGAATGGGTCCGCTCGACCGGGGAATGACCACGCTCTCACAGAATACCAGCGTGAAATAGTAGTTTGATACTGCTGTGTTTCGTATGGTGAGTGTAGAGAACCGTAGACCCTTTTTACTGGAAACGAGGCATTCCATCTAAGTCCTCACGGGTGACAACGCATTTTCATTTTGATTTTTAATCTAAGAGAGTAGATGTCCATGGGACGTAGCAACCACTTACCATCAGGTGGACTGTGTGACGGTATAGGAATATCCTCTACCCATATCGTGGGTGTCGTAAGAGGTGGCAGAGGGAAACTGAAACAGGATATGGGCAGCGCCTTCTTCCTGATCACAGCTGAATAAAAAAAACTGCTATTGCCAACCTACGGCTGCCAAGCGTGGCAACTATGGTAAAATTCCCTTTATAAGGCAATCTATGGAGGAAACCTATCTTCAGCAGTGGACTTTTATAGGCTGTAATGAATGGAAGTATGGTAGTGTCGTGTGGTTGAGGCGTAAGTACATCACCCCATTTCGTCTAGTAGGTGTCGTAGGAGCCGTATATGGGAAATGCTAAAAAAATCTTATGACTGCCAAAAGATGGCGGCACATTCATCCTGGTTATCGTCGTCATCATCATTATTACAGCCCTTCACAAGTTCACTGCTGAACATACGCCCCAAGGAATGCCTCAAAGCACGGTTCTGAGCCACTTGTATCCATCAACTTCCTGCATGTCTTACCATGTCGACAGTCCATCTAGTGGAGGGACGCCCTTTACTTCGCCTACCGGTAGGAGGCTTGCCACTCGAGAACCTTTTTCCCCCGTGTTTATACAAGACGTTAATATTAAGATTGGCGACATGCATCGACGTTAATGATGCGTGAAATCATCAAATTACTTAAAAATGATCTTCGTATGTACACTCAGCTTCCTACTTTATTGTAGCTAAAGTCCCATATATATTATCCTTAGTATTTTTAAAATTATTATATGACTAAAAAAACCTCCGAATAGGGATATCTGATTTGAAAGACGAGTAGAGGTTACAAACTATTACAATTGTTAGTTCCAGGAATAGAGCACTGAGCTCACCGTACGTTAATTATTGAATGCATCGTCCTATCCACATTAATCAGAGCGAATTAAGCCCGTTACGAATCATTCGGTCTTCCTAGGACCGAACACCGAGCTCATGCACCCGTGTAAGTATAACCAGCGCGTGTCGACCTCAATTTGTTTGTACAATGTTTTAAACAGAATAGATGTGGTTCTACCCGTTAAAGTCCGCTGTTATACAAGGATCTCTCGTATTAAGAAGGACTAATATCGCTACGCTTGGTATCGCATTTGTGCTCGTGGTACTAGACATCTCTCACTTCTGACGCTGCTTTCGGTTGCCGAAATTATGCTGTCATTTATCGGAGGTCATGCCGTATTTTAAACCTTTCCATTGTCGCCTCTTACGACAGCGTTCATACATCTATCTATCTAGGTATCTGGGGTTGTCAGATGGTCGGGTTTTGTCTGGGCTCTCTCGACATAACTCAAAATCTCCGGAAACTGCTTGTCTTCACATCACAGCTGCTTTTAATTTAATAAAAGCTAAGTTAGCAAGTAGATTAAACTTTGAAATAAATTGTTTGAATTTTTAAATCTTTAAAACTACTTTTACGGATTTTGTCGCGTTTAATTTTACTTTTAATTATTTTTATTGTCAATTCCCGACGTTTCGGGTGCTTTCCAGTACCCATGGTCACGGGGGACTTAGGCGACTGACGTCCCGATGTCATTGTTAAACTCGGAGTACCTTCAGCTTTTATTGGGTTTATGAACATTCTACAAGCCGCCGAAGAAGATTAGTCAGTTCCTACCATCCGTCAAGTGTCATATTCCTTACAAGATGCAGGAGTGTACAAGCTTGATTGTGAATGTGGTCTCTCTTATAGTACTACCACCTGCTTGGGACCCTATAATCAATAAAATTAAAACTAAACCCACGCATACCACTGCAAGAGTGCAAGACCTCAGGACACAAACAAATTTGCAATAGATCGGACCATAAACAACAATTAAAAAAAAGCTGAAGGTACTCCAAATTTAACTATATAATTTAATAAATTTGAAAGTGAAATTGATAATACAATTAATTTAATAATAAACTGGTTAAATAATAATAATTTAAAAATTAATCTTCAAAAAACTAAAATTATGTGCTTCAGTCAACGCTTAGCAACACCAAATATTAACGTTAATTACCAAGGGACAGAAATCAACCAAGTAGATACAACAAAATTTCTAGGTGTAACCATAGATAAAAGTTTGAACTGGAAAGCGCACACAGAAGAACTAAACAAAAGAATTAGTTCTTCTGCTTATGCGCTCTATAAACTCTCATCCGTCGTAGGTACCGATGCGCTTCTCACGGCATACCATGGTATTGTTGATTCCATCTTGAGGTATGGCATCATATTCTGGGGAAATTCTACTAATAAGGAAATTATATTTAAGTCCCAAAAAAGGTGCATCAGAGCTATGTTCGGTCTTAAAATTACTGATAGCTGCAAACCATATTTCATTGAGCACAACATTTTGAGCTTACCCTCCTTATTTATGTATGAAGTAGCAAACTTCGTTCAAAGTAACCCTAAATTGTTTAACAAACCATCGGACGTCACAATTCGCAATCGCAGGGATAATAGTAGGTTATGCGCAGTTGGTTCAAGAACGGCGTTGATGCATAAAAGTATTTTCTGTCTGGCGCCAATAATATACAATAAAATCCCCAAACACATCAAACAATTGCCTACCAGACTTTTTAAGCTACATCTTAAAAAATATTTGATAGCCAAATGTTATTACAGCTTGCCTGATTTCTTAAGTGATTGATTTGTTTATAGCTAAATTATGAATTGCGACATTTCTCTAGTGCAATTTTACGAGACGCCATTGAAATTTTTGCTCATCTAAAATTATGAACATAGGGTTAGTTAATTTGTCTTGTAGAATAATTAATATATGTAGTATAATTTTTGTACGCCATAAATGGCAAAACATGTAGCTCGTTTTAAGTTTTTTTAACACCTGTATTTTTACTCATGTTTTACAAAATAAATATCTTTATCTTTAACAATGACATCGGGACGTCAGTCATCTCAGTCCCCCGTGACCATGGGTGCTGGAAAGCACCCGAAACGTCGGGAATTAACAATAAAAATAATTAAAAGTAAAATTAAACGCAATAAAATCCGTAAAAGTGGTTTAAATCAATGTGTGTAATCAAGTGTTCGCGTAAATATGAGAAATCATTTTAAATCTTTCTGAATGCTACTATTATTGGATCCAAATTGGTGGACTCAGTAAAGTCCAATGCCAAATATATGTGTCAATCTAAACATTAAATGTTCTTAAATTAGTTATGTGTGAACAATGTTAAGCCTTTTTGTATCTTATTCATTTATAAATATTATTTGTCATTTTTATTTATATTTTTTTCTCTGACAACCACAAAATCCCGAAATTTTCAAATTTGATCCAGATATTTTGGTCTTCCGATCTATGATATTCATATCATTACGAGCCATAATAAGCCCACTGCTGAATTTAGGCATAAACTACCTAAGCACGGCTTTGTGCGACTTGCATCCACCGACTTACTACAGCTCTTACCGGATCGTCATTCCATCTTACTATATTTCTCTCTCTGTAACGATATTTTTGATCCATGCACCGGTAGTTGTTAATGAATATGTGTGCGTTTGGCTTTTAAACGGGTCATCACATCCGTTGTAACAATGTCCTTCTGGCCAATTTTCGACCACGGTGACGCTATATGAACTGCGTTTGACATAGAATACATATTTTTTTCGTAGAAGCAAGTAGCTAACCCAATAATTTTATATGCAAAAACTGGGAATGGGCCACGCTCTCCCAGAATATCAGCAAGAAATAGCAGTTTAATGCTGCTGTGTTTTGTGTGGTGAGTGTAGAGAATCGGATACCTTTTTTTACTAGAAAAGAGGCATTCTATCTTAGTCCTCGGGGGTGACCACGCATTCTGCATTTTTTGATGTGATGTAGATGTCTTTGGGACATGGCATTCGTATACCATCAAGTAGACTGTGTGATCGTTTGTCACCCTTATTATGTGAAAAAAAAACGAACACACTCACTCTTCCTTCTCTTGGTTATGCGAATAGATCGGGTGCAGTATTCAAGACACGATGACATTTACAATTGTAATTGATGCCGTAGCTCGTTCGCCCGCCCTTCTATAAAAAATTAACACAATAAGACCTGAAAACCAACAATTTCGATGCGTAATCGGTTATTCTGACCAAGATTTTTTCTAACCAGGGAGTTATGTTCAGTTTGAGACCACCTGAAGATGTCAAAGGTATAATGACCCAACCGTTATTTGCGTGTGTCTTATTCATACCTGGCAAAAGCCTGTTAAAAACTTTGGTCAAGCGTGCATAAAACACAAAACTGACCGTTTCGACGTTCTGTGACATATCCAGGTATAGTTATGTTTCAGCCTCGGAAAGGGTCCTTAATTTGATGAATGTTGATGGCTATTATAGAAGTCTATGCCCTTGGAGTTAGCAACCCATCATCGTCTGAATCAACTAACCGAGGGATCTACGGCGGTATCCACGTGTACAGGCTGGTCTGCAATACGTAGCATCGCATCTCCTGTCGTGGTATTTTTATCCGGAAAGGGATCAGCCTCACGTCGTAGCCGTTCGAGTACGGCGTCACCAAATATTTATGAGCTCGGTCTGCCAGATTTTGGTCTGTGATGGTAATAGATGGCTTCCAGCTCAGCAAAATAGCGGTGTATCCTAACCCGATACGTAAAACCTCCAACTTCTCCCCCTTTCGTCCTAAAGTACGCCCGCAATGCGTTCTCATTCACCACATGTCCATCGCATGTGGTGTACTCCAGTAGCTGGTGCCGCTTGCTGAATCCAAGAGCATCCTACCGACACCAAGCCATCTGGTGGGGATGATGGATGATGTAAATTCATTTTTTATCCAGTTAACGGAAGAGACCCAGACCCGGCGCCGTTTAATGCAGCTATTTTACCAGATAACACACCTGCATTTCGTGAATATTATGGTATATGCTAGCAAAGTTTTATAGTAGAATTCTCTCCTGTTGCGGAGGGCTGGGGGATAATAATATAAAATTAAAAGTATTCATTATTTCTATTAGATATTTTTTATAGTTTCTCATCTGGTTGCGCTGCGTAAATATATTAATGAAAATAATAAATATATACATAAACCTATATCAATAAAGTAAAATAAATTAATGAAAATACGTAAATGTATAAAAACCAAACCAGATGGAAGCCCTCGGCATGGGAGTCCCAGTCGCTTCATATAACCGAGAGACTGACCGGAATTAGCCCGTTCGCAGAAACGACCTAGCTTTGAGGACTCGAACATAATAATAACAATTATTATTATTATAGTAGAAGCTTGTCCAATCTCTATGACTTACTGAACTTACTATTGACTAGTTACTTCAGCCAAGATGCCGCGCCACGCGCTTATTAAGTAAACTAATACCTCTTGCTCAAGTTCTTTTCTAGTCTACATCTATGATACTGAGTATCATTAAGAACTAGCGATCTATGCTTCGAACGGGTGATTTCTGGATCTCGACAACAGCGCCACCTACAGACTTACTACGCTACCAGCTACTAAGCTACCAAGTGAATCTAAACCAACCATAAAGAATCCACCCACTCAAACGCACACAAAATATTTCATCAAAACCGTTCGAGCCAATTTCGAGTTTCAATAAGACTAACAGACAGCAATTAATAATAATAATAATTCTTTATTGAACACAGAAAAAAAATTTAATTGACTTTTAATGTATGTATATAGAATATTAGGTATAGTCAGAGCATAATAAAGTTCCGTACATGATTAAAACTACTTTTACGGATTTTATCGCGTTTATTTTTACTTATTATTTACTTTTATTTTTAATTCCCGACGTTTCGGGCGCTTTCCAGCACCCATGGTCACGGGGGACTGAGATGACTGACGTCCCGATGTCATTGTTAAACCCGGAGTACCTTCAGCTTTTTTAATTATTGTTTATAGTTCGATCTATGCAAAATGAACTGACTATGTACAGAGATCTTGCAGTGGTATGCTTGGATTTAGTTTTAATTTTATTGATTATAGGATCCCAAGCAGGTGGTAGTACCCAGCCTCCTTCTCTATTGAAATTAAGATGTTTTTTAATTTCAATAGCCTCACGTATCATCCTTGGTAGGAATCGGTGTTCTTTCGCGAGGATTTGTGGTCTATCAAATCTGATGTAATGGTTGGGTCCGTCTAGGATATGATCACAAACTGCAGACTTCCCGGAACGTTGATGCTTCACATCAGCTATATGTTCTTTTACGCGGGTCCTAATTGAGCTTTTTGTTTGTCCTATATAAGAGAGACCACATTCACAATCAAGCTTGTACACTCCTGCATCTTGTAGAGGAATATGACACTTGACGGATGGTAGGAACTGACTAATCTTCTTCGGCGGCTTGTAGAATGTTCTAATAGAAGCTCGCTTCAAGATATAGCCAATCTTGTCTGTGACACCTCTGACATATGGTAGTACGGCAGGCACACGCTCGACTGTGGCCAGCTTCACTCGGTCACTGTGACGTAGGCGCGGGACCCGAAGCTTGTTGTCGTGCAGAACTTGCTTGACCTGCTGAAGCTCGGCGGCCAGGTGTTTGCTGTCACAGATCCCTCGTGCTCTCTGTAACAAAGATTTGCCCACGGTAGCTAACTGTGAAGGATGGTGGTGAGATTCACCGTTTAAATATCGGTTTGTATGGGTCCTTTTCCTATACACAGTGTGACCAATGGTGTTATTAGGATTTCGGATGACTAACACATCTAGGAAAGGTAAGGAATTATTTGCCTCTAACTCCATAGTAAATTGAATTTTAGAGTTTATGGAATTAAGATGTTCTAAAAATGCAGTTACTTTGTCTGATGGTAAAATTGTGAAAGTATCGTCTACGTACCGCTTGTAGATCCTTGGTGTAACAGGTGCAGTAAGGAGGGCTTTCTCCTCAAAGTCTTCCATGAATATATCAGCGACAATGGGAGATACAGGTGAGCCCATCGCAACACCATCTACTTGCTTGTAAAACTCTTCCTTCCACAATAAAACGTCGGGAATTAAAAATAAAAGTAAATAAAAAGTAAAAATAAACGCGATAAAATCCGTAAAAGTAGTTTTAATCATGTATAGTGTTCGCGTAAATATAAGAAATCATTAAAGTTCCGTACTTTTAGAATTATATCTTCGCATTACGTGAATCATATTGTTCTATATATGAAAGTCGGCAGGCATCAAAGCGTTTCTCAGTTTTCACATAAACCAATGATTAGAATTAACGGAACTTTTTAGTACATTGAACTACTAGAATAGAAGGAAGGAAAATCGTAAATTTAATGTTTGAGTAAGTATATCTAATACACACACATAAGTGCGTGTGTGTGTGTGTGTATGTGCGTGTGTGTGCGTGTGTGTGTGTGCGTGCGTGTGCGTGTGTGTGTGTGTGTGTGTGTGTGTGTGAATATGTATTAATGGTTGACATTGTGGTTTAGGACAGCTGATATAAAGTAAAGCGTATAAAAATAATGATTTCTTATATTTACGCGAACACTATACATGATTAAAACTACTTTTACGGATTTTATCGCGTTTATTTTTACTTTTTATTTACTTTTATTTTTGATTCCCGACGTTTCGGGCGCTTTCCAGCACCCATGGTCACGGGGGACAGTCCCCCGTGACCATGGGTGCTGGACCACAATAAACGCGATAAAATCCGTAAAAGTAGTTTTAATCACGTATAAAAATAGTTCACTTTTACATTCTAGATCCACTCTGTAGCTGGATTATTACTGAAGCACGTACACATATGTTTCGGTTCAACGGGGAATGACCACGTGTTCGCAGAATACCATTGTAAATAACAGCATATACTGTATTTTGATTTATAAGTAACATAATCAAACGTATAAAAATTCAAATTCTACTTTAACGAATTAACGAACTAGAAAAAATATAATCATCGAAACCGGTTGGTAAAGAATTATTCGCTCATACATATGTCGTGCAGATTCTCTATGCAAATTGAAGAGTTTGATGATTTGCTCATGGATCTTGACTAAACTAATGTGGTACCTACCACCCGTGGATAAAAAATAATTTACCAAAACATACATAAAAAATATTCCGACGAATTTAGAACCTCCTCCTTTTTTGAAGTCGATAGAAAAACCAGAGACGCTGGCTGATAACGGGACATTACATTTTAGTCTTCGGGAGCTACAACACACCTCCATATTCATTATCAAATGAGGATAAATGTTGGTGTTTAGCCAAAATACACCCATTATTAGGCTAAACGTGGTCCGAGTGGCTGGCTGGTTTTTGGACTCTGCCTATCGCCTCGGAGTTCATAGGTGTTAAATGTAGGTATCTATGAGCTGTATCAATAAAAGTAAACGAAACACTTAAAATGTTCTACCTCAAATTTAAAAAAAAAACTCCATTTCGTTAGGAATTATGCTGAATTGTTGGCCGTATAACAACTTAACTCCTTTGCTGTCTTAACTTTTGAAAACTTTCATTACGTAATTAATTGAATTCGCTCTCTGGAGTTCTAATAAGTCTCACGGCATAAGCCGTGACACGCTTTGAGGACTCGAGTATAATTTTCCCTACTCGAGAAGGCTTGCTCTCTGAAATAATATGTTTACACTAGTCTTTAATATATTATGGTTCCTCAGTTTTAGGTAGGAGTCCGTCCGAGTAGATAACATCTTCTTGCTTATTTTTACAGCTAAGCACTGCTATTTAGCGTTTCAGCGTATAGAGACCGAGTATAATTACATAATTTGAGGCATTACGTCTAGTCCTCAGAGGATACAACGTATCTGTGACCTTCTCTGTTTGAAGTTGGCTGCAGGTGTCCAGCCACTTACCATCAGGTGGATTTTTATAGCATAAAGGGACAAACGAGCACACAGTCCACCTGATGGTAAGTGGACGCTGTCGCCCATAGTCATTTACATCTATCCTCGACTAACAATCAAAATGCTGATGCGTTGTCACCCCTGAAGACTAAGATGTAATGCCTCGTTTCCAGTAAAAAGGGTCTCCGATTCTCTACCCTCACCATACGAAACAAAGCAGCATTGAGCTGTTATGTTACGCTGATATTCTGTGATGGCGTGGTCCTACTCCGGTCGAGCCGATTCGTTCGTACTACTACCATAATATAGCTGAAGCATGGCGTTACCACTTAAAAGTTGTGGACTGTAAGTTCTTTTGACACTTCAGTTTACGGCGTGGCGTGGCTTGGGAGAGTTCTGGGAGAGTTTTCTGCAGTAAATTGCTGCTGCTGCTGATGGTGATATATTATAATTGTTTTTTTTTATAGAATAAGGGTGACAAACGAGCACACAGTTCCACCTGATGTTAAGTTGATGCTGGGGCCTATAGACATCTGCATTTATCCTCGATTAAGTATCAAAATGAAGATGCGTTGTCCTGCAAGGGCTAAGACGGAATGGCTCGTTTCCAGTTTAAAGAGTCTCCGATTCTCTACCCTCACCATACGAAACACAGCAGTATTGAGCTGCTACGAGTATTTTACGCTGATATTCTGTGAGAGCGTGATCCTACATCGGTTGAGCCGACCCATTCGTGCTTCAACCATAATATAGCTGCAATGTGGTTTTACCACGTATATACTCGTATCTTATTATAAAAAGTACCTTTTATTGTTTATTTGTCTTATATGGTCGGGTTTTGTTTGTGATCAGTGTGGGACACAAAAATGTTCATGTACCTTTATATTATGTTATAATACGCACTTATATTGTAATCGTATTAGGACACCTTAGCTTAGTACATAAAATAGATTGTAAAATGCCATGCACGGTCAATAATAAACGCTCACGAATGAAGTTTACGGTCAGCTATATCGTTCAATACTCAGCATTCATTTCTCACATTCCGTGAATGCATTCATTCTATTTCGGTCCAATAACTAGGTTAACACAGTTTTGCGTGCCCCCGTTGCTTTGCGTCACGATGCGAAATACACCTGAGTGCCTAGGTACAAATAATGTGGAAAATAATAGAGATTGGAACCTTGAAAACAACAGTGAAACTGATCTTTTTGTACAAGTAAGGTTGATAAATAAGCACACAGTTCACTTGATTGTAAGTGAATGCTGGGGTCCATAGATACAAACTTTCGGTGAATCAAAACGAAAATGTGTTGTTACCCCAGAGGGTTAGGGTTGTAAATTTTTTATATAAATTATCAAATAGTAATATGAATGCTGTACCTATAAAATATAGTAGATGGTGAAATTAAAATATATAGTATGTTCAGAAGTAATATTTTGTGATTACAAAGGAAAATTTTACTGCTTTGTTAAATACCTGACGCTTTAGTCATAGTCAGCTTTATTAAAATATATTAGTTTTGCTTAGTATATGTTTTTGATATTTCATAGTAGCGTACTGTAATTGTATAATAGGTGCTCTATATTATAATATTTGTCATCCTATATATTATGTATTTTATAAACATATGGTAGGGTTGGCAACTCTACTGCGCACTAAGATAAAATACAGCGTTACTAGTGAAAGACTCCATTTCTCGTTACTTACCAAATGATACATAGCTGCAATGCAGTGCTATTTTGCGCTGGTATTCTCTGAGAGCATGGTCATTCCCGGACGAGCTGACCATTGTTACTAAAACTTAACACACCTGCAGCGTAGCACTATCACGCCATACTATAATATTAAAATAAGTGATAGAATTTGACTACAATACCTATGCAGCTGTAAAAACTTGGTGCAAGTTTTAGATGTTGGAGTAGCTTTGATACCCGGAAATCGGTATGGGTAGTACTATAAGCTCAAGTGCTGTGTGGCTTGGGGGAGACTCTGTTCTGACGCTGCACTCTGTTCAACAATGAACTTGTAAAGCCTTATAATGAATAAGGGAAGTGTTTAATGTTGGTTCCCGTTCGGGGTAAAAGTGTACGTACCTTTAAACTACATTATTCGAAGTGAGTTGCTGTTTTTCAATTTTGTATCACAATACAGGCAAACTTAGTAAGCTCTAAAATCTAGGTTAGAATGCTATTCGAAGAGTTGGAAAATAGTTTGATTATAGAAAAGCATTTCACATTACGTGTACCTAGGAAAATTTCACAAAAATGCAAACGCTTTATATGTTTGTGATCAGTGAACATGTTACAAGAGTAGCCGTTCTAGAATACAATTCAATACAATGCTCTTTATTGTAGACCAAGGTGAGAGATAAAATTATGCACTAAAAATAAAACAAACTTTTAGTGATAGAGAAACAAATAATGTTTCTTAATCTGCTTTTTGAACAAATTAAAGAATTGGGCACGTTTAATCGAAAGTTCTATACGGTATCAGATATCAGTTTCCGATGAAAAGTTTCATAACTAAGCAAGTTTAAGTGAGATTTATCAAAAGGAATTCGAGCTTCTCTCTGCGAATATAATAAACATGAAACGGTGAACGTTGTTGCCCGAGGCTACACTTACAGAACAAGTCCTTAGATTATCTCGGAAAGTTTCCCGAGACAAGCTTTATATTATAAGACGTGGATAGAATTACAAAGTTGCTCTTAGAAAATGAGTCGAAGTTTTATACGAATGTTGTGATAAACATTCTTGATATTGGAACCAAGAATGGTGTCATTGTCACCATCATAATTACTTCAAAGAAGAACCGATAAAGTATAATCCTCTGCCACCAACATCCACCACCACCGTCAGTGGATGCGGCGAAAAGTATTTATATAAAGGGAAGTTACAGCTTTTGTACGTCCCACTGCTGGGCAAAGGCCTCCTCTTATATTTGAGAGGTTATTGAGCAATTAGTCGAGCTTGTTGACGAACTTTACATGTCCTCGGAATATGTATTAATTTTTTTAGACATTCATTTTTAAACTATTTTTTATAGAAAAATGGTAAGTGAATGGTGTGGCGCGTATTTACGCATCTACATTTATTCTCGATTAAGGCGACACCGCGAAAAATTGCACTTCCTTTCATCATAGACATCAAGTGGTGTCAGTATAGAACACCATTAACGAAACTGGAATTTTGATATAGGTAAATTCATGTCTTTATCTTGAATTTGCTTGTTCAAAAACACGATAGTATAATTTTGACTCGATCAGAATTGTTTGCGAAAACATCTCTAAAAAATTACTATAGTTAAAATTACAACGAAAATACTTAATCTACATGCTTGGGAATCACTTCAAATATATTCATAACATCAATATTCGTAATTTACTTATTCATTATTTTGATTACTTAAATCAATAATTTTATAAAATATTTTAAGATTCTGACAATTTCTAAGCGGTCTTAATTGTCCCGGGCGCTACGCAATATTAGACCTTATGACGGTGTTTTTTAAGTGTTTATAGAAATTATGGAATCACTCGGATCGTCCCGGCTATAGCCCGGAGCCATTTTACACGTTCATTTTCGATATGTCGTCTTAAGAATCGAAATACAGAGAACTAAGATGCAATGCCTCGTTTCCAGTAAAAAGGATCTCCGGTTCTCTACACTCACCATACGAAACACAGCAGCATAGAGTTGATATTTGACACTGGCACTCTGTGAGAGCGTGGCCCTTCCCCGGTCGAGTAGACCCGTTCGTGCTACAACCATAAAATACCTGCAGCATGAGTCTACCACGTAAAGATTCCGTGCACAACAGACTATTAAAAGTCCACTGCTGAATGCAGGGCTGCCCGTAGATTCCCTAATTTGGCAATAGTTGCTACGCTTGGCAGGCAGGTTGGCAACCGCAGTTTTTACTGTCTTGGGTTGTTAATGTTTTTTTATAGAATAAGGGTGACATCGAGCACACAGTTCACCTGATGGTAAGTGGATGCTGTGACTCATATACATCTACATTTATCCTCAAAAAAATCAATACGCAGATTCGTCGTCACCCCTGAGGACTAAGATGGAATGTCTCGTTTCCAATAAAAAAGGGTCTCCGGATCTCTACACTTGCCATACGAAATACAGCAGTATTAAGCTGCTATTTTACGCTGGTATTCTGTGAGAGCGTGGTCCTTCATAATCATGTTTTATATGATTCCGTTACCTCTAACGACACCCACGGTATGACATGTGATAGTTGATTCTCTTATCCCGCCACACGTCAATATTATTTGTGTAATTAGCTAACTAGTCACACTTATAATTTATCACACACTTTATTAATATTTTATCACAAACACTTCAGAAAAATCACACAATATCACTTCATTTTCCGTGCTACCATTTCGTTTACGTCCGAAGAAGAAGTAAAATACCTAGAACGGTCACAGTATTTTACTTAGTTTACATCTGGCCTAGGCTTAGCTTTATTGTTTAAAGTCAGCAGCGTCAAAAGATGTAAATAAAGCATCTAGATCTGCGATCGTTAAGGCGCATGTACATAAGTGTAGACGAATCCTCCCTGCAACTGCTGTGGGCTTTGAAGAACTGATTAGGAAGAAGAAGGTAGCTGATTTTCAGATGATAATTTAAGGAAAATTTTTGAAAACTATGTTGCTCTCGCGTTGAAATCCCTATATTATTTATACAAGTATTGTTTATATTGCAAACCTCGAACACGAAACGGAAGGTTTGACTTCACGCTTCCCGCTTTCATCCCATTTAAACGCCCATTCATCCCATTAAAAGCATATTAATATTAAGAGTAAATAAATATAACTGACGCTTTTATTTAAGTTTCGTAATATGTATATTTGCATTTATCTCTCTTTGTAATCGTGCTCTCGAAAACTGCCCCAACGATTTCGATGAAATGAACAATACAGGGATTTACGAGTACGTAGGCGAAAAGGCGAATAGTCTTTGACGTGGTAGAGCCATGCTGCAGTTATATTAGATGTATAGTTGTAGCACGAATGGGTCGGCTCGACCGGGGAAGGACCACGCTCTCACAGAATACCAGCGTGAAATAGTAGCTTAATGCTGCTGTATTTCGTATGGTGAGTGTAGAGAACCGGAGACCCATTTTACTGGAAACGAGGCATTCCATCTTAGTCCTCACGGGTGACAACACATCTGCATTTTGATTCGTAATCGAGGATAGATGTAGATGTCTATGGGCCACAGCAACCACTTACCATCAGGTGGACTGTGTGCTCGATTGTTACCCTATCCTATAAAAAAAAAATCGATCTAGCTAGGTCTCATTCCCGGGAAAATTCGTTCTCTCCCTGGCAAATATGAATTATATTAGACTAATAGATTGTTTTATTAGCGGAGTTACCTACATTTTATGCACGATATGCATAATTTTTAACCGTAAGATTAAAGCTTTGGTCGAAAAATGTTTGATTACAGTATGTTTACAGAAAATAATAATTCTATTCATATTAAATATATAAATACTTTTTATAATGATTTCTTATATTTACGCGAATACTACACATTGATTAAAACTACTTTTACGGATTTTATCGCGTTTATTTCCGTAAAATCCGTAAAAGTAGTTTTAATCAATAAATACTTTTTTGAGTAATTCAAATACTATAAAATACTAGGGATGCATCAATACGCCTTCTTGCCGATAAGATACTGATACAGATACCCTTATAAAAATATCAGCGATACCGTTGCTCTTAGTGAATTTAAATGAAGATAATATAAGGCACAAGATGGATTAAATGTTTATTTTTTAACTAGCTGTAGCTCGCGACTTCACCCGCGTATATTTTTTTTTTTGCGCGGACCTAATTATTTGTCTTAAACAAAAGGAGCCTAAGTTACTCCTAATGACATCAACTATCTGCCAGTGAAAGTCCCGTCAAAATTGGCCCATCCATTTCGGATATTAGCCGTAACAAATAAACAGACTGACAGACATTTTTTTATAATAGTGTTTTTGTAATAAGTACGAAATATAGTAAGAACCTGTTTTTAACATTACAGTATATAATAATAGATTAATATAAAAATAATAAACTAAGAATGAGATGATTAGTTTATTAGTTATTCAAATAATAATTAAGGTTATATTGTTAGTAATTAAAATTAACATTAAAAAGATTTTTGTTTAAAAAAAACGAAGAATACTCAAATTTTGCGAAACAAGTGGTAAAATAAAAAAAATTTACAACCGACTTTAATATTAAATGAAATGAGGATATCATGAATGTAGTCCAAGTCAATTAAATACGTATTATTAAGGATAACGCAAAAACTAATCGTTGGATCTTGATCAAATTTATTTGGGACCACATAAGAAGCACCAGCTTTCAAATAAAAAAAGTCATCAAAATCGGTTCCACATAAAAAAAAACATACAGTCGAATTGAGAACTTCCCCTTTTTGATGCTCGTTAAAAAGGCTATCTCCCTCAAGTCTATTTAAATAATACCTGGAGCTGTAACGATTTGGATGTAATTTTGTGTTCAGATAAGTTTTTCTAGATAGGAATTTGTTTTTTAACGCCGAGCAAATCGCGTTTGCTTAGGTACTTGTAGTAATATGACGTTCTTTTAAAAAAACACGTTTTACTCTACAGAGGATCGAGTGCCGTAATGCGAGAGCACCTTACTTTACACTTGTTTTTATTGGTGTTGTTACATTATCGTATCGTACCCGTTTTGTTTATACATACCTGGTTATATGAGAATGAGAGTAGAATCGTTATTTTCATATTACGTCGTATTATTTTTACGTCGTGTAGTAACGGCTTTGGGGAGTCTAGTCTAGAGTATTATCCCGTGGGAGTCTAACAACTGAAAAAGAACATGGGAATCAACATTTTTGTCATTATAACTGAAAAAAACGGGACTACTATGGCAAATTCGCGTCTATTGGCAATCTACAAGGGACGCCGAAGGCTGTAGTAATAATAGTAATATCATTATACTAAAGGACTACTTGTGTTGACCGGTGTATGAGCCTGATTCCTGCATTAAGCGGTAATAAGAGATGATTCTGTCGGCATTAAGCGGCGACGCCCTGTATGTCCTATATTGAATGTCTCTTCCTTTCTATTTTATTGTGTTAAATAGTTTGTTTTGTTTGATATAAGTACATATTATGTCTTTCGAACCGAATTTCAGTCACTTTGGTCAGCTTCAACGGAGACTAGCTATCTACGCAGAACAGGATTATAGTGCCCGAGTGTATGCGCAAGCACACGTGCACTCTCTCTATTCCCTCAGTCTTAAAGTACGATGGAACGATTAACAAACACTACCGGAGAGCGATTAGACGCAGGACCAACGGCTTTACGTGCTTTAAAATCACGGAGTTGAAGAAACACCGCTAACATCCTGACTACGAACAGCTACTGCGAATTTCTCGAGCCGGGATTCGAACCCGCGATCTCATGATCAGCGGTCGCGTTTACGACCACTAGAACAGTCATGTTGTTCGATATAATAAAAACTTAAACACATAAGATGTACATTTCGCGTAATCAAATGGAAATCCCGTAATATTTTTCTTTTTTAACGTTGTATATCCGTTTATTTTGTTCCAGATACTTATTACAGGTAGTTAGCAACTGAAATGAATTATAATGTTTACATTTAAATTTTGTTTATATAACACGAAGTAATTCTACACTAAATGGCGATAATAGTAGCTATTGCTTTGTTATTTCGAACTGTGTGGGTGTCGTTGGGTCTATTTTGATATGTTATTGTACTTCTGAGAAAGTGTGTGATGCGGTTCGAGAGCAGTACGTGATACGTGTGTACGTACTTGTTTTTTAGGTGTACAAGTGATGAGCACTTTGTATGTCTTTTGAACTCATCGCATAATCTAAACATCGTTTGCTACAAGAATATTTCGCACCTCGTAAATTTGACGTCAAACAAAATGGTGTGGGCTTGCAGAATGTAGATAATTGATATATTATGTATTTCCATAAAGCAATTGCTGAGTACCAAGGATTTATGTTTCAGCGTTATTTGTTCTCAGAGTCATAGACAATCTTCAACAATGGCGAACAGAGTAGTATATAGGAATGTCAGATCGGAAGATCAAAATATCTGGACAAAATTTGAAAATGTCGGGAAATTGGGGTTGTGGCCGGGAGAAACAAATATTATAAATAAAAAATAAAAAGTGAATCTTTTAAATGAATAGGCTACAAAAAGACCTAACATTGTAGACATATACATATCTAAATTAAATACACTTAATTTTTAGGTTGCCACATGTATTTCGCACTGGACTTTCCTAAGTCCACCAATTTGGATCCTTTATTAGTATTCAGAAAAGAGGTTTTGGGTTTTGTCGGAAGCTCGGAAGTCTGGAGATTATATAAAATGTCGGGAGAATCTAGACGAATCCCGATCATCTGGCAACCCTAGCTAGTATATCTACGACAAAAATATAATAGTAGTCTCAATTGTAAATAGAATATAGTACATTATAAAAACGTCCTGGCTACTTGACACTCTTAATTCTGAAGGGTATTTAGTTTTTCCGTGCCACATTCAACGAAACGGAAATTCTTATGAAACCACCTCATTGTTCGCCTGTTTGTCACAGACGTTCTTCCCTGACGCTTTTACAGCTCCAAAGACTTGGCGGGCAATATTATGTGGATAGCATGCTCTTGACCGATTTCTTTCATTACGAATCTTTGTTACATTTTTTGTAGTTGATCTGTGTCTGGGGTGATGAAATGTCCGTAAATATTGTTCGGTACTTTATTATACTATGTAAATATGTGACAAACCGCTGTTTTAATATGAGTTTCAAACGATATATGAACAAGATTTTTAATGGAAAAATATTTTATTGTTGCAAGTAGTGATGCGCCGATCCGATCCGACTATACGATCATGTGATTTTTTGGATCAAAGCGATCGCTTCACCTATGTTGGAAATCGGATTGTGATATTCGAATTAATAATGAACCTTAAAGACCGTACCATATTTATTTTTCCGTGTAATCATGGCGAGAACAAAAATTTTCTTTAGGTTACAAAATGTGAACATTTATCACAGATCAGTAAGACGTTAAGTTGGATTGGCATATTTGCGAGTTGCTACAAAGATGTAACGAGAAATCGATTGCTTACTTAACGATCAAATCGCATCCCATGTAATTCTAATTTGCATCGCAAATAAAAGACACTTTTGTACGTACAGTATAGAGTATTATACCTTCTGCGTAGTATAACAATATTATAGTAAAACGTACTGCTTAGCGTAGGTTGTACAAATATTTACGAACAGACGATATTAGTAAGAAAAGTTTATTTAGATTGTTTCTCATAGTAATGTTTAGTACATTACACACTATTGCGGTTTTGCCTATTCTCCGAATACGACAGTTCCGTTGATTAATAAACGACGTTCAACGTGGTTTGGTTGACAATTACGTTATTCATCAATTATTGACTCATAATCGTTAATTGCCTAGACATTGGCTAAATTAAGTATTTTCAACCGCAAATTAATTGTAACAACTCATTTCATATATAGTTAGTTAACTTGTTGATGATATTAAAATTGGTACAAAAACAACCATTCGTATTAATTCGTTAATGAGTAAGTACTTTAAATAAAGCAACAGTTGTTTTTTATGCCTAAACATTACATGACAACTCATTTTATCTAGTGTGTATTTCATGAAAATAAATTTCAGAAAGACCTGATGGCTTCCGGATAGACGACGGTATAAACAAATGTGTCCTTGATCGCCGCTGGTGAAAATTGCTATACTTACTAATAACTCGATACCCGGCCGCGGTGCAATAATATGAGGAAACAGGTGACGTCCTGTTTCCCCATTCTATTATTTCCCCTTTAACATCAGTGTCGTTCTTTTCTCGTACGAACGCTAAGTATTCAGCGAAAAAACGCAGTCAGCGTTTTTGGCTCTACACCACGGCAAGTAATTATAAATTTTTTTATTTTGATTTTAGTTTTTATTAATATATAATGGTAATTACTCGATACGTTATGGCTTCCAATAGATGGTATGATCGTCTCGTTTACGCCTGTCAAGCGTGGCGACAACAGCTTATATTTTACATCGGGGAAGGTGCATGTTCAGCCGTGGTCTAATACGAGCTGAGAAGAAGTAATATAATAGACATTAAAAAGAAATGCTTGACGTATTACAAGTAAGGTTTAAGTTTAAGAACTATGTAATTTAAAAAAAAATTTTTCCTATCTGTAATGAAGAATACATAAATAAGTAATCTTCAGGTACACGGTTAATTAACGGTAACGCAAAGTTTAATGAATCCGCATTCGACATCAAAGGCATGTTTAGTTACAGCCAGCGGAGTATGAAATCCTTGGAGCTTACGTACATAGCTTTGAACTTGATTAAAATGGAGCGTGTTGGAAACTGTATTAGTTTTTGAAATTGTTTGCTATGTGAGTATGAAAAATTTAACTGAAAGTAACTTTTAATAGCGTACAGTATTATTAATGTAACTTGTACGATTGTTTTTAACTTCACGCTAAAAAAATTGAAAATGGTCAAAAGTCGGGAAGTTATTGTTTTTACCCCGTTTTTTCAAAAATTCAGTTTTCATCAAATGTTGACGTTTACTCACAGAAGCCACTTTAACAATTCTCAATGGTGTCTATATGTCTGTATGTATGTGTGTGTGGATGTATGTAAACCTCTTATAACTTTTGAACGGCTTGACCGATTGAAATTAACTATATTTGATTTCGTAAGTGTTTTATCAAACTTAGATTTCCTATGAATATTAACTAATCCATATCGTAGATATAGAGAAATCTCAAAAAATAAAATTTTTGTAAAAATTGTTTTTTTTTTTAAATAACTTTTAAACGGCTTTACCGCCGATACGGTAGATCAACGAGCATACAGTCCACCTGATGGTAAGTGGCTGCTGTGGCCCATAGATATCTACAACGGCTTTACCGCCGATACGGTCGATCAACGAGCACACAGTCCACCTGATGGTAAGTGGCTGCTGTGGCCCATAGATATCTACAACGGCTTTACCGCCGATACGGTCGATCAACGAGCATACAGTCCACCTGATGGTAAGTGGCTGCTGTGGCCCATACATATCTACAACGGCTTTTCCACCGATACGGTCGATCAACGAGCATACAGTCCACCTGATGGTAAGTGGCTGCTGTGGCCCATAGATATCTACAACGGCTTTACCGCCGATACGGTCGATCAACGAGCATACAGTCCACCTGATGGTAAGTGGCTGCTGTGGCCCATACATATCTACAACGGCTTTACCGCCGATACGGTCGATCAACGAGCATACAGTCCACCTGATGGTAAGTGGCTGCTGTGGCCCATACATATCTACAACGGCTTTTCCACCGATACGGTCGATCAACGAGCATACAGTCCACCTGATGGTAAGTGGCTGCTGTGGCCCATACATATCTACAACGGCTTTACCGCCGATACGGTCGATCAACGAGCATACAGTCCACCTGATGGTAAGTGGCTGCTGTGGCCCATACATATCTACAACGGCTTTTCCACCGATACGATCGATCAACGAGCATACAGTCCACCTGATGGTAAGTGGCTGCCGTGGCCCATACATATCTACAACGGCTTTTCCACCGATACGGTCGATCAACGAGCATACAGTCCACCTGATGGTAAGTGGCTGCTGTGGCCCATACATATCTACAACGGCTTTACCGCCGATACGGTCGATCAACGAGCATACAGTCCACCTGATGGTAAGTGGCTGCTGTGGCCCATACATATCTACAACGGCTTTTCCACCGATACGGTCGATCAACGAGCACACAGTCCACCTGATGGTAAGTGGCTGCTGTGGCCCATACATATCTACAACGGCTTTTCCGCCGATACGGTCGATCAACGAGCATACAGTCCACACCTGAAGGTAAGATGGAATGCCTTGTTTCCAGTAAAAAAGGGTTTCCGGTTCTCTACACTCGCCATACGAAACACAGCATTATTAAGCTACTGTTGTACGCTGGTATTCTGTGAGAGCGTGATCTTTCCCCGGTCGAGCCGACCCATTCGTACTACAACTATACTACTAATATAACTGCAGTATGGCTCTACCACGTATAAAATTATGTACTTGAATTCATCACATTCCGTCGTAGGTAATCGGATTTACGCTTCTAAAAGAGAGGGACCGCCTATAATATCGTTCCGAAGAAGGCTTACTAAGGCCCGGTTTTCATTTTGAGAAGTGATAAGTGCGTGTGATAAGTGCGACTGACAAATGACAAGTGCTTATGCTTAGTGCGAATTTTATTCACACTTATCACTTGTCACTGCCTGTTCACACGCACTAATACAATACAATACAATAACTTTATTTCAGGCATCAAGGATTTACAAATTATGAACATTGGCCCATAGCAATATATACCTCAACCTAAAAACATATATGAAACATAAACATAACACTATTTTGGGAACTTTCTTCTTTGGCGCGTCCCTGTATCGGCGAAACACTACCCCAGAGGGCCAGAAATCGGGAGCAAGGAATTCTCTGTATTTTCAGGAACCTGAGTACGTAGGATTAGAAGTTCGTGGACCTCTTAGACTCCAGACGCTGCAAATGTAAAGAGATCGGATCCTCTATGCGGCATCGGCTTCGTTCTTCCACGAAACGCAGGACGTCTTCTCCCGACGTACTTTTGTCCAAACGGGAGATGTAGAGCTGTATGGTGGGCTCCACAATACGCAGAGTTGTACTTGGGGTCCCACGCAGAGTGTTACAGACGGGTCTCGACCGACGTCTCTTCTCAACCAGAGTAAACCCGTCATTCTCTCTCTTGGTTTGGGTCACCACAGGCACTAATTTTACATCCACATTCTTTTGTTTTCGACCACATGAGGGTTGCGAAGATTTTCGAGCAACATCCGCAAACGTCTTTCCTTGTTGACAGGTTGACTAAACACTTGTCATTTGTCAGTTGCACTTGCCACTCGCACTTGTCACTTCTCAAAATGCAAACCGGGCCTTAGTACCAGTTATGAAGTCAAGTTCATCTAAACATAATTTGAAAATTAGCAACTAACCTTTTTCACTCGAATAATAATGACATATTTATAAAAAAAATAGTAGTGAGTAACGAACTTACACTCCACCTGATGGTAAGTGTAAGTGACAACTTCAAACAAAGAAGGCTTCTAATACTTTGTCACCTCTGAGGACCTAGATGGAATGCCTCACAACCTGGAATTATACTGGTACTGTATAATACCTTTCAGATCCGAACACAGCGATGACTATAAACATCCTGAATAGTAAATGATCTTTTTATTACTTGCCCGGTAGTGCGAGATATTTGATTTGTATATTAAATTATACTGATACAGCGCAGCTGTAGTTGTTACATAAATCATTAACAATGATAGGAACTTCGAGCCCAGCAGTGGGATGCTTTTTGCATGTTTGGTTTTAAGCTGGTTTTGGAGCATTGTGAATCCTTGGCGAGGAATATATTGAAATACAGAAAGCATTTAAATTTTGAAATATATTTTATAATTTGAATTTAATTTAATATAACGGAAAATAACATAAATTTCCTTAAAATCCAAACAGTAATATTAATTTATTATGGAATATACCTAAGTACAACCTTTGCGTCACATTCTGAAATATTTCGATAAATATTCTCAGGCTTGGAATAAAACGATCGTCAGCTGGCGACGTGTTCAGACTGCAGAATCACGTTGACTTTATGAAATTCATTCCTCGAGGCGTTTCGGTGCGAAATTATACGTGCTAATGTGTGATAATATAGATATATTATAAGAAAGAACATACCCATCTGATTAAATTGGTGTAGCCGTGAAAATATCTGAATAAATAAGAACAATAAAGATCTCTGATGATTATACATGTATCTAACGCCTACCTGCACGTTTTACCTGGTCGTCACTCCATCTAGTGGAGGGTTGTCCTTCACCATTCTGTTTGTTAAAAGGCTAAAATTCTAGAACATTTCATCTCCACCTGAAAAGGAACCAAATGGGTGTAAACGTTCAACTAAGAAACAGAAGGGAGGAATCGAGGCTTCTCTCGATCCGGCCTCCTATAACGCCTACGTTGGGTTCGGGAACAACGTATGTGATTTCCGCAACGGAGTAACACACAAGGGCGATAACCTCTTCCTTTTCCAGAAAATAGGTTCAGGCGGGGATTACGGGTCTTCCGAAGTCGTCCCGGTCCCAGCGCCTTAATTCTTCGATGTGGACTGTATAATTTTGAGGGATGAATTTCTTGGGAATAAAACAGCAATTATCTTCAAACCGTTCCGTGAGAGAGTAATTACTTTTCCCTATCACTTCCCTACACTTTTTCTTTCTTCTTCTTATTGACTGCTGGTCTTGCACTTATCCCGAAGTTTCTCCGAACTTTCCCGAAACTTCCCGAAGGATTCCCGAACTTCCCCGAAGGATTCCCGAACTTCCCGAAGGATTCCCGAACGAATTGCAATAAAACTCATTTACTGAGCTACCCCAGAGCAATACGCGAAAGTGAGCCGCGCCATTCGCGCGCTTGCGCAACTCAATTACATGAATTTGTTCTATTACTCTCTCACGTTTTACTTAATTACTTTATTTGCATAAGTCATACATCAACATAATTTACCTGTATAGATAGCACAAAACAATATCTACACTACGATATACATTACATTTTCATATCACAAAAAACATTTTATTTATTTAACAAAATATGCCTATTTTACTCACAAGTTCAAAGTCGAAATTTCTTAAATATTTAACATAGAAAGTTAAAACAATGTTTTCCACTTGAAATTATACATAAGTTAACCGATACAACAGTTTAATTTACATTTTCTCTATTCATTTCACTATAAAAACACTTTTAAATTTCTTATACAAAACTATCATTATTTCACTTATACACAGGAATTTTCACGTAAAAATAACACAGAATTCACCTTTTTTAGCACGTACAATCAACCTGAAATGTTTTACAAGTCATTTTTACATAAATTGCTGAAATTACAAATATTTAAATTTTTACATATTTGGCCTCCTAAGAGCGTGGCCAGCGTGCGTATGTGAACTCACACTATTTGAACAACTAACTTTGCACGGCTCTCGACTATCAGAAAAAATGAAAAGTCTAATATACACCAATATCGACAGTATTAGGTGAATAAATGCTTCTACATAATTTTCAAACTAAAGGAAACTATTTCTAATCAGATTCTTATCAGTTATCATGTTTCTTATCAGATAACAATATAAGTGAATGTTCATATCATAAATCAATCATAGCAAATAGGCATTTATTTTCATACAAAACATATCAAACTCATATAAGGCAATACTTATGCAATTAATTTCCGTTAATTCTATTTATGCACAGAGAGATCATCTTGACCGGGGAACAAATCCGATCTCTAACTTCACTTTAATATTCCTTTGAATTTACATCATTGGAAAGATGATTTCAACCGGGGAACAAATCCGGTAGCATAATTTATATCTTAAAATTCCCTATATGGATTTATTAAGAGATATTACTTAAGAAAACAATAAACTAGTCCGGCCTGGGAGTCGAACCCAAGACCTTCATATCATTAAAATGACATTCTTTAAGATTTAACTAAGCATTTTCTTATTAGAACATTGCTATTGGACAATTTGCCTTTTAGAAGCTATTCGTCATCGGTTGACTTAATAAACTGAAATATTCTTATAGGCGCGTCGCCAACACCACCGGTTATCAGTTCGTCGAGGTAACATTTAATAATCTTAATATAATCTTTCACGCTTGTCATTCAGTGGGGTAAGCCGCGATTACGGACTTTCATTTGGCACATCCATATATCTATGCGTTCATGCCTTTCGGTTAATAATTAACCGAAGGGACCAATTAACCGTTAATTTGTCGATAAACTTCCGTCTAGTACGTCCCTTGCCGACTCTGACATTCACTTCTGCAATATAAATTTCTTTCTTTCCTCATTAATTCTTACTACATGACCAAATCACCAAAACATTTCTTTCTTAATGGTCACAACGTCGTTTTGCACACCACCTTTTTTCTATTATCACACAATTTCTTAACCTATCATGCAAAGTCACCCCTAACATACTTCTTAATAACCCTACTTAATAACACTAATATATTTCTACTGCACTAATTTGACTCTTAGTTCTGCCGCACTCAACTTCATAAACATACATTAAATTAACAACGCAGCATTGTGAAATGCCGTACGTGCCTTTATTGACACACACATTCTTTGTAGGAAACAATAGAGTGAAGAGCCTCATTTACTCGTTAAGGGGAAATATAATCTCAAATGGCTTAGCAAGATCCTTCGTTATGCCAAAAATATTGCAGCATTAATTTTGAAATAAATATATGGTAAAGTTGAGGATTAATGTTAAGGATTATGTTACACGAAAACACGATTTCATAAAATTGTCTCGATAGAAAAAAAATCCAAAGTTACCTCCAAAATGAACAATAAACCACTGTTATTCATAAAATACTTTAAATAAGATCATGAAACTTTGCGTACTAACTGAACTAACTATAAAGCAGTGCTTATGTTATTTACTTTTTTTAAAATACCATTATTTTCACTGTAAAAAGAAATTACCTAAACTATCGGCCTCTTGAAGCGTGATTCCTGCCACCCGATCACTTCGCTTTGGCCTTTGAAGGGGGGAGGTTGTGTCGCTTACGATCAGAATATACATTACGCAACAGGACGACGTAAAATTAAAATGGGAAATAACCGTAATAAAAATAAGAAGCGACTGGCTTGGCGTTAAGAAACAGGCATAAATATGATAAACCTAATGAAATAAGTGTCTAACGACCTTTCTACTTACAGTATTAGTGATTAAAAACATGTCGGTACATAGCATACGACGAGCGGGCAAGTGGGGACAAAATTAGAATTTGAGCTGACTTACTATATCCCCTTAAATATTATAACTTATTGAAAGTGTTTTTTATTTACCGCTGTTTCGAAAATACCTTTGTTTTTGGAAGTATTTGAAAGGAACTCAGTGGCATATTTTGAATATAAAAGGTTACATCATAAGTACTGTAATCCCGCCTGGGATTGGTATTTATCTGTTCGAACAGTTACATCACAATTGGTTCAGCCATTCCGGAAACTACACCTAACAGACAGACAAACAGACAGACAATTTGTTTTATAGAATATGGGTGACAAACGAGCACAGTCCACCCGATGGTTAGTGGATGCTGTGGTCCATAAACATCTACATTTATCCTCGATTAACAATCAAAACGCGGATGCGTTGTCACCCCTAAGGACTAAGGACTATAATAGAATGCCTCCAGCTCCAGCTCCAGCGCTTTCCAGTAAAAAAGGGTCTCCGGATCTCTACACTCACCATACGAAACGCAGCAGTATTAAGCTGCTATTTTACGCTGGTATTCTGTGAGGGCGTGGTCCTTCCCGGGTCAGGCCGACCCATTCGTGCTACAACCATAATGTAGCTGCAGCGTGGGCCTACAGTAATTTATGTTTTAATAGTATGGAAATATCTTCCGGAACTTAATAGAAGCCGGTGAGTAGTTTAATTTTGAAAATATTACAGAGAAACACATAAATTTTATTTATATATAAGGTTTGTGAGGGTAATAACCTTTACCAAAACTAGCAGAAGAACAGAGACAATAACACAAAGGTGTGTACTACACTCGGCGTCAAAAAAATCGCACATCCGAAAAAAATTATTTAAATACTATTTTAACACAACAGGCCAATGGCAATGTTGTGGTTTGAGGGTATCATTCGAAAGGTAATTTCATTAGCTTTCAGGAATTTTAATTGAATTTTACTTTTATAACGAGACGAAAGAGAAATAAAAGAAAACGACTGTATAACTAATCTATTATGAAATAATAACAAACAAGCTTTGGCAAGATCGATCACTAATATTCTTTATTAGTGATCGGTGTTTGGCAATAATAAGGAACACTTCAAAAATCTACAAAGAACTAACTACACTATACCATACTAAAATCGACTAAAATATTTACTACAATATCAAATATCAAAATGGCATTGATAAAAAGTAAAAAAATGCCTTTTTAACCCTTTATTATTTGATTGACTGATGTAGACCTATCGTATCAAAAAGCAATATGCAAACAAGGCTGCAGTTTATGAGTTATAAGAAAGTGACTATATTAACCGGATGACCATAATTATTACCCTCACGTATTATATGTAAAAATTTAGATTATATCAGCTTGGTAGTGATCACCTTAATATTAATCCTTTTTAAGCAGTTTTTGCTTTATAATAATGTTTAACTTGCTTGTTTTCGCAAAGGATATCATTAATTCAAAATATAAATATAAAAACTGCAAATAGGATTAAATTTCTGGTGTAAAAACGCTAGTGATCGGGCAAAAATAAATGTTTACTTGCTCTCCCGTAATTAAAAAAAATTGACGTAGTGTAAAATCAGTTCACTACAGCGTTGCGAATGCGTTAACCGATGTTACACTAACTCATTTACACACTAACTCAGTTACATTAACACGTTAACGCAGCAAAGTGTTAGCGACGAATTCTGAACCGATCTTACATGACGATTTTTTTTAAACAGGTTATGTTTTGGAGAAAAATTAATGTTGGAAAAATAGGGTATGAAATTTATAACGTAATTATTTACACGGCATTCCTGTAGACTTAATTATAATAAATGGCATTAATTGCAATTACTCGCCTCGGTACTTGTATATTTGTTACGTTATGATATTTGGAATTTGCATAATTATTAGAATCATTATCACCACCACTACAGCCAGCAATCAATTGAGGAACGAAGGCCTGCACCATTGACTAATTTGAAAAATATATAACTTAGTTGCCACCTTCGATCAACTATGTCGGTATTATTGATCGAACGTTGCCACGCTTGACCAGTGTTCGCAACCGCAGTTTTTTATTTTTCTGTTCTGTTCTCAAGAAAATGCTTCTGCTCATCTCCTGGGTCAGTTTCTCTCTGTCGCGTCTTACGACAGATATATGGTAGTGAATATTTTTACACTGCCACTGTACGACAAAATTTAGAATCGGCTACTCAAATCCAGACGTGAGTTATGTCAGCTAATCAAATGAGTTATATGTCGGCTACTAAAATTCAGACGTGAATTATAAGTTTGCTACTCAAATCCAGACGTGAGTTATAAGTCGGCTTATCAAATCCAGACGTGAGTTATAAGTCGGCTACTCAAATCCAGACGTGAGTTATAAGTCGGCTACTCAAATCCAGGCGTGAGTTATAAGTCGGCTATTCAAATCCAGACGTGAGTTATAAGAGGTTGGATTTAGGGTGTAAAATGAGTTTGATTTTTTTATCGATTAAAATCAATTTAAGGATAAACCATATACTTGGAAGAGCCATGCTACAGCTATATTAATAGTATAGTTGTAGCACGAATGGGTCGGCTCGACCGGGGAAGAACCACGCTCTCACAGGCTGCTGTGTTTCATGTGGTAAGAATAGAGAACCGGAGACCCTTTTTACTGGAAACGAGGCATTACATCTTAGTCCTCGCGGATGATAAGTGATAACGTATCAGCGTTTTGATTCGTAATCGAGGATAGATGTAGATGTCCATGGGCCGCAGCAACCACTTACCATCAGGTGGACCGTGTGCTCGTTTGTCACACTTATCCTATAAAAAACCATTTTTCAAAGTGTATGTTTCATTATTTTATGTTTAATTTTTTAACGTTTGTCCGAATAAACTTTTCCAATAATTTGGTTTGGAATTCTCGCCAAAAGTATGGCTGTGAATAGATTACTAGTAGTGCATGACTTGTTAGGCCGTTGTGTTTTGCAACATTTTTCTTCTCTGTTTGTCTTTTCGATACAAATTTTACAATCGATTTTAAACTTAGTTTGAACTCGTAACTACAATAAATAAAGCTCATACGTGGATATCATAGCAATATAAACACACTTTCTTGTATATCTGCTTGGTTGTTTATCTGTTTCGACAAATTGCACCCGATTTCAAACTTACTTCCTGATGAGTTCGACACTTACAACATAGATCTAAACTAAAAATGTGTTACAAATGTCACCATTTTGACTGTTGTATTCATATTTGTTATCCAACAAAAACAAGTTCGTAAGTTCATAACACTCTATTAATAATTACATAAATGTAAAAGCATTTTGAAACGAATAAGTATTTGGAAATGATTTCTGGCAGTATTCCATGTTTTCTTCAGGCGAGCTTCAGTAATGCTTAACAAATTGGCGTCAGTTCAGGGAAAACAGCTGTGGTTACTTGCGAAGGAAAAATTAAATTTTATTTTTTAATTTGATAATATTGCAAACATGAAAACAGATAATGTTCCAAATTATTACTTTAAATATTTTAGAATTGACACCATTTACTATTAAACTATCTATTAGTTAAGTTATTTTAACTATCTAACTATACGTACCTAAAGTATTAGTTACGTTTCTTTTTCATAATACACGTACGAGTATGTAATATGAGCACGAATAATACAAATACGATTATTTTCTGATAAGTTATACGTAAAGTTTTGAGCACGTTTTAAGTTACAAGAGCGTTAATTACACATACGTGGTACATGGTAAGCGTAAAGAACTAATTGTATTAGATGCTTGCCGGTGACCATGTTATATAGCTGGACACTATCCAAATTACGTATATCTTAAAGATTTCCTCTGAGTCACGGGATAATGCTATTAATCAATAATTATTGCAATGGGAATTATCAATTCGATTTAAATGGAATATTTTTTTATTCAACATTGATAGGAAATATTTATTATAAGCAATTTATGTTTTTACCCCTGGTCCTGAGAAGAACAAGTAAAAACCACTGCACTTTTTGTCAAATAATAGATTATAATACACATAATTAAAATTCATATTTTATATCGATACCTACATATAAGTAAGAATTGAAGTGTCTGTCTATATTACAGACATTACTGCCTTTTCTTCATTCGTTCAGACATGAGTAACCATTTTTGAAAATTCTTTCTGTTCGAGCTTATCTTCGGAATGGCTTTTTTTAAAGGATAAGGTGACAAACGAGCACACAGTCCACCTGATTGTAAGTGGTTGCTGCGGCCTGTAGACATCTACATCTATCGTCGATTGCAAATCAAAATGCAGATGCGTTCTCACCCGTAAGGACTAAGATGGAGTGCCTCGTTTCCATTAAAAAGTGTCTCCGCTTCTTTACACTCACCATACGAAATACAGCAGCATTAAGTTACTATTTTACGCTAGTATTCTGTGAGAGCGTGGTCCTTCCCCTGTCGAGCCGACCCATTCTTGCTACAACTATACTAGTAATATAACTGCAGCATGACTCTACCACGTATAAAATATATTTTAATGAAATAATACTACTTTTTACGGAATTTATCGCGTATATTTAACTTTTTAAATACCCGACGTTTCGAACGCTTTACAGCACTCATGGTCACGGGCGGGACTGAGATGTTCAACGTCCAGATGTCATAGTTAACCGCAGTTACCATAGATTAAAATTTAACTTTTGTTCCGATCTACACAGTATGAACTTATGATAGCTTGAAGTCTTGCAGTTGTATGCTTGGGTTGGGATTTAATTTTATTTATTATAGGATCCCAAGCAGATGGTAGCATCCAGCCATCTTCTCTATTGAAATTAGGATGTTTTTTGATTTCAATAGCCTCGCGAATCATCCTTGGAAGGAATCGGTGTTCCCGGAGTGTCGATTCTGCAGTCTGTGAACACGTACAGGATCGCCCCCGTCAATACATCAGATTTGATAGACCACAAATCCTCGCTAAAGACGTCCTTATAGAGCCTGCAGTGAAGGATCCGTCTCAGATAAATCATCACTGGCAACACTCACTGGTTGTACAATCTCGTTTTCAGTTTTTGAGGTATAGCTGACGAGAAGATGTGTCGTAATTCCATGAACTCTGCCCAGCTGAGTTGAATAAATAAATAGTGCTTATTAATTATTCAAATACTAGCATTTTATATGTCCTTTATAGTTATTCAGATAGTGATTATAAATCATTTATTTTATCATATTTTCCATTTCATAAAAAATATGTGCATTTTTGTGATAAAAAGTAGCATTGATCACTTATAAGATCGCTCTCTATCTGTTCGTGAATTTTCAGCACGATCACTAGCCGAGGCAGTAATTTCGATAATGCAGAAAGTCATTTTAATTTTATTTATAAATGACATGACTTCGAAAATGCAATGGTACCGAATCGACACAGTTTCACAGCTGTGGGATATTGTAATTGTGGATTGAATTTGACAAATATGGTCGTAACCAGTGGAATAGAGGGAAGCCATAAATGGCCGTTATGTCTTAGTGTTGATATTAACGCTAGTAAAAAGACTGTCGTTTATATACTTGCACAAATTCTATGATGATTTTGAATATTGCATAACTCGAATGCGAAACGGATTAGGCTCTATGTTTATTAGTTATTTATAGAATTGTGTTCCTACACTGTAACTTTAGCTGAGACTCAAACGAACTTCCATTTATACAGGGTGGTCCAAACAGTGAGGTTATAAAATTTTTTTTGATTCCTCACACCTAGGGGTATCCGGAAATACCTAGGGGTATCTGAAAATAATGTATGTTACGCGATTTTTTGTAGTTTTCGAGTTATGATTTTTTTACCCTTTTTTTTGAAAATATTCGCCCTAAATAGCTTAACATTAAAAAAAAATGTAATTGTGAAATTTTTTCCGAGTTTTTTTATTTGTAGTATGATCCTTATGAGTTGCCCTATTATGCATAAAATAATTAGCTTCCTAACATTCACCAAAGATACAATAATTTTAATCGAAACTTAAAAATTTTCTGCCAGGAGAGTGGGGCCTGAATTTTCAACATTAAATGAAAAATAGTAATAAATGATTTCATACTTTCTAATTAATTTTAAAAACTTGGCAGTACCTTAATCTTTCATAATAACATTAAAAAAAATGACACTTAATAGGCCAGTTTTTCTGTTACAGACTTCTGAAGTCACTCAGGCAGGAAACTACCTGAATAGTTAATTTGATTTCAAAAATCTTTTTTATCATTTCTAGGGCTAAACTAAGGTAGTAAATGCTTCAGGTTAGCAAAAATAACATCAAGTGTCTTTACTTATTGTTTAAAATTTATAGACAACAAGGTATCATTTTACTACGTTCTGGACAAATGATTTCAAGATTCATAATAAAAGTAGTAAATAATTTAAGATAAATTTATTTAAAGTAAATTTTCGAAATGGCGGCCATTAACGTCGATACACAGTCTACATCGTCTTAAAAAATTTGCTTTTAGTCTTCGAAAAGCATTCGTATTTTCTTTGATTTTTTCTGCGTACTGTCTCAATTTTTCCCTTAATTCATTTTCCGAATTAATTTTTCTAGCTTACACCATTTCTTTGTAGAATCCCCAAGTAAAAAAATCTATAGGGTTTAAATCTGGTGAGCGTGCAGGCCATTCGATTGGCCCTGCACGCCCAATCCACCTTCCTGGGAAAGTTCTGTTGAGGTGCTCCCTCACTTGTCTTTCAAAATGGCAAGGAGCACCGTCATTTTGAAATATCATATCCCTCCTCGTTTGTAAATTAACTTCAAACAATAAACCATTTAAATTATTTTGTAGAAAATTTAGGTACTGGGACCCGTTCAACCTAGACGACAATTCAAAGGGCCCAACCATTTCTCCATTTATGACTCCTGACCACATGTTGATACTAAATCTATTCTGAAAATTTGACTGCCTTGCTTTTTTTGGATTTTCAATGGCCCAGCTATGATGATTGTGAATGTTAAAGACGCCAGTCCTTTCAAACCGGGATTCATCCGTCCAGAGTATCTTCTTAAAAAAAATCCGGGTCTTCCGCAGATCTTTCCAGCATTATTTGGCAGAAAGCAACACGCCTTAGATAGTCTGCGTCGTTAAGTTGTTGAACACGCTGAATATGAATTGCGTGATATCCCTCTGGAAAAAAAAGATTAGTATTTTTATTGTAGGTTGTCATTGTACACAATACTAGAGGTACGTACCAATAGAGCACGTGAACGTGAAACTAAAAGTTGGGATTCGCTAGAGTGGCGTCCTAGCGCCTATTTTTGAATTACGAGCGCTTGTTTAAGGGTCTCTACATCTCTCTCTTTTACACGCACACACAACACATTAGACATCGACAATTCACAGTAAATTAAATGAGTGTGATTTGAAATGGCAGTGCAGCAATGTGTTGGGATTTTGAATAAAGAGGTCTACAAAATAATAAAATGCACTCACCTGATTTCAGTATTCTTAAAACAGAAGTCCTTGGGATTCCAGTCCTTCTCGTAATTGCTCGTGAACTAGTAGAAGAGTCTCTTTCTACTTCTTCAATGATTACATCTCTTCTTTCTGGATCCACTCTGGGTAGTCCCTCGCGACGTTGATTACGCACAGGAACGCGTCCAGCCATCAGGGTTTCGTGGGTCTTATTAAAAACCCTGTAGCCCGGGTAATGCTCTAACACTTCTCCTCGCCGCTCTAGTTGCTCTCGATAAAGCCGTGCCGCTAATGCGCCGTTTACTTGGGCAACGCCGTAGAAATAGTGCATCTCTGCGTATTGCCTGAGAGAATAACTCATTGCTAAAAGTAATCCAAATCACTAAGCAACTCAAGGTCCATAAAACAAGCACAGGTCAATCGTAAGGCAAATAAAGAATCCGGGAAACAAAGCGAAGGTAGTCAAATAAGAGATCCAAATAAACGTAAACGTGAGTAGTGGTTGCACGCAGGAAAGCAGTGAACGACTGGCGGGACCGAGCGAGGTGAAAAAGGGACGCGGTCGGTGTGGCGCAGGGCGCGGGGTGCAGCCTGGTAACAAAATAGAGCGCAAAGCAGGAATGTTTATCTAAACCTTTGTTTAAAATTCCTTTGTGTGTTTGTGACTGAATGTGCTATCATTTAGTTTGAGTGAAATAAAAAAAAATGTAGTTTTTAGTAAAATGATACCTTAATAAATGTCACGTTTTAACAATAAGTAGTTTTCTTAGCTAACCTGAAGCATTTATTACTATTTACTATAGGGTATTTTCGGATACCCCCTAGGTGTGAGGAATCAAAAAAAATTTTATAACCTCACTGTTTGGACCATCCTGTACATTTAGGTAGTAGCGGTATTTAGTTGTTCGTTATAGTCATAACTTCGTATGATTTAAATGCGACAATCGTAGAATGAAATGACATTTAATTATAAGAAGGAAATGTCAGACGCCGCTCACGTTGTGAAATTTGTGACTAACCGAGTTTACTATTTACTTTTGTATGTATTTTACATGATAAAAGTTTTATACTATTTGTATTTGACAACTAATTGTTCAAGAGTCCATTTTTTATAGAATAAGTGTGACCAACGAGCACACAGTCCACCTGATGGTAAGTGGATGCTGTGGCCCATAGACATCTACATTTATCCACGATTAAAAATCGAAACGCAGATGCGTTGTCACCCCTGAGGACTAAAATGGAATGCCTCGTTTCCAGTAAAAAAGGATCTCCGGATCTCTACACTCACTGTAAGAAACACGGCAGAATTGAGTTTCGTAAAATAGACGAGCGTGGTTCTACCCCAGTCGAACCGACCCATTCGTGCTACAACCACACTAAAGCTGCAGCATGGCTCTACCACGTACCAATTGGTCAACGATATTTGATTATTTATATTTGCACTGGTTTGTACTTTCGTTTAATTCTGATATATAAGTCTTCGCATATATCAGTTTTTTTTTTTTTTATAGGATAGGGTGACAAACGAGCACACAGTCCACCTGATGGTAAGTGGTTGCTGCGGCCCATAGACATCTACATCTATCTTCCATTACAAATCAAAATGCAGATGCGTTGTCACCCGTGAGGACTGAGATGGAATGCCTCATTTCCAGTAAAAAGGGTCTCCGGTTCTCTACACTCACCATACGAAACACAGCAGCATTAAGCTACTATTTCACGCTGGTATTCTGTGAGAGCGTGGTCCTTCCCCGGTCAAGCCGACCCATTCGTGCTACAACTATACTACTAATATAATTGCAGCATGGCTCTACCACGTATCCAGTTTCATTTCTTTACACCGTCTTATAAGCAACCTAAAATAGCAGCAAGTACCGTTGTATTAAATTAAACTGTCAGGAGAATTAAAGAATTGACCCGAATAGACCTAAATAAAACATAGTGATTATATACTGTTTGGACCTCAATAAGAATTAAATTGTTCAAAGAAAATAAAAGCATCTATTTCAGAATCTTTGATGTATGTACAATACATTAATAAATTAAACTTATACTTTTATGCTTAATATTAGAGAGAAAAGCTCAGCTAAAAGCTCTGATTACAAACATGTCGTTTTGTAAAACAATACTTTTTTAACATAGTTCAATACTTCAATAAAATTAATAAATTGATGTAGTAGGGAGATTTAAATGCCTACAAAGAACTTTAAATTATAATTAGGATGATTAATCTTTAGTTCAAACGAGCATGCGTATAACGTTAGAGCGTGGGTGTAAGGCACAGAGGTCGACTAATACTGGCGGCATTTAGCGACGCAATTTTTTAATCAATAAATAGTTTTCCAATCCAGTAGAGGCGGCTTTGCCGTCGGAATTCAGTCTTTCATTAACGTTCTGAGTTGGATCAGCCATTCAATGCGTATTTTACATTTAATTAAATATTGCGAGAAATATATAACTTTTTATTTTGCTGTTCTGAATTTTTCCGTTAATTAGCATTCGGCTTGTCTTTAGGCATATTATAATGAAATTTTCTGTTGCAACAAAACTTACTCGAAATATTACGTAATGTTTTCAATTTGTATTATTTTTCTTTTTTGAATAATCTATAAAATATTTCTTCTTTATTTTCGACAGCTGCGTGGTTCGGCGGTTCGGAATCGAACCTTAGTTCAAGCTGTCACTTATGCAAAACCTACTTAGACTCGACCTACTTAAACCTACATAGAATTGTCATCATTCCGGGTGGTATACGACGTTATTTATAATAAAAATATAATTCACCAGTAGGAGCCGTGGTAACGAGTGGTAGTTCCTAAGCGCTTGCCGTAGATTTCATACTAACGCGAACAACCACCAATGAAATTGTTGGTTACTTGCATTTTAAGTGCTGATTTTCCACGTGCTCTGCGGTGAAAGTATTTTGAAAAAAACCTGCATATCAGACGAATTAAATAGTTTGCTGCATAACCCCCCCCCCCCTTCCTCCAGAAATGGAGGCTACTAAACGTGTATAGGCTGTAAATTTATTTTTTAATTGATACACCACTTGAAATTGAGCTCGATAAACGATACGGTTTTAAAATTTATAATTTAAAAAAAATAATTCTAACTTGTGTTTATGTTTTATTCATATAGCATTACACAATACAATCCTCAAATATGGTTTTCGCTTAATACTCCTAAGTTAAATCTAAAAACTATTGATTTAATTGATAAATATTCTCCTGGCCAATTTTGATAACGGTTTCTATGAAAGATTCCGTCGTTGAGAGAATAATTTCTCACTTGTTTTATTCATATATGTAGCTTAGCATCACACATTATAAATACTCTTTTTGTTACATAAACAAAAGCCAGAATTAAAAATTATTGAAGGTAATTGATATTTAATTTAATAAGGATATTTTCCTGGCCAATTTTGATAACGCTATTGTGATAGCTTCTGTCAGTGTTCGAAAGGTGTTTGATAGTGGTAGAAGATCTATCAACTGCCATCTACTTGTCCTTCGCTTGATGTGCGAGTAGTGAATCGCTTATAAAAGATGTTTCACGTAGACTGAGTAGAATTACGGAAACAATCATAAAACAGCTGAATCCGAAATCTAACAATAGGGAATAAACTGCGAAATCGCAATCACCATAGCAACCTACTCTGAAACTACGCTTCGAAATTATGGTCGATCGATGGTTGACGGAATTTCATGATTACTCCACTCCAATTCTGGCATGTGAAATTACTTGAATATTATTACTACTATAATATATGTTTTATTAAAGGTATTAAAAAGAAAGTATATAAATACCAGAGATCCGTTCTGGCGTCGCATGGGTGATTTCTGGATCTCGACAATAGCGCCACCTACCGAGTCTAATTGAGTTTTTAAACCATCCAAGGACCTACCCAAATACACACAAAATAATTCATCAAAATCGTTCGAGCCGTTTCGAGTTTTAGCGAGACTAACGGACAGTAATTGTTTTTTTATATATAAGACATATATACACACATATATATATATGTGTGTGTATACGAATATATATATATATATATATATATATATATATATATATATATATATATATATATATATAATTATAATTTAATAAGCAATTGAATAAAAATGAATAACGACTAACCGAACACTAGAACCAACCTACATTTATAAAACTTTGAAAGTTATAATCTGAAATCGTATGACAAGTTTCCAAAACGAATAAAGACCTTTTTATAAACACGTATCATAAATTTCACGTATAAATACCGAATTTAGTGAGTCATAAACTTTGTTTTTTAAAGCTGACCTACTAAGTTTGTTTCAGTGTAAATTGAGTCTGGTATTATTATGGCAAAAATCACGGATCATTTTATTGGAACACACTTCTCAGTTTCATTTTCTGTGTTAGTCATTTTAAAAATTTGTTTTCGTTTTAAAGATAATTCGATTTAAAGATGACTTTCGTACGTCACATAATATTCTTATTGGCTTTAATTTTTTTTAGTAGGTCGTAAGTAATTAATGGTGCTTTTATTTGAAAGCAGAAATAATGTTTGACCAAAACGGTAATTCATAAAATTAATGAGAAGGTAATGTAAATTATCTTAAACTTAAATACCGAACAAATGGCACAGATTGTTCAAAAAAATGCAACCAAAAATTTGTCGGTCCGAATCATAAGGCATCAAATTTGACAAGGTTTTAGGACTTTTTTCTGCCTAGAGGCTATGCTAGAGGTCCGTCGCAAATAGCGGTGTATGCACTGCTATTTAGCTATAGAAATAGGGCTTTAGTTTTGGCTGCGGCAAAATCCCCTCAGTTAGGTAATTTATGGTGGAAGTCTATTTAATATAAGTATTATTTAGGGAATAAAATTAATAAGACTTTTAAAACGCGTCTTTTTTTACTTTTTTTACTTTTACCCCATCCTTCAATTCAATTACAACTGGCCTGATAGCTTGCGCTTGACGGCGTGTCCGAGTGACCTGGGCTTGATAACTAGGAAATTCACTTTAATCCACTTTATCGTTACAACCCCGCTACGTTCGCTCAACTACATGAGATCGAGAATCATGACGTTGGTATATTTGTGAAATAAACGGGTCACAGCTCACAGCTGACACGAGTTATGTATTCGGCATAAAGAAATTTAAATATTTTGATCTCAGTTCAACGATCCCGAACGCAGTGGCCCGAAAAAACAAAGAATGGCGATTGTAAATTCTGATTTACTGGTTGTTGACCAGGGACGGATTAAACAATAAAATTGTAGCTGGCGCAATTACCCGTATAAATAATGAAAATCAAAATTGTAAAATTTTTCACAAGGCATTTTGCTTGTGATTTGTAAAGAAAATATTATGTAGTAATAGTATATTTCTCCTTAATTTTGGTCGTCAAGTCATCACTGTTTCTAAGTCGAAACGGTTAATTAAATTATTTATAATTCACTTTTTTAGAATTCTGCACTATGTAATGACTAATGACTGTTAGGTTTAACATCAGCTATAAAGTAAATATCTAAAGAAAAGAATGACATAACCCTCATTTATTGCACCTGTGTTGGATAATGAGAAGTCTGTATGTTGCTAATTAACTATCTACATATCTGGTTTTAACGTAATCCATTTAGTAGATTTTCAGTGAATAGTTTACACAGACGGACAGACAGACAAAAATTCTAAAAACAATTAATCAGGCTTCAGATTCCTTTATTTCAACCCCTTGACTTGTTTCTTTCACAGAATATTGAAATAACCGAAACGCCTTTTCTATGATTTAATTTACTCGTATGTACCATTTATTCGTTTTAAATATGTCTAATTTTTCACCTTTTTAATTCGGTCATACTCATTATACAAAGTACCCGGTTGACCGAGCTTTGCTCGGTATTTTTCGCTCGGTTTTTTTTTAATTCGTGTGTTTTGGAAATTATATTTAGATACAAATTACATACTGATGAAATACGAATAATATTTTTTGATCTTAGCGACATAATAGAAAAAGCTGAACTGGTTATTTGAATAAAAAATCATGAGTGCAATTAGTTTAATTTAAATTTTCGTGTTTTTAAAAAAATACTAAAAAAAGGGCTCGAAAAAAATAGATTTTCTCAAAAAAAGAAAGGAACTTGAAAAAAAAATTAAATAAGTCGGTTCGGTTGGTCTGGGTTCGAACCATGGTATTACGATTTTGTGACCGCTCAATGTACCAATTAAGCTATTTGTAATCATTAATAAACTGTCAAAATTTACCTTCTTATTCTAACGATATTGTAGCAGTTTTTCATTGCCTAAAAACACGGACAAAAAGATATTTTCTAAAAATAAATCCTAGCTAGATCGATTTATTGCCCGCGAAACTCCCTGCACACAAAATTAACGGAGCCTTTCTTCAATATATATATATATATATATATATATATATATATATATATATATATATATATATATATATATATATATATATTGCGCGTTTAAAGGTATAGGATAAACAAGTAAATTAATATTAATCGCAATTTATTTCTATTTAATTAATTAAATAAAACTTAACTCTAAATCCAACGCTGTTCTTGATAATGGGCCAAATGAGAATATTTACACATCGATTGTTCATCGAAGCAAGAGAATGGCATAAAAATTGAAGTGAGCCGTAAATAAAATGCGTACCTAAATATCCGGACCACGGATAACTGATCAAACGCTTCTAATACACATGAAAGAGGGTGTAAGCTATAGCAAAATTGTAAAAAGTTTGGATGCGGTTTTCTATCAATCAATAAATTCTTTATTGTACTCCAATAAACATTAAAACTAAAATAAAATTAAGTAAATAAAGAAGATACAATTCTTCTTCCTAGAGGTGTACAAAGTTAAAGTTAAAGTTACAGTCTATATATTCGTCCCACTGCTGGGCACAGGCCTCCTCTCATTTTACGAGTTTGTGTGTGTTCGCCGCGTTGCCCCAATGTGTGTTGGCGAACGTCACATGTCTTGAAATATTTTTTCTTATTTCTCAGACATGTAGGTTTCCTCACGATGTTTTCCTTCACCGCCGAGCACGTGGTAAATCAGCACTTAATTGCAATTAACAACTACATTGGTGCCGACGGGGATCAAACCCGGTTTGCTTGTGTACTGTGAAATTTACAGTAAGCGCTTAGGCCCTGAGCTACCAGCAAATATAAGAAATTTTATATGTGATAGCCATAGAGAATTAGGTCTTTGGTGATAGCTGTAACTCTTCATATTACGTGATCTCATAATAAGCGTGAGTCGTGAGTCGTGACGTTCTGGACATTACATATTGGACACCGCGGGGCGAAAAGCTAGTGTTATATTTGTTTGTATTTGTATAGTGTACCTGTTTATTTGTGTATGATTATATGTATATTGAATACACATATGTTTTTATTTATGGATTTTATACTGATTTTGTTTTCTTTATATCTTATTGTTACGAGCTTGAGGTTCGTGACAATTAAAAATTGCCGATAGAATTACCTAAATTAACACTTTAATTTTCTTTACACAAATTAAAACTTAAAACACTAATAATTAAGCACACTGATTCACTTTATTCCACTCCGAAGCTTCGCTTGTCTCGCCAAATTCAATACTTCCCCGATCGCGTATTGCAGCGCCTTTATATAGAGCTCTTTCACGAAAACATCCAGAATATTCCAGAATATTCGAGTAATTACCGCGCCAACCGACCAAGCGCAGAAAATTCGAGTGTGCGGCTTCCAGAAAGCCTAATTCTTCTGTTCGATACTAGATGGCGCTGTTGGTTGAAATACTAGTCATGTATTTTCTGGAAAGCTCTCCGCGATGTTACCCGACACCAGATGGCGCTAGTGCCGGATGTTAACTTAGCCGCGCAACACTGCCCCCTCCTAAGACATGCTCGTCCCGAGCATTATCGGCCCCATAATAACGCGCCAGGCGATCCACATGGACGATCTTAGGAGTCCCTCTTGCGCCTTTCTATATCCGGTAGGTTACATCGTTGATCCTGGTCACAATCCGGTACGGGCCGTCCCATTTGGCTTGAAGCTTAGGAGATTTCCCCTTTACTGCGGACTGGATTGTGCAACCACACTAGTGAAACTTCGTCGAACCCTTTGTTGTTCATTTTGCGGTCATACCGGGTTTTCATTTTTTCAGACATTTCCCGGTCCGATTGTCTGACGTGCTCATAAATGTCATTTATTTTGTTCCGCAAGACATCTGCATAATCGGTTACACTTCGTGGGGCGTCAGGTGGTGTCCCGGTGATCAGGTCTGCAGGCAGCCGTAATTCTCTTCCAAAGTTTGCGAAAGCTGGTGTCACTGATGTACTTTCGTGAACAGCGCTTCGATATGACAGCAAAAACGGTTGTATGTGCTTATCCCAATCTCGTTGCCGGTTGTTTACAACTTTTACTAGGTACCTCTCCAATGTCTGATTAAATCGTTCTACCATTCCATCAGATTGCGGGTGATAAGAAGTCGTTCTTGTTTTATGAGTACCCATAACTCGGCAAGTTTCCTGGAATATTTGAGACTCAAAATTCCTTCCTTGATCGCTGTGAATCTCTAAAGGTACTCCAAAACGACAGAAGACTTCATGAACTAGTTTATCTGCAACTGTTGAAGCTTTTTGATTTGGAATGGCGAAGACTTCTGGCCACTTAGTGAAGTAATCCATCACAACCATGAAATACTTGTTACCGCTTTCAATCTCCGGAAACGGCCCCGCCACGTCAATGGATATTCTCTCCCATGGTGCACCAACATTGTACAACTTCAATGCACCTCAACTACGAGTCTGAGGTCCCTTAACAGCCGCACAACTTGTACATTCGACACTGTACCCAATAAAACCGTTCTCGGATCTTCAGTAGAGTTCGTTTAACTCTCAGATGGCCTCCTGAACAATCATTATGGTACAGCTGTAGAACATCCGGTACTTTAGCTTTAGGGACGACCATTTGCAAATAACAGCTGTCTCCCCGAACATTTTCCCATTTACGGCACAGAACTCCATCCTGAAGCAGCAAGCTGTCCCATTGGGCCCAATAGCTTTTAGTGGTCGAACTCATCGCTGAGACGTCGCTCCACATGGGCTTGGGAGCATTGGCCTTTAACCATTCCAGAATCGGCTTGATGTCCGGATCTTCCTGCTGTGCAAGTAGTAAGCTGTCCTTCCAACGTCATTGTTTACCCTTTCCACAAGTACACAACGGTGAGCTTGCCCAGCGTTTCGGGGAAGACTAACCGGAACAATCGTTTCCGATCTCGGCGGAAGAACAATCTTCTTAATGCTGTACACGTTCCCTGGTAACGCATCTTCCATAAAAAGCTCCTCCTGTCCACATTTCAAAACACCTTGCTTAACGTCGATCTCACAACAATTATTCTTCATAAAGTCTAGGCCCAGGATGCAGTCATCCATTATATCAGCCACGATGACATTATGCAGGTAGATCACGTTGCCTAGCTTTAACTCCATCTCCTTCTCTCCACGGACGGGTATACGCTGACCGGTGACTGTTACCAAATTAATGCGTTCCCGGTTGTATGCGGAGTCCCCAAGGAACTGACTTATAAGTTGGGAACTAACAACCGTGCCAGAGGCTCCAGTGTCTATGGTCAGTTTACACGGCATTCCGTTGACCTCGCCCTTGATGATTAGACTGTTCCCATCATGGGTTTGTGAGAATGAGATCCTTGGGGCTCTTTTAACATCAGCCAGCACCCGCCCCGCAGTTCTGGCTTTTACTCGTTACCCTGCTGCTGCTGGGCGGTGCTGTTGGCGGCACTACCCTCCTGAGATCGTTCACGTTCCCTTTCTAGGGTTCGCTTAGGGCAGCTGGATCGAAGACGCTACCCTTCCTCCCCGAGAGCTTCCAGAACTGTTAAGGCCTGGTCGCGCAGGCCTAGTGTGAGAGCAGTCATGGCCTGACTTTTATTCCAGCCGTTCGCCTTCATAACAGCCTCGAACTGGATTTTGTAGGCTGACCAGGAAGAAGTCCCGTCGAACGGTGGGACTTTGAACCAACGTAGCGAAGGTGTAGTAGCTACTACGGGAGCTGTAGTTCCATCACCCAGTTTGAGGTCATCCAGCGTTTTCTTCACGTCAGCCACCACGTAATCAACCCGATTGTTCACTTGGTCGCTTTGGGTTTTAGCTTCCTTGATTTGGGTTTCAGCTTCCGACAGGCGGTTGTCATGTTGAGCAACCCTATCCTTCACCTCCCTTATCTCTTTCCCAAAGGTAGCATGAAGGTCCTTCATGAGGAGCATCTGCTCTTCCGACCGACGAGCCTGTTCCGCCTGCTGATCTTCCAACCGACGGGCCTGTTCCTCCTGTCGGCGGGCCTGTTCCTCTTGTTGGCGGGCCTGTTCCTCTTGTCGGCGGGCCTGTTCATCCTGTCCGCCCCGCAGCTGCTCTTCCAACCGACGGACCTGTTCCTCCTGTCGGCGAGCCTGTTCCTCCTGTCGGTGAGCCTGCTCCTGCAGCATCACCATCGGAGCACCTAAGTCAGGTGCTGCAGATGTAGAAGCTACTGACGGGCCTGCAGCCGGCGGCTGGCCCTCCGAAGTCTGCGGCGTTGCACCACCAAATCTTCTTTGGTCCGTCTCCTGCTGGCGTTGACTTCGGGTACGGACACCCTCCATTTCCTCCTTAGGTAAAATCGGCATGATTTTATCCCACTTCTGACACCAATTGTTACGAGCTTGAGTTTCGTGACAATTAAAAATTACCGATAGAATTACCTAAATTAAAACTTTAATTTTCTTTACACAAATTAAAACTTAAAACACTAATAATTAAGCACACTGATTCACTTTATTCCGCTCCGAAGCTTCGCTTGTCTCGCCAAATTCAATACTTCCCTGATCGCGTATTGCAGCGCCTTTATATAGGGCTCTTCCACGAAAACATCCAGAATATTTCAGAATATTCAAGTAAATACGCGCGCCAACCGACCAAGCGCAGAAAATTCGAGTGTGCGGCTTCCAGAAAGCTTAATTCTTCTGTTCGATACTAGATGGCGCTGTTGGTTGAAAGACTAGTTATGTATTTTCTGGAAAGCTCTCCTCGCTGTTACCCGACACCAGATGGCGCTAGTGCCGGATGTCAATTTAGCCGCGCAACATTATTATATAATATTAATTTTGTCATACATATGCTATTGTTGATTTTGATTTACAAGTAAGAAGTAATGTTATTCTTAATTTGGTATCTAAATATTTAGTACGCTTCAGGTTGACTGTTTGGAATTGCGAAAACGTATTAAGTCCGCCGTTTGTAATAATTTTTAACACGCTTTTATAAGCTTCGCGTGTATCTATCTATCTATGTAACGGAATATTTTAATGTAATGTTCACCAACTTATAGGCACTTGTATCAAGAACCGATAACAATACAATAGGTAGGACTTCAAAGTCCTACCTATTGTATTGTGCGTCAACGTAGTATTCTTACTAGGATCATCACAGTTCATGATTAATGTGTGTTCTTTAAGTTTCCTTAAACTCCAATAGCCGCCGTCGTATAGTGATGGCATAAGGGTGTCCACAGGTGTGAACAGAAGATCTGCAACAGCATCTTGCAGACAACTTATAATAATAAAAAAAACTGAGTTTGCCAATCTAACTCCCAAGCGTGAAAACTATGAAAAATATCTTAAAATAGACTCCTTTATTTTGAATTTTTTTCTTTCTCGTTTATTCAATCGGACGTAGTATTTGTTTCACAAACGCGCAGAATAAATCATTTGTCAAAAATGAGTTGTGAGAAGTATCTTGTGAATGCAACACCATCTTCGAAATATAAACAGAATTAAGAAACTGACGTTTAAAAACAAACTCCGTAAGCCAATAATATCACTGTATTGAAAAAGGAAACATTTTTAGTAATATTTTAACTGAATTCACATAAAAGTTTCAGATATGTGATTATATCAAATGCAATAAAATAGGAGCGGCAAACGTCACAAGAGATAAGACTACGGAACAAGTTTCAGTTGTATCAGTATTATAAAGTATTGCGTGGCTGTATCTATAAACTCTATTAAAAATCACACTCCCTTACCTACCCAACGAAAGGGGTCATAGATGATTTTCCATCCGCAAAAAAAAAAAAGGGTTGTATATAAAGTACTCAGAAACAACTAAGCATATTTCGCTGTCGCATTTGATTGACGTGTAATTTCGAAGTAAACTTTGCTTCTTTTTACCTTTATAATATTTCAGTGTGAAATTCAGGAAACGGAAGACAATCGGTATCAGAATCACCTTAGTTTTAGTTTTTTATATTTCTATTGTTTTAGATGTTTCTGAGGTTGTTTTAGGTATATAATTACTTTTAGCATGGTTATAAATACAGAAATAAGGGTAAAATCAAAGATTATATAATCACAAAAAAATTTCAAATTGTCCAGTTTTATTCAGACAGAACGGTTTGTTTTGAAAATAAAATATTTGTGTGGTGTTTCAATCCCTCTTTGTTGCACTATTTAAATGTATAATTTCTTATTTTGCGTTTAATTTTATTTATATTTCTTCGAATAAGTGTTTCAAAGTTGCTCTCCCCACCGTATATTGATAATTATCGCTTAAAATAGTTTTTTAAGTGATAATTTTTAACCACTTATATTTTTCGTACCACTCCCTCTTCTTCTTTTTTAGGGTCAGGATGTCCAATTTTTAATCACTTATATTTTTCGTACCACTCCCTCTTCTTCTTTTTTAGTGTCAGGATGTCCAATTTTTAATCACTTATATTTTTCGTACCACTCCCTCTTCTTCTTTTTTAGTGTCAGATGTCCAATTTTTAATCACTTATATTTTTCGTACCACTCCCTCTTCTTCTTTTTTAGGGTCAGGATGTCCGCTACGCTGGCCCAGCAGACCGCATGCATGTTAGCGGACCCCACATGTATTCGAAATATTTGTAATTTTTTTAATTCTCAGACATGAAGTTGGCCTCACGAAGCTTTTTTTCACTGAGCACATGGTGAATCAGCACTTAAAATGGAAATTAAATTTTTTATTGTTGCCGGTGTTGTTCAAATCCGGGTTGCGAGCGAATTATACGACTACCGCTTAGCACCTGAGCCACCACGACTCCATATCAAAATAGACTACCTAATCTAGCGCATTAGCGTGCCGCTTGTCAAATGTGAACATAAATTACGAACATAAATAATTCTAATATCCTTTTTTTACTTGCTCTCGACAAGATAAAACGAAATGTCTTGTAGGTGAATGCGTTCGCTTCAATCATAATGTTTTTTTTTTCTGAATCTTCAGAGAATAATAAATGATTGAATTCTAGACTACCGAATTCCGAACTTGAAAAAGCTTTTAATATTACAACAAAGTCAAAGCGAACGCCTTTATTATTATACGTAGATTACCACATAATATCTGCCATAGTTGCCACAATTTCGAAGCGCGTTGGCAGCTGATATTTTATAGTTGTTATAAGAAAGCAGCTGCTGCCTATATCCTGGTTTGCTTTTGCTTTACTCTTTCTATTTGCTTACCTCTGTCGCCTCTTACGACACTCACAAAACGATGTAGGAGTGATGGATATTCTTACACAGCCACTTCACGGTTACATTGTCGTTTGCTCCTCTTTAATAAAAAAATGAAAACAATTTTTTTTCGCAATTATGTTAGGATTTTTTTAAAAAATTTAAATAGCGCTATGGCACTTTTGTGATTCTGTAACTGTATCTGTCAACTCTTGATTAAGATTCGACTTGGAGAGTAGGTGAAATCACTAAGACTCCGAAATTATATTACTCACGTCTTTCCGCGCACAGGAAACGATTACGAAAACTGGATATTAATCTATTTTTATATCTCAAATTTCTCCTCCAGCTTAAATTCCTCTTCAATCTATTAAGAAACGTCTGTAACTAATCAACAGTAACTTAATGGTTAAGGGTGCTATTCGACTACAGTGATGATACAGTGGTGAACCACTCCTAACAAAATGTTTGAAGCTTGCCTGGAGGGATTAACGGGAATATTGGTAATAATAATAACATATTCAGCAACACCAGTGAAATTTGATAGACTGTAATTATATGATGGTGATGAGAAGTTATCATTTATAACACACTGGTTGTACTCTTGATGGTTTGAGGATTTTTTAGACGCGAAGGTGTAATTTCCAAAAGGCTATCTGCGTTTGCCGAGCCGGTGCCAGTTCTTTTTTTATAGCATTGGGTGACAAAAGTCCAAAAGAGGTCATAGTTCACCTGATGGTAAGTGGATGCTGTGGCCCATAAACATCTACATTTATCCTCAACTAAGAATCAAAATGCAAATGCGTTGTCACCGCTGAGGACTAAGATAGAATGCCTCGATTCCAGTAAAAAGGATCTCCGGCACTCTGCACTCACCATACGAAACACAGCAGCATTCCGCTTCTATTTGACGCTGGTATTCTGTGAGATCGTGGTACTGCCCCGGTCGAGCCGACCCATTCGTGCTACAACTATAATATAGCCGCAGCATGGCTCTACCATTTAAAATGAACTTTTTTTTGAAGTTCTTCTTGAGCTACTTCAAATTGAGGACCAAAATGCCTCGTAGTCTGTATTTATATCTCTTACCATCTCAAACAGAAGCACAGCAAGTGCTAGTAGTTTTTTTTAAAAAGAGAAACACAACAAGTGCTACTAGTAGCTTTTTTTTAATAAAACGAATTAGTTCGTTGTTTCGAGGATTTAAGGAGCTTGGCAGGGGTTAATGGATTTTCTTACGTAAGAAAATCCAAGTGAATCCAACATGCATGTTGGTGGTGACTTAAGAAAATCCATTAAGCCCTGCCAAGCTTCTTAAATCCTCGAAACAACGAACTAGTTCGTACATATGATACAAACACCGTGAGGTGAACAATGTATTTCATAAATAACCATTACATTTCTTTAATTTTAAATATTAATTTAAAGGTAATTTTCTGTCACTTGTATTTTATTAAATCACAGGTATATATATAGACAGGTAACTAAATGCCTTTGAAATGAAAAAGTAAAGCATTGGTGTGTAAAGTAAAGCAAACATAAAAATAGTAAAGAGAATTTTCCCATTAAAACGTAATATTTTGCACGAAGTTGATGGTCATATTGTATTTTCTAGAAAAAATATATATATATATATATAGAATGTTTCGATGATCGACCATTTTGTACCTACTGCAACCTAAACATTCATTTGTTATGTTCTGTTTTAAAGCTGTTGAATATTTGTTTCACTTCGTAAAAATTGTTAGTTTCATTGGTGTCGAGTTTCATGGAAACCCTTTTACGGGCGTCTCAAATTATACGGAGAATTGGTCAGATTGTTTATTTACTTTTTACTCAAATGGAAAGTAGCGTCAGCCGCGTACTCTTTTGTTTTATTTATTAGTATTTCCTTTTACAATATTTGTTTTATAAATCTTTGGTTGTTAAACAAGCTTTGTTTTCAATTATTAATCAAGTGGATCAGAAGTCAACAAAGTTTTCTAGCAATTACATTACAATTTAATAAGTTAACTTTTAGGTTATAATTAAATTATATTATTTTTAACGTTCAAGCAGTCAGATAAAATAAGAAAAGCGTTTAAAATATAAAGGATATATTTAAGTTTCATAAGACGAAAAATACCCGTTTGACTTTATTTCACCCTATATAGATGTTTTAAGCGTTGAAGGTGTAGGTGGTGGAACAGTAGGAACAGAAGACGTCTGGTACAATCCTAGCACAGCAATTATTTTAAATAAAAAAAAATCCAGTTCCGTTCTTATGAGGAGGAAAAACGAACCCGTTGCTATTGCCTCTGAAATAATTGATTATACAACTTAGGCACTAGTTATTTAGCACCTATTCAGTTATTTAACTATTCAACTTAGGCACTAGATTAGCGTTATACCTATTTAACTTAGGCACTAGTTATTTAGCGTTATAGCCTATTCAACTTAGGCACTAGTTATTTAGCGTTATAGCCTATTCAACTTAGGCACTAGTTATTTAGCGTTATAGCCTATTCAAATTATTCCGTTGTTGAACATGGGCGTCTCCCACAGAGAGTTGAGAGGCAACAGTTACTGATTTAGGCAGTTTTTCTTACTTTATGATTTTATCAGGAAGCTTCTGCCCATCGCCTTTTTAATTTCGCTCTATCAGCTCTTGCACCATACACAGGATGATATTGAGGTAGGGTGTTTTACGCCAACACTAAACGGCGTGAGGAAACCTGATGTTTAATGATTGAAGATGTGTATTATTCACAGAATACTATAATTACATACATAATAGAACGGGGGAGTGGGCGGAGCCCGTGTAGCCACTAAAATGTTAACGTTACAATTGTTTCCAAATTTCGCATACAAATTATTTAGAAAATGCCAAATTGCACGCTATTTACAAATAAATATGTATTAAAATCTGTGTGTGAATCGGGTTTGTAGTAGTGATAATACGCCGTAATTGCTTGTATGTGTGCTCCCGGTGACGCCGAATCTCGTACAAAATAACGTTGACAGCCATTCTATTGTATATTATAGTATTCAGTGGTATTAATCATTTATGTAAGCGCAGCGAATTTTTTTCAAGAATGTTACGGTGGCCATCGGATCATGTTTATAGTCTCGTTCCATACTCACACGAACATATGTGCATATTATGTACCTTCATATTCACATATATACATTAAAAAATGAAATATTTCTCTTTTAAAATATACCCGTAAACATAGACTTATTATGTTATTATTATTAATGTAAAACAAACAAATGAACGAGAGAGACAGAATGCACGAGTCATAGACAATAATGTTTTTTTCTGCGTGATCATAGATCAGTTTAAAGCTGATACTATGTCGAGTTTTACAGATGTCCGTAATAAATGTTCTATTCAAACGTAAATTTAATAAAGTGTGCTACGAACATTAAACTTCGGCCTCGCTCTGAAATGCTATCAAATGAAACAGTTACGGTTTTATTTTTAAAGTAAATCATTTGATGCCTCGTGGGCTTCGACCTGGTCGCTGTGAATAAAATGTGTTAGGGCTGCGTTAAAATAAAAAATAAAAAATAAAACAAATGTACATACTACATCATCAAATATATTTATAAATAAATATGTACAGTTCAACTTATACGTATCAAAAATTTTATATTCATAATTCACCCATACTCTTATTATATGTATTTAGAATTTTACGAATTCAAAACCCATGTTATGAAAACCGTGGTTCACGTGGAAGGATTACTCATGACGACTAAATGCATCTTCTTGTATATCTAATTCCATGCTCATTGGTGTTATACGTATAAGCACTAGGTCCTGCCATTTAACATCAATGGAGAGATAGTTATTAGTCAATTACTTGTCAAGAGACTGCCTATTTTTGGTTTTTCTATAGTATTTACGATAAGAAGAGCTTCTCAGGAATTGTTGCGGTGAAATCCAACCGGTAGTTTCGCCATTACATTGCGAGAAATTTTGAAAAAACTTACTCACAGAATGAATTGCTATGGTTCGCAATCCACCATTGTGCGATTGCCTGAGATTTTTTCTGCCACGCAAGACGACTTTGTGTGAAATTTGCGTCTACCGCCACTTTTTCCGAATTGTGATAACTGGAATAGTCAAGAAAAAGCAAAGAGCAGTAAGGATCTAGTTATTCCTAAAAGAGTATGTGCTATTCACGAAGGCGTACGTGGTGGTTAGTTACTATCGAGCCGCATGCTCGATTGCGACTTGCCTCGTCTCGTTTTTGTATTCTATGAATATTTTTTATGAGGAACTTAAGTTTGAGTGTATGTATGATTAATGATATTTTTTGCAAACCATGAAGAAATGGTAACGGCTCCTACCACAGTCACATGTGTGTATTATATAAGTAGTAAATTTGTTAGCGAAGATAATTCCATCTAATTTTAGTTTTAAAGAATTTGTCAAGTGAGCTATTTTATACCAAAGTACGTGAGGGTAATATGATCACTTTCTTATAACTCAAAAACTACAGCCTTGTTTGAATTGGCTCTGTGATACGATTACTCTTCATTGGTCAATCGAACAATAAAGGGTCAAAAGGGCGCTGCGTTATCAACACCATTTTACAAAGCTTAACGTGACCATATTAACTTTACGTACCTTATTTATAAAAATACCAATCCAACGTAATATGTATGATCTCTACGCGAGTTTGGTCTCAAATAAGGAATTTTTTTAAACTCGTGCTTCTATAGTAAAGATAATGCCATCAAAAACATAACTTGTAAAAAATCCAAGTCTCGCAACTCAGTTCTTCTACCACAAAAAGATGTGAGATCCATGTAATACCAAGTCGGTTAATTTATTCAGTCCCTACTTAAGGGTCCTTCTGTTTAAGTTATTACGTAATTAGCTAACCTAACAACATTTTATACTGACCATATCAATGTTAAAAATCTTGTATGTTTTAAATATATAGATTGAATTGGCCATCGCATGAAAACACAATATACGAGTATCTCACAAGTAATACATATTATATTAAATTAGATCGCTTAGTGCGATTGCCAAGTCTTGGATTTTTTTACAAGTTATGTTTTTGATGGCATCTCACTTCTTTTTGTAGATAAAATGGTCCTACTTTTTACCTTTCCGGTACCTTCTACTTCTTGAATACCAACAACGTACCTGTCTACACCTATTAAACATATACAAGGACACTGATTCATTCAGTGCAAATGTAACTTTGTAATTCTATACCTTTATATGATATTACAAAGTTATTTATGCAGTTAGTGTATCTAGAAAACTGGACCAAAATTAAAAATATTTTAGTTTTTCCTTGATTTATATACTAAACCCTAATTGTATTTTACATTTGAAGCTTCTATGTCTGCTAGAAGTGCCTTAGAGTTTTGATGATCGGTCAGTCAGTGAGTGACAAAATTACGAAATTTTGACTAGTTATAGCTCTTAAACTACTGGTTCAAATTGAATGAAATTTGAAATATACCATGTTTATACAATGCCTGGGCCTGAGGGGAGCCTGAGCCTGAGCCCAGCAGTGGGACGTATATAGGCTGTAACTTTATACAATGCTTACTTGGTTACTGAAAATTCAAGCTTTTAGTATTATCCACTACGAAGTTATAGGGGGTCGAAAATGGCCTGAATTGCTTCGAGAAAAGTATAGTACGGCCGTACCGCTTTTTTGCTCGAATTGGCGGGGGCACTGCCGTGCCCCCAGATAATGTTTGTGCCTAAGGTGAACTTGTACTTAAGGTGAAACTAGAAACTATAAGTATTTAATGTAAATTAATAAATATTTAATTAATATTCTGCGTTTAATTATTCCGCGGATATAAGAAGTCGTCTGTACCCAGTAATTTACGACACCAATTTAAAGACTATAAATCAAATATAGATTATTGGACAACCCTAAACACTACCTTTTTTTCCCTTTCATTCTTACGCCTTTAAATTGTTGGAGAGAGTGAGAAACTTGGCAAGCTACCGAGCGTTTACGGCTGTTAAGATACGTGTTATTATTTAAGCGCCAGTCAGATTTCAAGGACTTATTGGCAGCGCTAGTGAAAGAGCCTTTTATTATTTTATTTTCTGGTTTTATTATTGATGTCAGAAAGATTGCATGGCTTCGGAAAGACTGCGTAATAACAATATCGTAGATCTTTCTCTCCTCCTTCTTTACCAATGCGCAATAGCACTACTGAACAGGGACTTCTCTCGTTATATGGAAGATTTGTCTTTTTTATAGAATAAGGGTGACACACAAGTAAACAGTCCACCTGGTGGTAAGTGGATGCTGTGACCCATACACATCTATATTTACCCTCGATTAAGAATCAAAACGCAGATGCGTTGTCACCGCTGAGGACTAAGTTGGAATGCATCGTTTCTAGTAAAAAAGGGTCTACGAATCTCTACACTCACCATACGAAAGGTATTAAGCCGCTATTTTACTCTGATATTCTGTGAGAGCGTAGTCCTTCCCCGGTCGAGCCAACCCACTCGTGCTTCAACCATGATATAGCTGCAGCGTGGCTTATAAAAAAATCTTATTAGCCACGCTTAAAAGATGTAGTTGTGTAGTTTGTTTGTATATATAAAGCGATGCGGTCAGATTGCATAATTTTGCAGACAGTTGAAGAAAACCGGAACAATCTTATTACACACACTAGTTTATTAATATCAACACATTCCGACGGAGCAACTAGATAAATAATTATGAACGGCAGTTACGGTTTATTTGAATTAAAACGTGTAATATAAATGTGGTCAAATTAAAAAAATTGTACAACCGACTTCAATAGAAATCAAATTAGAACATCATCAATGTAGTCGAATTCAATTAAATAAGCATTGTTAAGGTAACTCAAAAACCACGCATTTGATCAAATTTACCACATGAGAAGCACCAGCTTTCAACTAAAAAAGAATCAATACATATACACATAAAAATAAACATACAGTCGAATTGAGTATCTCCTCCTTACTGAAGTCGGTTAAAAGTAGTTTAAAAACCCGGTCTAATAATTTGCGAGTACATAAATATTTAAAAAAACGTTGTTATTGTCTTATAATTATGCCTCTCACTTCAAACGCTCAAATTAAGCCGAGGCCCGAAAACCCTCCTCCCCACAGCCCCACACTATTGGAACCTCCTACCGGCCTTGCGCTGCTACCGCTTTTCACAAGGCTTACCCTTTCAGAAACGAGAGGACGTATAACTGAACTACTTTTGACAATAAAATGTGTCTAATATTATCATGATTGTAGCCTATAAGAGTCCACTGCTTAACACAAGCTTCTCTTATAAATTGCCTCATAATGGTAATTTTGCCATAGTTGCCACGATTGGTTGGCTGGTTGGCAATACCTGTCATATACCACCACTACATGATATCTAATAAGAAGGCTGTTTATTGGTGATTATGTAATTGAGTTGTATGGTAACAAATTCGAAATTTATTTATTCATTTTCGCTTATAGTACGTATGTGTCTTCGCATTAATGTAATAAAATAAATGCCTACTTATTATTCAAATGTACTTTTCCAATATTTATTGGGGCGTAAATTTATTTATCAGGCCGATGCACAGTCGTGATACCGAATAATAAGAACGAATATTACCTCAAACAGCGCGAACTTGTTTTAAAACATAATCAGAATAATCAGTGTCATTTTGAAGCGAATTATTTTGACACGCATATGGGGATAAGTCGCTCGCGTCCGTAGGCTTTGACCACCTAATCCTAGGCCCACCCTACACGTGTCCCCCGGGTGGTGCTAAATGAGCGACAAGCCGATAGCACAGACTCGGCTCCTCGCCGTGGTAGCGGCGTTAAATATACCACCCCATTCGCACCATGAGGAATCAAAGTAAAGAAATGGCCCCGAGTTCCCGGCGCCCCTTTAATGGGGCAGGGGTGCGAAGAATCTCCGGGAGGAAAACCGGCGACGAGGCTCGCCACCCGTCACGTTCTGTCTCCCGGAGGGGCGAAAAGTGGATTGCAGAGGCCCGTCTGGCTACGTTGAATGTATGTGGAGCAATGAATGATAAAATGGGTGAAGTATGCGAGGTGATGTATGATAGAGGAATAGATTTGTTATGTGTAAATGAGACGAAACGGAAGGGGAAGGTTGTCACTACACATGGCATGTATACCGCATACTGGTCTGGTGTAGACGAGCTCGAGCGGGCATGCCAGGGAGTAGGGATCATCCTATCAGAAAGAATGGTGCAATGTGTGAAAGAGTATGAATGTGTAAGCCCAAGACTGCTATGGATACGATTGAAAGTGGGCTTAAAGAAGTTGTTTGTACTAGGGGTCTACGCCCCAGACATGTCTAAGCCCACTCATATCCGAGAGCAGTTTTGGGAAATGGTAAGGATGGTATTAATGAAATGTAAGGGAAATGAAAATGTTGTTATGCTAGGAGATTTTAATGGAAGAGTTGGGGTGAGGAGGCTTGGTTATGAAAGGATATTGGGAACGTTTGGTGATGAAAGTATAAATGAGAATGGTGAAAGCCTCCTCACTGTATGTATGGAAAAGAATCTTTTTGTGACGAACACTTTCTTTCGCCACAAGAGGATTCACATGTACACTTGGGAAAGAGGTGATGATAGAAGCATGATAGATTTCATAATTGTGGATGAAAGATTGAGGGGCGCAGTGGTGGATACAAGGGTTTACCGGGGGTCAAACGTAGGAACGGATCATTTTTTGGTTTTATGCCGAATTAATGGTCTATTCAGGCGGTGGCGCCATCGGTCATCCGTGTCTACCACTGCGTTACAGCGTATTAGAACAGAAAGATTACAAGATGAAGGTGAGAAAAACAAGTTTAAATGTAGACTGAAAGAAAACGTAAGTGGTTTGGATGAATTATGTATGAATGAGTTAGACTTGGAGAATGTATGGCAAAATGTTCAGAAAGGTTTAGTAGATGCAGCTACCGAAGTATGTGGTGTTAGTAAAAGAAAGAATGAAAGGAAAAATAATACGTTATGGTGGGATGATGAGATACGTACGGAAGTTGAAGCAAAGAAGAGAGCATGGCTAGATTTACTAGCAACTAAGGCTGGTAATTCAAGCGGTACGAATGATGATTTTGAAAGAAAAAAGGCAGTCTTTAGACATCTAAATAAAAGAGTAAAAGAAGTAGTTGAAAGGAAAAAGCAAGAAAGAACGGATAAGAATGATAGAAGAATATCGGATAACTTCCAGGCAAATATTAAAATGTTCTGGAAACTCGTAAGAACTGCCAGGGGATGTTCAAAACAGCCTATAATGAATGCTATAAGAGATGAGAATGGCTATATTCTGAATGATGAAGTTTTGAGTTTAAAGAGATGGAAGGAATATTTTGAAAGCATGTTTATGAGTGAGGAGACAACGTATGAACTGAATGAAATAGGAACTCCGAAAGAAGAGGAAGAAGGTAGCGAGATAAGTATAGATGAAATAATGAAAGCAATGAGAAGCATGAAAGCAGGTAAGGCTGCCGGATATGATAGAGTTTCACTCGAAATGCTAAGGGCTGGAGAGGAAGTGGTGGCAGGCCTGCTGCACACCTTGTTTAATTTATGCTGGGAACTGAAGCAGGTACCGGGAGACTGGTGCAAAGCCGTGATAGTCCCAGTATATAAGGGAAAAGGGTCGCAGCAGGACTGTAAAAACTACCGCGGTATCAGCCTTCTTAGCATCGTGGGAAAACTGTATGCCAAGGTACTAATTGAAAGGGTCATGAAAGAAACCGATGGAAAAATTTGGGATGTGCAAGCGGGATTTAGAAAGGGAATGGGATGTACAGATCAAGTCTTCTCCATGCGCATGATCGCGGAGAAGTTTTTGGCCAAAAACCAAAAGGTTTTTTGTGCGTTCATGGACTTGGAGAAGGCCTATGACAGAGTGGATAGGAATGTGCTATGGCAAACACTGAACTCATTTGGGTTGAGCGCTGGCTTGATACAGGCATTGGAATCTCTTTATAGGGACTCTAGTGCTTGTGTTAGGATCAACGGGGTCTACTCGGACTGGTTTGGCATCCATAAAGGTGTCAGACAGGGCTGTGTGGCTTCCCCGTGGTTGTTCAACCTATTTATGGACAGTTGTTTGCAAAATTTGAAAGTTGAAGAATGCGGATTAAGAATGGGTGAGTTAACCATCAAATGCCTTTTGTACGCCGATGATCAAGTTATTCTTGCGTCGTCGGCGGCTGAGTTGCAAATGATGGTTACATTAATGAACAGATCATTAAAAGAAAGGGGTATGAAAGTGAACGCAAGTAAGACAAAAATTATGGTTTTTGAAAGAGATGAAAGTAAAACGATATGTGAAATAAGAATAGAAGGGGAGTTGATCGAGCAAGTAGATGAGTTTGTATATTTGGGTTGCGTATTTAGCAGGGATGGGAGATATGATAAGGATATAGAACGACGAGTGAACGCAGGAAACAGAGTAAATGGAGCCCTGCACTCTATTGTGAAGAGTCAAAATGTGTCAAAAAAGGCACGTATGGCAATTCACAATGCTGTGTTGGTCCCTACTTTAACGTATGGTAGTGAAAGTTGGGTATGGCAGAAGAAGCACGAGAGTAGAATAAATGCAGTAGAAATGAGGTCGTTAAGGAGTATGTTAGGGCTGAATCTGAATGACAGGGTGAAAAATTGTGTGATAAGAGAAGAGTGTGGTTTGCAAGATGATGTTGTGACCAGGATTAAGAAAGGAATGCTTCGGTGGTTTGGTCATGTGGAAAGAATGGATGAGGAAAGAGTGACAAAGAAAATTTATGTTGCAGAAGTGAATGGCAGAGTCGGAAAGGGACGTCCTAGGCGAAAATTTATCGACCAAATTGGCGATTTATTGAAAACGGGCCAAATTAGGAGTACCCTTAACCGACGAGCATGCATGCGTAGGTGTATGGATGTGAAGGAGGCGAGAGAGGTGTGTCAGGATCGTGCCAAATGGAAGTCTGTAGTCTCTGCCTACCCCTCTGGGTGACAGGCGTGAGTGTTTATGTTTATGATGATATTTTGTCACGTACTTATAATACTTTTTAATAAAGGTTTACGAGTTTTAGATGTTGTTTAACATTTACTTATTTGCCCCTTGTCATAGGTGTTTGTTTTCACAGAACGGGGATGCCAAAGAAGCACACAGACACCTGATAGTAACTGGATGCTGTGGCCCATAGACATCTACATTTACCTTCGATTAGGAATCAAGTGCAGATGCGTTGTCCCCTCTAAAGACTACGATGGAATGCCTCGTCTCCAATAAAAAGGGTCTCCGGTTATCTACACTCACCATATGAAATACAACAGCATAAAACTGCAATTGCAGTAAAATATTACGCTGATATTCTGTGAGATGTTGACATTGATGTCAATGAAAATATTCTAAGAAAATAAGTATTTTTTTATGTGCCTATTTGGAAGATTTTCCAGAACCACTACGCTTGGCATTTGGATACGCTATTCACAGCCCATCTGATGGTAAGTGGCTACTGCGGTCTATGGATATCTGCAAAGCACGCTACAGATGCGTTGTGACCTTTGACAACTAGGACAGCGGAAATAGGTGAGAACAAAAAGAAGAAAAAAAGAGAACCTACCCAAACTGATTCTTAGATAGAAAAGGAGTCATCACTTAGTGAAGGCAGGTCCAGTATAGCATATTCGGTGCTATTTTAGTCATTTACATCTTAATTAGTTAGTTAAAGTTACACAGCTTATATACGTCCCACCGCTGGGCAAGGCCTCTTCTCATTTCTGACAGGGTTTTAGAGCAAGGAAATGCTCGCCGCGCTGCCCCAATGCGTGTTGGCGAACTTCACATATCTTTATTCGAAATATTTTTTCTTATTTCTCAGACATACAGCTTTCCTCACGATGTTTTCCTTCACCATCGAACAAGTGGTCAATTAAAAGTTTAATTGGTGCCGGCGAGGATCGAAGCCGAACATCTGTCATATATAAAACGGTATACAGTCATCTATAAGAGGCCAGGAGGCTTGACTGATCTTTTCATAGATATAATAATGAAGGAGATATGCCCAGTAGTTGAAAATCAGAACCCGGTGTCTCCAGTTGGCCCCTACCACGCGCCAACTACTACACAAACGGATCAGTAAAATCAATAGATATATACGTTCACGCATACAGTCGCATTTAATAAATCATAACGTAAAATAAATTAATTTGAAACCATATCTCTAAAACCACAATGTCCATTTACCATGCATTTACCTTTTACCGTACTACTTACTCACACAAAAATATCGGGCACTATCCTTGTGCTGTAAAAAAGCCATTTATTTTACATATACGTTAGAGATTAACTAAATTGGAAAGTTATCGATTGTTTCATTTAAACCAAAATTGTACTAAAATTTTTTGAGCCCTAAATATAAAATAAATAAAAATTATAAGCTATCATAGCCGATTGAAGTAGTAGGTATTTTGGAAACATGCTATGGTAAACTCACTGACCTGTAAAGTGAAGGTATTTGTGCAGCACTTGAGTATGGGGATTGAAGAACGTAAAAAATTCCAGAAAAAAAATGTGATTATTCATCGGGGACTGCTCAAATTGGTCAAACCTAACATTAAAAAAATTAAATTTGACAAAGCCTTTTCCATGAGTTCCTGTTTGACATTTTTAGTTTTAATTGCTTATTTATCATTAGCAAGACAAGCTGTTTTTATGATAATTTTAATTCGCATACAAATTACGACGACCAGTAGTAGTTTTTGTAGGGAACGAAGTCAGGTGGCCTTTCAGTGGCATCAATCCATTCCTTTTTTAAATTGGTATCATTTGACAAGCCGAAAGGTACGATTAATAACCTATTTATTATTTTCATATATTCTAAGCTACTTTTTAACCTCACCATGTACTGAGCAGGTTTTGCTTGGCGATCTTTTGTTATAAAACTCCTGGCTAGTGATAATATTGTTAAATATATGAAAACAAATGCACACTCATGTCTAACAAATAGCAAGAATAATTGTATTGAATGATTTTAAGCCAAAGTCACTATATAACCATGTCGGTTAGGTATTTATGATACATTCGAAGCTTCAGAAAACTGTATATTATATTAAACCCCAAAAACATAAAAATTATGAAATTTTTTCGAAGATAAGGCATAATATACGATAATTAAAATACATATAAGAACACTCCATCGATTATTAAACTAAAATTTAATCAACTTTATGACCTTTGGTTACGCATTCAGCGTAATAGTTGCTGTAAAATAATCAAAATAAGTAAAAAACATTATATCATATCGGTCACATCGGGTTGACAAATTGCAGAATAATCATAATAGCAATTCGCCAATCCACATTGGAGCAATGTATTTACTGCAAAAATATTACAGTGGCTGTGATATTTGGAAACAAAAATAACGTTAAGTTGTTTAATATGATTTTAAAGATAAATATAATGAAATACTTGTACTTAGGTATGGTATGTGATTCCATGATTAACAAAGTTTTTGTTTTGGCTTCGGTTTTTACAAGAAACCACTGAACAACATGGTATTCTGATAATATTTATTTTCACGATGACGGTCGCAAGTGCACTAATTCGCAGAGAGAGCAATTTGTATAGAGGCTGAGCATTTTGATCATAGCGCGCGGACACAGGCACGCCCCCTTGCCACTTCTCCTGTTTTTAATATTTCTATGGATCTTTCTTATAGTCGCTTGTGTTAAAAATGTAATTTGATTTTTAAGAATTGAGCTTTTTTAACTTTTGCGTTATCTAGCAACAGGATTAACAAGAATGTAAAAATGGAAGACTTAATTATTCGAAATATTGTTGCGCACTTAGTTTTTTTTCCCAAAACAATATTATAATAATATTATGAGAGAATAAATAATATTGTCTTATTCAAGACCAAGTTTTATTAGTCACTTTTTATGACACTCAGGATAATAAAGTCTCTAATGTTACCATTAACCCATCAACAGACAGCACGTTTTCATATTTTATTTAAAATTAAACTTTTACTAAAAAGTAAAATCGATTTCGAAGTTCTTAAAATAATAAAATAATTTTCGTCGGTGCTACGACATAGTGCGTAGCATAGGTTACTGGCAACTGTATATATATATAGATATATTCGCGACTATTTAATTTTCGTTAAAGTTCGGGTTTTGCCTAATAGATGGCGTTAAATTAATAGTGCTTTGAGCTCACCCTTTATTTCCAACTTTACTATTTTTGTTCTAAGTTGCATGCCCATGGTGCGTAGTTTAGATTTGCAAGGAAAGGAGCCAATCGGCTTTTTTTCCACAAGCTCAGAGTGATAGAATGTCATCTTAATAGTGAAATTAAAAACTTCATCTCCTTTTTTACTCTTAGAGGTGATTTTTTCTATTAAAATATAATATATTGGGCCATACCTGAAGTTAACCTATTTAATAAAAAAGATTCATTAAATGCAGTTCACAAATGATGAAGATATCGCCATAACATACAAAGAAAAATCGAAATGAAAATCTGTCAAAGGCTAAATATACTTGCACTTGTTTCCGTGTCATTTTCTTTCCACTTTTGCAGTCCTAAGGGCCGTGGGTTCAAACCCCGCACGAAACAATTGTTTGTATGGCCTACAAATAATTGTTCCAGGTCTGAATGTTTGTCCTTCTGAATTTTATCCACGTAAACTGCCCCTACGACACAAGAGAAAATTCTATTGCGTAGGTAACGTTTTATGAAAAATACTTAATTTTAGAGTAACGTGGATATCTGGTATAAGATACACCTTGCGTTTGAAAGCATGGCTTAGATAAACAATGATTTCTTTATAATGTTGCCATAACACTAGTGCAAAAATGAAGTATTTTTTATTCAAGTAAGGGGTGACAAACGACCACACAGTCTACCTGATAATAAGCTTACCTGTGGTTGTTGATTAAGGATTTAAAAAAATGCAGATTCATTGTTTTTACAGTAACAAGGGTCTCCGGTTTTCATTTCTAACCTATAAATACTATACCGCATCGATATGTTACTATTTTACGCTGTTATTCTATACGAGCGTAGTTCTACCTTGGTCAAGCCGACTTATTTGTGCTGCAGCGTAGCTCTAATAAATAAAAATATTGAATCTAAATTACATAACTTTTATTTTCAGATATACGCTGATGAGGATCAAGATGGAAATCTAGTTGAAGACATAACGGTAGCGTCGGACAGAAACGTTGTTGAAGATGTAAAGGATACCGACAAGAATAAGCCGAACTACTCGTTAAATAAGTTACACGGACTGACTGTTTTAGAAGATGACGGCCAAGCGGAAGACGCCGAGGATATATACGACGGCGACGATGACGCTGAAAGTGGAGACTGGTATCCGGACTACTACAAACAGGGTCCCAAGGTAAAATTATTGCTTATCATGTGATTGAAGTAATAGTACTACCGATTATTATCCCTGAAAGCTTTCCTTTCCTTAACATTGTGATATCAGGAGAATATTTTAATATTATCTCTTTAAAACGGCGAAATAAATATTGTGTAATCTATTTGGATAGTAGTTATTCGGGCCACCCAGAAATGTTTAACAAGCTTACTTTCACGTTAATTTATCAAGTAAATGAATAACAAAGTATAAATATTATATTGATTAGCAGTGATCAATGATTTTTCAATTATTTTTGAAAGGGCCGTCTGCATCATGCAGCTATAAACTATAAAGAATACAAAATAATGTAACAAATGCAAGAGCTCACAGCCACTAACACGTCCTTATCTTTGCGTAACCAGTATGATGATTATGCGATAAAAATCTATTAAATTTCAGCGTAACGTCACACACGTAGCGTCACGGGAACACAACTACAATAAACCTAAAAGCTTACAAATTGTGTTTTTTCACAATTGTTGATTTTTTTGTCTTAGAGTACCGCAACGTGTCGCAACATAACTGTCAACAAAAAAATCTTCCGGACTGAGCAATGAATAAAAAGCACATTGTTCTGCTAATCATATACGTTCAAATAAAGTAATGACATGTCTCGGGCTTGTCTTTCGCCTACTGTGTATTGAAAATTATAGGCGCGACGACACAAATGAATAAATGGGGCAACAGCCGTTATGCTCGGTTGAATTGCTGAAGATGAGCTTACACAATATTTTGAACATACCACAGCCATTGATATTAAAATGTATCTGCCTATCGCCGAAGAAAATCATAGTAATCGATACCGAAAATAGAATCTAGGACACCTGGTTTCTGCTTGCGGCTATTCGGTAATGATTCACAGACTCAATTGTGGAATGACGCAAATGCGGTTTATATGTTACGCACACTAAAGCAATAAAATCAAGTGTTAGACGCAAAACGATATCATGTGCTTCGAAAAAAGTTGGGAAACAGCTCCAAATATTTTAGTATAGTTTGCCGACATCTGTTTACGTTTGGTGATGCATTTTTGCATTCAAAATATTAACCAATCGTTTTGTACATTTTGGTCATGAAGTGTTACTCTATACCTACACTACAATATGTCAGACCAGTTAACAATTTCGGGTAATAGGTATTTGTAGTCGGTGCCGGGATTGAAAGCAATTAGAATATTATCGTTTAGTATTTAAGAGAGCATATGCGTTTCGCGTCGAAAACTACATGGTTTTTCCAAAAGCGATATCGTAACGATGTGAGGAGATTTTTTGCTGAAAATTAGGGCTTTAGAAAGATGAAATCTTTATTTAGTACATAGCAATGCAAAATCATAGTTTTTAATGACGGTTTTTTAGGGCGAAGACAATCTTTTCACAGCGTTTTACGAAAATATGCATCAGAGTTATCATTCAGGTTGAATACAACCATTATTATAAGCTAAAATACTTTATTTTAAGCGTTATTATAATGGAATATATAGTCTTTTAGTGTATAGCAAAACCTAAATTACGAAAATATTTCGATTTAATATTATAAAATAATATTATTAAATCACCAAAACTGTCTAATTCAATGTAATTTTTTCCATGTATTTGGTTATAAACATATCTATTTTAATTATTTTCCAAATACATGTAATGTTAAATATCCAAAAAAAAATTTAGTTCGTTTTATTTTGTCAATTATTTTATATTATAATTATTTTAAAAATACTATAAATCATCATGCGCAGACGCCGTCACGTCGTTCGATTCATATTATCCCAATTCCCAACGATAGGACGTATTACTTTTTCTCACCGACACCGCGCGATCGCGTTGATACACAGATAGGGCTATACTACACTTTTATAAGCGATATTTTTGATAGTAAGTAATTTTGAAATATGTTTATGATAGTAATATCTAAATATTAAATGATGTAATGGTGGCAAATTTTCATTTCATACATATTTTTTTAGAAATTAGTAATGAACGTAAGCAATTCGGATCAAGTAAAAATACAAAATCGTTGGCTTTCACCTTTGGCTCCGTGGCGGAGTGACTTGGTAATGAGTTGTAGCGCTGAGCGCCGTGGGTTCGAATCCCACATGGAACAAAAATGTATATTACCTACAAATAATTGTTCCAGGTCTGGATGTTTGTCCTTGTGAAATTGATGTATTTAAACTGCCCCCACGATGTACTTAGGAAAAATTCCTAGTGTGGAGATAACGTTATGATTAAACAAAGACATGCCATCAAAAACATAACTTGTAAAATAACCAAGTCTAGCAATGATGATACGGCCGTGCCGCTGTTTTGCTCGGCCTGTGCGGGGGCACTACCGTGCCCCCAGATATCTCGCCGTAAACGCGAACAATCCGGGTTCGATCCCCGCTAGTGTTGCCAGGTGTCCCGATTTGCGCGGGACGTCCCGATTTTCAAGGATTTAGTGACACGTCCCGATTCACCCTTGATCGGGACGCCAAATGTCCCGATTTTCACTAACCTTCTTATTCTATACATTAATCCATAATTTTGACAGCAAAAATGATTACATCTGTTAGCTACTACCACATTAAAATATTTTTACTACGACACTGTCTCACCAGTCGAAAAAAAAACACAAAAGTTTTAAACAGAATTATATTAAAATGAGTGATTCGAAAAATTCAGGGACTGCAAAAAAAAAAAACAAATAGTTCAAAAATGTTTTAATTTGCCTAAAATGAAAAAATTCAGTTTTTACGATGTTTGGATGAAAGGTTATTCGTTCATGAGATCAGACCTGATTAACAATTACAAAGCACAAAAGTAAAGTAAAGTTACAGTCACAATTTCTCGCATTACTCGCATACTGTGATATTTACAGTGAGCGTTGACCATCTGAGCTACCACGGCTCTCAATAAAGCACAAAAAAGGCTACAAAGAAACCTATATTTTGTAGTCATTATAGATGTCCGGATATGAAAACCAAATCCACGATTATTTTTACATTCCGTCCCGAAATTTTACTTGCTAGACCTGCAACACTAATCCCCGCCGACACTAATGAAATTGTTAGTTTGATGAATTATGTTTACATTATGAAACAGAATAAAAGTTTATCAAATGATATATATTTTATACAATATATATTTTTCAATTAGAACATATATTATAATATACTCAATAGGATGAAAATGCAAAGCCGACTTCAATTTACTAAAAGAATAAAACAATTTCCACATATTAATTAGCCTCTGATTTCTATACACTATATAAGCCATTATATGGTAATTATTTTTTTATTATTTTAGTTCCAATAGTATCAAAGAAAGGTATATAATCAAAGATCAAAGTGATTCGTGCAACTAAAGGCAACTATTATAGCCTCACGCTCGTCCTGACACGCGCACAGATATAACATTGTAGTGTGCGTCAATATTACGCCGTTCCAAAGCGATCGCGTAGATTTCGACTTGGACATACAATTTGAATATGCACTCTTAACAACTCAATCATTCAATTCGATTTAGATTTCTTATAATGGTACTACTCATACTAATATCAATAATGTAGATCTTCTTTAAAGACGTGAAAACTATAATATATATTTTTCTTCTACTTGAATCTTTTAGTTCAAAAGAAAATTAAGTCTAAGATTGTTTCTTCTGCTTTGTTCGTTTCCTCTTCCAGTTTAATAAGCTATCGTTTTAATTGTTAACTCGCGATTTTGTCTCTAGTTTGATAATTAAGGCAAGTTAAATGAGTATAATATACTTTTTCAATTTATTACTTAAAAGAGAATTGTATTGAAGTCGATAGATGCAAGTGATTTAGGACAGTGCTTAATCGCAATATTTGAGGGGAGGCCTATGTTTAGCAGTAGACTAGTAAAGGGCTGTAATAATGATCAGAAAGTACATTATTTCTTTTTTTATTAAGATTAATGATGTTGATGTTGATGTTGATGTTGATTGACAAGGCAGTGAATAAATGTAGAGAAATGGATTCGATAGTTAAAACTACGGTGTATATCTAATTTTCAAGTTATTCCACCCTGAAAAATTTCATCCCGAACTCGACAAATCTTCTTACAACCACACCTGTTGATGCTATCTAATCTGACGATCGACAAATGATGGCATTTTAGTCCGAAAATGCCGAACCCAAATCCCACACACGAATGATGAAGAATAGTAGATATTATCAGTGCGATGGTATCGGTTCTGCACGCACCCACTCGCTTGTAAATACTGCTTTTTTTCGTGTGCCGAAGCTTTTTTTACTGGTGATATTATATTCCATGTAAGTCCCAAGGGATAACAAAACATCTTCAATTATATTCTTAATCAAGGATTGATGTAGGTATCTATGGGACATTGCTAAGTTTGTGTCGCACTTACCGTTAGGTGTACTGTGTGCTTGTTTATCATTCTCTCTTTTATATAAAAAAAATACGTGTGGCACTCGGTGACTGCCGCGGTAAAGCTATTGCATAGCATTTTTTATCAACTTATGCAATTATAATTATTTATTTATTTTATTTATGCAGTTAAGTCTTTGATATTAAACTAAGTTACACTTTTTGAGCGTGGTGACCAATAAGAAAACTTTTTTTTCTCTTATTGAATAAATGAGAAGTTAATATTGTTTAAAATATTTTTAATATCTTACAATACATGTAGGTTATTCATTAATTTTTATCATTGAGTTAGCAGCTAGTGTACACGCACACAAACACCGTGCCGAAGTCTGCCGAGTGCCGAAGTCTGCCGAACTAAAACGACGTTAGACGATGCACGGCTTTCAACGCCACACCTCCGTGCCCGTCGGAGTGGGGAGCGTGAGGTTTTTTTTCGTTACGAAATTTCTGGATTCGGTCCCCGCGCTCAAGGCCCGCGATATCATTATCATCATCATTACAGCCCTTCACAAGTCCACTGCTGAACATAGGCCTCCCCCAAGTAATGCCACAAAGCACGGTCCTGAGCCACCTGCATCCATCGACTTCCTGCATGTCTTACCAGGTCGTCACTCCATCTAGTGGGGGGTCGCCCCACACTACGCCTACCGGTACGAGGCTGCCACTCGAGAACCTTTCTTCCCCATCGGTTATCGGTTCTTCGAGCTATATGGCCGGCCCATTGCCACTTCAGCTTACTAATCCGTTGGGCTATGTCGGTCACTCTGGTTTTACTGCGGATATCCTCATTTCTGAGTCTATCACGCAGAGAAACTCCGAGCATAGCCCTCTCCATAGCTCGCTGAGCGACCTTAAGCGTCCTCATACGGCCAGCAGTGAAGGACCACGTCTCAGATCCGTAAGTCATCACTGGCAACACGCACTGGTTGTACAATCTAGTTTTTAGAGATTGAGGTATACCTGACGAAAAGATATGCCGTAATTTCCCGAACGCTGCCCAGCCGAGTTGAATCCGTCGATTGACCTCTCGGTCGAAGTTGGACTTACCTAGTCGGACTATTTGTCCCAGGTAAACGTATTCGTCAACAACTTCGAGCATAGTGCTCCCAACAACTACCGGCATAGGTGTGACATGGACATTGAACATGATCTTTGTTTTGTCCATGTTCATCTTAAGACCTATCCGTTGGGAGGCACTATTGAGGTCATTGAGCATAGTGCTTAAGTCCTCCAGCGATTCTGCCATAAGGACTATATCGTCGGCAAATCGAAGGTGAGTGATGTACTCGCCATTGATGTCAATACCGTATCCTTTCCAGTCCAGTAGCTTGAAAACGTCTTCCAATGCAGCGGTGAAGAGTTTCGGGGATATAACGTCACCCTGTCTTACACCTCTCTGCAGTTGGATAGGTTTCGAGCTCTGGTTCTGTACTCGGATAGCCATCGTAGCCCTACTGTACAAACACTTCAGCACTTCGATATACCGACAGTCAACTTGGCACCGCTGAAGGGACTGTAGCACCGCCCAAATTTCGACGGAATCAAAGGCTTTCTCATAGTCCACATACGCCAGGCAAAGTGGCAGATTGTACTCTTCAGTCTTCTGTACAATCTGCCGCAGGGTATGTATGTGGTCTATGGTACTGAAGCCTTTTCGGAAACCGGCTTGTTCGGGAGGCTGGAAGTCGTCAAGTCTGCGTGCGAGACGATTCGTAATGACTCTCGAAAACAGCACGTAGACGCGACTCAGAAGGGAAATCGGTCTGTAGTTCTTTAAGAGAGCGTTGTCGCCTTTCTTAAAGAACAAGACCACCGCACTTCTGCTCCACGCCTCTGGAGTAGTGCCACCATGGAGGACGGAATTGAAGAGCTTCTGAAGGACTTCAAGTACCGGTGTTCCACCCGCTTTCAGAAGCTCCGCTGTAATTCCATCCTCGCCTGGGGCCCTGCCGTTTTTAAGGTGCTGGAGAGCCATTCTAATCTCGCTTAGACTGACGTCCGGGATATCATCGGAATAGTGTCGGATAAGACTTGCTCTTGGATCGTTACTCACACTTGCGTGTGGCTCCAACGATGATGTGTACAGCTGCCCATAGAACCTCTCAATCTCACTCAAAATCTCAGGTGTCCCGGAAACGATGTTGCCACACTCAGTCTTCAGCCTTGACAGTTGGCTCTTTCTGGCAGACAGATCTCTGGCAAAGACTTTGGAGCCCTGGTTCCGCTCGATCGCTTCTTTAATACGAGAAGTATTAAAGTTGCGTAAGTCTCGCCGTATGCATTTGGAGATCTGTCTGTTCAGTTGCCTGTATGCTGTCAAATCTGTTGACGATTGCAGCCTCATCTCCCGTCTAACAGCCATGAGATTAAGAGTGTGATCGGAGAGTTTTTGTGTTCTTCTGCGGCGGGTCATGCAGAACTTAGCTCCGACCGCATGGACAGTTTCCACGAGCTTGTCGTTCATATCGTCCACTGCATTGCAATCTTCTAGGCACTGGAAGCGGTTACGTAACTCGAGCTGAAAGGTTTCGGGATTCTGGATTAGAGCACGAGGGGGACGGAGCGTTGACTTCATTAGACGAGACCTCTCCAACTTAACGTTTAGGTTCATTGTGCCTCTAGCCATTCGGTGATCGCTGCCAGTTTTCACCCTTGCGATCACTGAGACATCACTGAACAGTTGGCGTCTGGTCGTCATAATGAAGTCAATCTCATTTTTTGTCGAACCGTCGGGGCTCGACCAGGTCCACTTCCTGTGGGGCCGCTTCTGGAAGAAAGAGTTCATCATAAAGAGTCCCTCTTTCTCCATAAAGTCGGCCAGCTGCTGGCCCCTTCGGTTCCGTTGCCCTACTCCAAATTTCCCTACCTTCAGCTCACCTCTTTCTCTTGTGCCCAGTTTTGCGTTGAAGTCTCCCATCAACACCGTGTAGTAGGTTTTGGAGGAATGTATGGCTCTGGAAATATCCTCATACATTTCCTCCACCTCCTCATCGGGATGTGCCGAGGTTGGTGCGTAAACCTGAATGACCTTCAGCGAATACCGTTTGGTGATTCTGAGTATCAGGTACGCGACCCTCATCGACACACTCCCAATCTTTACAACGTTGTTGACGAGAGATTTGTGGACGATAAATCCGACACCTCCTTGGGACAGATGGTCGCCCTCCCGGTGATAGAACAAGTTGCCGGACTCGAGGATTGCCGTGTCCTCCCCCTCTCTTCGGACCTCGGATAATCCAATAATATGCCAGCGCAACTTGTCTACCTCTTCTTCCAGCTCCAGTATCTTCTCGTCAGTCCTCAAGGTGCGTGCGTTATATGTTGCCAGGTCGAGTCGTCGTAGGTGGCAACCGAACCTCCACCGGAGATTCTTAGCACCCCCTGCCCCGCCGTTACCATGGTCGCCACCGTAGCCAGGAATAGCGGGGCCGCCGGGGACTGGGGGCCGTCTGTTTGTGTATTTATTCATTGGGGGGGTATTTGCCATAGTTGCCACGCTTGGCGAGCGGGTTGGCAACCGCAGTTTTTTATTACGTCACAGTTGTCATCAGGAAGACGCTGCTGCCCATCTCCTGCCTGTCTCCCTCTGTCGCCTCTTACGACACCCACGGGAAGATATGGGGTAGTGGATATTCTTAACCGCCACTACACGGCAAAAAAGGCCCGCGATAGAAGCTATGCAATAGCTTAAAAGATCCGTATCCAGAAGTGTATTTAGGCAAAAACAAAGAATGGATAACAAAGAAGGAGATATGTTTTTGTTACTGTACCTACCTTTTTTTGTTACTGTACCTGTATAATTAATGGTTTAAATCGCTTAATTTAAAATAATAATATCTGGCGAAATGATTAAAACATATGTGGTGAACGTCATCATCATCGTAACAACCATTCACAAATCCATTGTTGAACATAGACCTCCCACAAAGAATGTCACAAAACATGGGCTTGAGCCACCTGCGTTTATCAACTTCTTGCATGTCTTCTCCAGATCATCACTCCATCATCCCATGAGAAATTTGGTGAAAGTTAAGGTTATCAAATGTAAAAATTTGTGTTTAATGTAGATCGGCACAACGAATATGGTGCACTTAAAGCCCGAGGACTTCACCGACACCGTGATGGTTGTCGACAAGGAAGAGCAGATCCAGATCCCAAACATTACGGAGATCAAGCGTCTGCTCAACGAGAACCCTGAAATATCAGACCTACGTGAGTTTTAAAAATTATGAATTCCTTTTTATGAATTTAGCATGATTGTAATGTTTTTTCAGTAATTTTTTTCTAAAGTGAAGGAAAACTAGAAGTTTATTTATTTTTTTAAATACTCCATCAGCTCTGACTCCACTGTTGAACATGGGTTTCTTCCATAGTAAGTACAATCACACGGTAATTTACGTAATTACCAACTTTCCATACCAAAATATTTACGTTTGGCGAACACAAGTTGTTGCTTCTGAATAAGTGTGAAGCCTTGAAGATTTTAGACGTGGTAAAGCCATGCTGGAGCTATATTAGAAGTATAGTTGTAGCATGAATGGGTCGACTCGACCGGGGAAGGATAACGCTCTCACATAATACCAGCGTAAAATAGCAGTTCAACGCATTTAACGTAAAAGACTCACAAGTAAGTTCGTTTAGGGCAGGATTTGGCTGGGTCTCCAGGGTTCAGCCATTGCGAAGAGCGCTTCCGATTATCGTACAGTATCCACCACATTTCAAAACCCCTTAATTCCAAAAAAAAACTTCTCCCCAATTCATGAGGTATATAGTTTGATTTAGTATTTGTATGGTGAGTGTAGAGAACCGGAGACCAATTTTACTGGAAACGAGGCATTCCATCTTAGTCCTCACGGGTGACAACGCATCTGCATTTTGATTTGTAATCGAGGATAGATGTATGTGATGTCTGTGGGCCACTGCAACCATGTACCATCATGTGGGCTGTGTGCTCGTTTACCACCCTTATATATACCACAAGGAATAGCTTGTATCTCCTTACCTACGCTTTGCGAACTAAAATCTACAAACGGAGGAGGAGTAATTTATATTAAGACACGTATTTCTTATGGATCAAGTAGTTATGACCTTCATACTATGTAGATATACCAACTATGCCGCTGCCAACTCAAAAAACCGAAGAAGAAGAGTTTCGAGTGAAGCGAAGTGTATTCCCCGACTCCAGTGCGGATGCGATCGCCGAGATTTCGGCACCAAAAGTCATATCTAAAACAGAGGAAAGGTAGGAAGTTACCTTCAAGTGTTTTTAAAATTTTGTAGGTACTATTTTGCGAATCACTTTCTGCTAGAAATTTAAGCGTTAATATTGCGATAAATGTGCTTGTTGACATAAAGCTATTTAGTTGCAAAAATTCTACAGGATTATTTTGTATCTGGATATACAGCTTCGTAAATATGTACAGAAATGCAAACAACATAATAAAAATAATTTGTTGGCCGTTAAGTGATATAAAAACAAAAAATATCCAGTTGTTTATTATTATAAACACAAATAATGAACCCAATTACTCGTATTTGCACGGAAGCAACTGCCTTGCAGTTAGCAGAATTCTCGAGCGCTTAATGACGAAAAATAAAGTAGTGAATCCAATCATTTTTCTGTCTTATTTTTGTCGACTTAATGGTATTAAAGGTATGTGTGTATTGTTATCTTTATATTGTTCTCTTAATTGGACAGTAAAAATAAAAATCTTTCAGTGTCATGAAGCTTGAGACTATTAAAAACAGACTAATATTTCATTCATTAAAGAACTATAATTGCAACACGAATGCACCAGTACGACCGGAGATGGACCACGCTCTCACAGAATATATCGTTAACCAACAGCATAATATTGCTGGTGTCTATGGTGAGTGCAAAGAACTTGCGACCGTTTTTACTGGTAATGAGGCATCATTACCCGTAAAAAGGGTCGCAAGTTTTTTCTTCTCAGTCATCGGGGTTGGTTACGCATCGGCATTTTGATTCTTATTCGATTATAGATTTAGGTGTCTATGGTTCACAGTATCCATCGGTGTGCTTGTTTAGTATTCTTACTTAAAACTATTCCATATTTATTATTTATAACAATGATTCTGGTATATCTTTGTCCTCAACAAAGTATGTGACCGCAAGTCTCGGGTTTCTTCATGTCAGCTAGTGCTCAGTTTCATTTTCCACTTACGGTATAGTTGTATAAGTATTTTAAACACGTGTGCACATACCGCACGTATAATACGTATGAAATTAAATACATTGGGTGCGTTTCGGAACCAGAAAAAAGAACCGCTAGCACGAGCACTTGTAAGCAAAATGGCGATCGTAAAAGCGGTAAGCGCTGTCAAATCGTAAAGTAGCTATTTTCCTCCAGGACACGATTGTTAGTTTTAACCGGGGAACCTAACCCGCTAATTTAAATATATGTTTGTAAAGTATTCATATTAAAAACTTGACCAATCATGAATTTTTAATATACATGTATATGTCTATTCATGTCATTATATTACTTAAAAATAATATTGCACAAAACAACATATAATTTCTACTTCAAAACAAACAAATTAAATAAGCAAAATGGCGGATTGTGTCAGCGTTATTGAAGTAGCAATCGTGTCCTGGCCGAAAACTGTTTTAGCGCTTGTAAGCGCTTGCTAGCGCTTTTTTCTGCCAAACGCACCCAATGTTATAAAATACATTCAATTTACACACGGTCCCCAGCTGGAACAAAGAAATTCCGTTCGCATTCGAGCACTCATCATTTCATTTCAATACAACGTGTAAAAGTACACTGTTGATGACATAGGCCTCGCTCTTAGTTTGCGTCAAAGGGGGGATTTATCTATGTATAATATATATTTGATGCCGGTAGTTGTTGGGAGCACTATGCGAAGTTGTTGACGAGTACGTTTACCTGGGACAAATAGTCCGACTAGGTAAGTCCAACTTCGACCGAGAAGTCAATCGACGGATTCAACTCGGCTGGGCAGCGTTCGGGAAATTACGACACATCTTCTCGTCAGGTATACCTCAATCTCTGAAAACTAACTCTTTGTTGAGGATAAAGATATACCAGAATCATTGTTATAAATAATAAATATGGAATAGTTCTAAGTAAGAATACTAAACAAGCACACAAATGGATACTGTGGACCATAGACACCTAAATCTATAATCGAATAAGAAACAAAATGCCGATGCGTAACCAACCCTGATGACTGAGAAGAAAAAACTTGCGACCCTTTTTACGGGTAATGATGCCTCATTACGAGTAAAAATGGTCGCAAGTTCTTTGCACTCACCATAGACACCAGCAATATTATGCTGTTGGTTAACGATATATTCTGTGAGAACGTGGTCCATCGCTGGTCGTACTGGTGCATTCGTGTTGCCAGTGATGACTTACGGATCTGAGACGTGGTCCTTTACTGCTGGCCGTATGAGGACGCTCAAGGTCACTCAGCGAGCTATGGAGAGGGCTATGCTCGGAGTTTCTCTGCGTGATAGACTCAGAAATGAGGATATCCGCAGTAAAACCAGAGTGACCGACATAGCCCAACGGATTAGTAAGCTGAAGTGGCAATGGGCCGGCCATATAGCTCGAAGAACCGATAACCGATGGGGAAGAAAGGTTCTCGAGTGGCAGCCTCGTACCGGTAGGCGTAGTGTAGGGCGACCCCCCACTAGATGGAGTGACGACCTGGTAAGACATGCAGAAAGTCGATAGATGCAGGTCGCTCAGGACCGTACTTTGCGGCATTGCTTGGGAGAGGCCTACGTTCAGCAGTGGACTTGTGAAGGGCTGTAATGATGATGATGATGAGTATATATTTATCATTAGTCACGTAAGTACATCATCATTATCATTATAGCCCTTTACAAGCCCACAGCTGAACAAAGCCCTTCCCCCAAAGACTTCCAAAAAAAAAACATAGTCCTGAACCACCTGCATCCATTGACTTCTTGCCAACCGGGTCGTCACTCCATTTAGTGTGGGGCCATTTTAGACTCCTCATACTGGTGGATGGTACCGTGAGTTTATCAAAGACGTATAAAAATAAAAACATGTGGCCGGAGTAGGAAAGGAAAAGGGGAGATCTCCCGCCGGGCAAGGTGTTCTGCCCGGGGAGCGGCCAACACTCCGAATGATAGTTCGGAGAAGTTCTATATATACTGTCTATGATTCGGAATGTTGATAGCGTGATTTAAGCTTCGGTGTGTTTTGCTTGTGGCGCGACGACACCGCCTCTACATCACCCCCCTGCTCAGACTGGAGGTCGATAGTGCAGCCTCGTTGCGGACGAATGTGCAAGTGCCAGGAGATTGCCTTGTAGTCTGCGATGAGTCGAGAAGAAGGCAAGTAATCTGCGAGAGTGCCGTGAAGCAGAGGCGAGCAGTAAGGCTCAGAGCCGTGCCGAACACTGTATAGCGCAGAGAGTAGCTTGAAGGAACAGGAAGCATTATTATTCCAGTGCTGCGATGAACCTTGTGAAGCTAGATGGCTTGCAGGATATGAAGACTGCAGTTTATAATTTATATCTGCTCGGGAGCGAATGGGTGGGGTATTCTATGACGATGACGAAGCTTGAAGTTTCCGAAGGTTGTTTGGTTGCGTGTTCAGATCACATCGGGGTCACCACTGTGGCCGGAGTATGAAAGGAAAAGGGGAGATCTCCCGCCGGGCAAGGTGTTCTGCCCGGGGAGCGGCCTACACTCCGAGTGATAGTTCGGAGAAGTTCTATATATACTGTCTGTGATTCGGAATGTTGATAGCGTGCTTTAAGCTTCGGTGTATTTCGATTGTGGCGCGACGACAGCGCCGCTACAACATCTTAGTAGTTTATACGCTTGGCAGGATGGTTGACGACCACAGTTTTTTTTTAAATAATTTGGAGCTATTATCAGGAAGATGTTGTTGCCCATCTACTGTTTTGTTTACGTCTGTCTCCTCTTACGAAATCTATGGGACGATTGGGAGTAGTGAATATTCTAACACCGCCCCTACACGATGAAAACTAAGAACTATGTCATCGTCATCTTTATTAGCTCCGACAGCAGTTCGTACGGTGATATGGCGATAACAATACGAGACGCTTCGCACCTTTCTAACTAGTCTCTGGTTTGGTCTGAATATATTTAGTCTTGTACTTAAAATTAATATACTATCATATCACTATACAATATACTATCACATCGTGGAATTTTTAATTTAAATACATTGCAGTTATCTCAAGGCACTCATAAGCTCTGTAAAATAGTTATCAATACACACGTAGTTTTTAGCATACGGACTATTTTAGTGGCACAAGAGAATGGTAAAATAAGAATAAATTTTTATTATACGTTACAGACGCAAAACCAAAAAGTACTCTTCAAGCGTTGATGCATCGATAAGCGGAAAGACTGCACCGCATACTGTGACAAGAACGGCGAGGAATAGCGACGCCGAGGTATGGAATAACGATAGTTGTAAATAGACAACATTAATTATACATACTAACTTTGTGCGTAGTGTTCCCCACAAGTACAGGCATAGGTGTGACATGGACGTTACCAGTGCCTGATTTAGAGTTTCGACAGCCCTAGGCTAAATATGAATATGCCCCCCCCCCCCCCCCCTCGATCTCTTCTGTTTGTGCCTGCGCAGCCCACGAATATATCTAATAAAATTTTCCTAATATTAAGTACAGTTGCATTGCCGGCCTTTTTTAAAAGGAGTAAGCTAGTTTCGTATCGGTCCGGAAAAATCGCCGTTGGTAGATGATTTCACAAAGAAGTCTTGCGAGGAAAACACTCCTAGTAAATCGCATAGTCATGATAGACCGCCAAGCATCTAGATGTTATGGATGGTACCGTGAGTTTTCTCCCGATGTGCGTTGGTGGAATTTGGCGGATGGAATTATCCCCGTGGATAATGCAATAGAAAATCCAAGAGGATGCAATATCTTTTCGCAGCGCCAGTGTTCGAACCAATCAGAAAGAACTCGATTCACTCGAAGCAGAAAGATTCGAGTCACTATTAGTTCTATGCGGTCAATTGGAAGGAGCTGGCACTGGGGTGCTCCGGTCCAGAGATGAAGACATACTCCATGTAAGGACAAACTTGCGCCTTGTAAAGTTGCAAATGGTGTGCTGGCATGAAATACTGTACCGTCCTGCTGAGTACACCAAGCTTTTTATAGGCCAATTTAACCTTCCCTTCCAAGTGACCTCGGAACTGTAAGTCGATGCCAAGGATTCCGATACTGGCTGAGGCAGCATGGGAAGTGCACTGAGATTGAGGAGATACGGCAAAAGGGTTTTTTATGCGGTAACCGCGCAAACCTGCATCTTCTGACGTTAAAACTGGACTAGAGTCGTCTCCAATCCGAGATTTTGTTTATTTGAAGACTAGATTTCAGACATAAAATTGTTCCGATACTAGGCGACGAGTTCCTGAGAAAAAGTACGACCGGTGTAAAAAGCATCACCAGTGTTACAACAAGTAACAGTAACATATAATTGTTATATATCTCTATCCGGAGCATCCATCTTCAGCACAATAGGAGGGACTCCATCAAGCCCACTCGACTTGTGACGTCCAGCGAGAGGAGCGCTTTGCAATCTAAGCGCTCAGTAAACCGCACTTCCTGATGATACGTGTCATCGAGAGTCGAGTTGGACTCAAAAAGAGAACCTAAAAGATCGACTTTTTCCTTTGCGGCATGGGCCAGTGAGTCGCTCTTTCTGTGCAGAGATGGAACAGATGACTGACAGAAGTTCCTTTGGATAGCCTTGGTAAAACATCTTAGTAAAATTAGAGATAAAGAAGAAAGCTTGAGCAGTTTAAAATCTTTAATCACGTCCAGTCAGTCAACGAAAGACGAAAAATACCAAATAATTCAAAGTCAGTTATTTTTAAAATTATTTAGGTATTTGTTTTGCATCAAAAATAAAGATGACTAACAGAAGTTTCCTTAGAGAACCTCGGCACACCTTAATAAAATTACAGATGGAGAGGAGAGCTTGAATAATTTAAAATAACGTCAAGTCAGTCAACGAATTGCGAAAGGTACCCAATAATTCAGTCTCATTTTTGCAATATTTTTATTTGTTTTGTACCTAAAATAAAAGAAACAGCAACAAGGCAAAAGTTAACTGGTGGAGAATGCCTCAGTCCTTAAGTCGGCCTATACATCATATTGTATGAAGTTTAAATAAATAAATAAATAAATTACTTGCGGCAATTACTCCATGTATTTATTAAGAATATTATATCAAATTTTATTCTGTACATAAGTGGTGTTAGCAAAGGCAAGCTCAACGCCCTCTCGAACCTTGCGCTCTAGGCTCCAGTCTGTTAGCCTGTGGGTAAATTAGGCCCTGGACGTTACACATTACCTTTGTCTTATCTATGCTCATTTTAGGACCTATTCGTTGAGAAACACTATCGATGTCATTGAACATAGCACGCTTACGAATGTTATAGTTGACGAATATGCATATCCAAGACAAATAATTGTCTGGCTAGGCAAGGCCAACTTCCACCAAAAACTAAACCAACAGACGCAACCTGTGCGCGTTAATTAGAGTATGCCACATCTCCTAGTGACGTATGTCTCAAAACCTTAAAACAAGAGCGTACACTGTACAACCATTCCGTGCAGCCAGTCTTGACATATAGAACTGAGACGTCGCCCTTAAGGCGACACCGTGAAAAAATGCACCTCCTTTCATCTAATAGTATAGGATTATGACACCACTAACGAAAGTGGGATTTTGATATAGGTAAATTCATGTCTTTATCTTGAATTTGATTGCTCAAAAACACGATTGTATAATTTTGACTCGATCATAATTATTTGCGAAAACACCTGTAAAAAATCACTATAGTTGAAATTACAACGAAATCATTTGATCTATATGCTTGGAAATCACTCAAATATATTCATAACATCAATATTCATAATTTACTTGCTCATTATTTTGATAACTTAAATCAATAATTTAAAAAAATATATTTTAAGATTCTGACAATTTCTAAGCGCTTTTAATCGTCGCGGGCGCCACGCAATTTTAGACCTTATGACGGCGTTTTTTCAAGTTTTTATAGAAATTATGTATTCACTCGGATCAGTACGGTGATAGCGTTTTCGATGTGTCTTAACTGATGGCCTTATGAGTAAGCTTAAGGTCGCTCAGCGAGCCATGGAGAGTGCTATGCTAAAGCTTCTTTGCATGATAGTGGAACCGGTAACGATAATATCCGCAGCAGAAACAGAGTAACCGACATAGCACAACGGTTCAGTAAACTAAAAAGAACAATTGGCCGGCCACATAACGAAGCGACTACCAATGGGGAGAAATGTTTCTAGAGTAACAGCCTTGTACCGCAAGCGAAGTGCAGGATACGATATAGAGTGCTGACGTGGTAAGACAGAAGAAGTCGATAGATGCAGGTGGCTCAGGACTGTATTTGAGGCATTACTTCGGGGAGGTTTATGTTCAGTTGTAGACTTGTGAAGGGCTGTAATGATGACAATGAATTAGACTAAAAATAATTAAATGTTATTTATTGGACTATATTTTCTTTTTATTTTCGTATTACGTAACACAATATTTTCCTTACATATTTTTGTATTAAGTATTTTGAAGCGACAGTAGAAAAATGTTTATGGGTAAATGAGAACTGCAAACTTAGAAAGTCATGGGTTAGAATGCACCATTCGACTACTGTCGTGAACTACTTCTTACACAAGCATTTTAAGCTTACTTGAAGTGGTTAACAATATTATGGAATCAGATAGAATATAATTGAAAAAAAAGGATTTTTTTTCTTTAGGAAAACCCATACAGAAGACCTTTCATTGCTGCGCATTTCCATGGTAATACATCACATCTTAGCACCGAGACTCACGATAACTTTAAAGGTAAGATTATTTTTACTTAAAAACTATACTATTGTAAATGTCAAAATTAAGTACAAAAATATAAAATAACTAGGTGAGCCTGCCTTAAAGTAATTACATACATATGCTTGTACCAAAGACTATATAACCACTTGACTGCGCATACAGTGCCCCGACGCTCGAAAACTATTAGTATTTTGTCGCCTATGCATCGGCTATGGTATTATTAACCAATTTAGTATTGTCCAAGTGTTAGACCTGTGTGCACGCTAAATTAATGCAAATTTTTATAACTTTTATGCAATTATAATGCATCAAAATGCGCGGTAAAGTGGTGTGGAAAACATTCCAGGACAGATGTCCAAAAAGAATGTAGTAACTTTTCATTGCTAAGTAAAAAATACGAAAATTATTGTTGAATTATTCAAATTATGAGCCATTGTAGGGGTCTATCTAAAACGGTGGCCGGTGAAATAACGACATGGTTGAGTCGCGCGTTGATGTCTTTTGGAAAAGTCTCGTTCTATTATTAGACAATTCTAATGCTTCTATCCCTTTCTTTCCCTTTGTATGTTTATCGTAAACATTAGGACTTACTGTTACCTTTAATAGCTCAAAGTCGATATCGAAAATAATAAAATAAAAATTAATAAAAAGATTATTCAATTCACACACTGTGAAAAAATACTTATCTAACTTTAACCGTCTCCAGAAAAAAGAGGAGGTTCTCAGTTTGTCGGTATTTTTTCTTAGTTAAAATTTATAGTTACCTAGTTAAATTAGTTAGATTGGTGTACCAAATCAGAACGGCTTACAATTTCAAAAGGACACTAAAAACAAGTTATTGTACGGATCCACTACAGTAATATATATTTGTCGTCGTTGTAAAATTTTTAATAAGAGAGCGAGCAGTGAGAGTGGTTCAAAAGTGCTGTCTTCGAAATATAGTACCAATTATTTTATGAGAACGGTTTTTAAAATCTCTGATTAGGTATTATTGATTCCGTATATTTATTTTCATCAATTTGAAATAGAATCAACAAATCATTTAATTTAATTAGCAAGATGCATAATTTACAAATATGTAGACGCTTGTTTAAATTTTTTTACAAAGAACAATCAGGACCCTTAAACTTTAATTCGAAATAAATATAACAAATTAATTCATTTTAAAAATCAATAATAATATAATAAATAAATGTTTTCGTTGTAACTGATTGATTTTGATTAAATATTATTTCTATAATTTTAATTGAGTATTTTTCATAATGATAAAATCCATTTAATCGATAACGAATATTTTCCTTTATTAAGAAGAGCAACCCTAAAGATAGCCATAACAACGTAACTTGACCATTTGCAGCCACGCGTTCTTCCTCGTCCCCCGGCCCGCAGTAGTGAGTCGTATGCTTAGAAGAAATCTGCCTATACGCTCTCTAGTGGTTATATTCTCTATGGCTTGTACTTACTCTGAGGGTTCTGCAGACATAATTCTCCTCTATTCGGTAGGTGAATTTTCACTTACAATTTACTCCGGACTTATTAAATTGTAAATAAAAAGTTTATTACCTAATATAATAACTCGACTACAGCGTCAACTAGTGGGATCAATTTTTGTGATTTTTTTTATCTGTCACTAAACCAAAATATAACGTGAATATGAGTTATTTTGATCTACAAATATAGAATTTGTTAATACCTTGACTACAACGCTGACCTGTCAGATACTGTATATATATATATACAAAGAAATAATTATAGAGTACAACAATTTGTTAACAGGTTTTTATTTAAATATAACTCCTCCCCGGGCTAGAACACACGCAGAGATCCTCCTGGGCACGGCGAGGATCAAGTTATCCAGCATTTCTTGCGGTAACCTGCCACATTCTTGATTAGCGGCTTCCCTGATCACTGGCACTGTCTGGGGAGGTGGCTGAAGGTTCCAAACAGCTCTCTTAAGAGCATCCCATGCGTGCTCTATTGGATTTAAGTCAGGGGAGCCGCTAGGCCAGTCTAACCTTGTGATGTCGTATTCTCGGATAGCTGCATTAACTCATTGAGCTCGATGTGCAGGCGCATTATCATCGACCAGTACGAATTGGTGCCCATGGTTTACTCGTTATGGTCTGACAATTTAATCAATAGCGACTGTTTTATACCTATCTCATCATGGAGCCTCGAGACGGGATCAAAGGCGTTTTAGCTCCAATCATAATTCCAGCCGTAAAGAGCACCGATTTCCCGCCTTACTGAATGGTTCCAGTAGCAGTTCTTTGGCTTTCAGAGTCTTCAAGTCTTCTCCAGACACGGACACGTCGGTTATCTCAACGAGTACTGATTCGTGATTCGTCAACGAAGAGACAATTTTGCCAAGATTTACTCCTCAACTTTTTAATTTTGCAGGAGCCTAGCCCACCACAATCTTCGTCGCTGACGTTGCCATGAATTCAGAGGTGCTCGCTAAGACCTCCGTGCTCGTAGTCTAGCCTGGTGTAAGCAATTCCGAATGGTCTGAGAGCTAACTTCAAGTCCAGAGGCAGCTGCACTTTTGCTTGCTTTTATTGTAGTGGCGTTGATTGTTGGGTTACGGGCTGCCAGCAATGTGATATAGCACTTCTGATCAGCGGTCAGAACTGTTGGATGACCACTGCGGATCGGTCAGTTAAATTATCCATGTCGTGATACCTGAAACGTGGCCACGACACAGTATTGGAATACAGCATCTTTGCATGCTGTTTCTCTCGTGGAATAACCTTCTTCCCTTAAAGTTACAATTCATGCTCGTAAAACGTCTGATAATCCTCTTGGTATTTTTTCAATCACAAATTTCCTTGAAAAAATATTTTGAATCCGTTAAAATTGACTAAGTTAGATTTCTGAATGAGCGTAAGCTGGATTGAATTTTTTTTATATGAAAAAACAGTTGAATTTATCTTATTCTTTTATATTCTAATTCTATATTTTTAACTAAAGAATCTAAAAAGAAGAAGAAATTATAATAATATAGTCTACCGTAACAAAAAAGATTTCGATTTTGCAAAATGATCGCAAACTTTTTTGATGTGTACATGTGTCAATATTTTTTTTATTATTAATCAATGATCTGTGCTATATTTACATGGACAAGGTTCCATTCTGTTCCAGAAACTATACAAAATATTTATTGATTACCACCATCTATTACTAATAATAACATAGCCCAACGGCTATGTTATGCTACGGATTAGTAATAGATGGTGGTAATCAATAAATGGTAATCATCAGTAAGCTGAAGTGGCAATGGGCCGGCCATATAGCTCGAAGAACCGACAGCCGTTGGGGAAAAAAGGTTCTCGAGTGGCAGCCTCGTACCGGTAGGTAAAGTGTAGGGCGACCCCCCACTAGATGGAGTGACGATCTGGTAAGACATGCAGGAAGTCGATGGATGCAGGTGGCTCAGGACCGTGCTTTGTGGCATACCTTGAGGGAGGCTTTTGTTCAGCAGTGGACTTGTGAAGGGCTGTAATGATGATGATGATGATGATCCATCTATTACAGCCTATAAAAGTCCACAGCCAACAAAGGCCTCCTTAGTAGATTGCCTCATAAGGGTGATTTCGTCATAGTTGCCAAACTTGGCCGGCGGGTTGGCAACCACAGTTCCTTGTTATTTTGAGTTGTTATCAGGCAGATTCTGTAGCCCATCTCCTGTTTCATTTTCTCTTTGTCTCTTTTTACGTCAACCACAATACGGTTAATGTATATTTTTAGACGTCCACGCGTTAAATTTGATTTACTGCTCCTTCACAAAATATACGCTTAATTTTGTTCATTGTTAAATTTTTTGATTATGTCCAGGCAACGGCTTAGTGCGTGTTTCGCATGGGGCACCTCACGACGTGTGGTATCCGGCGCCGTGGACACTCGCCTCGCCTCACCCGCGCCCCACACTCACCCGCAACGGACACGTGCACGTTCACCACACCGGAGTCTACTTAGTTTACGTGCAGGTAAAGTCCTTTTCTTTTTTAATTAATTCATGAGCAGTCCAGATATGGGTCTTATCCATGCTCATTGAAGGTTGAACAAAAAGGCATGTAAACTCAAGTAATCAACGGCATCCAGTTTCATCACGTTCGGATACATCGTAAATGTTCAATTTTCTTACTCGCGCAGAATATTTTTTATTGCAATCAATACTTCCATGAAGCGTTTTCATCTTCACATTCTATTAAGAACAGGCTTTTATGTGACGGGATTGTATGTAGAAATCTGCCGTTGACCAAGATCAGCGACATAACTCTCTGTTGCACTCTCTGCCATCATTGTTTACAAAGTGATTGGTCGAACTGGACAAAATGCTTTTCACCTCTCTCGGAAAAGTGATCGTTGGAGCTGACGTGTCATAAAGACCACACTTAGGTAAATGCAATGTCAGGTGCCACTGCCGAGCAACTAGTAGCCGAAGATCTAAGTGATGTGCTTTAGAAAGTGCCTGTTGATAAGGCTTCTGTCACTGTCTGTCTGAAGCTTAGTAACTGTCAAACCAAGGCTAAAACTAAAGTTTGTATTTTGCATAAATATTTATCGAGAATTCAACCAAAGGCTTATGATGTAATAAATTAAGACAGATATGGAAATTAGCACTGCCTCAGTGCGAGGATAACGCGCAAAGTCGTAAACTATTTCACATTTTATTAGACGTATAATGGCGACATAAGAATATCCATAGCTTGATTTCGTCTTGTGAGTGATATTGCTGTGGAAAATGTCGGAAAGATCATGGCTGGAAATAAATAAAAGAAAAAAGGAAATTTTATTTTGATACAGACCGTTGACGCACACAACAATAAACTTTTTTTTTTATAGAATAAGGGTGACAAATATAGAATGAGGGTATAATATGTTTAAAAAATTATAAACCACAGAAAACCAAAAAAAAAAAAAAACAAATGAGCACACAGTCCACCTGGTGGGAAGTGGATGCTGTGGGCCCATATTCCTTATTTCCTTATTTTTAATTAAGAATTAAAATGCAAAGGCGTTGTCACCCGTGAGGACTACGATGCCTAGTTTCCAGGGACTAAGATGCCTAGGGTCTCTGATTCCCTACATTTACCAGACATTTATTTAAGATATACAAATTTTTAACTTAAATAATATGTAGATTTACATAGTAGATTTAGAACATTTGACTGTCGTTCGTTTTACGCCATATAAAAAATACCCACATCGAAAACGGGAAGCAGTTCGCCCGCTAAAAGTTGTGATTATCCCAACGTGATAACTTTTACAGGCTGATGAAGGTGATGAAGAATAGTTTAGACAAGACTTTGTTGTGAAAAAAATATGCTCAAAACAGACGTCAATTAGAATGTGTTGTAATGACACTACAATGCTGATTTTCAGTGATGACCAAAAGCCTTAGGAATACAGAATAGTGACATTATTTTTAAATTGCTCCGTCGTCGTCTCTAACTCAATGTATTTACAGGCTTGAAAATGTTTTGGAGAGGTTTCCAATTACTCATCGCAATAAATTAAAGACTGAAAACTAAGACATAGCATACAATTATATATAAAATGGACAAACGGACTTAAAAACTAATAAAAAGTTTGTTAATTTCCACACAATTTTGAAGTTAGTGCTAAGACATTATTTTATGTTTGTGTTCGTTTTGAGTCATGAATTCCGCATGTCTTAGAAATTTAAAAAAAATCTTCAATGATGTGTGAAGATGTCGGACGCCATCATGCATTGGGGCAGCGCGGCGTACAGTTTCTAATCCTTCATCCCTCATAGAAATAAGAGTAGGTCTGTGCCTGACATTCGGACGTATAAAAGCTTCAACTTACTGTACTGATTTAGATACTATACATTTAAATTTACTTTTCTAGTATTAAAGTCGGTTTGTACTTTTTAGTAAACGTTAAATTATTTTATTTATTAAAGCGTACTGTACACTAAAATCTTCATTCCTTATTTTGTCACCTTTAAGAATGGATTTTTTTTCTTCAAATTTACATGGGCCCTCTCCTGAAGTACAACTCATTTAATAAAATAAACAATCATTTAAATCAGATTTGCCATTTACGACAAATTTGGTGTACACTCAAAAAAACATACGCGACGAATCTTTTCGCTTTTGAACTCCTTTTAAAAATAGGTATAATAATTGAGTAGTTTAACTGACATATTGATGATTTTTAAATCATCCTGTTCTAATTTACAAATACAAAACCGATTTGAACAAATTTTGAAGAGCTTTAATTAATCATCGCAATAAACAAAGCGGCGTAAGTGTAGAATGAATTATAAAGAAAGTATATAAAGTAGTGAAATATAATATGTAATGTAATGTAATATAATATAGTAATATAAGTATAAAGTATAATTAAATATCTGTAAATAACCGTGTGGTAGCGACCTAAGCATATTCACTACCTCATATCATTCCGTAGGTGTCGTGATATTGATAGGGTTACCCAAGCAGCACATAAGCGCTATGAACATCAATATACCAGCCCACATAGAACTTAGAGTTCTTTTAGAAGCATGTAAGAGTGTTTAAAAGAGGTTGTATCCTTATAAGAATGGTTTATGAGTTATTATATAGCTCAAGTTGTATTTCACTTCTGTCGCGTGTGAGCTGCATGTATGTTTTTTTATATTATTTTATTATAATTTTTCAACTCGGCTTATGTGGCTTACCATTAATTGTAATTAGAGTCTATAGAGTATGTTTGTTTGGCGCTTTATTTCTATATCTATATTATTTTTTGCCTTCAGATTTACTACCTGGACAGCCACGATATAATATCTTGGGTGTTGCACCGAACTAATGCAGACACAGAAGGGCGCGACACTCTGCTGCAGTGTGCGCAATCCTCGCACTCTGTCGAGCCTCAAGAAAAACCCAACTCCTGTTTCTCCGCCGCCGCCTTGTTCCTCCGTGCCGGCGACAGGCTCGCCGTCAGGAACACCGGCGGAGACAGGCACTCGCTCATGCAACCCGAAAAGAGTTTCATAGGTCTTGTTAAGCTGGCGGATGCCGAAGAACCGTATCAAGAGCTCTAGTTTTACTAAGCTGTTTATTAAAGTAGATGTTTCTAAAATATATCTCGCCTAAAGCGGACAGCTTTACAGGTTTATAGTGATATTTAGTTCACGTTAGTCAGAAAGTGCCATTGTTAGGAAATTTTCGTCAAGATCTACAGTTTTTGGTTTAAATAAGATAAATCTTTAGTTTGGAATAGATTAGATAGAATCGTTACCTATACTTGAAAAAAAATGGCTTAGTAATTATTGTTTTAAGTTAGCGATAGTAAGTTAAAATCATATTGATACAGTTCTGTGGTGTCTAAATTTATCGTAAAATGAAAATACGTAATTGAGCCGAGTCGGAAAATTCTGTGTTAATACACACATATTTTATTATATAGTTCAACTAAAATTATTATTTTGTAAGCTTGGAATCGTTAGGATAGTCGTTTTTGGTATTAATTTACAAACATTTCATACGTAGCTTAATTTATTGCTTGAATTTATACGGCAATGTATTAACCATGTGATACATTGATTGAATCTGTTATACCATTGATATTATAAGTTTAATGTTACAAATATTCATAATGTAATTTATTTATACGCGTTGTAATATAAACACCTATATTACAGAATGATGTTTCATTATTTTTTTAAAACCAAAATCCGGTATTGTCTATATCGATTTTTGTACGTGTACTGATTAAAATATATAAAAATTGTTTCGATTTTGAATTTAGAATATTCCATGAATACTTTAAGAAACCCGGTGCTTGGCAGCGACGTCAGAAGAAATTTCATAACTTCATTTCAGTGTCGGAATCCCAAATAGATCTCATGGCTTCCGATATATGGTAAAATAGTCATCTCGTTTAAGCCATACTTTAAATACATTTCACAGTAGTAGAGCCACTCGACAGCTTTTGCTGTCGCACGGATGGGCTGGTTCAAACCAGGGTGGTACCTAACCTCACAGAATACCGGCGTGAAGTAGAGAGTTACCTTTGCGTTTCGCTTGGTCAGTGCAGGTGGCCGGAGGCCCAATCCCCCCCCCCCCTTAACATTGTAGCGGAATTAAGTGAATAACAACCCCAGGACCATCATCTCTGGTGATGTAGAATCCCCCGCTGAGCATCCACGATCAAGTTATCCTCTTCCTGAGCGTGGGTGCTCAGGCTGCCCCGCGTATTCTGGGGGGGGGGGAGCGCAATTCCACTCGCGACAAAAACTGCTTGGGGCAAGCGGAGCAACAACACCAAGGCGACACCTGCCACGCCATCCGTGATTTTTTGCAACATCAGGAGACTTCATTCCAACCTTAACGCTATCCACTAACATCTGGAGACGGCGAAGCCTTGCTCTTTTTAACCGAGACGCAGGTGTCCTCTCCAACTGATACTTCATATCTCTCCTACCCGGGGTACAAATTAGAACATTCCTTTGTGCCCCGGGCCGGAGTTTGCGTATACGTCAGAGAGGACATCTGTTTTCGACGCTTCGGCAGTCTTGAAGGTACGGACCTGTCCATCCTATGGCTGCCCGTAAACAGCGATGACCATCTCCGCGTCTACAGAATTGGCAGAATTGGCGAGAAGCTAGTTCCTTCTGTATATTCTGGTCTCTCGCCAAGGCTGAAGGGGAACACACCGCTGATCATGCCGCTGTGTGATGCCGGATGCCGGATGTGCGGTTTACACAGCGCTCGGTTCGCGAAGCACTCTTCTCCCTAGACGTCAGTAAGTCGAGTGGGCCTGATGGGGTCCCACTCATTGTGCTCCGGAGTTGGCACCGGTCTTAACACGCCTTTTCCGGTACTCCTACTCACAAGGCGTAGCCCCGAATTCTTGGAGCTTTGGTACACCTGACTCCTAAAAAAATTGACCGCGCAGACCCGTCCAACTATAGGCTTATTGCCATCACCTCTTTGTCCTCCAAATAATGGAGTCTATTGTAAACTGCCAGTTCATGAGGTATCTTGAGGATCACCAGCTAATCAATGCCCGCCAATACGGTTTCCGTCTTGGTCGATCAGCTGTTGATCTTCTGCTCTACCATACTCATAGATGGTCAGAGGCAGTAGAGTCCAAGAGCCGTTAGTTTGGACATAGCGAAGGCCTAGGTGCCATAGGGTCTGGTACAAAGCGCTTCTTTCGAAGCTCCCTTCCGATGGGCTTCCCGAGAAATTGTGCGATTGGATCACTAGTTTTCTTGCTAATCGGAGCATCAAGGTCGTAGTAGACGGTGCATGCTCTGATTACAAGCCTATTAACGCTGGTGTTCCACAAGGCTGCCTGCTATCACCAACGCTGTTTGTTCTGCATATTGTGACGGCCCAATATTATTATTAATAATTAAATTCAATATAAAGGGGCGTCAAAAATACTCTTAAAAGATATATATTAAACAATCAAATTACATTAATAACCATAAAGTTAATATATATACATTTCAGACATTAGACCAATAACATAGTAAATTAAAGGCAAAATATTGTCTTCCATAATAAATAAATTTATTAAAAACTTGAAAAAAATATTTAAAATAAGATAATTAATAGAAATACAAGTCGAAAATATTGTAAAAATAAATATAAATAACATTTATAATATAATTAGAAAATTTGTTGAAAATTGTCTAAGTCGTGGAAGGAGTTCATGTATAAAAGAAAATTTTCCTAAGTTGTTAAAGGAGTTCGTGTATAAAAGAAATTTCCTAAGTTGTGGAAGGAGTTCACGTATAAAAGAAAAGTTTCCTAAGTTATGGAAGGTGTTCATGTATAGATGTCTTGTATAGAGGAGCTGCCGGAGATATATACCTGCAGAGGGGTGGTCGGGGGCCCGACTGCCTGAAGTATTGTAGCACAATGACTAGTCCTATATTAGGGACTTATGATAATAAACTCAATGATACAAAAGCAATACTATAGAAGGTCTCTATGATGAATATGCATTACAATAGTAGGGTCGTGGGTTGGAATCCTATATATGAATGACTTATGAAAGTAAGGTCTATGATACAAAAGCAATACTATAGAAGGTCTCTATGATTAATATGCATTACAATAGTAGGGTCGTGGGTTCGAACCCTATATATTAATGACTTATGAAAGTAAGGTCCATGATACAAAAGCAATACTATAGAAGGTCTCTATGATTAATATGCATTACAATAGTAGGGTCGTGGGTTCGAATCCTATATATGAATGACTTATGAAAGTAAGGTCTATGATACAAAAGCAATACTATAGAAGGTCTCTATGATTAATATGCGTTACAATAGTAGGGTCGTGGGTTCGAATCCTATATATGAATGACTTATGAAAGTAAGGTCTATGATACGAAAGCAATACTATAGAAGGTCTCTATGATGAATATGCATTACAATAGTAGGGTCGTGGGTTCGAATCCCATATATTAATGACTTATGAAAGTAAGGTCTGTGATACAAAAGCAATATTATAGAAGGTCTCCTTGATGCATAAGCATTGTATGGAGTGGTCGGGTGACCGACTGCTCCTAGTACTGTAGCAAAATGACTAGTCCTTATTAGGGACTTGAAAAGGAATATTATGGTGGCGTGTGTGCTGCTTCACGAGCAATTGGTCCGAGGTAAACTTGGACTCGCTAATCGATGTGTCCTAGACATATCATCTTAGTGCTGGTGGTAAGCGGGTTTGTTGTAGCAATACAGCTTTCCCGTGGACATCGCACACCCATACCGTTTGTGGGCGACGTCGTAGCGCATAGCGATGCGTCGTCTGTCTTTCGGATTGGGATGATGAGTGTGTTTGGTAGCACTTTTAAGTGTAACAGGCATACTCAACTTCATGACTTAGTGCATTAGTGCTATGATACGTGGAGTTTTGTTCATTGGCGTCTTAGTAGCGTGCTACTGTGATACGTTGGTGATATTTTTTATATAACAACAATACAAACTTTGTTACCAAAGTCGATAGGGATCATGTGGGTGCGTTGTGAGGGGGCGCCACCCGTATGATAGTTGCATTGATGCTTACTGCTACTTGCGGTAATGTGTCTTATGATGGATCTGCGGGTGTGCTGCGCCTGATTCGACGCACTCTTGTGGTTCTGGTCGATGGAGGTATGCGGGTGGTGATGTCTGCTGGGATGTATGGGGGACCTTGGGATGGTGTAAGCCCGACGATAGTCGTATTGATGCTTGTTGCGTTCTGCAGCGTTGCGTCTTTGCGATGGTTGTTTGGTGGGACGCTATTCTCAATGGCGCTCTCTGCGTCTTGGTTTGACTCACGCCTGAGTAGCTTTGCCCAAGTCGGGTCCCTTCATTACGGGGCTGCAGACTGTCTGCCCTACACAATTTTTTATATAACAACATAATATTATATCTCTATAACTTTACCACCTTTGAATGATTGAAGGCAACTTGTTGGTGGGTGAGACAAACATGATCGAAAATGCATTTACTCAACATCAGTGACACAAACCCTTTCTGATGGCGAATTATTACTCTTATCTTATAACTGCCTTTTGGCTATATCTGCCGTTGTATTGGTTGGTGGAGCATATGTGTCGACCTCATGCGGGTGGTAGCTGGCGGGAGGATCTGAGGAGACTCTCAAGGCTGCGGCCGAAAGCCGCACAACGTGGGACGCCATTCCCTTGAGGTGAGCGGTAGACTCATGACACGCTCTGCGGCTAGTAGCCGTGCTGATCATGCAATTGGTGGTGATGCCATACACTTACATCACGTCTGCAGGAGCGGCGGTCTGGCAGGTGGTGGCGCTCACGGAGGGTTTACGGCCAGTGTGCCTATTTGCCTAAACTGTGTGACGTACATTCACTGTGGCTGGATTCGTTCGTATTCTGTTTGGCGTTTACACGCATTGGCATGCGCGACTTCGGTCGATGTTTGTGTTTACGCACTAGCAAGGGGCCAAGCCTCTTTTACTGGTTCGCCAGTTATTTTGCTGTGGACTACGGTCCAGTTCTCGAATTAGCGTTCCCTACGGGGGAGTGCATCAAAATGGTTGGCGCTCACCGTGCATGGCGTGTGTGGGGCCGTGTGCCTCCCCTACATTTTTTAATAAATGTAGGAAAGCGAAGCCCTTGTATCGGGTATTTTGTATAAATATATTTTGAGCCTTTTCCGAGCGGGAAGGGATAAATAATATTAAGTTAATAATGTAAACCTGATACAAGTGGAATTGGGACGTTTTATGTTTTTAACCTTTCTCGAGCCCTGTCTTCGTGAACGGGGTTCCCTTAGCTTATAAGGCACTACCAACAGCTTTCAATTGCTCTAGCGAATATTCATTCTTCCAAAAGACACCTAAAAGAACTAAGTTATTAAACAAACACAACGTAAATAAGGGTCCTAACTAAGACGATGACGCCAAAATATTACAAACAGCCCATTATTAAACCTTTAGAAAGATCATTTAGAAAGACCAAAACATATTTTATTTATCCTAGTCACATATATATAATTTTTATTATAAAGGAGAATTAATTATATTTAATCTAATATATTTATTACTATGAGAGGGGGGGGAAGCGTTACAATATCAATGATATGTTGCAAACTAATTACATTCATTGCTATGCAGACGACAGCACTGGTGATGCTCTGTAAATCGGCCGTGCCAATATTTCTCGGGAAAACGTCTCCGAGTAGCGGGACAAACTTATGTCTGAAGTCGAGTCTTTGCTTAACAGTCTCGAATTGGGGGCAACTAAATCTAGTCCAATTCAATCCCCAGAAGATACAATTTTGCGTGTTAACCGCTAAAAAGAACCCCTTTGTCGCATCTCCTCAGTTTGGAGGCACTCTCCTTGCTGCCTCAGCTAGCATCAGAATCGTCGGCGTCGACATATCGAATGGTGTGCAGTTTCGTGGTTACTTGGAGGGAAGACCAAATTGGCCTCTAAAAAGCTTGGTGTCCTCAGCAGATCGAGACAGTATCTAATGCCGGCACATCGTTTGCGAATTTACATAGCGCAAGTTGGGCCTCACATGGAATACTGTTCTCCTATCTGGGCTGGGGCAACCCAATGCCGGCTCCTTCCACTTGACCGCACCCATCGCAGAGCGATTCGAATCGTTGACGACCGAGTTGTTTCTGATCAGCTCGATTCACTGGCACTGCGTATGAATGTTGCATACCTTTGCGTTTTCTATCGTATCTACAATGGGGAGTGTTCTGAGGAATTGTTCGGATTAGTTCCAGCCGCCAAATTTCACGAACGCACATCGCGTCAAAATTCCCGATACCAGCCTCACCATCTGGATGAATGGTGGTCCACTACTGCACATTTTACTAGGAGTTTTCTTCCTCGTACAACCTCTCTGTAGGATTGTTTACCACCGGCGACTTTACCGGACCGATACGACTTAGGGACCTTCAAGAAAAGAGCTTACTCCTTTCTAAAAGGCCAGCAACGCATCTGCAATTCCCCTGGTGTTGCGGTTGTTCATGGGCGGCGGTAGTCACTTACCATCAGGTGAGCCGCATGCTCGCTTGCCCCGTCTTCTATAAAAAAAATACAGACTAGTGACGGAGAGCAGCGACAAAGGTACGTGTCGTCTAGTACTGTGATTACCAATTCCTCTGTCAAGTGTTGCTATCAAGATAAATTCGCAACACTTCCAAAAGGCAGAAGTCCAGCCGTCGACTTCTACGAGTTGATGAAAAAGAAAAAGCTTTTACAATTACGCTTCATACTATAGAAAATCGTGTAGTTAGGTTAGGTACGTTAAAGTATCTACCTGACTACGACACCGCGTATTTTTTTATAGGATAGGGTGACTAACGAGTATATATTCCACCTAACGGTAAGTGGTTGCTGTGGCCCATACACATCTACATCTGTCCTAAAATGCAGATGCTTTGTCACCCGTGAGGACTAAGGTAGAGTGCCTCGTTTCCAGTAAAAAGTGTCGCCGGTTCTCTACATTCATCATACGAAACACAGCAATGTTAAGCTGCTATTTTACGCTGGTATTTTGTGGGTGCGTGGTCCTTCCCCGGCCGAGCCGACCCATCCGTGCTACAACTATACTACTAATATAACTGCAGTATGGCTCTACCACGTACAAACAAACCACGTGGTTCTGTATAGACTCGAAAGCCTGTAAGCCTTAAACCACTAAAACGAAAGTGACTATGGTTTATGGCTAGCAACTATATTGTAGTTTTCATCATTTATTCAATATAGGCTTTTAAAAATACACTGGACAACATAGAGCTCCGTCATAGGTTGCTTCATAGATAGATTTCGCCATTATTGCCTCGCTCGGCGGGCCGATTGCCTTAAGTTTTATTATTGTTATTGAAATTAAAAAAACATCCTAATTTCAATAGAGAAGGAAGCTGGGTACTACCACCTACATGGGACCCTGTAATTAATAAAACTAAAACTAAACCCAAGCATACCACTGCAAGACTTCAAGACACAGTAAGTTCATTCTGCGTAGATCGGACCATAAATAATAATTAAAAAGCTGAAGGTACTCCAGGTTAACACTGACTTCGGGACGTCAGTCACCTCAGTCCCCCATGACCATGGGTGCTGAAAAGGACTCGAAACGTCAGGAATTAAAAATCAAAGAAATTAAACGCGATAAAATCAGCCTTTTATACCATAAAAATCCGGACATTTTTTAAACCAATTTCTTAACTATTTCATTCTTTTAATTGCATATTATCATATGTATATGCTTTTACATGTGGTCACCCATGGCCGAAGTGTCTATGAAGAGTGGGCATTCCCCTTTTCAGCTCGCGGCTTTAAGTCCGCGAGCCTTAAGTTCAATGAAGCTGTAAGAGCCAAAAAGCTAACAGCACTAACATCATCAGAAACCAGAAATAAAAAATATTTAAATTTCATTTCATTTTTTATGGTTGAGCTTTCAGAAGTAAAGTATTTCTACAGGTTTGAATACTGATTCTGATAACGCACTGAATCATAGGCTGTTTATTACGCTGTATATAATGCTAAACAAAATTGTCTTACCTTTCAGTGCTCTTAATGTAAAAATAATCTAAAACGATGACATGGCCATATGGCCATGTCATCGACCGGGGTAGGACCACGCTCTCACAGAATACCAGCGTAAAATAGCAGCTTCATGCTGCTTTGTTTCGTATGGTGAGTGTAGAGAACCGGAGACCCTTTTTTACTGTAAACGAGGCAATCCACCTCAGTCCTCAGGGCTGGCAACGCATCTACATTTAGATTCTTAATTGAAGATAAATGTAGATGTCTATGGGCCACAGCATCCACTAACCATCAGGTGGATTGTGTGCTCGTTTGCCACCGTTATTCTATAAAAAAACAATGGTCAGCAACAAAATTGTTGCCCTGCTGTGGAAATATGAAGTCGAATAATAATAAAAGTGAGTAATGATATTTGTCTCTGAAGTTATGACGTTTATATACAATTAAACTTTTCTTAAAAATCAAAGCAAAGCGTTATAATTTCATAAAAATGTCATAAGAATTTTATCTAATAATTTCAGGAGTTAACGTTTAACAACGGTGGCGTGGAGGCACGGAGCCTGCAAAGTAATATAATGCCACGTTATAAATTATGACTTGCGGTTATTTGAGATACAATAAAGGTTTAAGTAGGTTGAATTAATTTATTAAGCGGTATATTATATACATATGTACATATATGTGACAATAAACTTTTTTTAAGGGATAAGGTTGACAAACGAGGACACTGTCCACCATTGTTAGTCGATGCTGTGGTCCATACACCTAGATCTATTTGCAGATAGTAATCAAAATGTTGAAACGTTGTCACCCCAAGGAATAAGATGCACAGATATTTGGCAGAAGAAATGAATAACCAAGTTGGTTCACTTACCTACCTAACTAACCGGACTGATTACGAGGCAGAAACCACCACCAGTAAAAGTGGCACCAGTAGAAGTGGACTAAAAACTGATTTATTTATAGTGCTGCTAGTTGTTTAAGTATGACTAACAAGGACATTATCCATTGTACGAGTATATACTGTCCACTAGCATAGCTAGTGAATGCCGTGGCCCTTTAGACAACTAAATCTGTCCCGAAAGTGAGTTTTATTCAATCAAAATATACATGACCCATAAGACTAACATGGAGCACAATGATTTTTATACAAGTGTAAAAATTAAGCACACATTTTATCATAATCAATAAAAATATAAAATGCTTTATTACTGGACTAAGATGAAATGCTTCGTTACCAGTAAAAAAGATCTGCGATTATTTACACTGCTACAATTATCAACTTATCATGCTGAACACCGTAGCATTATTCTTTTATTTCAGGATAATGTTTTGTTTAGGTATAGTCTCTTACCCCGGGGAAACAGACCCATTCGTGCTTCAATCATAATACTGTGTACTTCATAATAAATATGTGATCAAACCACGAATTAAAATATGATGTATATAATTTTTACTTACGTATATTTAGTGACATTTACGGCACTTTTAATTATTTCACCCAGTAGATTCTTACCTATACCAGTATCTATACCGTATGATATTTTTTACCGAAAGTACAAAAATGAGAAATATTAAAAAAATAATTTTTTTCCTCACGGTGAAAAACTCAGCCAGCATTCTTTTTCAACAGTGTCCATTTTAAGTTTTTAGAAAAATAATACTTACAAATTAAATAAATATATCCGTACAACATAATTATTGGTTGACACTTAGATACATTTATTGCTGAAAATTGGGCAGACAGGGTGCGAGTGTAATTAAAACGTACGGTAGAGGTTAATAAAGTGGGTGTAATTAACCAGGAATCCAGGAATGATAAAGGAAGATTATAGTAAGTGGTTTTTTTAGGTCACGAAAACTAGGATGAATCAATCATGATGCTCAAATTCGGACTTTATTGACTCTCCAAGTGTATATTATTTTCAGGCAAAGCTTTCGCGAGCTGCTTATATTCTTCATCCCATTTTTATCATCATCGATGATAAAAACCTCGAGGCGAGCTCCTAACGCCTCGCCTACTATGGCGTTTACTATAAGAAAAGTAAAAATCGATATTTTTACAGGGCTACTGATGTTAACTTATACTTAATGTTGTCAATCACTAAAAAGCTACGACTACTAACGTTAGACCCTACTGACCTAATTTACTTATCCTTTAACCTGTTAAGGTTACTTAACAGGTTAAAGGATAAGTAAATTAAAGATTTAAAAAAAAGATTTCTTAAAGGCATGGCCTTTATGAAGCTATTATCTGGCTAGAAGTATGTCTGGATATGTACCAGCCTTCTACCTACTCCTTAGCAGCAATATATATATATATATATATATATATATATATATATATATATATATATATATATATATATATATATATATATGTACATATGTATGTACACTTATCCTATACCTACTTATAGCTTTTTTTCTGTTGCGTCACTTGTAAAATATTAGTAAAAATTATTTGGGTTTTTATTTTATATTGTTACGTGCGGGGTGAGTAAAAAGCCGATTAACATGAGAAATTTATATATTCTTCCTCACACACCAAGTGTACAATTATTTCATCCAAAATTGCTAAGCTTCTTCGCAGAGGTCCTAATTACTTATTGTCCATTACTTTATAGTCGCATTCCAGTGAATATCTATCGTATTGCCGAAATGTTATGTCATTTAGCCCTTTTCAATTTTTTTTTTTTGCGCCCGAAGCAAATATGGGCAACCCTCCGGAAAGCGGGGGAGGGAGGTTGAGAATGCTCATAGCATACCACGCAGCCGGCTGCGTGGTTATGTGGAGACTTTTACCCACTAAACTCAACCTTTTGGGAATTGGCTTAACGATCTGACTAGAGATCTCTAAGCCGTATACGAACGCGACCCTCCTTGGCAGAAAGGAGGGCGCAATCCCTTTTCAATGTCTCTAGAACGCTTTTATACCCAATGAGATAAGCGTAGAATATTTACGGTTAATCTGGTTCATTTAAACATTTCCCTCTTACTTTGTGAAAATTTTAGAGAAATTTATATCCAAAGAAGATACAAGGCTGTATGGAGATATATGGCTTTGCTTGTATTATTACTGACGTAAAAATTGATTTTCCAAATCCATCCTTTTTCGAGAATATTCATAAACGCAATGCAACCTGCAAAGTATTTTATGGTCGTAACAATACATATTATGTTCCCTCCCCCTCCATAGAAAATTAAAAAATTGGGAAGTATTGGGGTACCTAAGTGGCAAAACACGGGCTGAAGTTTTAAATGTATGTTTATACGTGGTAAAGCCACGCTGAAGCTATATTATAGTTTTAGCACGTATAGGTCGGCTCGACCGGGGAATAACCACGCTCTCACAGAATACCAGTGTAAAATAGCAGCTTAATGTTACTGTGTTTCGTATGGTGAGTGTAGAGAACCGGAGACCCGTTTTACTGGAATCGAGGCATTCCATCTTAATCCTCAGGTGTGACAACGCATCTGCATTTTGACTCTTAATCGAAGTTACATGTATATATCTATGTGCCACAGCATCCAATACCATCAAGTGGACTGTGTGCTTGTTTGTGACCCTTAACATAAAAAAATGTAACTGTTTAGGCGACAGATTATGATGTTCCTTAATCTACCTATAGGGATAAAAAATTAAAATGTTATTAAAAAGTAAATGCCGACTTCAAGGAATAAATAGAATAATATAATTTCAGATTCTGAAGTCTGCGCTTCAACTCTTCTCAATACGTTGTCTTAGCACTGTCTTCACATTGTGAAAATATTTTATTCTTTACAGACTTTTATGCTTTGAAGTTGGCTTGTAATTTTTAAACATATTTTTTCACTGATAAATGTTGGGATGATTTGTAAAGGGTTAAACATTTTTAACCAACTTCAAAAAGGAGGGGTATTCATTTTTTTTATAGAAGAGGGGGCAAACGAGCATGCGGTTCACCTGATGTTAAGTGAATACCGCCGCCCATGATCAACCGCAACACCAAGGGAATTTCAGGTGCGTTGCCGGCCCTTTAGAAAGGAGTAAGCTCTTTTCTTGAAGGTCCCCAGCTCGTATCGGCCCGGAAAAATCACCGGTGGTAAACTATTCCACAGAGAGGTCGTACGCGGAAGAAAACTCCTTCTAAAACGTACAGTGGTAGACCACCAAGCATACAGATGGTGTTGATGGTATCGGGACCTTTGACGCGTAGTGCGTTCACGAAATTTGGCGGCTGGGATTAATCCGAACAATTCCTCAGAACACTCCCCGTGATAGATGCAATAAAATACGCAAAGAGATGCAACATCTCTTTGCGTATTTTACAACGCCAGTGAATCGAGCCGATTGGAAAGCACTCGGTCGTCGACGATTCGAGCCGCTCCACGCTGGATGTGGTCAAGTGGAAGGAGCTGGTACTGGGGAGCTCCAGCCCAGAGATGGGAACAGTATTCCATATGCAGCCGAACCTGTGCCTTGCAGGCGGTGTGCCGGCATGAAATACTGTCCCGCTCTGCTGAGCACGCCAAGCTATTTAGAAGCCAATTTGGCCTTCTCTTCCAAGTGACCACGAAACTGCACGTCACTCGATATGTCGACGCCGAGGATTCCGATATTGGCTAAGGCAACAAGGGGAGTGCCTTGAAACTGAGGAGATACGACAAAGGGGTTCTTTTTAGCTTTACTCTTAACTTTTCTCTGGGTGAACTGATTTTGATAATTTTTTTTATCTGAAAGCTGGTATTGTCATGTGGTTCCATATAAATTTAATCAAGATCTGACCCGTAGTTTTTGCGTTTTTTCATACGTATTTAATTAACTTCGTATGTAGGTATTGATTCGGTCGTATTGAAATCAGTTGTATAATTTTTTTTTAATTTTACCACTTGTTTTATTTGATCATTATTTATTTTATTTGGCTGAACAAAAGTGAGTCATCATCATCATCATCATCATCATTACAGCCCTTCACAAGTCCACTGCTGAACATAGGCCTCCCCCAAGTAATGCCACAAAGCACGGTCCTGAGCCACCTGCATCCATCGACTTCCTGCATGTCTTACCAGGTCGTCACTCCATCTAGTGGGGGGTCGCCCTACACTACGCCTACCGGTACGAAGCTGCCACTCGAGAACCTTTCTTCCCCATCGGTTATCGATTCTTCGAGCTATATGGCCGGCACATTGCCACTTCAGCTTACTAATCCGTTGGGCTATGTCGGTAACTCTGCTTTTACTACGGATATCCTAATATTTTTCATCATATTGATTTCTGTTTCATTCGTTTCTATTTCGTTCTAATAAACAAACCTGTTTCCATCATCCTTTATCTGTCTGCTGAATTTGAGATTGATATTTATATATGTGATTTGCTCCCCAGTACCAGCTCCTTCCACTTGACCACATCCAGCGTGGAGCGGCTCGAATCGTCGACGACCGAGTGCTTTCCAATCGGCTCGATTCACTGGCGTTGTAAAATACGCAAAGATATGTTGCATCCCTTTGCGTATTTTATTGCATCTATCACGGGGAGTGTTCTGAGGAATTGTTCGGATTAATCCCAGCCGCCAAATTTCGTGAACGCACTACGCGTCAAAGGTCCCGATACCATCAACACCATCTGTATGCTTGGTGGTCTACCACTGTACGTTTTAGAAGGAGTTTTCTTCCGCGTACGAACTCTCTGTGGAATAGTTTACCACCGGTGATTTTTCCGGGCCGATACGAGCTGGGGACCTTCAAGAAAAGAGCTTACTCCTTTCTAAAGGGCCGGCAACGCACCTGAAATTCCCTTGGTGTTGCGGTTGATCATGGGCGGCGGTATTCACTTAACATCAGGTGAACCGCATGCTCGTTTGCCCCCCTCTTCTATAAAAAAAATGAATACCCCTCCTTTTTGAAGTTGGTTAAAAATGTTTAACCCTTTACAAATCATCCCAACATTTATCAGTGAAAAAATATGTTTAAAAATTACAAGCCAACTTCAAAGCATAAAAGTCTGTAAAGAATAAAATATTTTCACAATGTGAAGACAGTGCTAAGACAACGTATTGAGAAGAGTTGAAGCGCAGACTTCAGAATCTGAAATTATATTATTCTATTTATTCCTTGAAGTCGGCATTTACTTTTTAATAACATTTAAATTTTTTATCCCTATAGGTAGATTAAGGAACATCATAATTTGTCGCCTAAACAGTTACATTTTTTTACGTTAAGGGTCACAAACAAGCACACAGTCCACTTGATGGTATTGGATGCTGTGGCACATAGATATATACATGTAACTTCGATTAAGAGTCAAAGCATGCGTTGTCACACCTGAGGATTAAGATGGAATGCCTCGATTCCAGTAAAACGGGTCTCCGGTTCTCTACACTCACCATACGAAACACAGTAACATTAAGCTGCTATTTTACACTGGTATTCTGTGAGAGCGTGGTTATTCCCCGGTCGAGCCGACCTATACGTGCTAAAACTATAATATAGCTTCAGCGTGGCTTTACCACGTATAAACATACATTTAAAACTTCAGCCCGTGTTTTGCCACTTAGGTACCCCAATACTTCCCAATTTTTTAATTTTCTATGGAGGGGGAGGGAACATAATATGTATTGTTACGACCATAAAATACTTTGCATGTTGCGTTGCGTTTATGAATATTCTCGAAAAAGGATGGATTTGGAAAATCAATTTTTACGTCAGTAATAATACAAGCAAAGCCATATATCTCCATACAGCCTTGTATCTTCTTTGGATATAATATTTCTCTAAAATTTTCACAAAGTAAGAGGGAAATGTTTAAATGAACCAGATTAACCGTAAATATTCTACGCTTATCTCATTGGGTATAAAAGCGTTCTCGAGACATTGAAAAGGGCTAAATGACATAACATTTCGGCAATACGATAGATATTCACTGGAATGCGACTATAAAGTAATGGACAATAAGTAATTAGGACCTCTGCGAAGAAGCTTAGCGATTTTGGATGAAATAATTGTACACTTGGTGTGTGAGGAAGAATATATAAATTTCTCATGTTAATCGGCTTTTTACTCACCCCGCACGTAACAATATAAAATAAAAACCCAAATAATTTTTACTAATATTTTACAATTTTCTTCCTTGGATTATAAAGCTTGTAAAAATGGAAAACTTATCTGGGTGTTCCTATAGTTTTGATCCCAAGAGATAAATTGTATTCTCCCTTGTACAACATGAAACATAAATCTTGTGGTTCCCTTCAACTGCGTTATTAAAAGTATTCAAGCGTATAGACATAATTTTTTTATTCAGAAAACACCACTATAATTTTTTTATTAAAAAAAATATTTGCAAATTGCATATGGTTTTATTTCCTCTAAATTACACGAGTATCGGTAACGCGGGGTCTTTGACAATCCTCTGACTCCTCGGCCAATGCAGACATAATAAAACCACATACAATTTGCAAATTAAAAAAAGTGTGTTTTTGAAAAAAAAATCTATACACTTGAATACTGATTCTGATAACGCACTTAACGGGAACCACAGGGTTTTCGTTACATGTTGCATAGTATTGTTTGAATGTACTTAATACCCATTATCAACGTTTCCTGATCTTTGTGCCAGCAAAACCGCAATAGCAATTGATTCGTTGGTGACTATCATGATGTACGTTCACGAAAATGTCACTCTACGTGCTGGCTATACTAATTTCCTAATGGAAGGAAACCTATATGTACTCTAGGCTGATGGATTTCCGAATCTGAATTCCTGATACGGAAGCCATATCCAAAAGGTCATCTTGGAGAGTGCACCATATACAACTATGGAGTAGAGATGGGAGCTGCTTGACTTCCATCTACTCAATAACTTGAAGTCGAACTTGAAAGCCTTTTATATAATTAATGTTCTTAATCTTGTAAGCGGTACTTTAATTGTTTTCATCATTTATTTATTAATATTAATAATAAAGGCAAACAAAAAACTTTGTCTTTATATTCTGTATTACAATAAATAAATAATATAGAAAACTTATAATATGATGCAAAACTCAAGTATTTAATTCAATTTACGGACTTTGTTTTTTATTATGTAGAGAACAGACATCCATGTAATTTATTAAGATCTATTCAAGAAAGCTTGTAAGTAATTAGAAGATATGTTCATTTTTTATTTTAAAAATAAATGTTATTTATTTATTTACTTATATTTACATTTTTTTATTCATTATAAGGCTTACTTGCCGGTGCTTACGAATAGTTAATTACAAAAATATACAAATTAACTTCTTTTCTAATCAAATCGATCGCATTATGACTTAAATGTATTTTTATTATAAGTTTTCTGAAGTCTAAACGATGATGTACGAGTATCATATTATGAAAACAAGGCTATACATACATACTCGTGAATATAGAGTGGAATATTTTCTTTCAAGCGACGACTCTGGAAAAATGTTCGAGCCGTGAGACCTTCGACATTTATGACACCGATGAATAGATAGCCAGGTATATTTTTATTTATTTATAAAGTAATACCTATATGGAGACTATTTCTGTATGGCCGTGATGTAATTATCCAAGCGTCGCGTCTCTTAGATTTCGTTCGAGCCTACCTTCGGACGTAATATTTCTGTATGGCCGTGATGTAATTATCCAAGCGTCGCGTCTCTTAGATTTCGTTCGAGCCTACCTTCGGACGTAATATTTCTTATGGCCGTGATGTAATTATCCAAGCGTCGCGTCTCTTAGATTTCGTTCGAGCCTACCTTCGGACGTAATATTTCTGTATGGCCGTGATGTAATTATCCAAGCGTCACGTCTCTTAGATTTCGTTCGAGCCTACCTTCGGACGTAATATTTCTGTATGGCCGTGATGTAATTATCCAAGCGTCGCGTCTCTTAGATTTCGTTCGAGCCTACCTTCGGACGTAATATTTCTGTATGGCCGTGATGTAATTATCCAAGCGTCGCGTCTCTTAGATTTCGTTCGAGCCTACCTTCGGACGTAATATTTCTGTATGGGCGTGATGTAATTATCCAAGCGTCGCGTCTCTTAGATTTCGTTCGAGCCTACCTTCGGACGTAATATTTCTTATGGCCGTGATGTAATTATCCAAGCGTCGCGTCTCTTAGATTTCGTTCGAGCCTACTTCGGACGTAATATTTCTGTATGGGCGTGATGTAATTATCCAAGCGTCGCGTCTCTTAGATTTCGTTCGAGCCTACCTTCGGACGTAATATTTCTTATGGCCGTGATGTAATTATCCAAGCGTCGCGTCTCTTAGATTTCGTTCGAGCCTACCTTCGGACGTAATATTTCCGTATGGCCGTGATGTAATTATCCAAGCGTCGCGTCTCTTAGATTTCGTTCGAGCCTACCTTCGGACGTAATATTTCTGTATGGCCGTGATGTAATTATCCAAGCGTCGCGTCTCTTAGATTTCGTTCGAGCCTACCTTCGGACGTAATATTTCTGTATGGCCGTGATGTAATAATCCAAGCGTCGCGTCTCTTAGATTTCGTTCGAGCCTACCTTCGGACGTAATATTTCTGTATGGCCGTGATGTAATTATCCAAGCGTCGCGTCTCTTAGATTTCGTTCGAGCCTACCTTCGGACGTAATATTTCTGTATGGCCGTGATGTAATTATCCAAGCGTCGCGTCTCTTAGATTTCGTTCGAGCCTACCTTCGGACGTAATATTTCTGTATGGCCGTGATGTAATTATCCAAGCGTTGCGTCTCTTAGATTTCGTTCGAGCCTACCTTCGGACGTAACAAACTGCGTTTATTTTCCATTATATACCAGCTCTGATGATATTCTCAATTTCTACACAATTATTTTTCGATATAATGTATTTTTTTAATAATTTGATGATTCATTTTAAGATTCAGTGCTTTTGCTGCTGCGATTTAATACGAAGTGGAATGGAATGTACAATTTGACTTAGTTGTTGATTAATTTTGGCCTACTAATCATTTCCATTTTTATAGGACATTACATCAGATATCGTTAGATCCGGTCCAATGAATATAGGCATATAGGATAAAGAGACGACCAGAACGATGCAGAAAGTCGATGGATGCAGGTACCAAAGGATAGTGCTTTGTGGTGATTCTTGGGGAAGGCCTGTTCAGCAGTCGACTCATGATGAAAGATTGATCAAATTCAAACAATTAGAGCTTGCTAGTGGCTTAAGTTATGTTTGGAATTTGACTATGTCGAATTCTCATCTGATGTTAAAAAATAAATAACAGAGTGCAATGATGAACTGTAGTGGCTACTAAATGAAATCTATTAACACCTGTAGGTATCGTGAAAATATGACCCCTAATGAGGCACAATGTAAAATATGTATGACGTGACGCAACTATCACCAATCAATGTATCCTCTACACCTACATCTCATCATAAGTCCAGCGCTGAACGTAGATTGCCTCATAGATGGCATGGTTGCCACGCTTGGCAGAGTGGTTAGTAACCACAGTTTTATCATTTTGAGTTGTTATCAGGAAGATGCCTCTGTCCGTCTCTAATTTCAGTTTCCCATTATCGCCTCTTACAACACCCACGGGATAATATGGAGTAGTGGATATGTATATGGACATAAGGGTAGCTACTATAATATAATCTTTATATATAAAAATTACGTGTCACGTTGTTGAAATCCTAAACTACTGAACTGATTTCAATGAAATTGAAACACACTGTGTGCAGTTTGGTCCAACTTGAGAGATAGAATAGTTATTATCCCGATTAGCTCACATTTTTATTGCGAATTTAAGTATTTTTATACTACAAATGGTCGTCGGAATAGGCAGAACTAAGCCTGCCTGATCAGCTAGTATAATATATGATACGGGTTGATATGAGTTAGTGGATATGTATATGATAATATATGTATTGTCTACAGCGCCACTACACTAGGAAGCTGTCGCTCAAGCGAGTTGTTTCGGCGATTCCTCTTACGTTATCTGCTGGGTAGTACCAACCCAGTTAGACTCCTTGTAGAAAAAGAGTTCTATATTTTAGTATGCAGTACTTTTGATGTACCAGTAACCTTCACAAGCAATTAAAAGCTCATCGTCACACCACCCCCTTGCTTGTAGAACTGTTCCACATATCTAACCCCAGCACCAACCGCCCCTTCGCGATCTTTTCTGGGGAGCGTAAAACTTCTTGCTTCAATATAATATAAACGCTCTGATATTATGTAGCATTTGCGTTAGCAGAAAAATAAATTCATTCATAATATGGGAAATTTTCATTTGTTTTGTCTCACGTCCGGGTTTACTTTCAGCTATTAATCAGTAGTTATAATAATAAGCATTAATTTAATCGCTCCGCCAAATAATAAATTAGTTTTTAAATTACACGTGGTAGAGCGAGGCTGTAGCTATGTATATTATGTTTGTAGCACGAATGGGTTGACTCGACCGGGGACATTTTAAGCTCTCACAGAATACCACCGTGAAATAGCAGCTTAAGGCTGTGTGAGTGTAGAGAACGAGAGACCCTTTTTTCTGGGAACAAAGAATTCCATCTCAGTACTCAGAGGTGGTAACGCTTCTGCATTTTGATTCTTAATCGAGGAAAGATGTAGATGTCTATGGGCCACAACATCCGCTTACAAGCAGGTGGTTTAAGTGTTCGTTTATCATGATGTTTATGAACGCTAAAATAAAATTCACACGCAGTAGTAAGAATAGAAGACTTTTTAAAGCCTATAATGCCGACTCTGAGCCTTGAAATAAACCTCTGGGAACTTATAACCATAATTATGAATTAAAAATGTTGGAATAACGTATCATGTATCCTGCTTGCAGTCCAACGCTACCGTGAAATTTATCCCACCAAAATATAATGTGAAAAGAGAGCCAAGTTCGGATCAAACGATGTTTGGGGTTGTCGACTTCGCCGATAAAAGAGTTGAGATATGAACGGGAGTAGACTGATGTCTGTGACGGGATCAAAGCTTCATAGCATTTCAAGAACATTGGACATTCCTATAGATCCTATGCTAGTTCTTCTTTGTGTTTCCTTAGTTACACAATACCTCCTTATAAGATAGCAAGTGACAAGGAAAAGCAAAATATAAATTACAATATAAAGGTGTAAAATATAATATAACATTATATTTATTAATTTTCAATTAATGAGTGACATTTAAATCCTGATTTCCTAATAAACACCATAGACTTAGAATATACTAAACACTATAAACCTTTAAATAACAGAAAACTTCATTGTCATTTGAAGAACAATTAAAGATTTAAAAATACAAACCGCGTAATACGCATTATTTTTTATTACATTTGAAAAAAGTATATTGTATAGTTCGTATATTGTACCCATTTAATTTTTTTTAAACTGAAGTCACAAACTAACTTACAGTCCAATGGACGGTAAGTGACTAATGTACATCATACAAAGAAGGTTACAGATGCGTTGCCACCTCTAAGGACTAAGATGAAATGTCTCACAGCCTCTAATTATACTGATTCTCTTTACGCTTCAGACCTGAACACAGTAATGCTAGCACTGCTATTTGTCGGCAGAATTAAATAAGAGGATACCTAGCACCGACGCAAACGGATTCCTACAATAAACTAATGTATAATACTGGATTCCTAGGCAGTAAAAGGAGTCTTTTTATTTTTAATAGCGTCGGTCTTCTTAATGCTACTACACGTCGTTGGTGTAGGTATTTCAGGTCTGATGTAAACGAGACGATTATACTGCCATCTATCGCAGGCAATAAAAAATCTGCCAATATACATAGTCGCCTCTTACAAATAAATAAATATAACAACGACACGAAATGGCATTATAACTTTTTTACGTCACCACATGATAAAGAAAGAGAGGGAAATTTATCTTAAAAGCATAAAAACAATGAGATTTATTAATTTTACATGATATTACATTTCTATTGTTTAGTGTGTGTGTGTGTGTGTGTTGTCGCGCGCGTATGTATGTGTGTGCCATTCTAAGTATGTCTATTTGCCACAACCATGAATATATTTTTGGCAACTCATATCTGTTGATTTGTGGTCATATCGCAAACGCTACCTACGCGTAGACAGTGACGACCATCCGCGCGTCTACGGATGCCTTTATCGGCCCCGCAGCAGTAATGCCGACACAGACCGATTCATCGTTCACGTCCAAATGGCTACAGATTCCTTGCTACAGCAGATCCCATCCGCAAAGATCGTAATCCTTGGCATCGCTCGGTTTGCAAAGCACTCTTCTCCTTGGACGTCAACAAATCGAGTACATCTGATTGAGTCCCTCCAATTGTGCTGAAGACGTGTGCTTCCGAGTTGGCACCTGGTTTAACGCTTCTTTTCCTGTACTCTTACTCCTAAGGCGTTGTCCTAAATGTTTCGGGCCCACTGAAAACCAGCGGTGTTGCTCCGGTGACAGCATAAGCTGAGTGACGTCCGTTTGTATGACGCGCCACAACATACTCGTACAATATGAGAAATGATTTTTTTTGTCTTTCTATTTTTTTAAATTATAATCTGTAAGTATACATACTTTTAAATTGTTTTATCCGTCAATTGTTGTTTTGTTTCCTATTTTTGTTTTTGTTTGTTATAATGTTTATAATTGATGTGTCAAAATTTAAGTGCCTACTGATGTTTGTGGCGTGCTGCAATAAATTTTTCTTTCTTTCTTTCTTTCAAATTCACGGAAGACAGCTTTAGTCTACTCCATAAAAAGGCTTTCTTTAGTCAATCCATAAAAAGGCGACCGCTCAGAACTGTCCAACTACAGTCCCATCGCCATCACCTCCTTTTTCTCCAAAATAAAGGAATCCATTATAAATTGCTAGCTAATGTGGTACCTTAAGGATCACCAGCTGATTAGTGACCACCAATACCGTTTTCATCGGAGTCGCTCAGCTGGTAATTTTCTAGTCTACCTGATTTACAGATGGGCGGAGACAGTAGAGTCCAAGGGGGAAGCATTGGCTGTTAGTTTGGACATATCAGAGGCCTTCGATTCGGTTTGACACAAAGCGCTTCTTTCGAAGCTTGCTTCCAATGGGCTTACCGAGAAATTGTGCAATTGGATCAGCAGTTTATTTGCTAATCGGAGCATCAAGGTCGTAGTAGACGATGCATGCTTCGACTACAAGCTTTATGCTAGTGTTCTAAACAAGGCTGTGTGCTATCACCTACGCTGTTCCTTCTGCATATCAATGATACGTTGCATTTGCAACCTATAATTGATATGCATACCAGTAGCATTTATATGCTATTGATTTCAGTAGCAAATAAATGCTACTGGTATGTGGATCACCGCACAGGTGATGCTTTTTACACCGGCCGTGCCAATATTTCTCTGGATCACGTCATCGAGTACCGGAAGAAACTTGTGTCTAAAGTCGTTGTTAAACAAAGTCTCGAATTGAGGACGACTAAAACTAATCCTTTTAACCCTCAGAAGACACACGTTTGCACGTTTACCGCTAAAACAACTCTTTGGTCGTACTCTTCAATTTCATGCCCTTGTAATCCTCGCCGTCGACATATAATGATGTGCAGTTCCGTGATCACTCGGTAGGGAAGGCTAATTGGTCTCTAAAAAGCTTGGAAGCTTGGGCCTCACATGTTCTCATCTTTGGGCTGGGGCACCTCTATGCCAGCTCCTTCGACTTGACTTCATCCAGCCCTGAGCAGCTTGAATCGTTGACGACCGTGTAGTGTAGTGCTCCCACGTTAATACACTTTAGTGTTAAGGTAGAATAATGAGGCAGTCTAATTAAAGTTTTAGTACCAACCACACGTCTCCTTCATTGACACCTTTCCTATATTACATGGCGACCCTGCCAGGCAGTGCGCTGCGTCAATCCGCCGAGGCCTGCAAAAATTGTCGAAATAAAATAACAATGCAGAAATAATTTATTTCAATAAAGAATTGACTCAATACTAGACAAGACAAGAAAACTATAATAGACGATAAGAGACCACAATACTATTTTTTAGAAGCTCACTGAAAAATTAAAACTGGCAGACTAATTGAAAGGGGGAAGAAGCACTTGTATTCTAGCCCAGAAGAATGTGAAATATAAGCCGAAAAGAACAGAGAAAAACTAAGAGGTAGCTTCGCACCTGTGTGATTTTAATTCTATTTAATACTTGTATGGATTATGGTTAAATTTATGGCAGAGTGACGGAATATATCTATCAATTTGAAATTGTTTTTATGTTCTTTTTGCTAGTTTACTTTTTTAAAGTTAAGTATTAAATATTCTGTATTCAATATACCTATGTTTAATTTGAAATTATTCATCAGATACTTAACGATTCAATAACTTTTTAATTGTCTTATAACTGTGTCTAAATAGAAATCATAACGCAACAATATAAAATAAGTTACGTATGCACTGATACACTTCTATTAAGGTACGAGACGATTTAATATTCCCTTTAATTCCGTTATTGTTTTATATTAATTTTACTACTTATTATTGAAAAAAAAAAGAAATAATATGATATATTACATTTTAATATACTTAAATTTACCATGTCAATAAATTTTTCACTTTTTGTTGTTGTAACGCATTAGTAATAGATTCCGTTGTTTTTTTGGATAGCATCAACAGTTTCAATCACATTTATTCACACATTATTTATATATATTCACATTATAAGTTTTAGTTTTTTTTTTTTCTTTTCTAAGGTTTAGTTAATTAATTAATCAGTTAATTAATCTTAAATTTATAATATAATTACCAACTTAAAATATTAAAATTGTTATTTTGAACGTTAAGATAAATTATTGTATCATTGTGTAAAGTTGATAGTGAATTTCGATAGTTTTTGTATACGGTATAAATGTCATATTTTTATGTAAAATTATATATCTATGTAACAGTAATATTTTATTATTAACAATGTAACTATTTCTAAATATCTGTTCCAAGTATTAAGGTATATTTTACTCGCATTCATATTATAACCTATTAAGCAAGTTACTTAAAATTAGGTATGAATCACCACACCTTGTGATCATAGTCACGGTAATATTATCTATACAGTATTGTAACTCGGCCGTATCTTTCAAATAAATGCCTACAGCCGTGCGGCACGTAAACATGTGATAGGGCTACCTGCCTCCAGCATTTTTACACTTGCCTACTTTGTGTTTACATTTATTTTATGATTGTAAATATACTTTTTATATAAACAAATAAAATAGGTACTTTGTGAATTGAATAGGAAGTGTTCAATAAAAATGCGTGTCGTTTTTTGATTGGTAGATTTAATTAAAAAAACCATGTTTATGTTTGAATAACAAATCGGTTAAATAAATTTGCGACCGAAAAATATTTGCACCTCGGCTGAGACTTACGAAATGCTTTATTATTAGATTTTTAAATATAAAAAATCCACTTTCTAATATAAAGCTAAAAATAATATAAATTAAAAATTATTTTGGGAAATATGGACAACGTGGAGAAAAGGAATATCTTTTAATTGGTTATAGATACCTGCAGCTACTTTACAATTTATATGTTTGTTTTCAAATGAAGTTCAGTTTTATTATTTCTTTATTTCTATTTTATTATTTATTTCCTCCAATTTTTTTTATATATTTCACAAAATCATGACTGCGGCACAGTCTCGACTGTCTGCATGCCGAGCGCATGCCGAGATCGAGGCGCGTAGGTATAGCTCTCGCTTCGTCCGTTTGTATGAAGTTGGAATACTGTATAGATAATATTACCGTGTCATAGTCCGATGTAATTGTAAACGTAGCCTTAAACGTGCCATGGAATTTAAAGTAAAGGTGTCTCAAATTGCTAGCGCTGCTAGGATTACAATTTGTATTTTGATCTGTCTGTTGTGATGGTAGTGATGATGACTTATTTTCTCGTTTTTATTTCTTTGTTCTTTTCATTTTCATATGCTAAGTAGTAATTTATTTTCGGTATTATATTGTCTGAACTTTTAAAACTCAAACTTTTAACTATTATAATTTATTATTTTCTCGGAAAATAGTACTTAGTTACCTGTATGGATTGGGAAAATATTTTCTTCGCTTTGTACAATTTTGAAACTCATTACATAACTTATACAACTAATTGATTTAAAGTTTGTTGTTCCCATATTGTGAACCTCAATCCCTGACTGACACTGTAACTAAATATTATACGAGATTAATTTATGATATAAAGTAAAAGATGTGATTAAATGTATGGTTAAGTTACGGAATACATAATTATAAATGAAAATATTGATAATATATAGTTGCGAGAGTAAGATAAAGAAAATTATCAGAGGTTGGTATATCCCCATACAAACAGCCTGATGAGCTGAGAGTTTGGAAAACCTAATAGCCGATTAATTTTTTAAGGTTGTTCGGACACGATTAAATGCGGAATATGTTTTAATGTATTTTAATGAGAGAAAAAAAAAAGAAAAAAAAAAAACAACGGGTAAAAATGATAATTTATTATGAATTGTATAGGAATATTGTCCACTATCTTGATCATGTATATACCCGAGCCGTGTACGTGAAAGTTATGGTACAATTAAATAAGGAATTACGTGAGCTGAAATGTAAAGAAGTGATTTAAATGATATCGGTCATTTTCTTGATCATGTATGTACGCGAGCCGTGTACGTGTAAGAAATGATATACATATATGTAATGAATAGCCAAAGTGCTAGGTATGGATAAAAATGGAAAATAAATAATGGTTAACTAAGAATGAAGTAAATACATGACAAAAAAAAGAATAAAATAAAATATTGAAATGTAAAAGAACATGAAGATTAAGAAATTATACATATATAATATGTTCGCGACGGCCTAACAACCTTAAGAAACAAAGTGATAAAGAATATTGTTTTTTGTATTAATAGTGAAATTACCTAGAAAACTGAGTGAAAACGTGTATTAATATAGTTGTTTAACATATTTATAACTCTTAGTATGTTTGTATAGAATATCGTTTTGATAACAAGTAATATAAACAACTTTTATTATATACCAAAAAATCGACCAATCACAGCGCGTCTTATCGTAGAACTCTCTAGAAGTTTTTTAATTAACTGCGTAATAGATCATAATAAAATAATGAAAATAATTTTATGTCCTAAAAGAGTTATAAATATGACATTGAATTAGCATATGGCTTATAGATTAAGAAAGTGTAGGAATATTTTGTATAATTAAACGCATTTTGTAGTTATAGAAAAATTAAAGAATTAAAATGCCCAAATATTATGAAAATTTGGGACATTTCGTTTAATAACTTTTTACAATGGTAATGTTTTTAGTAACCTTTATGATATACTAATAAAGTATCAGACTACCGATTTAATGATGTATAGCATGTTAGTGTAGCAATTAGTTTTGTGTAGAGAATATTGCAATTTATGCCATTTGTATAGTGAAATGTTTATGCAATAAAGAGGCAAAGCGGAAAATGGCAAGCGGCTCACTGTAAAGTATTGCTAGATTCTACTTTAGGGGCTCGGGACCCAGTACCCGTAGTAGTGTGAAGAACTACCAGTGACAAGTGAAGTGAAGTGAGTGGTATCCGGTGGTAGCTGAAGTGACTAGTAGCAGTATATAGTGAATAGTGAAAGTGTTAGCTAGCCGAAAAAGGTCGTAACTGACATTCGCAGTTACATAGTGAAAGTGTTACCTAGCCCAAAAAAGGTCGTAACTGACATTCGCAGTTACATAGTAAAAGTGTTAGCTAGCCTAAAAAGGTCGTAACTGATATTCGCAGTTACATATAGTGAAAGTGGTAACTGATATCCGCAGTTACACAAGTGATTAAATCAACTAGTTTAGTTGATAATAGCCGCTAGTCAGTAGTGTTAGAAAACCAGCTACTACCAATAGATATTTGATACCACCGTACAATTTAAAGAAATCTTTTGAAATATACAGTGAACAACCGTAGTTTAACAACCGTGACAAATAGTTATAAAATTTCGCGACTAATCAATCAGTCGAACCGTTGGCCACTACCTTGCTATTTGTATTTGTTAATCGTGCATTTTGATTTTAACTACAGTCCACAATATTTCAGCGGCACCAACAAAGACGGCGGTAAGAGTACCCACCGGAACCTATAGGTGTAGGACGTGAGCGACTCGCGAAGTATCTTCGACAACATTTACTCCGGAGAGTTTCGCCCGTCCGGCACATTCGTTGGTCCTTCGAGCCGGATCTATCCGTTTGTATTTCGGAACCGGGTAAATAGTCACCACCGTATTAAAACCGCAGAATTTTCAGATTCAAGATGCCGATCACCCGTTCGCAAGGAAGGGCAGCCAAGGCGTGGACCGTCGGTCTGGAAGGAGATTCGTCGGCCAGTAACGCCGCCGTCCACCACCAGATGCCACCACGCTCACCGTCAACGATAGAGGGCGCTGAGGCGCCATGCTTCCCCCCCCCCCCGAGGGGGGGATACCCCTGCCCGCGCCGTCCACTACGGCCCGCACAACGAAGCAGAGGGAACATCTAGAAGGCAACGATGACTTTAGCCGTGCATCATCGCCACCAGCCCGGGAAGACACCCACATCGTAGAGCCACCGAGGGGCCACACCGATTGCAGTACGAAGTCAAGGAAGACTGTTCGGCCCAATAGAAGAATTTTGAAGGCTCGTGAAGAAGTATTGAAGATCAAACTAGAACTTGCGCAGATCTCCTTACAGATGGCTGAAGAAGAAGACGAATCAGACGACTATGATGAAGATGGTCACTCCAAAAGTGAGTACGTTCGATCTTGGCTCGAAAACTCTGTAGCCAAACAAAAGTCAAATCAAGGCGCAATTACCGGAAGGAAGGCACCATTTAATAAAACCGTCACAAAGCCGACCCCGGACGTTGTCGACCTCAGTGAGCCCCAAAAGGAGCTCACGAACCAGGATTCCTATCCAGAAGATGCACAAAAGCATCCCATGCCACAGAAGCTCAGCCAGGAACCCACCGTTGATGAAGACAGGGGGCTCCTACCGATTGTATCAGAGCTCACAAACCAGGATTCCTATCCAGAAGATGTACAAAAGGATCCCAATCCAAAGAAACCTAGCCAGGAACCTGTCATAAGTGAAGACAGGGGGCTCCGTCCATTTATATCGGAGCTCACATCCGCTATAGCCGCGCTCGCTGACAAACCAAAGTTAGAGAGTGCGCCACTATCGTCGCATACTTTCGCAGCGTCGAAAGCTATAATGACACTGCCAAGCTTTAGCGGAGCACATACCGAGTGGCTTTCATTCCGTGCCATTTACGAAACAACCCGAGGCTACTTCGATGATATTGAAAACACTGCTAGACTAAGACGAAGTCTACAAGGAAGAGCCTTGGAAACAGTCAGTTCAGAACTCATCGGGCATGCTAAGCCAGATGAGATTATGCGAAAACTGGAGCTACAATTTGGGCGTCCAGATTCAATCGCGCAAGCAGAAACCGAGAAGTTACGAGGATTAGCACGCTGTACAGAATCACCTAGAGACATCTGGACATTCGCGAGCAAAGTGAGGGGAAGCGTCGTCACTCTTCGAGCCCTAAAGCGAGATCATTACCTCGTCAACGCAGAGCTGCTACGACACCTCACCGACAAACTGCCAAACTCTATACGTGCCCAGTGGTATAGAATCTACACCGAAAAATATGATTCTAGACCAGACCTCGGCTGCTTCAGCGAGTTTATTACCGAGCAAGCTCGCTTCTGCAGTGCATTTGCGCCTCCAGAAATTATAAACGAAGCACAAAGCAATCGTTCAGTACATAGAGCACACGCGGCTACTACTAAGCCGTCTCCGAAATGCAGAGTGTGCGAAAAGGAGGGTCACTACGGATCCGAATGTAAAAAATTTAAGGAAGCAGATGTTAACAAAAGATGGGAACTCGCAAAGCAAAATAATTTATGTTTCCGCTGTCTACGTTATAGAAATCAGACACACAAATGCAAAACCAATAAGTCTGGAATAGAAGGATGCACAGCGACACACAATCGACTTCTCCATAACAATACAAAGGAGAAGACTGAGGTCAAACAAAAAGAACCTCAAGAAACTGTTGCTAACTCATTCAGTGTGTCAAAGCATCAAGCCTATTTAAAAATAATTCCAGTGCGAGTAATTGGACCGGCGGGAGCTGTAAACACACACGCCCTGCTGGATGATGGGTTAACAGTTTCACTAATGGATGAAGAGATCGCCAAACAAATTGGAGCTACAGGGCGGTTGGACCCATTTAAGATCACCGCTATCGGGAACACTACCCTCGATTCACCGGAATCCCGAAGAATCAAAGTATCGCTGAAGAGTCTCCACAGCAAAAGGGTGCCATTCAGAGCACGCACGGTTGAAAACCTAAACTTGGGGCCACAGACTGTGCGTGCAGCAGACATAGCCAAGTGCAAGCACTTGAAAGACCTAAAGGAGCAGCTAACATATGACTCCGGCAACCCAAGGATCCTAATAGGACAGGACAATTGGAGACTTCTGATAGCCACTCAAATCCGAAGGGGTCCGCCGCACCAGCCAATCGCCTCGCTCACAGAATTAGGATGGGTGCTACACGGGGCACACACTAAAGCCCCGTATCAGCGCGTCCACGCGGCCAATGAGCTGCACAAGAGCGAGGTTACTATAGATGACCAACTCCGCGAATATTTCGCGCTGGAATCTCTCATTATCAATCCGAGAAGACCAGACTCCGACCCAGAGAAGAAAGCTGAAGATATACTAAATAGCAGCACCCGTCAGTTACAAGACGGGCACATAGAAACAGCGCTTCTCTGGAAGAAAAAGGATATCGAGATGCCTGGTAATTATGAAACAGCAATAAAACGGCTCGTTTCCATTGAAAGAAAATTAGATCGAGACGAAGATCTAAAAAGGAAATATGATGAACAAATGAATTCCTTAGTACAAAAAGGATACGCCGAGATAGCACCGAAAACTAGCACACCGGGAAGAACATGGTACCTACCCCATTTCGACGTACATAACCCAATGAAGCCAGAGAAGTTTCGAATAGTACACGATGCCGCAGCCAAAACAAAGGGGGTGTCATTGAACGACTTCCTGCTCACGGGTCCAGATCTACTGCAAGCCCAACCAGGGGTCATGATGCGTTTTCGCCGCCATAAAATCGCTATCTCCGCGGACATAGCCGAAATGTTCATGCAGGTTAAAGTCAGACCTGAAGACAGAGATGCCTTAAGATATGTCTGGAGAGGGGATCGACGTAATGAAGCTCCACAGGAATATAGAATGACGTCGATCATTTTCGGTGCAGCCAGTTCACCCTGCACAGCCATATTCGCGAAGGACTGGAACGCTAAAAAACACAAAGACAAGTATCCAGAAGCCGTAGAAGCTATCATTCAAAACCACTATATGGATGACTATCTCGACAGTTTCCAGTCTCTGGAAGAGGCAATGCGAATATCAAAGGAAGTACGCGACATACACAAAAACGCGCACTTCACCTTAAGAAAATGGGTTTCCAACGCACCAGAAATTGTAAAAGAATTAGAACCTGACCATAAAGCATCTGAGTCAGTCGATATGGGAAACAAAGGAACCGAGGAAAAGATACTCGGATTAATCTGGAGCTTCAACCTAACGCTCGCTCGACTTCCAATCAATTTGCTGCATGAAACATCAAGCAAGAGAGAACGTCTCATACGATGCGTGAAGACGGCACTATACACCGTCCTTCATGAGAGACACCCGCATGAGGAAGTATTAGCCACGCTGCTCTGCGAGGTGGAGTACACAGTAAATAGCAGACCATTGACTCACATCTCTGTAGACAGCGACGACGACGAATCCATCACTCCAAATCACTTCCTTTTAGGAGGATGTGCGAGCCTGCCGACCCCTGGAGTATTTGATGAAAAGGATATGAATAGCAAAAGACACTGGCGACGCTCCCAGATACTCGCTGACATGTTCTGGCAGCGTTGGGTCCGAGAGTATTTACCGGAACTTCAAAACCGGCGGGAGGCCCATGGGCGAGGTCCCAATCTCCAGGTGGGCGATCCAGTCCTCATAGCTGACGGCCAGTTACCTCGTAACACCTGGCCACGAGGGAGGGTGGAAGCTGTTTACCCCGGTGCGGACGGACAGATCCGCACTGTGGAGGTACGCACAGCAAACGGCCTAATCAAGAGACCAACCAGGAAACTCGTGCTGCTGCCGAAGTAGAAGCAACGTCGCTCACCGAAATGGATGCAGCGCCGCTGTGAGAAAATCGTCGCGACGCTGCACGGCGGGAGAGATGTTCGCGACGGCCTAACAACCTTAAGAAACAAAGTGATAAAGAATATTGTTTTTTGTATTAATAGTGAAATTACCAAGAAAACTGAGTGAAAACGTGTATTAATATAGTTGTTTAACATATTTATAACTCTTAGTATGTTTGTATAGAATATCGTTTTGATAACAAGTAATATAAACAATTTTTATTATATACCAAAAAATCGACCAATCACAGCGCGTCTTATCGTAGAACTCTCTAGAAGTTTTTTAATTAACTGCGTAATAGATCATACTAAAATAATGAAAATAATTTTATGTCCTAAAAGAGTTATAAATATGACATTGAATTAGCATATGGCTTATAGATTAAGAAAGTGTAGGAATATTTTGTATAATTAAACGCATTTCGTAGTTATAGAAAAATTAAAGAATTAAAATGCCCAAATATTATGAAAATTTGGGACATTTCGTTTAATAACTTTTTTACAATGTTAATGTTTTTAGTAACCTTTATGATATACTAATAAAGTATCAGACTACCGATTTAATGATGTATAGCATGTTAGTGTAGCAATTAGTTTTGTATAGAGAATATTGCAATTTATGCCATTTGTATAGTGAAATGTTTATGCAATAAAGAGGCAAAACGGAAAATGGCAAGCGGCTCACTGCAAAGTATTGCTAGAGTCTACTTTAGGGGCTCGGGACCCAGTACCCGTAGTAGTGTGAAGAACTACCAGTGACAAGTGAAGTGAAGTGAGTGGTATCCTACCACCGGATATTTGTATTTGTTAATCGTGCATTTTGATTTTAACTACAGTCCACAATATTTCAGCGGCACCAACAAAGACGGCGGTGAGAGTACCCACCGGAACCTATAGGTGTAGGACGTGAGCGACTCGCGAAGTATCTTCGACAACATTTACTCCGGAGAGTTTCGCCCGTCCAGCACATAATACTAGCTTGCCAGGCAGTCGTTGTTCTGCCCTTTTTCGGCGACTCTTTGTCCCCTATTAAAAACCCTATTAAAAACCCTATTAAAAATCCTTAAATTCGTAAAAAAAAATTGTGGGTCACTCATGGGAATTTATCCTATATTTTAAGTTGGACCAAACTGCACACGGTGTGCACATTTTATTAAAATCGGTTGAGTAGTTTAGGAGCCCATCGCGGACAAACTTCGTGACACGTAATTTATATATATTATCATTATTGTCCTGACTAGATAAATGGTAGGCATAATAACAAAATGATTAAAGATACGAATAAATAATATTGTAAATTATGCCTGATTATGTCAATTATACTACTGTGACTATGTATTTTTGCGTTCTAGCTATGTCTTAGATTATAGTTTTCATAATGATATTAATCTTTTTTAAAATAATTTTAAGGATCTATTTTAAGAATTGATAAAAAATTATAGATAGCATATTTTTTTATTCTTTTGTTGGTGGGAGGTGTAGTGTAGTGCTCCCACGTTAATACATTTTAGTGTTAAGGTAGAATAATGAGGCAGTCTAATTAATTTTAGTACCAACCACACGTCTCCTTCATTGACACCTTTGCTATATTACAGCCGTGTTCTTTCTGACCGGCTCGATTCACCGGCACTGCGAAGGGATGTTGCATCCCTTTGCATTATCTATCGCAATACCACGGGGCGTTCTCTGACGAATTGTTCAGAATAATTCCAGCCGCCAAACTTCCCCTGGTGTGATTGTTCATTAGTGGTGGTAGTCACTTACCATAAGGTGAACCGAATGCTCGTTTGCCACCTCTTCTACAAAAAAACATAAACATACATAAACACTCACGCCTGTCACCCAGAGGGGTAGGCAGAGACTACAGACTTCCATTTGGCACGATCCTGACACACCTCTCTCGCCTCCTTCACATCCATACACCTACGCATGCATGCTCGTCGGTTAAGGGTACTCCTAATTTGGCCCGTTTTCAATAAATCGCCAATTTGGTCGATAAATTTTCGCCCAGGACGTCCCTTTCCGACTCTGCCATTTAATTCTGCAACATAAATTTTCTTTGTCACTCTTTTCTCATCCATTCTTTCCACATGACCAAACCACCGAAGCATTCCTTTCTTAATCCTGGTCACAACATCATCTTGCAAACCACACTCTTCTCTTATCACACAATTTTTCACCCTGTCATTCAGATTCAGCCCTAACATACTCCTTAACGACCGCATTTCTACTGCATTTATTCTACTCTCGTGCTTCTTCTGCCATACCCAACTTTCACTACCATACGTTAAAGTAGGGACCAACACAGCATTGTGAATTGCCATACGTGCCTTTTTTGACACATTTTGACTCTTCACAATAGAGTGCAGGGCTCCATTTACTCTGTTTCCTGCGTTCACTCGTCGTTCTATATCCTTATCATATCTCCCATCCCTGCTAAATACGCAACCCAAATATACAAACTCATCTACTTGCTCGATCAACTCCCCTTCTATTCTTATTTCACATATCGTTTTACTTTCATCTCTTTCAAAAACCATAATTTTTGTCTTACTTGCGTTCACTTTCATACCCCTTTCTTTTAATGATCTGTTCATTAATGTAACCATCATTTGCAACTCAGCCGCCGACGACGCAAGAATAACTTGATCATCGGCGTACAAAAGGCATTTGATGGTTAACTCACCCATTCTTAATCCGCATTCTTCAACTTTCAAATTTTGCAAACAACTGTCCATAAATAGGTTGAACAACCACGGGGAAGCCACACAGCCCTGTCTGACACCTTTATGGATGCCAAACCAGTCCGAGTAGACCCCGTTGATCCTAACACAAGCACTAGAGTCCCTATAAAGAGATTCCAATGCCTGTATCAAGCCAGCGCTCAACCCAAATGAGTTCAGTGTTTGCCATAGCACATTCCTATCCACTCTGTCATAGGCCTTCTCCAAGTCCATGAACGCACAAAAAACCTTTTGGTTTTTGGCCAAAAACTTCTCCGCGATCATGCGCATGGAGAAGACTTGATCTGTACATCCCATTCCCTTTCTAAATCCCGCTTGCACATCCCAAATTTTTCCATCGGTTTCTTTCATGACCCTTTCAATTAGTACCTTGGCATACAGTTTTCCCACGATGCTAAGAAGGCTGATACCGCGGTAGTTTTTACAGTCCTGCTGCGACCCTTTTCCCTTATATACTGGGACTATCACGGCTTTGCACCAGTCTCCCGGTACCCGCTTTAGTTCCCAGCATAAATTAAACAAGGTGCGCAGCAGGCCTGCCACCACTTCCTCTCCAGCCCTTAGCATTTCGAGTGAAACTCTATCATATCCGGCAGCCTTACCTGCTTTCATGCTTTTCATTGCTTTCATTATTTCATCTATACTTATCTCGCTACCTCCTTCCTCTTCTTTCGGAGTTCCTATTTCATTCAGTTCATACGTTGTCTCCTCACTCATAAACATGCTTTCAAAATATTCCTTCCATCTCTTTAAACTCAAAACTTCATCATTCAGAATATAGCCATTTTCATCTCTTATAGCATTCATTATAGGCTGTTTTGAACATCCCCTGGCAGTTCTTACGAGTTTCCAGAACATTTTAATATTTGCCTGGAAGTTATCCGATATTCTTCTATCATTCTTATCCGTTCTTTCTTGCTTTTTCCTTTCAACTACTTCTTTTACTCTTTTATTTAGATGTCTAAAGACTGCCTTTTTTCTTTCAAAATCATCATTCGTACCGCTAGAATTACCAGCCTTAGTTGCTAGTAAATCTAGCCATGCTCTCTTCTTCGCTTCAACTTCCGTACGTATCTCATCATCCCACCATAACGTATTATTTTTCCTTTCATTCTTTCTTTTACTCACACCACATACTTCGGTAGCTGCATCTACTAAACCTTTCTTAACATTTTGCCATACATTCTCCAAGTCTAACTCATTCATACATAATTCATCCAATCCACTTATGTTTTCTTTCAGTCTACATTTAAACTTGTTTTTCTCACCTTCATCTTGTAATCTTTCTGTTCTAATACGCTGTAATGCAGTGGTAGACACAGATGACCGATGGCGCCACCGCCTGAATAGACCATTAATTCGGCATAAAACCAAAAAATGATCCGTTCCTACGTTTGACCCCCGGTAAACCCTTGTATCCACCACTGCGCCCCTCAATCTTTCATCCACAATTATGAAATCTAACACGCTTCTATCATCACCTCTTTCCCAAGTGTACATGTGAATCCTCTTGTGGCGAAAGAAAGTGTTCGTCACAAAAAGATTCTTTTCCATACGTACAGTGAGGAGGCTTTCACCATTCTCATTTATACTTTCATCACCAAACGTTCCCAATATCCTTTCATAACCAAGCCTCCTCACCCCAACTCTTCCATTAAAATCTCCTAGCATAACAACATTTTCATTTCCCTTACATTTCATTAATACCATCCTTACCATTTCCCAAAACTGCTCTCGGATATGAGTGGGCTTAGACATGTCTGGGGCGTAGACCCCTAGCACAAACAACTTCTTTAAGCCCACTTTCAATCGTATCCATAGCAGTCTTGGGCTTACATATTCATACTCTTTCACACATTGCACCATTCTTTCTGATAGGATGATCCCTACTCCCTGGCATGCCCGCTCGAGCTCGTCTACACCAGACCAGTATGCGGTATACATGCCATGTGTAGTGACATCCTTCCCCTTCCGTTTCGTCTCATTTACACATAACAAATCTATTCCTCTATCATACATCACCTCGCATACTTCATCCATTTTATCATTCATTGCTCCACATACATTCAACGTAGCTAGACGGGCCTCTGCAATCCACTTTTCGCCCCTCCGGGAGACAGAACGTGACGGGTGGCGAGCCTCGCCGCCGGTTTTCCTCCCGGAGATTCTTCGCACCCCTGCCCCATTAAAGGGGCGCCGGGAACTCGGGGCCATTTCTTTAATTTGATTCCTCATGGTGCGAATGGGGTGGTATATTTAACGCCGCTACCACGGCGAGGAGCCGAGTCTGTGCTATCGGCTTGTCGCTCATTTAGCACCACCCGGGGGGACACGTGTAGGGTGGGCCTAGGATTAGGTGGTCAAAGCCTACGGACGCGAGCGACTTATCCCCCTACATTCTACAAAAAAAGACCTAAAGTAAACGTAACGTAAAAAAAAGTAGTGTACTAATTCTCGTTTTGATAGGTATCATTTTTATTAAACTACTGCGATAATTGTATTATTTCAACCAGGATAACACGTTTTAAGCAGTATAATACATAATCAATAAAAGCGTCTAGGTGGCGATAAGAACGTACTTTAATATCGATTTGATGAACGTGACTGTACAATAGCGGGGCACACATAACAAGCTCATAATAATTCAGAACTGCTCTTTTATACAAAGGGTGAAATGGAATACGGCTGGTGTACATCATTTACTTCAGATTCTAATATTCAGATAATAATATACTTTTAAATTTCACAAATAAGCTGACGTAGACCAATATTGAGTGCATATGCCAACTGTTTTATTATACCTATTTTTTAATTTGATAGATCTATAGTATGTAAGGGTATTTGTTAATTAAGGTTAATTAAGGTTTTGCTTTGGTTTGGTTTAGGATTACTGAGGTTTTTTTAAGTAACTAAAGCAACGAATAAACATGTACTTTCTTTCTTTATAATAGAGTAATATTAAAATAACAATACAAACAAACAAAAACGATATCTCTAACAAAATATCTTATATCACAAGAATTTTGTACAAAATAAGATATAAATATACCACCATTATTGAGAAAATCCAAAAAAACTACTCCGTCTTAACCTAAATCCCCGTTTCCCTTCGGAAGCTTCACAACGTGCTCCTTACGCTAATTGATTCGTGTTTAAAGAAATTACATTCGTTAGCGTTATTAAACGCGAAAGATTCACAGCGGCATATTTAAGAAATTCAATGCAATATTTTTATTAAAGGGAGCCGTAGTAGTCCAGGGACTAAACGCTCGCTATAAATTTTACAGAACGCGAACAATCTGGGTTCGATCCCCGCCGGCAACAATGAAATTGTTAATTGCAATTGCTGTGTGCTAATTCACCACATGTTCGGCGTAGCTATAACTAATTATTATTTACTAAAAACTATTTATCTATAAAAGATGAAGGTTCTACGTCTAACTGTTGAGCACATAACTCCTCTCCATTTTGAGAAGGTTTTATGGCGAGAAAGGGTTCGCCGTATTAGATATTTATTGCAAGATTCACAACGTGAGGGTGTACCTACTCTCGATTAGTGGTCATACCTCAATTTCGCTGCATAAAACCGCTCTTATACTTTTAGCTGAACCTCAAATCCATATTAGATATTATTAACGTAAGAATAAGCGCAAACATTAAATTATAAGATTAGTTTATTTTCAAATTGATTCACTTTAGATTCGAACAAAAATGTAATTGAAAAAAATATATGGAATGCCGTCCGTTGGCGAGTGCGTCGGCGAGTCTTCTCGCTTAATAGAAATGTAAGCAATAGATTGAGATATATTGTATTATAAAACATTCCATATATACTAAGGAGGATTCCTACGGATTTTTGTTATTAAACGTAATACCGTTTAAAAGTTATTAGTGTAAGTCGATCAGGTTCTCTTTTTTTCTTGTAAAAATTATCGTTACTATTTTCATTTCTTTTAATTTTAATTTTTACTTACTTTTGGATTTTCTAAATACATTTTATTTTTCAGTCATGTAGATTTCCTTACGTTGTTTTATTTCAATGCCTAACATTTAGATTGACTGAAACTAGTTTTTTTTTAATTTACTTTGTTTAATTAAATTTTGTAAGTACCTACTACTTACTCATAGGATACTATAATACTTGCGTGTTATAGTACGCTAATATATATATATATATATATATATATATATATATATATATATATATATATATATATATATATATAATAAAATCAATATCAAATAATAGATCTTGAATAATTTTCATCAAAGATAAAAATTTATTTACTTATCTTCTAATCGAAAACATAACAAAAAAGTTAAGAAGTAATGAATTTGATTGCAACCATTATCTTTATTATTATTTTACCTACTCTCTCTCTGCAGGTTAAAATTCATCAACGTTACGTAAACACATTTATTCAACTCTGTTTTGAAAGTACGTAATTTCATACTTCTTTTAAAACATAACATTGCCTGATAAAGAGGATAATGTTTCTCATTTTGCAGACAAAGTCAAATTCAACCTTCTTGTACTTTTCTCTTCTTCATTTCTTTACCAAATTCATAGTTTGCAGTGCGATAATATTACTCTGGTGGGAATCGCAGTTCGCTTCGTTTTGAAGTGTAGGATTTGGTAGTGTCTCAAGCACAAAAATCGTGATAATAGACAATGTCTTATTATTACGATTTCTGTGGTCTCACGTCTACATACAGTACAATGTCACAGTGTCTCAGTTAGTACACGGTACAATCAGAATATAGTTGGCAGTGCGAGAAATCTAAATCATTGTTGGCTTCGTTTTTACGTTTAGCATTTGGTTTACTGTGCAAATGTATAAGTAACGATTGTAGACTGATGTCTTTCTATATTAGGTTATAGTGTTATTAAAATAAATAAAAAATGTGGCTTCTTTAACAGAAGCAAGTAAGATACACGACTTTATAATATTACGGAAACATAATGTGAAGTACAAGCTATCAAAACAATCGTTCAAGTTCCCTACGTATAGGGCACGGGGACAGGGTGTTTGCATTTTGTTTTTATTTTAAAGAAATTGGCATTAAAATATTCATACGACGTTTAATCCTAAGCAATAGTTGGTGAGACATCGTCCGGGCATTTTAAATTAAAAACTGTGAGGAGGAAATAGGAATAATTATACATATTCTGAAACAGCGTCCACACTGAATGATGTGAACATAATATCGTATCTGAATAGTAATATGATTGATGGATGTCAGGAAACTAAATAACAGACATCTAATACCTTCTTTAACGAAGGGAAAATTATAAACTCCAACAAAACAAAAAAAACCGCACTACATGGTCGTCCCATTGCCACTTTAGCTTAAAGGCTATTAATTATTATTAAATTCTACGCAAGCTATGCTTACTTGAAAACAACCTATGCGGTAGAGAGTCATGCTGCAGCTATATCATTAGTATAGGTTTAGTACTAATGGGTTGTCTCAACCGGGGAAGCACCACAGAATACCAGCGTAAAATAGCAGCTTAACGCAGATGTGTTTCGTATGGTGAGTGTAGAGAACCGGAGACTCTTTTTGCTGTAAACGAGGCATTCCATCTTAGTCTTCACGGGTGACAAGTGACAACGCATCTGCATTTAGATTCGTACCTGAGGATAGATGTAGATGTCTATGGGCCACAGCAACCGCTTACCATCATGTGGACTGTGTGCTCGTTTGTCACCCTATCCTATAAAAAACCATACCACGGAATAAATAATATTACTTACTACGTAACCATATTGAAACTATTTCTTGGTAATTTGAAATACTTTTTAAGCGTAATCAAAACAGACACCCCTATTGAACTAATTTAAACTTAACTGTAAAAACTTCATTGTTTTGTTTATTGAAAATACTGAAAAACCAAACTCATCTACCTCTAAATGGAAACTGTCGAAGTTATAACACACTAACAAGGTAGCTAATTCAAGTCATACGATCATCATCATCATCATCATTACAGCCCTTCACAATTCCACTGCTGAACATTGGCCAAGGAAAACCTCAAAGCACGTTCCTGAGCCACCTGCACCCATCGACTTATCACATGTCTTACCGATACGAGACTGCCACTCGAGAACCTTTCCTCCCCATCGGTTATCGGTTCTATAGTTTTATAACAGTAATTTATTAATGGTGGTGTCACCTATTTCATCACTGTCAATCAAGATTTACTGTACATTTTATAGAGAAGTCGACGAAACAAACTTTTAACAAAGAACTTAGTCAGATGGTACACGAAACTTTATAGAAAGATGGACGAGGGTTCTTTGCTCCATCTAAATGAAGTGAAACAGCAATGTATCTGCTGCTCTGTTTCAGTTTGAAATGTTTGAAAAACGAATATAATTACAGGTTGTGAAACACTCTATCTTAGCCTACTTACCATCATGTGTGCGTTTTTCGCTTTAACATTTAAAAATTAAATAGGGACATCTTCAACAAATTATATCTAAATTGCTTCAAAAACAAAGAATAGAAAGCATTGCGTAGTTAGCCATAGTCTAAAAATGAATGGGAATGACGTAGTATCTCAAAGTTCGTGACAGTCACGTAATTTTACGTTGATTTTTTTTTTTATAGAAGAGAGGGCAAACGTAATGATGATAAGTATCGACCGCTGCCCATAAACAACACCTGGGTATGAATTTCATATGCATTGCCAACATTTAAAAAAGGAGTAATCTTGTTTCTTAAATTTTCTTAAGTCGTATCGGTCCGGAAAAATTGTCACAAAGAAGTGGTGCAAGGAACAAAACTCTTAGTACATCGTACATGTTGGACCACCAAGCGTCCAGATGGTGTGGATATAATTAATTTTTATAGGTTTAACTGGCGTTATCAATAGTCAGCTTCGTTAAATCCGTAGTCTGGCTTGCCAGAGTTTCACTGTATGATATTCCGAAGTATGGTACATACTCCATCGATACAGTACAATAATATTATGACTTAACAAATTATATCAAATACATTTCTGTTGCTTACGATAATATGCAAACATACACATAGTCCTATATACAAACAAACACACACACACACATTTATTGTATCATATCGTGTGGAACAACACCCGTATAGGTCAACATTGCTAATACAATAAAATGAAGTGAACCCAAACAGTTTCAAAATAAAACGGTAGGGGAAACAGCATGGACAAAGCCTTAGTTTTCTCTGCCGCCCACAGTATCGATCCCGGTCGTTATGTAACCCCCCTCCCACTCCATGACTCCCCGATAGCTCCACCCGTATCATTCATACCAGGTTCCGTTGCCGACAAGCTGAAAACCACCCCAGCGAGCTCCACATTCGGGCTACACTGTGCGCATCACCCCTCGCGCAAGTTTCGTTTGCTTTCAGTATCCCAGTTGTTATCCAGACCCTGACGCGATCGCGCGTCGTCTGCTTTTAGACAGTGTTTTGTTCAGTGTCACCGTGATAAATGCGTTAAGGTAAGTAGTACCTGCCTAGTATTAGCCTAGTATAAGGATTAAAGTGCTTTAAGTCTTTTTTTTAGTTATACATATTCTGTGCGTTATAATTTTAGCAAAGGTCACTTTGTATGCATAAGGTCAAATAAAAAAAATATGACCTAATTGTTCACTCTGTCGATTGGCATCCTTAATAACGAAAACTCAAGCTATACGTGCAAGCATGACCTTACTAAAAAACCTCAACGTTAAAGTTGTTTCATCATGTTATTTAAAAAAAATTTGTTGTGTGTTGGTGCATTAAAAAGAATAATAAATTATTAGCAGGTTTATTATAGAGTCTGTCCCAATAAAGAAATCCCGTGGAAAATATGCGAATTAATATGAAAAGTATTTACGAAGACCGTGACCCCGCGCCGCGCCGAGCCGCGTCTAAGGAATTCTTTCGTGAAAATGACTTTTCATAAACCACCTTTTTCTACAAAACGGAAAAGGTTCATCGATGATCTTTGATTACTAGGTATTTTTGTTATATACATATACATTACTTGACAATAATATATGATATAATTTCATATCGGACTGCCAGAACGACCGAAATTTAAACTAAAGTAATAACATAATGTTATTAGGTATGCAACAAAGTACATACATACATAAAACACTCACGTCTGTCACCCAGAGGGGTAGGCAGAGACTACAGACTTCCATTTGGCACGATCCTGACACACCTCTCTCGCCTCGTTCACATCCATACACCTACGCATACATGCGTAACAAAGTAGGTTTACTAAACCTAACTGTGGGAGAGACATTGTAAATTATATGCAAGGAATTTCTTGCAAGCTATTATTAACGTTTTCCAAAATATTTAATTGCAAATATGCAGCCATAAAATTTATAGTAAGTAGCTGCTTGTTTACTACTGTCAAGACCTAACTATTACATACTCTTCCAAACTACTTCGGTATTCTGAGACGGTTACCTCTTTCCATCTTATTGTTGCTTATGCAATACGTTATTATATTTAATGAAAGTCTTATAAAATGCGGTTTAATCAATACACAATTACTTTCTCGGCTGCTTCTATTCATATTAAACAAATACATAGCAAAATTTGAAGAAAAAATATTGAATAATAATAATATTTTTTATTTTACTATATTTAATGTATATTTGTAATTTTCTTTTAATATTTATCCAGCCGACCAGATGAGAATACTATATTAATATCCCATAATAATATAATATTGCGAGCCGTTAAATAGATGGTTAGCGCTCGCTGTAAATTTTACAGCACGCGAGCAACCCAGGTTTGATCCTCGCCGGAACCATTGAAATTGTCAATTGCAATTTTAAGTGCTGATTTGTCACGTGCTTGGCGGTGAAGGAAAACATCGCAAGAAAAACCTGCATGTCTGAGAAAAAACAAACGAAGACATTTTAAGGTGGCGAATATACGCATTGGGGCAGCGCGGCGAACACTTCCTTGGCCTAAACCCTCTCGGGAATGAGAGGAAGCCTGTGCCAAGTAGTGGGACATTTATAGGCCGTAACTTTTTAATAATAATGTCCTCCAGACCGAATTTCGGTTACGGCGGCCTGCCTCAATGGAGGCTAGCCATCGGCGCAGTTCAGGATCATAGTGCCCAAGCGCAAGCACAGGTGCACTCTCTATACTCTCATAATCCGATGGGACGGTAAACCGACACGACCGGAGAGCGATCAGGCGCAGGACCAACGGCTTTACGTACTTCCTGAGGCACGGGGGTAAGACACCGCCAACTTCATGACTCCAGGCAACTACTGAGAATTTCTTGACGGAAAAAATCAATAATAATTTTTTTGGCCCGACCCGGGATTCGAACCCAGGACCTCATGATCAGCAGTCGCTACTACAACCACTAGACCAACGAGGCGGTCAGCACAGAACCTTAAATTTAATAATATAATATAGTATTCTCTCAACCGAATTTCGGTTACGGCAGCGTGTCTCAACGGAAATAAGCCATATGCGCAGGACAGGATTTTAGTGCACGAGCCTGTTGGGACGGCAATCCAACACGACCGGAAAGAGATCAGGAGCTAGACCAGGGGTATTTCGTACTTTCCGAGGGAACTAATTGTTGGGCTGTCCCAGGCTCCCAGGATTCGAACCCAAGACCTTATGGTCAGCAGTCGTGTTTACGACCACTAGATCAACGAAGCAGTATTAAAAGATAATAATATATCATTTATTATACATGGTAATGGAAAGTCTATTAAATATTGCAAATGAATACCTATAATGATTTCTTAAATTTACGCGAACACTACACATTAAATAAAACTATTATTTTCTGATTTTATCGCGTTTAATTCAACTTTAATTTATTTTTATCATCCCGACGTTTCGGGTGCTTTACAGCACCCGTGGTCACAGGGGGGGTGGGGCTGAGATGTTTGACGTCCCAATGTCACAGTTAGTACGGCTACCTTCAGTTTTTGAATATTAAGTTTTGGTCCGATTTACGCAAAATGAGCTTATAGTAATCATGAAGTCTTGCAGTGGTATGCTTGGGTGGTTTAATTTTGTAAATTATAGGATCCCAAGCAGCTGGCAGCACCCATCCATCTTCTCTATTGAAATTTAGATGTTTTTTAATTTCAATAGTCTCGCGTATCATCCTTGGTAGGAATCGAGTGAAGCATCGACGCTCCGGGAAGTCTGCAGTCTGCGAACATGTTCAAGATCGTCCCCACCGTTACATTAGATTTGATAAACCACAAATCCTCGCAAAAGATAACCGATGCACATACACATACACACATACACACACACACCTACACACACACACACATACACACACACATACACATACATACACATACACACACATACACATACATACACACGCATACATACACACACATAAACATACATACACACACACATACACGTACATACACGCACACATACACATACATACACACATACATACATACACACACATACATACACACACATACACACACATACATACATACATACGTACACACATACATACACATATACATACGTACACACATACGTACATACATACATACATACATACAGACAACATAAATACATACATACATACATACAACATACATACATTCATACATACATACATAACTACATACATAAATACATACATACATCCGTAAGGACGTCCACGTGAAATTTGTCAAAATAGCTTCCTGGAACCAATAACTTCCCAATTTTTGGAAATTTTCAATTTTTTTAGAGGGAAGTTAAAAAATGTTTTTTAAAATATTAATATGATAGTACGTAATATTCTTTATACTCATATGATATATATAAAAATAAAATAAAGAAAATAAATATAATTGAAGTATGTAACGTATGTACCTACTTAATTAAAATTTATTTTAAGGTTAACGGATCCTTTGTGAACCGAATGAGTGTGTTCCATTGTTACCGCTTGCCGCCATACTAAGTACCTACCTGAGTATACATCAAAAGTAATAATTTTTTCTGGTCATTGTACACAATATTGCAATATTATTTATACATCGTGACTCCATGTCCAGCAATGGACTTTTAAGGGCTAATAAAGAAGAACAAGAAGAAGGTAAAATTCCATGGTATGAAAACCATCATCGATTCCTCCGGCTTTAAATAATTATCAATTGCAATTTTAAATTACAATTTACCACGTGCTCGCAAAATAAACTATGAATTAAGAGTGTTGGAAATATTTCAAGCACAGATTACCCCCTAAGGGTAATCCTTAGGGGGTAATCTGTGATTTCGTGGAACGAGAACATGTGAAAAGCACGTCAAACTTTTCCTTGTCCTGCTATGGAACTTACTCGTATACATTCACCACTGGACATGGGTATCTAACTTTGTAGGATAGATTTTTTTTTCATAATCGTCACTGGTACACATTGGCGTTCGCAGTACAAAATGTCTTGCACATTTACCCTTGCTACCACTGACCTCTATATATACAAGTACGCTGCACATGCAAGCTATACCATACAAAACGTCTGTGCCAATTTGGAGCTCCGAAATGGTCGTCTTGGAAACTAAAATTGTATGTCAATTATAGTTTCCAAGACGTCGCGTCGTATGCCAAAGTCTGTTGTCTTATTTAAAAAATCTGTATTTTGAACTTTTAAACTAAAAAACGAAAGTATTTTATGTTATTTGATTGTGTATAATATTAGTTACATAATAAGAATTATTTTTAATAGTAATGGTAGTGTGTTTAATCTGTAAAACTCGTTACCAAAAGGGAAGTGGTACAACATTTCACAAGTAAGTGAATTTGCAGCCAATATTAAACAAATTAAAACTATTTGATAATATAAATACCTAAAAATTTGTTACTAATCTTAATACCATATATACCAACATGTTTGGCTGTATATTACTGAGTTTTGATAAACAATAAAATTCAATAGAGTTGTCGAGTTCCTTGTCTATAATACTTATCGCTGTTCTTTACTACCCATATCTGTTAACAAACAAAGTCGCCAACAACAGATTATTATCAAAAGTTTATTAATTAACAGGTTTCCAACTGAACCTAGACTAAAATTAATTGTGAATTGGCGTCCGAAACAAAACGATCATATTTGTTCTGCACATTTCACAGACGACTGTTTTATTAGACATGAGAACTGCATCGCCTGATGATGTCAAGCCACGTTGGATGTGTGTTAGTGGGCTGCGCTGCTGCTAGAGGAGATTCCTGTCCCTGTACCGCTGTATTCGTCAGGGAAGAGGAGTGTTGGTATGGCGATTGGCGATGCGATGCCACTCGACTATCCTTCGCGATTTGGTGAGGCTGCGTCACTTGATGCTTTCAAGTGCTCATTTTTTCCTGGCTCCATTCACATATCGGGCTCAGCTTCTGCGTTTCGTCTGGTGAATGTAGGTATCCGGAGGCCCAATTCGCCCCCCCCCCATAATATGCTAGCGGAATTAAGTGAAGATCTGCCCCAGGAGGGTACCAGCACCCCCGGAGAATCTGTCGCTTAGCATCCACGAGTTACTCAACTCCTGAGCGTGGGTGCTTAGGCTGCCCCACGTATTCTGGGAGGGGGGGGATATAAATTCCGCTCAAGACAACAACTGCTCGGGGCAAGCAACAAGACCAAGACGACCTCTGCCACGCTGTCGGTGAATTTCTGCAATATCAGGGGGACTTCACTCTAAACTAAACGCCGTCCACTACCATCTCGAGACGCCGAGGCCGGGTCTGCTCCTTCTGACCGAGACGCAGGTGTCCTCTCCGGCTGATGCTTGGTATTTTTCCTACCTTCGGACCTGTCCATCCTTTGGCTAAGCACAGACAGCGACGACCATTCGCGCGTCTACGGGTGCCTCTATAGGCGGTAACGGTAAGGCAGAAACAGACCGACTCTTCGACCACGTCCAAATGGCTACAGATTCGTTGCTACAGCAAATCCCCTCTGCAGAGACCATGATCCTCGGCGATTTTAACGTCCACCATGCCGAATGGCTTGGTTCACGGTTAACCGATCATGCGGGGAGATCTGTTCATGATTTTGCCTCGGCATGTGGTCTGACACAACTGGTTACTTCGCCTACGCGGATTCCAGATGTGGAGGATCATGCAAATTCCCTGTTGGATCTTCTGATGACTTCTCATCCGGACGGATATCAGATTTCCGTCGACGCCATTTTAGGCTCCTAGGACCATTGTCTTGTACAGAGTGTGATGCCACTCACGCTGAAATCGCCTTTGCATTCTGCATGCTGCCACCGTGTTTGGCACTATAGGTCAGCCGATTGGGATAGGGTACGGTCTTTCTTTGCATCCTACCCTTGGGGGCGGGTCTGCTTCTCATCTGACGATCCCAACGTTGTTGATGATTCTGTCACTGATGTGGTACTTCAGGGTATGGAACTTTTTATTCCTTCCTCTGTGTTGCCCATCGGAGGCAAATCTCAGCCATGGTTTGGCCGTGATCGATCAACTGGTGATCTCCTGGTCTACCCGACTCATAGATGGCCGGAGGCAGTAGAGTCCACGAGAGAGGCATAAGCCGTTTGGACACTGCGGGGGCCTTCGATCGGGTTTGGCACAAAGCGCTTCTTTCGAAGCTCCCTTCCTGTGGGCTACCCGAGAAATTGTGCAATTGAATCACTAGCTTTCTTGCAGATCGGAGCATCAAGGTTGTTGTAGACGGTGCAAGCTTCCATTATAAGCCTATTAATGCTGGTGTTCCACAAGGCTGTCAATGATATGTTGCAAATCAGTAGCATATGAATGCTACTGTTTTGAATGGAAAATGCAGATGATCGATCAACTGGTGATCTCCTGGTCTACCCGACTCATAGATGGCCGGAGGCAGTAGAGTCCACGAGAGAGGCATAAGCCGTTTGGACATTGCGAGGGCCTTCGATCGGGTTTGGCACAAAGCGCTTCTTTCGAAGCTCCCTTCCTGTGGGCTACCCGAGAAATTGTGCAATTGAATCACTAGATTTCTTGCAGATCGGAGCATCAAGGTTGTTGTAGACGGTACAAGCTTCCATTATAAGCCTATTAATGCTGGTGTTCCACAAGGCTGCGTGCTATCACCAACGCTGTTTCTTCTGCATGTCAATGATATGTTGCAAATCAGGAGCATATGAATGCTACTGTTTTGAATGGAAAATGCAGATGACAGCACAGGTGATGCTTTCTACACCGGCCGTGCCCATATTTCTCTGGATTCCGTCATCGAGTACCGAAAGAAACTTGTGTAAAGTCGAGTCTTTGCTGAACAAAGTCTCGGATTGGGGGCGACTAAATCTAGTCCAGTTTAACCCTCAGAAGGCACAACTTTGCATGTTAACCGCTAAAAAGAACCCCTTGTCGTATCTCCTCAGTTTCAAGGCACTCCTCTTGTTGCCTCAGCCAGTTTCGAAATCCTTGCGTCGACATATCGAATGAAATGCAGTTTCGTGGTCACTTTGAAGATAAGGCAAAATTGGCCTCTAAAAAGCTTGGCGTGCTCAGCAGAGGGGACAGCATTTTATACCGGCACACTTCCTGCAACTTTACAAGGCACAGATTCAGTCGCATATGGAATACTGTTCCCATCTCAGGGCTGGGGCTCCCCAGTGCCAGCTCTCCATCCATGTTTGTCTCTTTTTAGTGTCGCTTTTTCGTTTGATCAAGTTTCAAATCAGAACAGTTCTAAAGAAGTTAAGAAGAAGGCGCCCTTAGAATAACTTAAGTTACATCAATATGGTGGCTGATAAGCAATAATGTGTCAACCCACAAAAAGTTAAATTTGGAAATATTAATATATTTTTAATAACGCGTCACGTATTAAATATAACGCAAATGAATTTTATGTTTCTTAAATCAAATAAATATGGAAAAAATAAATTATATCATAAAACAAATGGGAAATCACGTATACAACATATTTTGCTGATATGCCGTCAAGCTCCTAACAGTGGACATTCAAAGTAGCTCCATCTATCGCCACTATAAAAATGTTTTGATTTGATTAAGATTTGATAAAGATTTGATACTGTATGTTTGTACTTCGTACTAGAGAAGCTATTCCAAACCAAAAATTTACGCTACGCACTGACGTATAAATCTATAGTAAATAATTATATGTAAGTTCTCGTAAACCGTTTTTAGTCCATAACGAAGTTTTCTTAAAAAAATTAAAATTTGTGTGGCGCTTACTTCATTTATTTCTCCGAGTGCGTACTCGGCATAGCTGCATAATTTGCGTACTTGAAGTGTATTGCATCACTGTCATTTTGCCACTCCCTCAGACATCCGTGAGCTTCACCGACAAAGAGCTAGGCCACGCCCCTAAAACTACGATTAATTTTCGGAGTATACTCTTAAGTGCCAATTATGGACGTTGACGATGTTGACGACAATGTTCATCCGACCAATTTTTACAGCATCAGCAAATTCCGAATGCTTTTGAGTAATCTGAACACTAAGCTCACTTTATATAACCTCTTACCACGCTGTTACAAATATGTATTGATTATGGTATCTGTTTTATTATGTTGTAACTTTTTTTACTTATATCAAGAAATATTTAATTTACCTTTTAATACTTTAGACTTTACACCATGACAATACGATGGGTGTTGGTGCTTGCCGCGCTAACAATCGCGTGCGCTAGCAGTGAACGTGGCAACCGAGGTTCATCCTTACGTGGCGCACTAGAGGCTCTTCAACGGCGGCAACGTGGCCGTAACCACGGTTCCATCGTACCGCAACCTGATTACGATGCAGTATACGAATTTGTTCCTCCACAGACTTACCCAGGTTTGCTTTCTTACGCCTATTTATTTGATATAGTGACAAAAGTCTCTACGGAAGATTGGAATACGTAGGCAATTCTACTAATAATGATACTACTATGATCATTTTGGAAATTTAATTATAAATTGAAATAAAAAATATATAATTAGCTATAAATATGTAATAGTAACATTTTTTATAATTTCAGACCCCGATTATGGTGTTGATGTCGAAGAAAATGAGGATGAACCCACACCAAAATACGTCGTCAAGCTTTTAAGTGAGGATCAGAGACCACTAGAAGATTACGAATATAAAATAATCAAGAAGAAGAACGCCTATTTTGACTCACCTGACTATGCCTCGAAAAAAGAATCTGCATTTCGTGAAAGAAGTCAACACACTGATAGTGACACACTTCGAGATATATTCACGGACAGCAATGAACTTGGTGACAGAAACGATTTTATGCAAGAACGAACAGAAAATGATGCTGATTACGTGCAACTTTTAGATCAGCTATGGTCAAAATACAAGCATAATAAAAATAAATTACACAGTAATAATATAGATACTCCTCATGGTGTTGTTAAACTTTATAAAGAAAAAAATGTCAAAAAGAGATATCCAAATAATTGGGGTCCAATTGCTTTTAAGAAAAAACGTAATTCTGATTTTGAAGAAAATGATGATAATTACAATGCATATAAACTAGCTGATACCGATAAAGATGATACCCACGCACATATTATGTCTTTTCAACCAATGGATGATGATGGCTTATCGGGTATAATAGACGAGGACCAATATGAAGCGATTGAAAAACGTTTTCCAGTTTCTAAACGTAGCAGTGGCCCTTATTACAGCTCTCAGAAAAAAAGTTTTACACTGGAACAAAATAAACGAGAGATATCTAAAAACCGAAGAAGCAATTTAGGAACAGACCCGAAGGTTTTAAAAGATTTGTCAAAAATATTCGGAGAAGGCGATTCCGGTTTTATTAAAACTCCAGTAAAAAGAAGCAGTGATCATGATAAAGCGTCGCATGAAATGTTACCACCAAACTTAACGATTTTAGCCCAAAATAGCACTTTTGAATTTAACAATACGCAACTTGATAAAGACAGACATGAACACCGCGGCGGCGCAATTCATCACCCAGGGTTGTCTGGAGAAAAAATAGAACAAGACGCTGACCATGATCATCACATCGATCATGCCCACGATCAGGACCACGCTCATGATCACACCCTTGAACATAATGACCACGATCACTCAAAAGATCACATTCATATTCATGACGATGAGCACTCCCAACATAGCTATGATCACGATCATGAACAGAAACACATTCATGACCATTCTCATTCTGATCAAGATGAAACTGAAAAACCAATTACTCTTAAAAAGAAGTCTATAGACTGGTCCGATTACTTTGGAATTGATAAACGGCTTAAGAATTCAGAATCATTTGTAAATGATTTGAATCAAGACAAGTTGAAAACACAGTATTATCACACTTTTAATAAGGAAGTTATTAACCCAGTTAACAATTTACAAAAACATGTTGACGTAAAAAGAAATTTTATACTACCAAATCCAATTCCAGGGGGAAAAATCAAGATAAAACATATTCAAACTATTGCATTTCGGAATAATAATAAACGAAACAATGCTTCAGATAACGACACCAATTCAAATCTCGATTATATTGACAAGAACTTAAGGAATATGGAAGGCCTGATTGTTAATGACGCTATACACATTACTAAAGATGGTGAAAAACTAGATTCAAAAGAAGAACAAGAAATAAAGGAAAAATTATTGTCACGTCTGTCTGCAGCATACAGCCTAGAAAAGATGAGAAAGGCGTTAAAAGAATTTAAACAAAATCTACGAACAGAAGAAGCGATTAATATGAAGTTAGATACTGATAATGAAGAATTAAAACCTAAAAGGGTTGCAGAAAAAAAGGAAAGAGCCATTCCAACAACCAAAGATGTATCTAATTACATTAAAGAGGGCGATAAAAATGATGACTTTGAAGATGAACAAGGCGCCGGTCATTATTTAAACGGTAAAATTGAAGAACAGCTATCTGAAGGTTACATGGGTGGTAGTGGACGACACCGTACACCTATGGTGTCAACTGGTAATTTAAATTACATTAAATTTAAATATTTAAAAGTGTGACAACTGCTATGTTAACTTATGTATGTCTATTTCTATTACAGTTAGTTCCACAGGACCATGTCCAGTTCTTGCAAAAATTATTCAAAGATGCCGTGGTGTAGATTTACTGGCCGGAGATCGAGGACAACTCTTCCTTCCACATTGCAGTTTACATCAGATTTGTTACTTATGCGTATGAACTTTATATAGTGTTTTAACTTATTTTATATCTGTTTCCTTGAATCCATTATAATTTAATTCATATTTTAGGGCGAGGCTCCACCGACGACATGCGACTTAGTTTTTCTATCTGAAGCGGATACAACTTGCGAAGGTGACATGAGTTGCCAGCGTGCAGCACGGTCTACCTTGATGACACTCCGAGAACTACACGACAACCTTGCCGATGAATTGGATGGAGAATGCGAAGCCAGCCCATGCCTCCCAGCGACATTGAAACTTAACATCGGTTGGCAAAGAGCACTTCAACGATAGATATTCATTCAAAAATATCGAGTTTCGATAACTTATTGATGCTACGAGTTGATCTATGCTAGACTAAAATTATGAAAGTTTTCTGGCTGGTCAATTCTCGAATATGAAACCAGCCTTTAATACATAATTACGTAATATTAATTATGATAATTGTATATTTTCTTAACAAAAAAAATGTACTCTTCAAATCCAATCAAAATAAAACTGATCGTAAATCAAAATCATTATCATCATGTTTTTGAAAAAGTCCTTACGATTCTAACCAGCCATAGGCACGTATGAATCATAGTAATACATAATGTAACATTTATGAAATTTATGCGCAATCCTATGCTTTTGTTGTTATATGTAATTTTAAACTTATAATGTATTGCGCATTGTAAGTTTTGCTAGATACAATGTTTCCATTTGTATCTAAAAAAAAATATGTCATCTAGCAGTATTAAATTAAGAAACATAGATCAAAAAAAGATGTTCGAGAATTTCATAAATTTGTAGTTGATGTTTATGAATGTATTGAGATGGTAAATTTACCGTTGTTAAATATTTACTTACATAACTATACAATGAGTGTTTTGAGTGTGCCAGTGTAAATTAAGGTTAAACTCATATTAAATTATTATTATTATATGATGTACTTAAATAAATAACACTTCTAATTCTAGCTTTATAAAAGTGAATTAAAAATATCTTGCGAACAATAGTTTATGTTATATTATAAAAATTAACATTTCGTTTCTTAACTATAAATATTGAAAATAAATATTATGATGAAATATTCAGAATGAAGTGATATAATTGTCCAAAGCTTTCTCAAGCACTTTTTGAATGTGATATGACCCTGAAAGAAGTGAAAGAAGTCAAAATGTAGCAGAAGGGACGAGAATGTAGCACAACTTAGCACTAGTGCAGCACTTTAGACTTTACTAGGACAATAAAAATATTTCGCTTTCATGTGACTAATTTGTCATGAGTAGGCAAGACCTTTAAAAAGAGTAATGTTTCCACATAAAAAGTCTTCCGAACCAAAACTAGGCACAGTCAGTAACACTATTATCTTATTCTAAAACTTGACATATTTATTCTCATTTCATTAAAATATTATCGGATTTAAGAACATGAAATATTTATTTAAAATTATTTACAATAAAATACGATCAGTCAGTATTGGTATATATGGATAATAACTTATACTTGAATGTTGTCACTCTGTTCGTATAATTAAAAACATAATAATACACTGATATAAATGGTTCACAACAAAATTTGTTTCATTATGTACCAATTCCCCATCGTTTAAGACTATATAATGCTCTATACGAGCATAATGGTCGAGCATGAATGGGTCGGCCCGACCGGGTAAGGACCACGCTCTCGAAAGATAGCGTAAAATAGCAGCCTAATACTGTTGCGTTTCGTATGGTAAGTGTAGAGAGCCGGAGACCCTTTTTAATGGAGACAAAGCATTCCATCTTAATCCCTCAGAGCTGACAACGCATTCTGATTCTTAATTGAAGATAAAATGTAATGTCTATGGGGGACAGCATCCACTTACGAGGTGGACTGTGTGCTCGTTTGTCACCCTTATTCAATAAAAAGCTGTGCGATTGTGTAACTTAAGTAGGAAATGTTGCCGGCCTTATGTTTACTTTTACATTATGATGACATTTTGTAAAAACGATATAAATAGAAAAAGATATCGGCTTTTATTCAATACTGATACATTAACACAATACAGCATACAGCAGCTACCATTATCCATTGAATGAAAGTAGTTATTTTAATATTACCTTTGTAACGAGTACTTTGTAGCACCAGTGGTCACGGAGGGACTGAGATGTTGACCATCATATTCAGTGTAGCCAAGTCTAGACCAGTCCCAGTCGCCAAAAATTTGACGCTAAGTAGCCTAAATTCGCTTGATTTTTTTCCTGCAAAGTAGCCTAAATTCGCCTACTCTAATGTAGGGCCTATAAAGGCTTCATACCTGACATTAGAGTAGGCGAAACCCTGATCTACCTTAATCAACCTTATTTTTAATTGTAACAGGATAAAATAATGAAATTTATTGTAAGTATGGAAGAAAAGGTCAAATAAAACAAATGTTTTTTGGCAAAGTAGAAGAACATAATTTTGTGGCGATACTGTCATCGCGCCACAAACGAAAACGCACCGAAGCCTAAATCACGTTATCAGAGTCCTACCGCGAACAGCTCCAAAGTAATACATGGAGCGTTGGCCGCTCCTCCGGCTTAACGCTTTGCCGGGTGGGAGCTCTCCCGTTTTCCTTCCATCCACGGTCACAATTTATAAATCCTTTTCTAATAATAGAACCTTATCTAAAATGCCTCCATAATCATCGTTTCTTAATGATGAGCTAGAGGGATCACTAACAAGGGTTGAGGAATTAGATTGGTCAAGTTTTTGGTATTTAGGATATATATTATGGACATTGTGCGGTTTAATCATATCTTATGTAGCTGTGAAATTCATGTAATCCACTTTTCTGGCACTGTGAAACAAATAAAATCAACCAACAATCGAATAGTAGAAGATAGGGAAGGGTAGGGGATTACCCGGCGTGGCGGCAAGTCTCTATGTTAATTTCATTAAAATATAAAATACCTTTAAATCTAGTTTTCTTTGATATTTCTCTGTAAAAAAAAACATACATATTATACATAATATTTGTTGTAACAAACATACATATTTCATTATACGCATTTTTATTAGACATATTTAAAGAGAGAGAGATTAATTAAGTATAGGTAAAAATCGCCCTCGTTTTTTTCCGAAGTAGCCTAAATTGCGACCAGTCGCCAGTCGCAATTTTTAGTCGCCTCGACACCTCTCGAGATAGACAAAAAGGCGAAAAATCGCCTAACTTGGCACCACTGGTCATAGTTAACAACTGTTACCTACAACTTTAATTTATTAATTTATATAGTGAGCTACGAAAAAAGAACCTACAGCTTGAAGAATGTGGAATTTTTTAATAGCATAAGAGTGACAAGCAAGCATATCAATAAGCAAAACAGTCCACCTGATAGTAAGTGGATGTTGTGTGCTGTGGCTCATAGGCATCTACAATTATTCTAGATTAATAATTAAAATGCAGATGCGTTGTCACCTCTGAGGACTAATATGGAATGTCTCGTTTCCAGTAAAAAGGTCTCCGGTTATATACACTTACCATACGATACAGCAGAATCAAGCTACTATATTGCGCTGCTATTCTGTGGAGTTACCCCGGTCGAGCCATTCGTGCTACAACTATATCATAGTGTTGCATGAATAAGTCAACTAGCGCCATCTAGTGTCAGGAACGAGAGCGAGGGGAGCATTGAGAAAATGACATCACAAATCGCTCAACTGACAGCGCCTAGTCGAAACTCGAACGCTCGATACCTTCCGCGTGTTTACTTGAACATTCTGGATATTTCTTTGCTAATTCAAATATATAGGCGCTGCAAGATGCGATCGAGGCAGTGTTGATTTGGGCGAAACAAGCGAAGCTTCGGAGTGGAATTAAGTGAATTAATGTGTTTAAATTATTAGTGTTTTAACTTTAATTGTGTAAAGTAAATTAAAGTGTTAATTTAGGTAATTTTATCGGCAATTTTTATTGTCACGAACCTCAAGCTCGTAACAATTGGTGTCAGAAGTGGGATTAAATCATGCCGATTTTACCTAAGGAGGAAACGGAGGGTGTCCGTACCCGAAGTCAACGCCAGCAGGAGACGGACCAGAGGAGGTTTGGTGGTGCAACGCCGCAGACGTCGGAGGGCCAACAGCTAGCCACGGAGACTGCGGGCCCGTCAGTAGCTCCTACATCTGCAGCACCTGAATTAGGTGCTCTGATGGCCATGCTACAGGAGCAGCTGCAACGCGGACGAGAGGAACAGGCCCGTCTGTTGAAAGAGCAGCAGGAGGAACAGGCTCGCCAGCAGGCGGAACAGGCCCGTCTGTTGAAAGAGCAGCAGGCGGAACAGGCCCGTCTGTTGAAAGAGCAGCAGGAGGAACAGGCTCGCCAGCAGGCGGAACAGGCACGCCGATTGGAAGAGCAGCTGCGGGACGGACAGGAGGAACAGGCCCGTCGGTTGGAAGAGCAGATGCTCCTCATGAAGGACCTTCACGCTACCTTCGGGAAGGAGATAAAGGAGGTGAAGGATAGGGTTGCTCAGCATGACAACCGTCTGTCGGAAGCCGAAACCCAAATCGTGAAAGCTGAAAACCGAATCGAGAAAGCTGAAACCCGAATCGACCAAGTAAACAATCGGGTTGACAACGTAGTGGCTGACATGAAGAAATCACTAAACGACCTCAAAATTGGGGATGGAACTACAGCTCCCGTAGTAGCTGCAGCACCTTCGCTACGTGGATTCAAAGTGCCGCCGTTCGACGGGACCTCTTCCTGGTCGGCCTACAAAATCCAGTTCGAGGCCGTCATGGAGGCGAACGGCTGGAATAAAAGCCAAGCCATGACTGCACTCACCCTAGGCCTGCGCGACCAAGCCTTAACTGTGTTGGAAGCTCTCGGTAAGAAAGTGACTTATGAGCAACTCCTTGAGGCATTGGAGGCGAGATATGGCGACGCTCACCTGGAACACGTCTTTCGTGCGCAGCTTAAAGATCGTGTGCAGCGCATCAACGAAAACCTGCAGCAGTGGGCTCTAGAGGTGGAGAAGCTGGTGCGAAAAGCTTACCGGTCTGTACCTGCGCTCATTAAAGGGAACCTGGTGCAGACATTTATCGACGGCATCCGTGACCTGGAAGTCAGAGCTGCTGTGAGGCTCGGGCACCACGAGACGCTTAAGGACGCCTTGGCCCATGCACTGGAGGTAGAAGCCGTGCGGCAGGATCATCGTTCCCATCGCGTCAGGGAGGTTGCAGCCGCTACAGTTCGCGACCGCAACAAAGGATACAGCCCAAGGTGCTATGGCTGTGGGGAAAAGGGCCATCTTCGAATCAGCTGCCCTAAGCGAACCGTTGAAAGGAGAGTTGATCGATCTCGAGAGGGTAGTGCAGCTAACGACACTGCCTGGCGGCGACAGGATCATCGTTCACCTCACGCTAGGGAGGTTACAGCAGTTACGGTTCGCGACCACAATAAAAGATACAGCCCTAGGTGCTATGGCTGTGGGGAAAGGGGCCATCTTCGGTCCAGCTACCCTGAGCACACCCTACGAAGGGGAGGTGAACGGTCTCAGAAAGGAAGTGCGGCTAACAGCACCGCCCAGCAGCAGCAGGAATACGACTTTGAGATCGAACATCGCAGCGGGAAATCTCATGGCAACGCAGATGCATTGTCAAGAAGACCTTGTCCTGAAGATTGCAAACATTGTACTAGGCAAGAGAGTAAGGAAGTGGTATCCGTGAGGATGCTCAGGGCAGACCACCTCAGCAACGAGTGGAAGGACAGCTTACTACATGCACAGCAGGAAGATCCGGACATTAAGCCGATTCTGGAATGGATAAAGGCCAGTGCTCCCAAGCCCAAGTGGAGTGACGTCTCAGCGATGAGTTCGACCACTAAAAGCTATTGGGCCCAGTGGGACAGCTTGCTGCTTCAGGATGGAGTTCTGTGTCGTAAATGGGAAAACGTTCGGGGAGACAGCTGTCATTTGCAAATGGTTGTCCCTAAAGTTAAAGTACCGGATGTTCTACAGCTGTACCATAATGATTGTTCAGGAGGCCATCTGGGAGTTAAACGAACTCTACTGAAGATCCGAGAACGGTTTTACTGGGTCCACTGTCGAAACGATGTCGAGGACTGGTGTCGCAAATGTACAAGTTGTGCGGCTGTAAAGGGACCTCAGAGTCGTAGTAGAGGTGCATTGAAGTTGTACAATGTTGGTGCACCATGGGAGAGAATAGCCATTGACGTGGCGGGGCCGTTTCCGGAGAGTGAAAGCGGTAACAAGTATTTCATGGTTGTGATGGATTACTTCACTAAGTGGCCAGAAGTCTTCGCCATTCCAAATCAAGAAGCTTCAACAGTTGCAGATAAACTAGTTCATGAAGTCTTCTGTCGTTTTGGAGTACCTTTAGAGATTCACAGCGATCAAGGAAGGAATTTTGAGTCTCAAATATTCCAGGAAACTTGCCGAGTTATGGGTACTCATAAAACAAGAACGACTTCTTATCACCCGCAATCTGATGGAATGGTGGAACGATTTAATCAGACATTGGAGAGGTACCTAGCAAAAGTTGTAGACAATCGGCAACGAGATTGGGACAAGCACATACAACCGTTTTTGTTGTCATATCGGAGTTCTGTTCACGAAAGTACAGCAGTGACACCAGCTTTCGCAAACTTTGGAAGAGAATTACGGCTGCCTGCAGACCTGATCACCGGGATACCACCCGATGCTCCACGCAGTATAACCGATTATGCAAATGACTTGCGGAAAAAAATGAATGACGTTTATGAGCACGTCAGACAATCGGGCCAGCAAATGTCTGAAAAGATGAAAACCCGGTATGACCGCAAAATGAACAACAAAGGGTTCGACGAAGGTTCACTTGTGTGGTTGCACAATCCAGTCCGCAGCAAAGGGAAATCTCCTAAGCTTCAAGCTAAATGGGACGGCCCGTACCGGATTGTAACCAGGATCAACGATGTGACCTACCGGATACAGAAAGGCGCAAGAGGGACTCCTAAGATCGTCCATGTGGATCGCTTGGCGCGTTATTATGGGACCGATAATGCTCGGGACGAGCATGTCTTAGGAGGGGGCAGTGTTGCATGAATAAGTCAACTAGCGCCATCTAGTGTCAGGAACGAGAGCGAGGGGGAGCATTGAGAAAATGACATCACAAATCGCTCAACTGACAGCGCCTAGTCGAAACTCGAACGCTCGATACCTTCCGCGTGTTTACTTGAACATTCTGGATATTTCTTTGCTAATTCAAATATATAGGCGCTGCAAGATGCGATCGAGGCAGTGTTGATTTGGGCGAAACAAGCGAAGCTTCGGAGTGGAATTAAGTGAATTAATGTGTTTAAATTATTAGTGTTTTAACTTTAATTGTGTAAAGTAAATTAAAGTGTTAATTTAGGTAATTTTATCGGCAATTTTTATTGTCACGAACCTCAAGCTCGTAACAATAGCTTCAACAGCTTCACCGGAGTTAGCCGGTGTTCCTTTGCAAGGATTTGTGTTCCATCAAACCTGATGTAGGTACAAGTTTCATTCAATATGTAGCGTTCGTGTAAGGAATCTTTATGAATATCATCCATCACTTAAAATTGCAATTTACAATTCATTAGTACCAGCAGGAACTGAATCCAGGTTATTCTCCAAATTTACAACGAGCGCTTAGCCCCTAAGCTACTACGTCTTTTCCACAGTAAGGAGAGTTAAATTGCCACTCATTACGGGTGTACTGATGATAGACACAATTAGACACAGTACAAAATAATACGTTTTCTAACAAGTGCGAGGGATCTCTTTCATTTTTATTAGCTGTTTCTGCGACTGAACGCGATATATTACAGAAATACCTAGACAGGCAAGCATTTATGTGTTGGTGTGCTTAAGTAAGTCCTATTATTAATCATATAACTCATAATATTTTACCATATTAAAAAGCAGTAATCAGGAGACGAGCATGTGCAGATGAAAACGTTTTTTTACAGAAAATTATTCCTAAAGGTTTTCTTTAACATAATGATTTCCTGAACAAACTTTTCAAAGTTGAATTTATAACTAAATTTACAAATTCCCTGTTAATCCAAGTTGATTCGTACTCTACCAGAGATGAAAAAGAACTGATTTCAAAATTATCATTGTCTTTAATGAAAACTGAAATCAAAAGTAAGTACACTTAATGAAAAGTTTTTGATAAAGCCCTCTAGACCGAACTTTGGTCATGGCGGCCAATCTTGACGGAGATTAGTCATTTGCGCAAACATGAATGTAGTGCACGAGTGTGTGCGCAAGCACAGGTTTACTTTCTATTCCCTCCTACTCACAGTCCGATGGGACGACAATATGAAGCGACCGGAGAGAGATCAGGCGCAGGACCAAAGGCTTAACGAGCTTTCCGAGGCACTGTGATGAAACACAGCCGTGTAGTGGCGGTTGAGAATATCCACTACCCCATATCTTCCCGTAGGTGTCGTAAGAGGCGACAGAGGGAAACAGGCAGGAGATGGGCAGCAGCATCTTCCTGATAACAGCAATGATATAATAAAAAACTGCGGTTGCCAACCCACTCGCCAAGCGTGGCAACTATGGCAAATATCCCCACATGAGTAACGACGCAAACAAACGGCCCCCAGTCCCCGGCGGCCCCGCTATTCCTGGCTACGGTGGCGACCATGGTAAAGGCGGGGCAGGGGGTGCTAAGAATCTCCGGTGGAGGTTCGGTTGCCACTTACGACTACTTGACCTGGCAACATATAACGCACGCACCCTGAGGACTGACGAGAAGATACTGGAGTTGGAAGAAGAGGTAGACAAGTTGTTGTAGAGGTACTGGATTTATCGTCCACAAGTCTCTCGTCAACAACGTTGTAAAGATTGGGAGCGTGTCGACGAGGGTCGCGTACCTGATACTCAGAATCACCAAACGGTATTCGCTGAAGGTCATACAGGTTTACGCACCAACCTCGGCACATCCCGATGAGGAGGTGGAGGAAATGTATGAGAATGTTTCTAAGCCAGCATTCCCAAAACCCACACTGTTGAATGTAGGGAAATTTGGAGTAGGGCAACGGAACCGTAGGCGGGCCAGCAGCTGGCCGACTTCATGGAGAAAGAGGGACTCTTTATGATGAACTCTTTCTTCCAGAAGCGACCCCACAGGAAATGGACCTGGTCGAGTCCCGACGGTTCGACAAAAAATGAGATTGACTTCGCTATGACGACCAGACGCCAACTGTTCAGTGATGTCTCAGTGATCGCAAGGGTGAAAACTGGCAGTGATCACCGAATGGTTAGAGGCACACTGAACCTAAACGTTAAGTTGGAGAGGTCTCGTCTAATGAAGTCAACGCTCCGTCCCCCCTCGTGCTCTAATCCAGAATCCCGAAACCTTTCAACTCGAGTTACGTAACTGCTTTCAGTGCCTAGAAGATTGCAATGCAGTGGACAATATGAATGACAAGCTCGTGGAAACTGTCCATGCGGTCGGAGCTAAGTTCTGCAACGTTCTGCTGCGGCGGGTCGCAGAAGAACACAAAAGTTCTCCGATCACACTCTTAATCTCATGGCTGTTAGACGGGAGATGAGGCTGCAATCGTCAACAGATTTGACAGCATACAGGCAACTGAACAGACAGATCTCCAAATGCATGCGGCGAGACTTATGATTTCGACTCGATTGAGTGGAACCAGGGCTCCAAAGTCTTTGCCAGAGATCTGTCTGCCAGTAAGAGCCAACTGTCAAAGCTGAAGACTGAGTGTGGCAGCATCGTTTCCGGGACACCTGAGATTCTGAGTGAGATTGAGAGGTTCTATGGGCAGCAGTACACATCATCGTTGGAGCCACACGCAAGTGTGAGTAACGATCCAAAAGCGGATCTTATCCGACACTATTCCGATAATATCCCGGACGTCGCGTCGGTCTGAGAGAGATTAGAATGGCTCTCCAGCACCTTAAAAACGGCAAGTCCCCGGGCGAGGATGGAATTACGGCGGAGCTTCTGAAAGCGGGTGGAAAACCGGTACTTGAAGTGCTTCAGAGGCTCTTTAATTCCGTCCTCCATGGTGGCACTACTCCGGAGGCGTGGAGCAGAAGTGCGGTGGTCTTGTTCTTTAAGAAAGGTGACAACGCCCTCTTGAAGAACTACAGACCGATATCCCTTCTGAGCCGCGTCTACGTGCTGTTTTCGAGAGTCATTACGAATCGTCTCGAACGCAGACTCGACGACTTCCAGCCTCCCGAACAAGCCGGTTTCCGAAAAGCTTTAGTACCATAGACCACATACATACCCTTCTGCAAATTGTACAGAAGTCCGAAGAGTACAATCTGCCACTTTGCCTGGCGTATGTGGACTACGAGAAAGCCTTTGATTCCGTCGAAATTTGGGCGGTGCTACAGTCTCTTCAGCGGTGCCAAGTTGACTGTCGGTATATCGAAGTGCTGAAGTGTTTGTACAGAAGGGCTACGGTGGCTATCCGAGTACAGAACCAGACTACGAAACCTATCTAACTGCAGAGAGGTGTAAGACATGGTGATGTTAATTCCCCGAAACTCTTTACCGCTGCATTGGAAGACGTTTTCAAGCTACTGGACTGGAAAGGATATGGTATTAACATCAATGGTGAGTACATCACTCACCTTCGATTTGCCGACGATATAGTCCTTATGACAGAATCGCTGGAGAACTTAAGCACTATGCTCAATGACCTCAATAGTGCCTCCCAACGGATAGGTCTTAAGATGAACATGGACAAAACAAAGATCATGTTTAATGTCCATGTCACACCTATGCCGGTAGTTGTTTGGAGCACTAAGCTCGAAGTTGTTGAGGAGTACGTTTACCTGGGACAAATAGTCCGGCTAGGTAAGTCCAACTTCGACCGAGAGGTCAATCGACGGATTCAACTCGGCTGGGCAGCGTTCGGGAAATTACGACACATCTTCTCGTCAGGTATACCTCAAAATCTGAAAACTAAGTTGTACAACCAGTGCGTGTTGCCAGTGATGACATATGGAACTGAGACGTGGTCCTTCACTGCTGGCCGTATGAGAACGCTCAAAGTCGCTCAGCGAGCTATGGAGAGGGCTATGCTCGGAGTTTCTCTGCGTGATAAACTTAGAAATGAGGATATCCGCAGTAGAACCAGAGTGACCGACATAGCCACCCCAACGGATTAGTAAGCTGAAGTGGCAATGGGCCGGCCTTATAGCTCGAAGAAGCGACAACCGTTGGGAAAAAAGGTTCTCGAGTGGCAGCCTCGTACCGGTAGATGAAGTGTGGGGCGACCCCCACTAGATGGAGTAACGACCTGGTAAGACATGCAGGAAGTCGATGGATACAGGTGGCTCAGGACCGTGCTTTGTGGCATACCTTGGGGGAGGCCTATGTTCAGCAGTGGACTTGTAAAGGGCTGTAATGATGATGATGATGATGATGATGATGTGATGAAACACCGCCAACTTCCTGACTCCGGCCTGTTCCTGAGAATAGTGTGGCAAAAAACCACATAACTTTAAAAGATTTTTGGCCAGAACTGGGATGATTCTACTAGACCAACAAGGCAGTCATAATATTTTTGATACCTTCCAACTAAGACCAACGCAAAATGGTGCGGACATTTCAAATGAGGCCGAAACCAAGCCAAAACCATTCTCAACTTATTGTATTTTATTATTTATTTTGTTAGAATAAAGGTGACAAACAAGTACACACTCCACCTGATAGTACTTGCAGTAGTAATTGCAAGGTAACAAATGCATCGATACCTCAAGGTAGTGTCGTTGGTTGTCTTTTATTTTGAATTGGAAAGCGCATGTCCGAAGAGTGAGGTCTAAACTTTTGAGTTTTTCATATGCATTACGCGAAATTAAAAATACTACCAACATAGAAACGGCAATAATAACTAGAGATGGGCCGAATATTCGTTTTATATTTGGTATTCGGCATATTCGGCAGCTTTACCGAATATTCGTATTCGGCCGAGTATTGGGCTAATTCACCGAACATTCGTTAATGTGATTCTCAAAGTCTCCACTGTATTGAAATGTACGAATTGAGTAATGCCATTTCTTTCATAATTTTAGTGTTGAAAGTATTATTACGAGCTTGAGGTTCGTGACAATAAAAATTGCCGATAAAATTACCTAAATTAACACTTTAATTTACTTTACACAAATTAAAGTTAAAAACACTAATAATTAAACACACTAATTCACTTAATTCCGCTCCGAAGCTTCGCTTGTGTCGCCGAGTTCAACTCTGCCCGCCCCGTAGCTTGCAGCGCCTAGTTATATAAATTAGCAAAATATCCAGAATGTTCAAGTAAACACGCGCAAGGTACCGAGAGTTCGAGTTTTAAACTTCAAGAAGTTTAGTTCTTTGGTTCGAGACTAGATGGCGCTAGTGCGCCGATTTTAGCGCGTAACACTGCCCCCTCCTAAGACATGCTCGTCCCGAGCATTATCGGTCCCATAATAACGCGCTAGGCGATCCACATGGACGATCTTAGGAGTCCCTCTTGCGCCTTTCTGTAACGGCTCCGCAATGTCAAGGGCTGTTCTATCCCGTGGTGCACCAACATTGTACAATTTCGGTGCTCCTCTACTACGTGTCTGAGGTCCCCGCACGGCCGCACAACTTGTACATGTACGACACCAATCCTCGACATCGTCACGATAATGGACCCAGTAAAACTGTTCTCGGACCTTCAGTAGAGTTCGTTTAACTCCCAGATGGACTCTTGAACGACCATTATGGCACAGCTGTAGAACATTCGGCATTTTAGCTTTAGGGACAACCATTTGCAAACGACAGCTGTCCCTTCGACCATTGTCCCATTTACGGCACAGGACTCCATCCTGAATCAGCAAGCTGTCCCATTGGGCCCAATAGCTTTTCGTGGTTGAACTCATCGCTGAGATGTCCCTCCACTTAGGCTTGGTAGCACGGGCCTACATTCATCCCAGAATCGGCTTGATGTCCGGATCTTCCTGCTGTGCATGTCGTAGGCTGTCCTTCCACCCGTTGCTGAGGTGGTCTGTCCTGAGCATCCTCACGGATACCACTTCCTTACTCTCTTGCCTACTACAATGGTTGCAATCTTCAGGACAAGGACTTCTTGTCAATGCATCTGCGTTGCCGTGAGATTTCCCGCTGCAGTGTCTGATAGTGAAGTCGTATTCCTGCTGCTGCTGGGCGGTGCTGTTAGCCGCACTTCCTTTCTGAGATCGTTCACCTTCCCTTCCTAGGGTGTGCTTAGGGCAGCTGGAACGAAGATGGCCCCTTTCCCCACAGCCATAGCACCTAGGGCTGTATCTTTTATTGTGGTCGCGAACCGTAACTGCTGTAACCTCCCTAGCGTGAGGTGAACGATGATCCTGTCGCCGCCAGGCAGTGCCGTTAGCTGCACTACCCTCTCGAGATCGATCAACTCTCCTTTCCACAGTTCGTTTAGGGCAGCTGGATCGAAGATGGCCCTTTTCCCCACAGCCATAGCACCTAGGGCTGTATCCTTTGTTGCGGTCGCGAACTGTAGCTGCTGCAACCTCCCTGACGCGATGGGAACGATTATCCTGCCGCACGGCTTCCACTTCCAGTGCATGGGCCAAGGCGTCCTTAAGCGTCTCGTGGTGCCCGAGCCTCACAGCAGCTCTGACTTCCAGGTAGCGGATACCGTCGATGAATGTCTGCACCAGGTTCCCTTCAATGAGCGCAGGTACAGACCGGTATGCTTTTTGCACCAGCTTCTCCACTTCTAGAGTCCACTGCTGCAGGTTTTCGTTGATGCGCTGCACACGATCTTTAAGCTGCGCACGAAAGACGTGTTCCAGGTGAGCGTCGCCATATCTCGCCTCCAATGCCTCAAGGAGTTGCTCATAAGTCACTTCCTCACCGAGAGCTTCCAGAACTTTTAAGGCCTGGTCGCGCAGGCCTAGTGTGAGAGCAGTCATGGCCTGACTTTTATTCCAGCCGTTCGCCTTCATAACAGCCTCGAACTGGATTTTGTAGGCTGACCAGGAAGAGGTACCGTCGAACGGTGGCACCTTGAACCCACGTAGCGAAGGTGTAGTAGCTACTACGGGAGCTGTAGTTCCATCCCCCAGTTTGAGGTCGTCCAGCGTTTTCTTCACGTCAGCCATCACGTAATCAACCCGATTGTTTACTTGGTCGATTTGGGTTTTAGCTTCCTTGATTTGGGTTTCAGCTTCCGACAGGCGGTTGTCATGTTGAGCAACCCTATCCTTCACCTCCCTAATCTCTTTCCCAAAGTTAGCGTGAATGTCCTTCACGAGGAGCATCTGCTCTTCCTGTCGACAGGCCTGTTCCTCCTGTCGGCGAGCCTGTTCCTGCAGCATCACCATCAGAGCACCTAAATCGGGTGCTGCAGATGTAGGAGCTACTGACGGGCCTGCAGCCGGCGGCTGGCCCTCCGACGTCTGCGGCGTTGCACCACCAAATCTTCTTTGGTCCGTCTCCTGCTGGCGTTGATTTCGGGTACGGACACCCTCCGTTTCCTCCTTAGGTAAAATCGGCATGATTTTATCCCACTTCTGACACCAATTGTTACGAGCTTGAGGTTCGTGACAATAAAAATTGCCGATAAAATTACCTAAATTAACACTTTAATTTACTTTACACAAATTAAAGTTAAAAACACTAATAATTAAACACACTAATTCACTTAATTCCGCTTCGAAGCTTCGCTTGTGTCGCCGAGTTCAACTCTGCCCGCCCCGCAGCTTGCAGCGCCTAGTTATATAAATTAGCAAAATATCCAGAATGTTCAAGTAAACACGCGCAAGGTACCGAGAGTTCGAGTTTTAAACTTCAAGAAGTTTAGTTCCTTGGTTCGAGACTAGATGGCGCTAGTGCGCCGATTTTAGCGCGTAACAGTATATTTTATTTATGGGTTAAATCTAATTGTATAGCGTTATGTTTTGATCACTGTTATTTCCAATTATAGCAAATAGAAAGCTTGATAAAACGTTTTTGGAATCAAACAAAGAAACATTACATTACATTAGTACATCTTCCACGCACTTTACGGTAATAAGTGTAAAAGTTTTACCGAACTTTCTGCCGAATATTCATATTCGTTGAAATCCATGTTCGGCCCATCTCTAATAATAACCTACTATGCGTACGCGCACGCTTGGTTGAGTTACGGCATCATTCTGTGTGGCAACAGCACGGATGCAGCACTCTATTCACCCTCCAAAAGAAATTAATCCAGATTATAGTAAATATAGATCAGAATAATAGCTGCAGACCATTCTTTCTTAAATATAAAATATTAACCTTACCCAGCTTATATATATTGGAAATGTGCAAATTTGATCGAAAAAATAAGCAATTATAAGTATACAAAACAGGAAGATTTATTATGCAAATGTATGCTACGACATAAAAATAAGTTACTATTACCAACTTCCAGATTAAAACTAAACACTTCTTGTGCATTCAGTTATTCCATAAAATTAAATAACAAACTACCTGACATTAAAAAATGAAAATAGTGACATCATATTTACAAAAACATAAAAGAGCTCCTACTAATAAATGTTACGTAAATATATAGGTAATACAAAATAAGCACTCATTTAAATTGAATTATATTTCAATAAGCCACATGACATTCTTATAATTAGTTCAATACGCTTCCTCTCTCTTACTCCCTAAATCGCGTGCCCAATAGGTTCCATAACACTGGTCTTACATTATTTTATAACATCTTATGTACATAATGGTTTAGCAATAAATGTTTGAGTTTGAGTTAGTAAGTGGATGATGTGGCCCACATACATCTACCCTCAATAAAGAATCAAAATGCAAATGCGTTGTTACCTCTGAGGACAAAGATGAAATGCCTCGTTTCCAGTAAAAAGGGTCTCCGGTTCTCTACACTCACCATACGAAACACAGCAGTATTCTGTGGGAGCGTGGTCCTTCCCCGGACCACGTTAAAGAGGTAGGCACTTACACATACACATAATATATGCAATTAAAACCATTTTGTGAACTTGCATGGCTGTTAAAGAAAGAATAAAAAAGTGTGTACGAGAGTGCGTGTTAAGGGGAAATATAACCTCAAATGGCTTAATAAGATCCTCCGTTATGCCGAAAATATTGCAGCATTAATTTTGAAATAAATGTTTGGTAAAGTTGAGGATTAATGTTAAGGATTATGTTAGACTATCGGCCTCTTGAAGCGTGGTTCCTGCCGCCCGGTCAGTTTCGCTTCGGCCTTTGAAGGGGTGGTTGTGTCGCTTACGATCAGAATACACATTACGCAACAGGACGACGTAAAATTAAAATGGGAAACCGTAATAAAAATAAGAAGCGACTGGCTTGGCGTTAAGAAATAGGCATAAATATGATAAACCTAATGAAATAAGTGTCTAACGACCTATCTACTTACAGTATTAGTGATTACAAACATGTCGGTACATAGCATACGACGCGCGGGGAAGTGGGGGCGAAATTATAATTTGAGCTGACTTACTATATCCCCTTAAGAAGTAGAGCATGGTTGCGGCATCACTTTCACTACATTACAGTCTGTTTTTGTTGGTCTGAGCCTTACAACGCCTAAAGGCTGATCAGCGTAAACAGATTAATAATTACAATTGTATAACTAAAATAATTCAATTCTTTCACTTCTATATTCAATCTGATTATAATTTATTTGATGAATAACTTCTATTCGACGGTTGAAAAAGCCAGCCTTAATTAAAATAAAACAAAAGTGTGTGTATAAAATATATGTAAAGTTTAAAGTGTATGAATTTAATTGACAAAAATTAAAACTGCATCCGAACGGTGCTAAGATATAGTATATCGAAGAATTATATACCTGAACTCAGAAGCTATTGTATGGAACTTAATGTTTATTAGCTTTAAAGTTTACCCTATTGAATGGCCCAAGGCTCTAAGGTATATCACCGGTTCAAGATAACTACTAGAATGACATCTAAATAGTTACATTAATATCTTCAGACCCTATTTTTCCACATTTAGGGCAGAACTTTTCTTTCAAATTTATATGGCGGTCCCATATGTATATACCCCCTAAAGTGTATCATTTTTAATTTAAAAAAGTATCATTTCAATTGCTGCAGTCGTTTTCGATTAATCGATAAACATATATAATAAAACGCGTGTAATATATGACCTAACAGTACTCAACCAAATAGTAATCAATTATAATAAACCATGTAAAACTAAAAAAAATTTGACGGAACATTGCAGAACGATATCAAATCGAAGTCCGACGTATACTTACTCGTATATTATATAGTTTACAACGTCGATAGTTGTGCTACACTGATAATTCATATTTATCTACAAAACATTGATAACGAACAAACCGGACAATGCGCATTCAGTGATAAAGTAATGCACTGAGGTACTACAAGACGTCACTTATATATACCGTGAAAATAAACTGAAACTTGGAATGGCTTCAACGAATATTGAAAAAGGGCATTTTGAAGGAATAGACAATCCTGCTGCTACGGAAGGTAAATACATTCTAAAGTTGATCGCGAATGAATTAAAGCATATATGCGAATATATAAATAAATATATAACTTTAATTGTAATTTTGTATTAATACACACTTGTGTACAATTGTAATTGTTAGTTGTAGCGATTCTATAGAACTGAAGAAGCACTAATGATAACTATTAGAAAAATCATTAATTTAAAAAAAATCTTACATGGGATTTTATATAAAAAAATTGTTTTTATAACTTTATATAATATATAAAAGTTCATCATGTGTGTAAAAGTTACACATAAATGTATGACGAACCAAGTCAAGCTAAAAAAATTAACGATTTTATTTGAACGTAATTGTTTTAATTCCTTCATTTAATGATTGTTGCTTTTATTATTTCAGATAACGGAAATAATTTAAGACCAGATCTCGTAATAAATGTACAGCCTCGATTTCCAGGTACGTTCAACTTATTTTACGCTAACGATTATTGTCTCTTGTTAGGAATCCATTATTAATTTGAAGACAAAATTGAAAAAACTGGTACTAATAAATAAAATAAATCAATATTTAATACAACTTTTAAAAATTCCCATATAAGCTAAATGATTTCACCTATTCAGAATATTGTAAAATTAAATTACATCAGAATCAAATAGTGCTTTTTTATAGGATAGGGTGACAAACGAGCACACAGTCCACCTGATGGGAAGTGGTTACTGAGGCCCATAGACATCTAAATTTGTCCTCGATTACGAATCAAAATGCAGATGCGTTGTCACCCCTGAGGACTAAGATGGAATGCCTCGATTCTAGTAAAAAGGTCTCCAGTCTATATACTTAATATACGAAACAGCAGTATAAGCTGCTATTTGACGCTGTTGTTCCATGAGAGCGTGGTTTTTTCCCCCGGTCGAACCGACCCACGAATGGGTCGGTTCGGACTGCTCATCATGAGGTCCCGGCTTGGAATCCCGGGTTGGGTAAAAAATATCAGTTATTGAGTTTTTCCATTAATAAATTCTCAATAGCTGCCCGGAGTTAGGAAGTTGGCGATGTCTTACACCCATGCCTCGGAAAGCACGTAAAGCCGTTGGTCCTGCGTCTGATCTCTCTCCGGTTGTGTCGGTTTACCAGTTTACCATGAGAGTATAGGAATAGAGAGTGCACCTTGCTTGCGCACACACTTGGATGCTATAATCCTGTCCTGCGCCGATGGCAAGAATCTGTTGAGGCTGGGCGCCGTGACCGAAATTCGATCTGGCGGACTTATCTTGTTCTTTAACGTTTTGTTTCATATTTCAGAAAGTGGTCGAGCTGAATTGCCCGTGAACACAGTAGACTGGCAATCACGTAATCGGGGTCAGTTCATCCCTAGGCATGGTCTAGATTTTCTCATCGGTGTATCAAGTCTCCTTATACAGCAAACGGTTGAGTTGAATGATCGTTAGTAATTTCATAATATCGTATACGTTTCGTGTCTTGTTGTGTGTTGTGAAAGTATTCATCATCCCATTTCATCTCGAGGTTGTCATAAGAGGCGACTCTTAGAAACACCACAAACATCGACACTTGTTTTATAAAAAAATATTTTCAGTTCTTTGAGTCAAGTATTGGAACTCCTTAACGATAATCAAATAAAATAAAAATAAAAAACTTGCTTGAATATTAGATTCCTTTACAAACAAGTTAAGAAGCATAATCTTTCCCTCTAAATTCTCACTTCATCGTCTATCGTGGAAATAATTGAATATTATTATAAAAATGTTTTAGGGTCCAAAAAGACGTTATAATTTTAAAAAAAGTAGAAGAATATAAAATGATTCTTTCAAGTTTTATTCCTTTAACAATATAATAAAAATAATTGTAATATTAAATTAGTTAATTTTATACGAGGTGAAACTATATTACTGGTACAGTTGAGACACGAATGGGTCAGCTCGACCCGGGAAGGACCACGTTCTCACAGAATACCAGCGTAAAATAGCAGCTTGATGCTGCTGTGTTTCGTATGGTGAGTATAAACAACCGGAGTCCCTTTTAATGTGAACGAGGCATTCCATATTAGTCCTCACAAGTGACAACACATTGCATTTTGATTCACAATCGGGGATACACGTAGATGTCTATGGGCCACAGCAACCATATACCATCAGGTGGACTGTGTGCTCGTTTGTCACTCTCATCCTATAAAAAAACCTATAAAAATATTTAAGAAATCATAGCACATATATCATCGCACATTTTATAATTCATTCATTAATTACACCGCACTGAAAGTTCATGACTGATCAAAAGCTCCGCCCATAGATACTCCCATAAGAACCTTCATTAAATTCAATAACTTTATTGATAGAAACTAGCGGACAATAATTATTTTTTTCAGTTACCTCAAAAATTGATTCAGAAAATCGATATATCGTTAGAATACCAAATGGCGAAGCCCTATACTTTGCCAGTGAAGTATCAACATCCACACAGAGATGCCTGTGTGGCACAGGGCGCTCGTTCGTGATGCACCTACACGATAACACGCAGCAAGAAGCAATGATGTTGCAGAGACGTCTAGCCACCGCTTCGTGTCTCTTCCCTTGCAGGCTACAAGTAAGCATTTCTTTTCTATTAAATCTCTTAATTTAAAAATTAAATATCATCGCACGAGCAACCTGGGTTCGATCCACGCGAGTACTCAACAGAATTGAATTCTAACCTGGGCCAGCAGTGCTGGCTGCTGGCAGTATGAGGAAACTTAAGGTCGATAAAGAAAGGGCTATGCTCGGAATTCCTCTGCGTAATATAAGTATTTAGAAATAAGGATATTCGTAAACCAGTAAAACCAAAGTAAATGACATAACTCAACTGAAGAATAAGGTGAAGTGGCAATGGAGCAGCCACAAAAACATACAACCTCGAAAACAGCTCGAAAAACATACAACCGATTGGGAAGAAAAGTTCTCGAGTGGTAGCCTTGGGTCTCCCCCGAGACTGTCACTAGCACTGCCTATATTCAGTAGTATACTTGTGTAAGGCTATAATGATGATGAATGATACAACATCGATATACCATACATTTTTAACAGAAGTAGGAGGACAAATGAACGTACTGTCAAACTAATGGTGAGCGGCTCCTTTGGTACATAGTCAGTTTTCTGGTAAGAATCAAAATGTAGAACCGAGTATGTTGTTATACTTGAGGATTAATACAACCCGTTCGTGCTGCAGTCATAACCTACATACTTGACGAGCTTAATTTTATATAAAGCATAAGAAATTTTAATAAAGGAAATTTTTTTGATAACTAAGAAGAAAACCTAAAAGCACATTTGTAAGGCACTTGTTCCACCGCCAATGATGAACGAGAACTCGCAGGGCTAGAAACTAGGTAAGAGTTAATGAGCAGCGAGTAGCAAGTGTGTAGATCCGATAGTTTTGTCACTGCGCTATAAGCGAGTGCACTCAGATCCGCACTTTATAGCTCCTAGTACACGATGGGCCAGCGCTGGCCCAGCGAGATGGTCATGCGATGGTTGAAAACGCAACTACTAATGGTGGTTAATATAGCGCATAGCGGCATATTATAGCGCGCTATCTCTTCATAACGCATAGCGCGTGCTATGTAAGTAGTCGCCATGGCACTATGACGCTATGACGCTTTGGCGCTATTCATATCAAGTGGCAATTAGTTCTAGCAGCAGCGCTGTTGGGAGTAGAAATAATACATAAACACTCACGCCTGTCACCCAGAGGGGTAGGCAGAGACTACGGACTTCCATTTGACACGATCCTGACATACCTCCTTCGCCTCCTTTACATCCATATATCTACGCATACAAGCTCGTCGGTTAAGGGTACTTTTAAGGTGGCCCATTTTTAAAATATCGCAAATTTGGTCATTTAGTTCATCATTCAGAATACATCCATTCTCGTCTCTTACAGCATTAATTATAGGCTGTTTTGTATTTCCCCTGGCAGCTCTTACGAGTTTCTAGAAAATTTTTATATTAGCCTGGAAATTATCAGTTATCCTTCTATCATTCTTATCCGTTCTTTCTTTCTTTTCCTTTCAACTACTTCTTTTACTCTCTTATTTAGACGTCTAGATTCTGCCTTTTTCTTTCAATCTCGTCATTCATACCACCAGAATTACCAACTTTAGTTGCTATTAAATCTAACCATGCTTTCCTCTTTGATTCAACCTCTTTAACCCGTACCTCATCATCCCACCACAACATATTCCTTTTCCTTTCATTTGTTCTCTTACTTACACCACATACTTCGGTGGCTGCATCCACTAAACCTTTCTTAATATTATCCCACACAGTATTCAAGTCTCAATCATTCATACACAACTCATTCAAACACCTAATATTTTCTCTCAGTCTGCATTTATACTTCTCTTTCACATCTTCATCTTGTAACTTCTATATTCTTATACGCTGTAACGCAGTGGTAGACATAGATGTCCGATGCCACCAACGCTTGAAAAGACCATTAATTCGACATAAGACCAAGTAATGATCCGTCCCTACGTTGTACCCCCGTTAAACCCTTGTATCTACGACTGCGCTCCTCATTATTTCATCCACAATTACGAAATCTACCATGCTTCTATCATCACCTCTTTCCCATGTATACATGTGAATCTTCTTATGACGAAAAAAAAGTATTCGTCACAAAGAGATTCTTTTCCACACATACGGTGAGGAGGTCTTCACCATTCTCATTTATACTTTCATCACCAAACGTTCCCAATATCATTTCATAACCAGACCTTCTCACCCCAACCCTTCCATTAAAGTCTCCTAACATAATAATATTTTCATTTTCCTTACATTTTGTCAACACCATCCTTACCATGTCCCAAAACTGCTCTCGGATGTAAGTGGGCTTAGACATATCTGGGGCGTACACCCCTAGCTAGAACAGCTTCTTTAAGCCCACTTTCATTCGTATCCATAGCAGCCTCGGGCTTACACATTCATACTATTTCACACATTGACCCATTCTTTCTGAAAGGATGAAACCGACTCCCTGGCATGCCCGTTCGGTCTCGTCTACACCAAACCAATACGCGGTATACGTGCCATGTGCAGTGGCATCCTTTCCCTTTCGTTTCGTCTCATTTACACATAACACATCTATTCCTCTGTCATTCATCATTTCGCACACTTCATCCATCTTATCATTCATTGCTCCACATACATTCAGCGTAGCTAGACCACCTGTGGAATGGACCACGTGTAGATGCGTACCACCATCGCTGGCCCACTACCTTTTGATGTGCCGCGGAAAAACCGACACCGTCGCTATCCCCAAGACCATCGCATGCGCCATAAGCCATCCGACACAACTACGCCCTCCACACGTTGGCCCATCATAGTGGGCCATCGCGATGACCCATCGTGTAGAGGGCGTAGTTGTGTCGGATGGCTTATGGCGCATGCGATGGTCTTGGGGATAGCGACGGTGTCGGTTTTTCCGCGGCACATCAAAAGGTAGTGGGCCAGCGATGGTGGTACGCATCTACACGTGGTCCATTCCACAGGTGGTCTAGCTACGCTGAATGTATGTGGAGCAATGAATGATAAGATGGATGAAGTGTGCGAAATGATGAATGACAGAGGAATAGATGTGTTATGTGTAAATGAGACGAAACGAAAGGGAAAGGATGCCACTGCACATGGCACGTATACCGCGTATTCCTCTGGTGTCGACGAGACCGAACCGGCATGCCAGGGAGTCGGTTTCATCCTTTCAGAAAGAATGGGTCAATGTGTGAAATAGTATGAATGTGTAAGCCCGAGGCTGCTATGGATACGAATGAAAGTGGGCTTAAAGAAGCTGTTCTAGCTAGGGGTGTACGCCCCAGATATGTCTAAGCCCACTTACATCCGAGAGCAGTTTTGGGACATGGTAAGGATGGTGTTGACAAATGGTCATTCATCATTTCGCACACTTCATCCATCTTATCATTCATTGCTCCACATACATTCAGCGTAGCTAGACCACCTGTGGAATGGACCACGTGTAAATGCGTACCACCATCGCTGGCCCACTACCTTTTGATGTGCCGCGGAAAAACCGGATCCGTCGCTATCCCCAAGACCATCGCATGCGCCATAAGCCATCCGACACAACTACGCCCTCCACACGATGGCCCACCATAGTGGGCCATCGCAATGGACCCATCGTGTAGAGGGGCTATTAGAATAAAATGAACGCTGGTTGGTCTCTCGGTGCGAGTTCTGATCACTAAGCGAGCATAGTTTTCTTTGCGCCCAGAAGCAAAGTTAAGGTCTACCCTCCGGGAAGCGGGGAAGGGAGGTGGTGAATGTTCTAAGAATACCACGTAGCCGCTGCGTGGTTATGTGGGACTCACTATAAGACCTAGACTACCCACTAAACACCACCTGAGACTTTGACCTGGTAAGGCCTTTTTGCCATATCGGAAGTGAGAATCGTTGAGCGAGTTTCTTTTATAGCTCTTGACGCTGCGACAATCTAGTGGAGAGAGAGAGAGTTGTCGCCGGCAGTGTGAACAGTTATAGGTCGCGGTACGTAACTCTTCTGAGCGCTGAACGAAACTTGAAGGGAATAAAAAAAAAATAATAAATTTTCGTATTAAGAACTAGTGATTGGAACCTCCATTTAAGCAAAAAATGCCTGTGTTTGGACAGCTGCGAATGTTGTATCGCGGAGTGCGACTGGAGAGCCAATCAGCGCATGCGAACGATACGCATTTTATTATAAAATAAGGATGACAAACGAGCACACAGTCCACCTGATGGTAAGTGGATGCTGTGGCCCATAGACATCTACATTCGTTTCTAGTAAAAAGGATCTCCGAATCTCTACACTCACCATATGAAACAAAGCAGTATTAAGCTGCTATTTTACGCTGGTACAGCCAATCATACGCAATAATGCTCAATACGGTCAATTATGCGCAATAACGGTCACCGCTAGACTTTTGTGCCGCGAGTTGTCTGGTTGATCTATTGTTCGTTTCTTAAGCGAAAAATAGTCGATAGCTAATAGCTACCTCGTCGGCGGTGTGACAAGTGCCTATAATTAGTTATAATAATTTATAACAAGTGGTTATAATAATTATTATTTTGGAATCTTTAAGACCTTCCCGTTCAGAAGTACCCAGAGAACTTGTAAATCATGGTTTGCCGGTGGTTTTTGGGTAAAGTCCGTATATGTTTAATTTGTCAACAATACAATAGCACCTATCAAGCCGAACCGGCTTACATCAGCGATAGTAGGTTAGGATGAGGCTGGGATGAATTAACCCATACCCCAAGACATATAAGTTATTTGGTTATATAAGTTATTTGGACTTTACCCAAAAAGCACCAGACTAACCCAATTTTACCATTACTTTGGACTGGACCTAACCCGTAACTTGTATACATATTATGGGCATGTATATAATATATTACATTCTCTTAATAAGGAAATGAAAGTTATAACACCACCGGGCAATTATTTGGGCCGGGTGCATCAGCAGTGGACGTGGATGGTTCCATTCTATCTGGTGAGAGACGCCAATGACGATGTTCTGTTTGTCATCGAGGGCCCTGCTTCAGTAAAGAAGAGCGCACTGATGCTTTCTGAATTTAAGGTATTGTACACTCACTTCTTCTTCAATATCAGCCCGTAAGTCAAGATCAATATACAATAGACATAGGATAGACAAGGATCTCTTCCGTTGTATTGAGAAATTGCCGTAATCGTAACACTTTGCACACGGTGTGATCGCAGTAGGTACTTGACGACTCGCACCTTTAAGCTGCAACCCATCGCCATTCTTATTATTTTACATCTGGCGTAAACAAATAATTAAGCCGCCATTTATCTGAATCCGTAGGATCTTTCTAGTATTTTACATAGTCGCCTCTTACGATACCTAGGGTAGGTGTAGTCGGCAACCCTAAGCGACTATAACTACATGACTAAATGGAATGATAAATAAATCTTACATTCCTCCATCCATTACACCTTATAAAAGTTTACTGTTGAACAGAGGCCTTTCCATAGATTGCCCCCAATAAATTAAATCATTTCGAGATTCCAAATTGGAATCCATTTTAAACACCTGCAAAAAAGAAAACAGTTTTCTTAGTTCAATTGTACTTTTAATGTTTTCACACGCAATACGCATTATTCAAAAGATTTTACTTATTTTTTATTGAAAAAGACTTTCGCAGCGATCCCTATAATCCAACGGCAGTTTAAAGTCGGCTTATATTTTCTTAAGATTAACTTAATCCTAAATAATAAAAAGAGAAGTGAGCTATTAGAACCAAACTTAGTCAAAATATAATATGGAAATTGTGAAAGAAGTAGCAGGTGGCTAGCTCATCGCCTACACAATCACAAGCCCAATATTCCATTAATGGCCATTTACGACATACTAAGCAAGTAACACAGATGCTACATTATTTTTGTTCTAAGTCGCGTAAAACAGGATCTGTATGTTCCAGGCCAGCATAGCGTAATCATCCAATTAATAATTTACAAAATGTCGGTTTTAAACATATTGTTTGACTCATTGTCTAGCGTTTCTTGTATTGATCTCACGTTATGAAATATCTAATTTGCTATAATCACTTCAGCATGAAAGATTTAACATATCATAAACTCTCTCGATTATCACCAGAGGCCTATGCCTCTCCTCGCAGTCTCCTATCTACTATTTACGCCTATGCGTAGATAGGGGTAGGAGACTGCGGACTTAAATTTGACACGATTCTGCGACACTTAATTTGGCCCATCTTTAATATATCGCCAATTTCATAGATAAACTTTCATCTTTTTTATAGGATAGGGTGACATACGAGCACACAGTCCACCCGATGGCAATGCCGCTGCTGCGGCCCATAGACATCTACATCTATCCTCGATTACGGATCAAAATGCAGATGCGTTGTCACCCGCGAGGACTAAGATGGAATGCCTCGTTTCCAGTGAAAAGGGTCTCCGGTTCTCTACACTCTCTCATCTACGACTTCTGTTTTCGGTTCTGCCATTCACTTCTGCAGCATAAATTTGCTTTGTCACTCTTTTATCATTTATATTATCTTTATAAGAATTTTTCTTTCTTATTAAATTATTTCATAAAAGATTTGTAATTTAATTTTGCAAAATGCATTTACAAAAATAACTACACCTACTTTCGAAAACAAAATCTATAAAAGTAAATCTACTAGCCTACTACTGTAAATTTTCAGATAATGACTGTCGATTCCTTGCGAGAAGTCGGTAAGATATCGCACGGATGGGACCGAGAACTCGTAAACTTTGCAACTACACTCAAATTTCCAGACACGGCGGTGCAACCAAAACACAAGGCTCTTCTACTGGCGGCAACTTTCCTAATGGTGCGTTTATTTTATTGAAATGCAATTATCCTTACGAATCAGGCTCGAAGCTTCTCTGTGTGTATCAGAACTATAGTTCCAGGTCATTAATTGAGTGGAATAAATGTTACCACGTTTATTGCAAAACTTTATATACTTACTTTTATACTGCAACTTTATTATGGTTGCGGCATGAATGGATTGACGCGACCGGGAAACTACCACACTCTCAGGGAATACCAGCGTAAAAGATCAGCTTTATGTAAATTGTTTCGTTTGAAGAGAAACGTAGCTTCTTTTTACTGGTAATGAGTCATTCCATCTTAGTACTACTGGGTGTATGTACACATGGGAACGTATCTTCATTTTGATCGAGATAGAGAACAGATATAGGTTTCTAATTCTTAGTCTTATTTAAGATAATATATTTAATAATATTTAAATTTCATTATCTACGCAAGTTACCCGAGTTCAATTTACATGGGCATTCAATTTACACTAAAATTGCATTTTCACAATATTAGGAGCCGCAGCGATAAAAAATTATAGACTGACTGTGTGACTTCTTTGTTGTATATTGAGTCCTTACATATGAAATTAGTGTTTTGTCGTACTGATCAATTTGATCTGAAATATCTCCTCTTTGGTTACGAATTTCAAATTCAAATTTATAAATTCTTAGCTGGTACATTTGAGTTTTGAAAACAGTCAGTTTCATTTGTTTTCTCCTCATTATTTTTTTCTTTAGCGTCGCTTATTACCGTACAATGGAAAAAATGAAATATCGGTATATTTACGAATACGAGTTCTACAGTGGTACCAGTGCTACAGAAACAGCTCGAAGGATTAATGACGTGTACGGCGCTGGTGTCGCAAAAGAAAGCAGGGTACGTTTTTGGTTTCAACGTTTTCGTTCTGGAAATTTCGACCTTCAGAACCAACCCCGTGGACGGCCGGAAATCAAAGTGGAAAATGAAGAATTAAAGGCTATTATGGAATCGGATCCATCACACCAGCACTCAGAGATAGCTGCAGGCTTTGAGGTAAGTGATAAAACTGTATTAATCCACTTAAAGCATATCGGGAAAGTAAAAAAACTTGAACGATAGGTACCTCATGAATTGAGTGAATCGAACTTGCAAACAAGCGTCGACTGCTGTATTACTTTGCTCTACCGACACAAAAATGAAGGGATTTTAAATCGATCATTACTTGTGATGAAAAGTGAATACTGTACGATAACCGGAAGCGCTCGTCGCAATGGCTGAACCCTGAAGACCCAGCCAAATACTGCCCTAAACTCAGAAAAAGTTACTTGTGAGTGTTTGGTGGACTAACACCGGTGTCGTTCACTACAGCTTTCTAAAATCTGGCTAAACGATTACGGCAGATATCTATTGTCAGCAACTGCAAACCATGAAGTAAGAACTAGCTGCTAAACAACCGAGATTGGTTAATCGTTCTAGATCACTGCTGCTTCACGACAACGCAAGACCACACACTGCACAACAAACAACCACTAAATTAGATGAGCTACAATCGGAATGTCTGCGACATCCACCATACTCCCCAGACCTTCCTCCAACAGATTATCATTTTTTCCGGAATTTGGACAACTTCTTTCAAGGAAAAAATTTCAACTCCGATGCAACAGTTCTAACCGCCTTCAAAGTGTTTATGGTTTTCGCCCCCATGGTTTTTTTAGTAAAGGGATCAATGAACTACCTATGAGATGGCAAAAGTGCATAGATAACAACGGTGCATACTTTGATTAACTAAATATATTTTACAAAAAAAATTGATATTATATTCCTCCCGAACAAAACGCCAATTTCATATGTAAGGACCTATTAGTATTCATACTAAATAAGAAGTCAAAGACACCGCGTGTTTAGTGATCAGAATATCGGGCTACTACGCCACGGGCCCTGCATTCGATACTTTTGTTAGTTTTCGTATCTGATTGTGTTTTAATCCTCCCCTTAACTCTGCAGCCTAGACTACCTTCGATCTTATCACCTATGCATTACATACGATAGGTATAAAAGTGTTCCTCTGTGTTCATATACATACTTGCAGCAATTCCTTGCACGGGTAAAATCTTTCGATTGTTCAGAAGTTATCACCGCGATCTAAAATTAACCTTAAGAAAATTGACTGACAAGGAATTTGGTGAATTTATTATTTCCGTCTTTTTGTCCGTGACCTGGTAGGCCACCGACCGCAGAGAGAACACAATTTTATGTCATAAATAGTAGGCAACATAACTAAACTATAGTCCGTTCGCGTTAAGAAAATATTGAGTCATCAGTGCAACTACAGGGTAAAGGTGTATTCACAGTGGAGTAAAAATTCTTTTTTTTTTTCAAACATTTTATTAAGTTTAATGGAAACAAATTTTCTTAAAATTACTTAAATCACTAATCAGTCCTATTCTCCAGTTACATATTATGAAAGAATTTTGTTCTGCAAGTTCCATGATGTCATCCAAATTCCACATGGTATTTTCTTCGCGTATCACGTGGTCGCAGCACTTCTTCCAACGATTAGCGACTATTAATACTATTGCGTCATCTAATAATTTTTTTATGTTACTCATTTTGAACGTGGAGTTATTGGCACCAACATAATTTTTTATTTGGGCCCAAACCAATTCAATTGGATTAAGTTTGCATTGGTAAGGCGGTAGGCGAAGAATTGTAATGCCATTACATTTGGCAGTCTCATCTATTAAATATTTATTATATTGTGGGGCGATTTCGGCAACTTTCATTAATAATTCTTTTTTTAAATAAGTCATGTCTATGGATTTGCTTTTGCTTTGCAGCCAACCTATTATTTGCTGCTTGTTCCAGCTGGTTGTTGGTATGTTTTCGACTCTTACCGAATGATAGGGAGCGTTATCCATGACAACCACACTTTCTGGTTCTAGCTTAAACATTATATTAATGAACCAATTAAGAAATCTTTCACCATCCATCTCTTCATGATAGTCTTTTGTAGACTTAGATTCAAATACTAATATTATTGATCCACATTTATTCTTTCGAATAGGTGAGGTATTCATTTTCAAAATTTAATGTTGAACGAGTAACACGCAAAATACACAACCCTTTTGTTCGAAGGCCTGACTTCATCTGGTCACTGTGTATTCGACTTTCTAATTTCTTGCATTTTAATTGTCTGGAGGGCATGGCCAGGCCGGCGGACAACAATGACTCACTATTTTCTTAACGCGAACGGACTATAAACTAAACTTTAAATATTTAACCCTACAATCTTGTACGTCCTAGAGCTGTACTGCAACTATATTATGATTATAGCACGAATGGGTCGGCTCAAACGAGAAAGGATCGTGCTCTCACATAATACCAGCGTATAATTTTTGTAAATAACGTTAATTCTGTTCATTGCTGTCTTGTGCTGTCGTGTGTTATTTTTTTGCATTGCGCATTTGGCAAGTGTTAGGTTAGTGCTATAGAAATTAACAATTCAAAACGCTTAAGTTTGTAAATACCAATATTACTTTAAGTTTTGCACCTATTTAATATTAATTTAAACACGTACATATGTATTTCTATTCCAGGAATACACGTACTTCGAACGGGCAAAGTCAAGCTGTTTACGTTGCAACTGTCTATAGCTAAAAGTCTAAAACGCAGTATTTATATATCTAGGTACTCTTTGACCTTAACTTTCATTAAAATTTATATTTTTATAATTACTTTTGAATTGTTGTTAATATGTACATAAATGTAATAAAATAAAATTTATTTCCTTAATTTGGATTGTTTCGTATCAAGATTGAATTATTTAATGATTAAATAAGGATATTACCTGTATGTTCATCACAGGCTGTAATAGCACAGGGCACAGGTGTCTATTGTCTATATCAGCACTTATGTTATCTATGCATGGTTTACTAAAACATGTCAATATATTAAATTTATAATGTCACTTTATTATGCTATGTTTACAGCTAATTTGCCTATATATTATATACAATTATAACATATGTCATACATATTTCAGATCAAAAATATTTCTATTCGATAACGTTATTTTAAATTAGCAATGTCAAATCAATCTTGTGCTACAAAGAAAAATAAATCCTGGCCTTATCAGCAGTACTACGTGGGCAAAAGAGATAGCGAAGGAAGAAGAAATGGTGACGGCGAGAACCACTGGACTGGAGCGAAGGTTTTATCTGTGCTACGTATTATCCCATATATTAATAGCTTGTAGCCTTGCTGAACATTAATATTACCATGAACTTACGAAAGCTAACTACTATTCTATTATTATATTACTACATATTAATATTAATACTACTAAAAAGATTATCATTACTTGTTTTGTGTTCGAAAGATATCCTCTGTCACGCTAATAGTCCCAAGTAAAATTTTGCTACAATCCACTGTTAATTTCAGAAGAAATTTAAGCTGATGTTTATTAATTAAAATAGTATCATTCATTAATTCATTACTGTCCTTCACAAGTCCACTGCTGAACTTAAGCCTCCACCAAAAAATGTCACAAAGCACGGTCCTGAGCCACCTGCTTCCATCGACTTCCTGCATGTCTTATCAAGTTGTCACTCCATCTAGTGGGCTGTCTACTACTCTATGGCACTGCCCCTCAAAAATATTTCTTCCCACTCGGCTGTGGGTTCTTCGAGAAACCTCGAACATAGCCCTCTCCAAAGCTTTTTGAACGACCTTGAGCTTCCTCATACGGCTAGCATAAAGGACCAGGCTTCAGATCCGTAAGTCATCACTGGCAACACGCGCTGGTTGTACAATATTGTTTTCAAGTTTTGAGTTATAACTTTAGAGAAGATATTTCGTAATCTCCCGAAAGCTTTCCAGCCGAGTTGAATCTGTCGATTCCAACTACTTTTCCCAAGTGTCCCAACATACTCGTCAACAACTTCGAGCTTAGTGCTCCCAAGAACTAGGTAGCATAGGTGTAACATGAACGTTACACATGATCTTTGTTGTGTGCATGTTAATTTTAAAACTCATTCGTTGGGAAGCACTATTGAGGTCATTGCGCATACTACATAGGTCCTCCAGCGATTGTGCCATAAGTATAATATCTGCGGCAAATCGAAGGTGAATCACGTATTTGGTTTTGATATTAATTCCGTATCCTTTCCTGTCCAGTAGCGTGAAAACGTCTTACAATGTATCAGTGAAGAGTTACGGGGATTAACGTCACCCTGTCTTACACACACACACTTCGATATACCGACAGTTTACTTGGCATGGCTGAAGGGACTGTAGCACTGCCCAAATTTCGACCGAATCAAAAGCTTTCTCATAGTCCACATACGCAAGCCAAAGTGGCAGATTGTACTCTTCGGCCTTCTGTATAATTTTCCGAAGGGTATATATGTGGCCTATGGTGCTAAAGTCTTTTCGGAAACCGGCTTGTTCGGGAGGCTGGAAGTCTGGAAGATTAGTAATGACTCTCGAAAACAGAACGTAGACGCGGCTCAGAAGGAAAATCGGTCTGAAGTTCTTCAAGAAATTATTGTCACCTTTCTTGACGAACAAGACCACCGCACTTCTGCTCCACGCCTCCGGAGTAGTCCCACCATGGAAGACGAAATTAAAGAGCTTCTGAAGACGGTTTTCCATCCGCTTTCAGAACTAACCGACGGCCTTGCCGTTTTTAAGATATATATTCAATCTCACTCATACTGACATCTGGGAGATCAAGAAATATTGTCGGATAAAATTTTCGGATCGTTACTCACACTTTCGTGCGGCTCCAATGATGACGTGTACAGCTGCCCGTAGAACCTCTCAATATCACTTAAAATCCCAGGTGTCCTAGAAACGATGCTACACGTTCGGTCTTCAGCTTTGACATTTGGCTCCTTCTGGCAGACAGAACTTTAACAAAGGTTATATTTATTTATTTGTTTATTCTTCATTGTAATACCTTACAACTAAGGTAACATTGATCGAACTCAATGCCTGTCGGTATTCTCTGCCGGTCAACCCGTAATGTGGTGAGCTATAATGGCAGGTGTAAACTTCCTTTATGATCTGTGGAAAAAATAAATTAGAATATTTATACAGGTAATGTATGTCAATTTAAACTATATATATATATATATATATATATATATATATATATATATATATATATATATATATATACCAACCTATCATATATATACGTATATACATACGTACCATAATTATTATACAACTCACATATCATGAAACTTTATCTTGTTTCAAAATGTTCATGAATTAATTTCTTGAATGAGTACTTGCTTGGAGCATTTCGTATGTCTTCAGTTAAGGAATTCAAGAGTAGAGTAGCCTGAATAGTAAAGGATTTCCTGGAGAATCCAGTGAAATGAATTCTGTTATGAGGTGAAAAAAGAAATTGAAATCTTTCCTTAGGGTATAAAGGAGAAGCTGACTTGTTTAATATAGAAAAAAGAACAAGCAGAATTCTAAAGTTGCGTTTCTGTTTGACAACGATAAAGAGAAACATGATCATATTTTTGATATACTGTATATTGGTTATCATGAATCTACTTATTTCATCATAGCCTTGGAGTTGATTACAAGAGCGGCTTTTTTAAGGTCGTCCTGGCTCACAGGAGGGAAATGGAAGACTGTTATTCGCCGTGACCGTAGCGATGTTAGGTACTATATAGTCTGAGATCGGATTGTAGGGTCCAGTGCCGTAGCAGAAGCAAAATGGATATCATCACAAGAGATGAACGGACCATTATCCATAATAGGTGGTTTATCCACACCAATTGAACTTAGAACTAACTATGTAGTTATGGATGTAATGACTTTTGGCGTTGCGTACCATCTGATCGCATCTTATCCTCGTTATTTTGTAGGATGTTCAATCATCATCTCTACGTTCTCTTTTAAAACGGAGTAAGGCCCCATTCCGACTTTTCGTTGTAATCCGTACACCCTCTGTCATCCAAGAACACGGAAGATGCTTGAGTCTAACATTACGTACAGTAGCAAAAGCATCATACTAGCTTAGAATTACGCCATTGAGATAAAATACCATGTCATCAATATTTATTGTAGCAATTGCTAGGGAATCAAAATTTAAATCAGCAGCGTCACTCTTAAGCCGATCCATGTTTAGCCTAGCGAAATTGCGTAAATGTAGAATAACTGGACTATGTTTAGGAGGTTTCACGTTGTAGGAAACGAAAATAAGATCATGACGTGAGAAACCTGAAGCAGGTAGCTGACCATGCGTTACCACATTATCAGATGAAGCAGTAGTTATAAGATCAATTCAAGAGTCATTAGTGTCGATATTATGATGCGTAGCCTGTAAGAGAGGAATGAAAAGACTAAACGACTCAATGATTAAAAGAAGTTTCTGAGAACGGCAAGAATTGGTTAACAGATCGGTATTAAAATCAGCCATGATAATGTAATGATTGCACCCAGCAACCACATTGTCAAAAGCACTGTCAAAAGTGGTAAAGTAATCGATAGAAGGAGGACAATACACTACTCCAAGAATCACCCTTGTGCCTTTGACACACAGCTCCAAAAACAAAAATTCCGGGGAAGCCGAATAAAGTGAAGTTGATGCTAATCTTATACGCTATTGACGAGTGCAAGTACATGGCATCACCGCCCCCTCCCTTACCGACTCGATCATTTCTGATGAGTACAAAACCAGAACGGGGATACAATGCTGAATGCAAACATGGCTTCAGCCAACATTCGGATATTAAGATAGCATGAATAAATTGAAATGTTGTTTCGAACTCCGAAAAGTGACACGGAATTATTTGAGCATTTCTATGACAAATTTTAAAAAAAATAGCGCCGGACGGAAAGGATTCAATTAATTTTACATAAGTTAAACGATTAGAATGAAAGATCCTGAGCTGTTAACTGAATAGAATAACTCATTTTCAGCCATAATAATATACAAAAAATATATGTAAAATAAATAAATAAATATTATAAGTAAATATATCAAAACATAATAATAATTACACATTATCAAACATTAATAATAATATTAACAATAACATATAATACCGTAGAACATCATTCTGCCAGTTGACTGTTAACACGTTACAGTAAATCTAAGAGATTAATGCTTTAAGCTAAACGTAGTCAAATTGCTAATAACAGTAACCATCTAAAAACTTAAACAAGTGACAAAATAAGGTAACTTAAAGACATTATAATGTGCCTAGATTAAAAATAAATTTAATTTTCAACTTAGTCTTAAAACTTTAACAACAGTAAAAAAAATATAGTAAAAAGAAAAATGTTAATTCTCTAACCCTAGCAATATAGATTTTACTAAATAAAGTACTTAATATTGTATCCAAACTGCTTAAATATACAAATCATTACCAACACTGTACGTTTTAAGAGTTCTTCAATACAAAACAGTATCATCATTATTAGGTATATATTAAGTGGTATTTACTAACAAAATGCCCTACAGTTTGACGAATGTAGTATAAAATACAGTGAACTGTATTTTTGGTGATATGTAAATCTAAAAAAGGCCTGTGCTCTGCTGTGGGGCGTATATAGGCGTTTATACGTGGTAGAGCCATGCTGCAGTTATATTAGTAGTATAGTTGTAGCATGAATGGGTCGGCTCGACCGGGGAAGGACCACGCTCTCACAGAATACCAGCGTGAAATAGTAGCTTAATGCTGCTGTATTTCGTATGGTGAGTGTAGAGAACCGGAGCCCCTTTTTACTGGAAACGAGGCATTCCATCTCAGTCCTCACGGGTGACAACGCATCTGCATTTTGATTTTTAATGGAGGATAGATGTAGACGTCTATGGGCCGCAGCAACCACTTACCATCAGGTGGACTGTGTGCTCGTTTGTCACCCTATTCTATAAAAAAAAAACTTTATTTTAACTATTTAATATACAGTTGTTGTGGATAACGGATGATGATAGATAGGGATTCAATTTTTATTTCATCTTTGAATTTAATTTTTCAAATTTAAAATAATCACATATATTCGGTAGTAATCTGAAATACCACGAACCTAACGCGTACTTCTAGTCGTTGGAGTGGTATTGCGGCCGATTATTGCGCGACACAATGCACGGCGTTGGCGAATATTTCTGGCGATATATTGATCGCGAAGGTGCTTTTGTGTCCTACGAGGGTCACTTCTACTGCAATCAAATGCATGGTTATGGAACTATGTCATACGCTGACGGCCGAGTGTTTGAAGTAAGTATGTTAAGTCATTGGTCAGATTCCTTACCAAATAAGTCGTGAGTACTGATTAGAATCGATAATTGACAGAATCAGGCGTTACTTTGCCGAAATCCATTATAATAAAAAATAAAAATATCAATTTCCTCGCAACCTTCCGCTAAATAATAGTTATGGTAGTATTTAGCGGGAGGTTGCGAGGAAATTTAGATTAGAATCGACTTGTTTCTCTTATTCATCAGACCTTTAAAGTTCATTGCTGGTCCTTCATATATCGCTTATATATTCAACTATCGCAAGCCACAAGATCTATCCGGCATATCCCATATCCCATCCCATAGTCTTACAACACCCAGTGTTTAGATCCTTGATCCTTGGTACCATTTAAATAACCTTTAGGATAAAAATAATAAAAAATTCCAAAACTACTTTAATTAGTCATCATTTATTAATATTATCTTAAATCATTTCTTCACAATTGTTCTTGTAACCAATTTCCTAGGGCTTGTTTCACTCTAACTTGCGATGGGGGCCAGGAGTAGAGAGCCATATAAGCGTTCGCGAAAATGTAGGTCTCTGGCTCGGCAATCAGTTAATAAGACTGTGTTGGAGACCATCAACTCATGGTTTATTTCTGGATTTTATGGCCACCAGTACAGGACGAGCATGTGTAGAAGCGGAAAGAGCTTTAATGACTTCATATACTGAGCCTGTAAGTAGATTTACAAATAAGTAAGTTAAATAAAAACAACTACAGAGGCAAAAGCCTTCCTAATTTTAACAGAAATCTTTTCGGAAAGGGAACGTCCATTAATCACGTGAGACTCGATACGGGGGGAGGAGGTTCAAAAAAATTACGAATCATCACTATGGGGAGGTATAGTGAGATATCACGTGTATTTATATTTTCGTTGAACGCGCCATCTCTAAACGGAAAAGCGGCGCTTGATCTTACTTATCCGATTTTGCTATCATCCAGTTTGCATATATATTCTGAAACCTCAACATTAGACCGAAGACCCTTGCTATATTTCTTTCCGTCTGTCTCTTGGAATTATCCCAACACAAGAGGGCTTTGACAAATTTCCTTATGACCTGTATTGCCCTAGCCTAAGCAAGGATGATCAGCAGCTAGTGAAAAGGACGTGCCAGTCCAGAGTTCTATGTAGGTGAAATAGACACAATAGTTAAACAGTCGAAATGTTCATATATGATTCATGGGACAGGGAAAGGGTTAAATATATTCATTTACCAGTACATTATATGTTTTCACATGATTACGCCTTTCCATTATTATTCTTATGCCAGTCGAAAGCAACCTGCAACCTTAATGTCAGTCTGGACATTTTTATCACGGTACTTAACACTACATATATAAATTACATTATACCTTTACTGACAAATTATTATTTGTAATAAGTATACTTGGTACTGGTTGACAATTTGTAATAAGTATACTTGGTACCAAAAAACACACGTGATTTTGGATAAGGGAGGGGTTAGCCTAAAACCTCACCACGTATAACCATAGGGGGAAAGGGGTTAAAAATTTGTTAAAAACCATCACGTGATTATTGGACGACCCCAAAGGATGCAGACCTCTTCACGGCTGAATGGGCGGACACCATACGTCCACGAAATATTTATAATCTCTCAGACATATTCCTTACGATGTTGTTGTTCCATCGCCAAGCACGTGGTATAACCTTTTTCCTGCCTTACAACAAATTATCTTACACTTGACATACATATTACACTCGAAAAATATTACCTCTGTCTGGGGTAGTCGGGTAATAAAATGCCACTTGTGTTTTCAGTTCAACTCATTTCACTGTATCTGTCTTAATCAAATAATTTACTATAATAATTGGATTCCATTAATAAAATACATACATACGTAAACAATCACGCCTGTCAACCAGAGGGGTAGGCAGAGACTACAGACTTCAATTTGGCACGATCCTGACAAACCTCTCTCGCCTCCTCCACATTCATATACCTACGCATACGTGCTCATCGATTAAGGGTACTTCCAATTTGGTGCATTTTCAATATATCGCCAATTATATCACACAATTTCTCATCCTGTCACTCAGATTCAGCCCTAACATACTCCTTAGCGACCGCATTTCTACTGCATTTATTCTACTCTCGTGGTTCTACTGCCACACCCAACTCTCACTAAAGTATGTCAAAGTAGGGACTAACACAGCATTGTGAATTGCCATAAAATGCCATGTAATTCTATTAATGTGATTAAAATATTTATGTTACTTTATAGATCAACAAGAATACCGTAATGGAGCTTTTGGTTGAGTACGGCTTAGATCAGCAATCGGCAGAAGAGAAATGGATGAAACTTCACCCAAAACACTGTTCGGATGTCTCAAGTCCTGTATTTCCCCTACAATTATTTGAAGATTACTATTACGGATCTGAGAATAAAAATATTTTACAAGAAATTAAAAAGGTTAGAACGTATATAACAACCATCATGTAAAATTCATTGCTTTTAAACTTTATTAAGAAGTTGTGGTGTAATATTCCAAACAAGTTTTCTTAGTCTTACTATTTCTTTGTCGCAGTTGGACTTATCTTGTGTGACCTTGGTAAACTTATTCGTCAACAACTTCGAGCGTTTTGTCACGAAATACTGCTGTAGTGGACTTTGTCAAATTTAAACACTAAAAAGGGGAAGGTTATATTCGTGTGTGTTTGAGTTAGCTAAACCGTTACCAACACCAAAATATTTCTTTTCCAATAACTAAACCAAAACCTTACAATTTATTTATATAGTTGAAATAAATATCTTATATTATTCAAAACCTATTTTTAAGTGAGATGTTTTAAACATAATTTTATATATAAAATACTACATAACATTTTACGTAAAAATGCTTATTATGCATAATTATAAAGCCACGCAGTAGCTATAATATAGCTGTAGCACGAATGTGTCAACGCTGCCAGGGAAAGACTACGCTTTCACAGAATAACAACGTAAAATGGCATTTACTACTGTGTTTCGTATGGCGAGTGTAGAGAATTGGAGACCCATTTTACTGAAAACGAGGCACTCCATCTTAGTCCTCAACGCATCTACATTTTAAATCTTATTCGAAGATATAACAGATAGAAGATATAGCAGATGTTCATGAACCACAGCATCCACTTATCTGCTCATTTGTCTCATTTAAAAAAAAACACACATTTTGTTTGCATACTCCTTTTTAAATAACTATTTCAATTAACCATTTTATTTTATTTTTTTTTATTAAAAGATAAAATGCTTTCTCTTCTCAATACAGATTACAGAAAATACTGTGGACTTTCAAGAAAAAAAATATTTAGCTTGGAACAACAACGAAATAATAAAGCACGTGATGAAACATTCTTTTACGCACGATAAACAAACAGCTGGAACTAGGTTAAATATATCCAAAATTTTATCTGGTCCTAGACACAATTTTAAGCCACCAGCGAAGCATGAACTGGATTGCAGGTTAAATATATTTTTTGCAAATTAATATAATTTTGATCTTCATAGAGAATATTTTTTACTGAATAAGGAAATAATCATTATTATCGCAACCATTATTTTAAATAGAACTCTTCTATTGGCAAGTTATTTGGGCGAGATCAATGAAGTCGTACAACTCGTGAATGATGAAGGTATACATCCAGATGTAACTGATATGCAAGGCAACAGCGTTCTTATGTATGCTGTGGTAAATATGTACTTTTAATTAAATAACCAGTGGTTTTCTATAAAGCTTACTCACTTAAACATGGTGGTTCAGTGGTCTTTCTGTAACCGCAGTTTTCATCAAATTGGAGGAGGGGATAGGGGTTAAGTAGTTGATTTATTATCACTAGTTTGGTTGTGAAAGACTGATTATTTTGCAGTCTGGCCAAGGAAATAAGTTGCTATGTTTCTAAGATTTCTTTTTGGATCTATTTTTATCCAAATTTATCCAATTACAGTGTGGTGATCAGACTGAGATAATACACTTTCTAGTGGAGGCTGGCGCTGGTATAGACAATTATAATGATTCGTGCTGCACTGCTCTCGGCGTTGCTCTGATACGGTTTATTTGCGCCCGTAAAAACATTTCAGCCAACGATATGACACAAGGTTTGATACCCGAAACAAATTTGCCACGAAATCGTAAGATATCTTTCTTTTTTATGTATTGTTTTATATGATAGAAAATCCATTTACTGGCTTCATGGCATATTTTTTAAAATGGTAGGAGAGCCCAGCACGTTATTCTAATTTCAAAAGGCATACAACATATGAGCCAACTGTGCACATTATTAATAAGCATTTAACATATTTCCAAATTCGGATTTCCTGAGATAGCGTCATGAACACTCGCCCCGAATTTGACTGTGTGCATTGTATATTGTAGTAGTGAATTTAAATTTATTAAAATAAAAATATATGTTATAATATGATATCCTTCCAGCATCATTAGAAACGGTGTCCGAATGGAATTTGGTGAGAGATGTGTCTTCTAAAAACGTTCTAATGAAAAATTCTAGTAAAATTATAAAATCAATGAGCTCCAGAAAATTAAAGTCCTTGACGTCCCTCAAAGACATTCCACCACCTAAAATGGATTCTGACATTTTTGAAAAACTGGAACAAGATTCCATAAGCGAAAAAGAGAACATAAACAAAAGCATTGAATTGTTCATTGAAATCAATAATAAGTATGAGACAAAGACAGCTGAACTTTATTCAGCAAAAAGCACTAGAAATCCTATTTCATACATTTTTGAAGTTCAAAACATAACTAATGAGTTTGAAAGCATTGTTGAAGAGCCAAAGAAAAATTCAGACAAAAACCCTAAGAGAGTTAATTCGAAAGCTATAAAGGAAAGTGTTAAGCCAACGAACGGGATAAAGCGTCAAAGCAATGAGTACACAGAATCAAAAAATTATACCAACAGGTTAGTACTGTTAATACTGTAGGTACATTACCTATTTGCAATTAAAATCATAGTAGTTAAGGTTCACGATTGACATATCTTTAATAGGTATAAATTATGCAATAATGTTTTAATATATATAACTGTATATATTAATACACCATTGCTAAATTTATACTTATATTTAAATATATTTTTGTTTTATTAAGAACTGGAATCTTTCATTTTATGGCAACTGCATTTTACGAGAAGGGACGGGAAGTATGTACGAAAAAACTTTCCACATCCAGCCAGATGTATCCATCATACATAGAAATTATTGTACCTTATACATTTCAGTTGCGAGCAAATAATGTTGACTATAACGCAATTACTATCGGTTGGAGCAGATCCTCGTCTTGTGAGATGCCCACAACCTGCTTTGTTTATGGCAATAGCCTCAGGCTGTTCCAATTTGGTACAGCATTTGATTGATCATGGTGTGAACGTAAATGAAATTTGTTTTCATGTAAATATAATTTCACGTACTTATCATTTCTCATAATTTGTTTATTTGTTGTTGTGGGTACTAATTTATTGTAAACCATTTAGGTTCTAGGATATTTTCCATTAGATATAGCAATTTCCTATCAGCCGACGGTGGAAAATCTTGATGTAATCCGTATTTTATTAGCAAGCGGCGCTGACACTCAGCATCGACTGCCATTCAGTTCTTGTAACTCAATCGGTTCACTGAATGAAGGACCTACGCTTTTACACGTTGTGCTTGAAAAAAAATGTGAAAGTGAAGCAGATGAAGTGGTATTCATAATTGTTTAACATTTTATCTAATTTTAATTAACTTCCCAGTGGGAAGTTATTGTAATGGGTCCGATTTTGCGCATTGGAAATTTTAACATATCTCCACCTTTCAAGGTCTTTGGAGTCGAATGGTATGGTTTTTAAGAGGATGTCCGTGTGTGCACATGTACGTATGTATGTATTTATGTTCGGATTCAATTTTGGCCTCGTGTATCTGGAGAACAAAGAGTGATAATGACATAGGACCCGTGTCATTTAACGCATAATTATGTAACTTAGACCTCATTAAATTTTGAGCAAAAAAAGCGGTCGAGTCGTTTTTTGAGCCGAATAAAAAATTGTATAAATTATTAAAACATATTATATTTTTTTTTTTATTCTTTCGACTGGGAAGTTAGTCGTGTGGACCTTTCGGGTCGTCGCACCTAGACCGCTATTTTATTGTGTTCTGACAACAAAATCAGAAACACTAAACCAAACCGTGATGACACACTTTAAAAGTAGGTTTTTAAAGGTTTGTTGTATTCGTGAATTTCAAAAAGAATTTTTTTTACTAACGGTAGGATAATATTTCCTATACATTTTTATACCCGAAATAAATTTGCATAACATACAAAACATTTCCGTAACAAGTCACGTAATATAGAACTAAAATTACCAATTTGCAATTGGTTGGTTCTTTTTCGTAGAGAAAAATAAGAGGCTTGATGACCTCTCTCGAGAGCGGCCGGCCGTCCGGTGGTCGATTATGTAGGGAGGCCAATTGGTTGAAGTGCAGGTGTGGCCAACTGTCTGTTGTGTGGCACGGTCGAATAGTCCGAGTGACAATCGAGTCGCGAACTCTTAAAGATTTTCTATGTTCAGTTACCCGCTATTACGGCGTTCCGGACATATCGGCCGGCTCCTACGATGATCCTGAGTGTTTGATTTTGCAGGGCTTGCAGCCGTTTCCTATGTGTAGCACTGGTGAGCGCATACCAGGTCGGTGCTGCGTACGTTAGGCTTGATCGGATGTAGGTATTATAGATTGCCAGTTTCGTTCTTATTGGCAGCTTCGATGTCAGCGTTGGTCTGAGGAGTGCCCGCGCCGCTCTCACCTGGCGGATTGCATGCTCTACCTGGCTAGAGGTGCGCAGTGAGTAGTAGATGTAACATCAAAGGTATTTTATAGTGATTTTCCACTCTACATCCTGACCTCGGAGTTGGAGTGGTGGTGGCTTGTTCTTTCTTAAGCGGCTAGTCAATAGAACGACCGTCTTCCCCACGTTAACATCCATCCCCCACTGATCTAGCCATGGCGGCAGTCCAGCAATCGTTGCATTTTCATAGCAGCTATGTTTGCTCGACGAAAGGAGGTGAAGTACACGCTATCATCGGTGTATAGCGCCAGTTGGTAATCTTATTACCACTCTTGGAGATGATCTTTCAGTGTGGATATGTCGTTTGTGTATATCGCGTATAGGAGTTGTGATACACAACTACCTTGGGGTACACCAGGGAGAATAGGTGGTGTTACAGATGTTGCTTCTTCAACGTACACGTAGAACGACCGTCCCCGCAAAAATGACTCAATCAGTTGCACGATAGTAGCCTTTTATATAATTTCGCTATGTACGACAGCAATGTGATGGGACGATAACTAGCAGCGTGGCGCCTATCCTTTTCTAGTTTCGACAACACTATTATTCTCCCGAGTTTCCATTCACTGGGGAAGTTGCCAGTGCGTAGTAACTCATTGTAGAGTTGTGTTAGGCTGACTACAGCCTTCCTGGGCAGCTGTCTTAGGGCTGCGTTCGTGATTCCATCATCCCCCAAAGCTTTCCTGTCTTGGAGGCGTGCTATCACTCTTCCAGTTTCTGAGGGTGATATGAAGGCTCCCCCATCCGGTGGAGTAGGGGTTGTGATAGGTATTCCCTCATCCTCCCATTTTCGATTTCCTGGTGTCGTGATTCGGAGTTAGGTGCTGCCATATAAGGGGTAAACTGCCCCTCCAGATGCTCTGCTAGGATCTTTGCTTTTTCGGTGGCCTCGTAACATCGACTGCTCTACTTTTTAATAAGAGGGCAGACTGGGGTCTTAGTTGTCATAAGCTGCCGGTTCAGCTGGTGGAGCGACTGGTCTTGATCTCCTGCTTCATCGATGCATCGTTCCCATGCTTCTCCTCAGTGGGCCTTAACTGCATCCAACAGTTCTTCTTATAGGCAGTTTAGATTATGCTTGATTCGTGAGCATCGTGTTCGCGCCCGAATCTTTCACAGTTTGTGGGGATGTGTGTGGGTTGTTAGAGTCCTAACGCTTCGTAGTCACCCTTGTCAGCATCTTCGTATTGAATCTACCGGCGGGGTTTATGACTCTTGATCCTTACGCCATATATTTTGCATTTAGGTCTCCCACTATTAGAACGGGAGTGCCTTCTTGTGTGATAGATAGTCGAAGGGGCACAGCTTCGGCCGTAGTGGTCTGTAGGCAGCGTACACCCTGATCAATCCCCAGGCAACACTTATTTCACTGTCATATGGGACCGGCCACAAAAAAAAATTGGCTGAGTGCATCGACTGGCAGGTGCGTATAGTAACGTAAGCTAGTTCGCACTACGAAGAACGAAGACGAATTGCAAATTGGGCGCCTTACTAACGTACCCCTGAAGCTAAATTTACGATTAGAGAACCGTGCGCCTAAAGCAATTTCGACCTAATTTCCCTTTTTTTACTCAATATATTTATTTCCCGAAACAAACACATTATACAATTACATTTTACATAAAGTATAACTTAGCTACATTACAATAATATTCAAAACATTAACATCACAATAAACATAAATAAATGATTCAACAAAATATCACAATTTTACACGGTATTTTCAAGAGTCATAATTCCTAAAAATAATTATATTGATAATGCTAAAACATTTGCATAAATAAATATGAACATCAATGCTAACATAACAATTTTATTTAAAAATAATACAATTAAGCATTTTATATATCATTAAATTTCATATACTTATTTTTAATAACAATTCGTCATTTTTCCATTCCAATGTCACATAATCTTCGTTTTATTACCTTATTAAACGAAACTCACTCATACTTGTTACATCAATAAACATTAATTTTCAAAACAAAATTCTTCGCGAAACTCGACCCGCTTGATGGTATCAACATACACAAGTTGACAAACTATTCTCGCACGATTCTTAGTAGGCAATGTATGAATATATCTTTCTAACATTTATCATTATCTCTTAACACTTATCGCGTACCGTACGCTTAACATACGTACGCAAAGGCCTGTATTCATTTTGATTAGTGCGAGTGCAGGTGATTAGTAATTGCGGGTGATTAGTGCAGGTGTGTACTGTAAGTAGTGTCCAATTCTGTTTAGTGCCTGAGTTTAGTTAATTCAGTTGTTAGCCATTGACCAGCAAGTACTCTTTTTAATTTTCTTAACCTCTTGCGAATATGTAGATCTAAATTTTCTTATTTTAGTGTAAACTTCTTTACTTACGAACACATACTAGCCTACTCATAGCTTCACTTATACGTAGAAATGCTACATCTCGGGCTCCTTTAATTTTGCAGTTAGGGTATTTATTATTGTAAAGACATTCATTTTTTAGATACTCCTGCACATATTTATAGGTCTTCGGTCCACTTTGCCATTTTTGCAACACAGGCGAGCGTCCGACGCTAAACGCTAAACACTAGACACTGTTGTTCAGACGTCTTTAGTGAAGGACATACTGCTAATGAGGGAGAAGGGAGGACGCGCGGGACGTGTGTGATTAGAAGCGTGTTCTACTTTTTTTTGCGAGGAGACTGCGAGTGTCTCGGTCCCGTGCGTCCTCTCCTCCCCCTCACTCGCAGCATGTCTGCCAATAAACACATCTGGACAGCAGTGTTTAGCGTCGGACGCTCACTTGTGTTAGAAAAAATGGCAAAGTGGACCGAAAACATTACCTATATTTTTTTGCAGGAGTGTCTAAAAATGAATGTTTTTACAATATTAAATATCCTAACTGCAAAATTAAACGAGACCCAGATGTGGCTTTTCTACGTATACATATAAGTGAAGCTTTGAACATACCGGAGTTTGGAAGTAAAGAAGTTTATACTAAAGTAAGAAACTTAAGATCTACATATTCGCTAGAGGTTTAGAAAGTTAAACAGAGTACTTGCTGGTCAACTGCACACAAATCAAATTACTAAACACAGCCACTAAACAGAATTGGACACTACTTACACTACACACCTGCACTAATAACTAATAAAAGTGACTACAGGCCTTAACACACGAATATAAGTTATAACAAACAACAATGCATTTAATTCGTATTACGTAGCTCGTTTCTACGTAATGCATGAGACACTAAGTTAATTTAAAATATAATCTCAATAAATAATTGTACATTGAAATAAAAGACATTTTATTACATAGTAACTGATCATTTTAGCGAACATTACACCGCGTCACTAACCCGTCCCCCCGATGTCCGTTAAGGACATCGCTTGCCGATTCTATCACTCGCTCCTGCAGGATAAATTTGCTTTGTCAGACTTTTATCATTTATTCTTTCTACGTGTCCAAACCAAATAAATTTAATTTAATGTAACTATTTTTTTATGTACAGGTACGCCGACAAATTCTTGAACTTCTATTGAATTACAACTGTAATTCTATAGTACAATTTAAAGGACGATCGGCTATAGACATATCAATGACAAAGGGAGTTGATATATTTAATATATTTATTAAACATCCAAAAGTTAACCTCAATTCAATTATTAATCAATCCAATCAGAATATATTAACGAAAATGTTCTTTTTACCTTTTTTCAAGACTTATGAAAACAAGCAGCGTGTTGAAATTGTAAGTACTACCCATGCAGTTAAAGAATGGGACTGAAAATGACGTTGGCGTCGCCCTTATTCATCTCTCGCTCGCACACTGTTGCTATCTATACTCACACCTACCGGTAAAGACTGTATAAAAGTTATATCGCGATATGTGTTTTTCGTACGTTCTATAACTTCAGTCCAATTTGGAATCAATTATATCAAAATGGCGGAAACTAAGTACAAAAAAATATCAGTCTGGTTTCGCTAATCTGTGAGCTACGACGACATTCTGATAAGTTTTCTTTATAATTATTGTTGATTTTGTTGGTTAATATTTTTGTATAACATATTTACATCTACATAGAGACTAAAGAGTGGTAATACCAGGAGTGGTTTAGTATTAAATTTAATAAGAAAAACTATTGATAAGATAAAAAAATCCTCAATGAGCATCTTAAGTCTAAATAATGCCACATTAATATATTATTCCACCCAAGTCAATCCATTGCGGGTCGTTAGTTATAAATATAATTTTAAAATTAATGTACCTACTTGCGTGTACAATTGTTTTCAAATATTTTCCCATTCATAGAAATTTTCCAAATAACTGAATAACATAACGTTATTAGCTTGTTTGCGATATTGGTACTGTACATGTTGACGGTACGGGTCGCCATTTTTAATCCCATTATTTAACCTTACGGACTGTATTATATAATATAATAATACACTTTTTGAATAAAAGCTCAGTTAATCCGTAGACGTTACAAGGGTCTTACCGATTGTAGGTAGGATTTGCTTAAAATGTAACGCTTGGCAGATAGATTGTCAATCGCAATACCACATGTCCGACCTTTGATGCTGTTGTCCGACGCCGGACTAGAGTTTGACGCCTGGCGTAAGCGAGATAGCATACAGCCATTTTATTGGAAGCTATATCATTTTTTGGTACTTCCCATAGTTGCCTTCTACGACACCCACTAAACGAAATAGGGAGATGGATTCTGTTATGCCGACACCACGCGGTATTTACTTTATTCCTTTAATGATAGCTTTTAATTTTGAGTTATAAAATTTTTAAATTTTAAAATTATAATTTTTAAATTTATATTTTTAAATTAATATTTTCAAGTTAACAAATTTATTACGTTGTGGCGCTGACCCTTTAAAAGCTTCACAAAACGACGAAACACAGTTTGAAAACATTTTCGTATTCGCAAAGAAGACGCTTGATGAGTTAGAACATTTGGAAATTAAACAAAATAGTCCATCTGGTGAGTCTTTCAACAAAATATTTTAACATTTATAATAAACTCGTGCGACAGTTCAATTTTCCGTGGGACTTCGTCGGAGGAAATTGTAAAAATCAAGTATTTTACAGTTAAAATTCAAAATTTTGTGATTTTATAATCCCTGTTGCTAGGGCTGCCAACTACCATAAATGCCAACTGATAAAACTTCTGGTATCCTGTGCTATTGAAAGTATTAAGCAAAAAGAATTTATCAATGAAACATATAGGTACTTGACTTTCAACCCCACCTCCTTTCTTATTCTGGCTGAGGTTCGGAAACGGTAACATTAATGTGGATGAAATAAAAAAATGAATTTGGAATGTGTAGTATTAAGTTATTTATTGTGATCCGAAGAACATTAAAAAAGTTGTTTATAAGACAATGCAGCTCGTGAAGAAACATTGTATCAAGGACTTTAAAGCTATAACCTATTAACACACAATACGTCACACAGTATAACCAATAAATAATTTACGTTATCAATATTTTTATATTAGGTACAATTTTTTTTTACAAGTTTTTAGTTTTACCTCAGACATGTTGTTGATGGTTTAAGATGCATATGTTTGCGTAAGTGCTTACTCTTACAATGAGTCATGGTTTAACAAAGTTTATTTTCTTTAAAGAAATGCTTTATTTCACTTAGGATCAACTCATACGTACCACAATCACACCACATCGCAGCGACAAAATGTGGTCACGTGTGAATAGCGTCGCTGCGGCTTTTTGCAGTAGCGTTGGGGCTAAAATAAGAATAAAGGCTAAAATAAGCGACAAAATTTCGATGTTGTTGTGTTGTCGCTAGTAGCGCCCGCTAGTTCCGTGTGGTTCCGTAGTGTTTGCGTCGTGATTTCATTGTAGTCGATATCACTCACGCGTGGTAAATTTGGTACATGTAAATTGTACTATTCATTTTCAATACACAATGAGCCCGCCCCAGTGTTGTGGTTGTGGTTGTGGTACGTGTGGGTAAACCCCTAATAAATGAAGTCTTAAGGAGTTTGGTTGGAAATAAAGCATTGTTTCAACATCGTTATAGATGTGGGCGGGTTCTTACAATAAGTTAACGAAAGTTTCTGTAATTTCAAATGTACCCGATATTCAGTCTATTTTTATTTGTTGGTCTAAGATTATTACGGCGACATTATATTCTCCAATGTTCTTCAATAATATAAGTAATCATCATGCTTAAAACACAGGCAGTAATAAAGAAAACAAAGTTAAAAAGAATGGTAAAAACGTTGATGACAAAGTTGCTAAGCAGAAAACACTTGTTAGTGACATCGAAGACTATAAACAAACTGTGGAGCTTATGACTGATTGGGCACGGCTTTTACATATTCGATGGTTGCGAGCGAAATTTGTAAAGGAATCAATCAAAACTATCATCAAGTAAGAAACGCAGAGTATCTGATATACGATATTTTATATTTAGTCCAATTGACATTGTATTTTTTTTAAAACATTAAAATTAATACTTCTCAAAACAAGAAAGGGTGGAAAAGAAGGGGGTGTCTTGTTTTGAGAAGTATTAATTACAGGTATAATACAGGTAATATAATTACTGTGTATAATTACAGGTAATAAGGTACAACGCAATACTACGGCGCAGTGCTTTTTACATGGTAAAACTATATATGGCATCGAATGGGTCGGCTCGACCGGGGTGAGACTGAGACAACACTTTCTCAAATTACCAGCGTAAAACAGTAGAATAATGCAGTTGTGTTTCGTATAGTGAGTGTAGAGAACCTTACCGTAACCCTTCTTACTAGTAACACAGCATTCCATTTTAGTCCTCAGGAGTGACAATGCGTCTGGTCTGCGTTTTGATTCTGAATCGATGATAGATATATCCACATACTATCAGGTGGACTGTGTAGCCTAGAAGCTTTAACTTCTTCTACTATCTTATCATCAGCGTAAATCAAAAGCTACTGGACAAAGACCTCTCCCGTAGTAGGGAGGATTTGCCTTAATCGTCACTCTTAGGCTCGAATTATATGCGTCCGCACGACCGAGTGGTTTGGCCGCAGATTTCAGCGACAGCGGCCGCGTTGCTTTTCGATTTATTTAAAGCGGCCCGAGCGCTTTTGCACACTACACTTTCTCTAGTGTTTGAAGTGAATACACGTAACGATAAGATGAAAAACATCGATACCGATATCATTGCTTTGTTTTTAATATTAAAAAGAAGAAAATTGAGAAAGCAGCTACGATGGTGGATACATTCTATCAACAAATTGTATCCCAACCAATTCCACATCAGATACTAAAGAAGAAGACTATACGCGGATCGATTTTTTCATATTACCGAATGTCTGTAAACTTTTATACTGTAGACAATTTAGTTTTGGTTTTGCGAGAAAATGACTTAAAATTTCGAACCTACATTTCTTCAGAAGAAAAAATAACGATCACACTAAGGTAAGAAATACTATTTATTTCCTAATTTAATTATAACAGTACTTAGGTATAGTAATTATAGTATTAGGTTTGTGTAGAAGTGATTGTACATCTGGCAAATAAAAATCCATCAATTACTTGAAAAAAATGTTTTGTGTGTCTACTGTATCGTCTGTAACAGAGTCTATGTCTGAGTAATAGGAAAGTGCAGAAGCAGATTGACGGTCGGAATTGGACGAGGTAATAGGTGTTGGCACGTAGGTAGTTAATCTCGAGGTAATAAAATAAATAAAATAATTTTTAGTAGGCGATGTTATTGGCCTACTCGTAACAGAAGTGGAATACGAAGCAGATTTGAACGAGGCAATAGGTGTTGGTCCATAAGGCGATGTTGTTGGCGCAACAGGAGTTAAATATATGGAAGTCGTAATTGGTGTTGATGTGATAGTATGCGTGGACGTCAAAGCAGTGGCATACCCATATGATGCTGTTGTCAGCGTTATTATTGTCGTGGATGATCGTGGACATATTATTTGTGATTATGGACATAATTTCAATTTTAGTACGCATTTTTGTCAGTGGTGTTATGTTTTTAAGTGTTGGGACTAAAGACAACAAAAATAAGACGTCTTCGTCTTGTAATGTTCTTTCATCTAAAGAATTCCTTGTCCTTAGAATTTTGAACAGCGCTTTGGATTGATTCTTACGCTGTTCACGCTCTACGATTCTTTCTGGTTCTGCAGAATGTATTTCAAAATTTTGGATGTCAGTTGTAGAAAGACTAGAATTTTCTGCTGATATTACTTTCTAGAGTATTTTCCTCCAACGCAGGCCGTAAAAAATGTAGCAAATTAAAATATGTGTATGTTTTTTTTATTTTATCCCCTGCTGATCCGGACTTCACATTTTTAATGTTTTTTAAGGCTTTTCGATATTTGTGCTTAATATTTTCCATTTTTTTGTGATATCTTGCCATGTTAAAATATAAATGTGTTTAATTGTGTTGTTTTTCAGATTTTTGGCAACGGGAAACGATTTTATAACATTGGCGGAAGATTTAGAGATATTAGAGAATTAGAGAGATTTAGAGAAGTATAGGGCACACAACTGACATATAATGAGACTTTATCCCGGAAAGAAATTGAGTTACCCACAAAGAGCATTTAACTACCACCTTTGTGAAGCTCGGAGATATATAGAATGTTCACTCATAATACTAGCCAATAAATGGAGAATTTTTCATACGTCAATGATGGTTGGGCCGGAATTGGCTACTCTTTATCACAAAAACTGCATGCGTGCTACTACGTTAAAAGACGTGATAGATTTAGCTTTTCAGATACTGTGATTCCTTCTACAGACAGGGTGAGCTTAGGTACGACCCAGGCAGCACGGGAGGCACGAGATAAATTTGCTAATTACTTTTTTGCCAAATTTGCTAATTACTTGGCATGCAACCGACCTGAGGGTCGGTTGACGTGGCAAGATAAATATATTTAAGTACAAATTAAGTATTCGAATAATAAACTATATAATATCTTACCTTTGATTTATTTTTGTTGTTTATTTAATGACGACCAATTTGGTGTTCTTGACGAAGCTATTTCGTTCCAGTCATTGGATTTTTTACTCTGTTTATAATCAGGTCTTCTAACGTCCCAAATGGAAGGCTTTTCCTCTATTTTTTTAATAACGTACATGGTAGAGCCATGCTGCAGTTATATTAGTAGTATAGTTGTAGCACGAATGGGTCGGCTCGACCGGGGAAGGACCACGCTCTCACAGAATACCAGCGTGAAATAGTAGCTTAATACTGATGTGTTTCGTATGGTGAGTGTAGAGAACCGGAGACCCTTTTTACTGGAAACGAGGCATTCCATCTTATTCCTCACGGGTGACAACGCATCTGCATTTTGATTTGTAATCGAGGGTAGATGTAAATGTCTATGGGCCACAGCAACCACTTACCATCAGGTGGACTGTGTGCTCGTTTGTCATCTTATCCTATAAAAAAAACAATTCTTAAAGAGCGGCCGAGCCGCGCGACCGCGCGTCTCCGAACAGCAGCTGGCAAGCGGCCGCGTCGCTATTCAAATAATTCGTTACCTTCAGTTTCGTGCGATTTCGCGGTGTAGCGGTTGGGCCGCTCAGTCGAGCGGACGCATATAATTCGAGCCTTAGTAGGCGGATTGACCAATCGTCTTACCAGCAGCATCTTCCTGATAATAAAACTGCTGTTACCACCGCGCCCACCAGCCATGGCAGCTATAGCAACCCGAGTATTATGCGGTAACCTATGGGGAGGTCTATATTCAGCAGTAGTTTTTGATAGGCTATAATGATCTTGATGATGATGATTATAATTGTAATAGTTATTTTAGCGCTTACCGCTACCGCTATTTATGACGCTACTCCTAACGAACGACCTTTCGGTCTACCGACCCTCGCTACAATATATCGCGTAAGAAATCTGCAAGACGCCACCTACTGTACGAACGTACTATTATTTTTTCAACATCAATAAACTATTTTATGGAATTAGACACGGCAGACAATGATGAAAGTATTTTAATTTTCTTTATTCAGTATATTAGTTGCATTATATTAGAATTATTGTATTCTCATATATTATCTAATTAATAAAAATTACACCAATCATTTCGAACGCTCGGGAAGGTATCTACCTAATGTCGCCTCTACACGTTGGCCAACACAGTGGCGAATGTAGTGGCGAATATATTGGCCGAGAGTTGGTGACGGCGTCCACACGTTGGAAAGTCGTTCAGTTTACTTCGGTTCGGGCCAATGTGCGGACGAATTTATTTTATTTTAGACGACGGCTCCGTGGCGCAGTGGCTTGGCAATGAGTGGCTGTGCCAGGGGTTGCGGGTTTGAATCCCGCACGGAACAAGTATTTGTCTATCCTACAAATAATTGTTTCGGGTCTGGATGTGTGTCCTTGTGCAATTTATGTTTGTAAGCTTCCTCCGCAATACAGGAGAAAATCCAAGTGTGGGGGGTAACGTTTTTATAAAATAATTATAAAAGAATAGTGAATATTAATGGGGCTGTAGATAGATATACGATATACGATTAGCTTTATTTATTCTTTACATGCATCAGAAACTGGAATAAATAACATTAATTAGAACTTAACTTATTTTAAAGTTGAAGGAGTTATAATCGATTAGTCTATGTTTAAAAATTGGGTTTTGTTTTTAAAGTTTAGCAAAACATATACTTGCTTTTCTATCAGACATTTGATGTATATAAAAACACCTTATAATTTATTTGGTAATTTAATTACTTTTTGAGAAAGACAAAAACAATAGCAATAGATATAATTAACACTGACTTAATAATAGGTACTAATTATAACTTAGAACATAAATGAAAAACTCATGACAAGGAAAGTGGCTCAGGACCATGCTTTGCGGCATTCTTTGGAGGAGGATGTTCAGTAGTGGACTTGTGAAAAGCTGTAATGATGATGATGATTCGAAAACTTGCACGATTAAATTATAAGAAATCGACGCTTTTTTATATAGGATAGGGTAACAAACGAGCACACAGTTCACCTGATGGTAAGTGGTTGCTGTGGCCCACAGACATCTACATCTATCCTCGATAACGAATCAAAATGTAGATGCATTGTCACCCGTGAGCACTAAGATGAAATGCCTCGTTTCCGTTAAAAAGTGTCTCTGGTTCTCTACACTCACTATACGAAACACAGCATCATTAAGCTACTATATTACGCTAATATTCTGTGAGAGCGTGGTCCTTCCCCGGTTGAGCCGACCCATTCGTGCAACAACTATACTTCTAATATAACTGCATGGTTCTACCACGTATAAACGACGTGCTTCATTTTTTTTTTTCATTTTAAAATTGTTCTCGTAATAATCTGATTGTAAATAAATGTTCATTATTTTTTTATAAATAGCTTATCGATTTAAACAAATGTTTTAAAAATAATTAAATCGCGCTAATTAAAGTAGTAGGAATGTTTAAAGTTGAAATTGGCACTAAAAGGCTGGTAATTGGGTCATCCACCCTACAAAGCGTGAATATAAAATTTTAATCAGATGCGTGTAATCACTCTGGGAGCTTGTAGCAAACTAAACTCGCGGCCAACGTGTGGACGCGGCGACCAAACTCTGCCAACAATCCTTTGATCTTTTGTAAAAAACCGGCACCACACGGATCTCGCGCCAACTTGCGGGCCATCATTCCAATACATACCAATGAAGCCCAAACACCCCGTCTACACGTTGGCCAATGCTATTGGCCACTACATTCGCCACTGTGTTGGCCAACGTATAGAGGCGCCGTAACATGAGAAAATGAAGCATTGAAAATAGTGAGTTCGTTGTCCGTTGTGTCGGGGCATAGTACAACTGCAATGCCGCGCCGTCTTGGCCATAAAGCACCCAATCATTCATCAATCAAGAGAGCAATCATTGACCGAATCGATTCGAATGATTGTTTGTTGTTTGATATGTTTAATAATTTCGATGAGATCCGCATTGCCACCGCATACCAACATGTGACTTGTCTCTAAAACTTACTTCCTAATTTTTTCTTCATACTATTCTGGTTGATCAATAAGTTTTTGGAAATAGAATGCAACTCTGGGGTAAGTATATGGAAATGGTATTTTATTTTTTCCTTGGACTCGAAAAGGGCATCTACAGCACACATCACCCCATCGTCGCCGTCGTATTTTCTAACACGTAAATGCTTTTTCATGTGATTAAAAAGGTGAGAATCACTCGAAACTCGGTCCAAAGAACATGATGGATTCTGCATCAACTGAAACCTAGTAGTTCGGAGCGCCTGCAACATCAGATCGATGGGCAGGTGATAATGCCTATCATGTGAAATAGCACTCGAGCACATAATTTTCCTCGACGTTTGTTCTTTAGTACTTCGCTCAGTTTTTTGATCTCCGGTTATTATCTCTTCTTTACTTAAATAGTACATCATTATTATACCTTCCGCATCCCATAAGACAGAGGCCATCATTTTTCCAGCGCACGCCGACACCTTGAATCTCTTAGCTGGTGAGGAAAACGGTCTTTTACACACCTTGCTTTGATTTTCGTCTCCGGGTTAAAATGGTGAACCCATTTACGGTTACGAAACGAGCGCAAAAAGAATCTTTATCTTCTGCAATTATTGCTACATTTTGGTTTGAAATCTCAAATTTTGCTTTCTTTGGGCGTCTGTTAATTATTAGACAAATCTAGCGTGCAGCCACCTTTTTAATTTTAAGGTATGAGTTAAAATAAACTGAATTGACTCAAACGAAAACTTTAGAATCGCAGCTAAATAACGATTGTGGCCGCCCAAAGCGAGTGTCGTCATTACAGGCGGTTCTGCCGCGTTTAAATTTAATGCACTAGTATGCCACTGTATAATAAGACAAAGTATTGTCTGCCAAAGTAGACTACAGTTCTTCAAAAATACTTTTTGTAGAAATAAAATTCAGGCAGAAATATTTAATAACACGAAATTCGAGTTTCTCCATTATGCATACGAAGCAAATTCCCCCCAATGTGAATTTGAAAAAATAATTGGGCATAGTTTTTAATTTAGTTTTTTCTGACCTTGGTTACTAACGAATATAAGATTCGAAAAAAAAATAAAAAGCATTTTTATAACTCATTGATGGATGTCCTATTCCGAAAACTTATTGATCAACCTAATATTTTGAACTATTTTTCCGTAGATATAAACATCGTCATTGGAATATGATACTTCAAGAGATTGAACATAAAAAGAGTATTGCTTTATGGTTGACACCTCAAGCATGTCTGGATATTTGGACAACTTTAAAAACAACTAATAAAAAAGTTTACGACGATGAGAAAGTGTTGAAATATTTACTCTGCGCCGTGCTTTATTGCCGTCGACATATTACTGAAAATTCCTTTGTAACAAGAATATTGGCATCCGAGAAAATGAGCATAGAATCGGATGTAAATAATTTTCTTCGAGAATATAAGAGGGCTAAATTGGTACCCACAGAACTGAAATATGCCTCACCGGAACTTGGACCAAACTTTGTTAGTACATTTTTCTTTTAACTTTAAGTGTGGCAAGAAAAATCTTCTGCGGAAATAAATAAAATGCCAAGCCTAAATTCCATAGATTAGTGGGTGGGCAGCAGCACTATTTACTTTACTTATCCGAAGATATGGGTTCTACACAGGGTAGATCCTTTACCCTCAGATAATTAAAGTAAACTCGGTAGGATAAGTAAGCGTACACTACTCTCACCTATTCTACTTCTCTAATCTGTTTCTGCCCAGTTTACTTTACTTGGGACAGGTGAGTGTAGACGATGATCACCTATTTTATGCTTATCTATCCTTTACAGCGTGGTAAGGTAAAATCTTTAAAAGGGTAAAATAGCAAACTTGACGAAGTTTTATCATAAAAATGAACTTCCAAACATGTAAACGTTAAACTTTCAAGGCAGTAAGAGTAATTAGATAGGTATAAGTTCTTTTATATGTACGCAGTCAGAGTTGGTCGAATAGTCGTGTGGTGTTGACGTAAGAGAACCAGTGTCAGGTGCAGATCTAGAATAAAAGTTTGAAAAGTGTCAGAGACTAAAGTTTCACACATACCATTGCTTTATTTTAACATAAGATTTGAGTAAAGAACAAAATTATTCTTTAAAAACTATTTAGTTCCAAGTGAGGGGTGTCATGACGTCATAATTTTAAGATACCGCTAGATTCGCGCCTGTCTCGTGGGTGTATAAGAAATACCATAAAAAACTCATGGCTTCCTATAGATGACGGTATAACATTCACAAGCCTACTGCTGAATATAGGACTCCACCAATGAATGCCACAAGGCAGGGTCTGGAGTTATCTCCATCCAGCGACCTACTGCATCTAACTTACCAAGTCGTCACGCCATCTAATGAGCGGCTGCTTTCGCCTACCGGTACGAGGCTGCCACTTGATAACCTTTTTTCCCCATCGGCATCCGATTCTTCGAGTTATATAATCGGCCCATTAACACTTCAGCTTGGTAGCCTTTGGGATATGTCGATTGCTCTGGTTCTATAGAGTATCCACGTTACAAAGTCACGCGCAGAGAAACCCTGAGCATACCCTCTCCGTAGCTCGCTGAGCGACCTTGAGCTTTCATTTAGGGCCAGCAGTGCAGGACCATGTTTTGGACCTGAAATATATTATCATATATATTTCATCTACTGGCAACATGCAATGTTCGTACAATCTTGCTTTCAAGTTTTAGAGGAATGTATGGCTCTTGAGATATCTTCATACATCTCCTCCATCCCCTCATCGGGAATTACCGAGGTTGGAGTGTAAACCTATATGACCTTCAACGAATGCTGTTTGGTGACTCTAAATATAAAACATACACACACGCTCTCCCAATCTTTACAGTATTGTTAACGAGAGACTTGTGGACGATAGATCTGAACACTCCATGTGACGATAGTTGTTCTTCCCGTTGATTTTGAATGTTGCTGGTTTCAAGAATTACCGATTAGATAATCCTATAATACCCCAACTTGTCTATTTCTTTATCCAGCCGCAGAATCTTCTATACAGTCCTCGGGATGCGTGCGTTAAATGTATGTTGCCAAGTCATCTAAGGTGATTGCTACCGTAGACAAGAATAGCGAGGCCACTTGAAACTAGAGACGTTTCTTTAGGTCGTTGCTCAAGGGGGATATTTGCCAAAGTTTCTACCCTTATCATGCAAATTGGCAAATGCAGATTTTTATTTTTATGTTAAAGTTGTTATTATAAAGACACTGCTGCTTATTTTCTAGTTTTTTTCCGGGACAGTATGGAGTAGTGGATATTCTTACACCACCACTGCACTGTTGAAAATCGTATAAAAATCTTTTGGCCTTACCCGGGATTCGAGCTCGGGAGCAGCAGTCGCGTTTACAATTACTAGACCAATTACGCAATCAAATCGCGTTTTAGAAAAAATAATAGGTACACAAAGTGTTGTAAAAATCAAGATGTTATTATATTTGTGAATAAAACGTTCGACTAAAACCACACTCTCTCCCTGAATACTTTTACATATTCATAATATTATTTTCATAAAAAAACTGAATATTTTAGTGTTTGTTTGTTTTATTACGGGCAATGTACCTCCCACTGCTAGACCTCCTCTTATTATTAAAAGAGTTTAAGCCACTGCGTTGCTCCAGTGCCTATTGGCGGGCTTCCGTGAAGCCTTCACGTCCCTGAAATGTTTTATTCATCAGACATGCAGGTTTTCTTCCGACGTTTTCTCCGACAGCACGTAGTATATCAGCACTTAAAATTGCAGTTAACCACTTTTAGTAGTGCTAGTAGTTTAGGTTGCTCACTGTGAAATTAACGGCGAACCCTTAGCCCCTGAGCTACAACTGTTGAAGACTAACTGACACTGACAGAGTTATTATTGTCGTTTTTATATTTCAGGACACAAAGTACAATGTATGTTTTGAATGTGCTCTGCCTTTGAAGAATGATAAGAAATTATGTACCTTATGTAAAAATGTTTCTTTCTGCACCTCTACTTGTATGAGATTGAATACAGATAGAATAGATTGCCATCCATGTAGCGATTATTTAAGAAAAAAGTATTTTACTAATTCCAACGATTAAGTTTAGGTCTGACATCCCTTTTTAATTTAAGTATACAAATTATCACGTACGTATACACTTGATGTGAGAAATTATTTTTCGCAATTTTAGCATTCTTTTGTTAACTTTATATTTTTATTCAATAAAATTAATTTAAAGGATTTTAACGCTTTTAATTTTAACTTATTTTTACTTATTATTAGCCCCCGTGACCATGGGATGTTTACAGTAACCGATGGGGAAGAAAGGTTCCGGAGTGGCAGCCTCATACCGGTAGGCCTAGTGTAGGGCGACCCCCCACTAGACGAGTGACGACCTGGTAAGACATGCAGGAAGTCGATGGATGCAGGTGGCTTAGAACCGTGCTTTGTGGCATTACTTGGGGGAGGCCTGTGTTCAGCAGTTGACTTGTGAAGGGCTGTAATGTTGATGATGATGAAGAGGCAATAGAGGGGGACGAACCAGGAGAGGGGCAGTAACGTCGTCTACCAAGCGTTGCAACTGTAGCAAATATTCCTCCCATGAGGCAATGTATATGGGAGGCATATGTTCAGCAGTAGAATTTGTAATGGCTTTAAGGGTAATGGTAAGGGGTTTGAGCAAATAATATCACTTTTCCAAAACAATTATTCTGGCGGATATTTGCAGGCAAGCGGATGTCGGTTTCTTTATTAACGTTTATATATATAAAAATGATGATTTCAAGTTGATTTTGATACGTAAAGTCTTGTGTAATGTAATAAAGCAGCACGGGCCGCCGACGTACTGAACGGGGAGGGAACTATACGCAGGTGTTCCCATGTGCCAAAGTATAACTTCAAGCATTCTATTCATACAATAAAACTATGTGAGCAGTGCGGTTGCAAGTTGCAACCTCACTGCTCACTAGACTAACTATTACTATAGACTAATGTATATATGATAACACTAAAATCACGTGAATCTGAAGTACATACACACACAGAAAGAAACAGAAACATAAAGAAACGTTTTATGTCTAAATCGCCTGAAAAACCAGAGAAAGAAACTGCAAAAGAATATGACCGCGAAAGGTCAAAACAAGTACCAAAAAAAAAAGCCACACACCATAACCAGTTTCCTACGCCCATCGCAGCTGAATCTAAACAATCGAGCAATACCAACTGAAAATGTGAAAGATCTTTCAGAAAATTTATTAGCGCCTCTTCAACCTCTCTACGTTCCCCAAGCCGGCTGGTCACCGTGGAGGAGTCGGACCACCACCTCCTAAATCGCAATAAAAAACAATCAAACAAGATTAGAAATAAAAACATAAACAAAAAAAAAACAAAATTGCTATATAGCAAGTATTAATTTATCGGACAGCAAAATAGAAGAATTAAAATACGCTGTTATGTCAATAAAATGGGACATTATAGGTTTACGTGAAACAAGATGAGAAAATGAAGCAATAGAGTGTTCAATTAGGGAACATGAATAAAATAGGCGACTCACACGATAGGCAAATTGTTTATTTGAATAATCAAAATGTAAACTAAATTGGTGGTGATCGGGTCGCGAGCTATCGGCGAGTGACGGTCTCAGGCGTGGTGGTGAGAAAAACCCCCCGCGCTTCTCATACTCCCCGCGAACACCGTCGGTGCTGTCGTAACGGCGCCGTCATACTTCCGGCGCTGGAAATCTTAACAGCTTTAAAGAACTTTGGGCTTCGGTAGTAGGACGATTCTATTCAGGGCGCGCCGCACAATTCCTCTTGCAATGTCTATGTCTGCGACGCGTGTTAATCCGTCAGTTCCCGTGAAGAGTCTTCTTACACGTCCGAGACGCCAACAGAGCGGTGGAGCGTTTTCTTCTTTCAACAGGACTAGGTCGTCAATTTGTAGGCTCTCTTTGGACTTCGTGCGCCACTTCGTCCTTAACTGCAGCTCCGCAATGTACTCGTGGCTCCAGCGTCGCCAAAAGTGTTGTTTAAACTGCTCGATGCGCTGGAATCTGTCGAGACGATTGGCATCATGGGATTGTAGATACGGAGATGGCAGCGAGCTTAGTGGTCTACCAATTAAAAAGTGGCCCGGAGTTAAGGGATAATAGTCAGTAGGAGAGGAACTTAGTGGACATAGGGGGCGGCTATTAAGGATGCATTCTATTTGTGTGAACAAGGATGACATTTCTAATATGTGGCTAATATCCTAGCCGGTGGAATTTGGCTGACTTTACCCTCATCAGGCCATTGAAGTGAGGAGCGTATGCAGGCGAGATACAAAATTCAACGCCTGCGTTGCAGGCAAAATCAGCGATAGCTTTGGCGTTCCTTTGAAGCAACAACATAGCTTCCACCATTGTCGCAGAATATCAGCTTTGGTAGCCCTCTCCGCGAAACAAAGCGTTTTAAAGTTAATATAAAAGCATTCTTGGATAGCTCACTAACAGCCTCCAAGTGGATGCACTTATACCTAAAACATATGAAAATACACAAATAACATTTTGTAATTTTACAACCACGACCCTTGCGATCCGTGATCATAAATGGCCCAGCGAAATCAGTCCCTACTGTAATAAAAGGAAAGTCTGGCATTGGTCTTTGAGCAGGTAGATTGCCCATTATTGTTTTTCATAGACTGACCCTTAAAACGCCTACATACGGTACAATTATGCACAGTACGTCTAGCCAGACTTCCTCCACCTATGGGCCAAAAACGCGTTCTAATAGAAGCTAGTAAGGTTTGGGGCAATAGATGTAGAAGCTAAAGAAAGTTTGGTAAAATGGTGTTTAGGGCTTAACAACATGGGATGCGTCATGTCAAAACTATTCAGAACTATTCAGAAGCCTGAATACGACCTCCTACTCTTATCACTCCTTCATGTAAAAAGGGATTCAGTGCCGAAATGTGCGACTTGGAACTAAGAAAATTTCCCTTTAATAATAAATCGTATTCTTTAGGGAATGCCTCTAATTAGGAAATATAAACTAATGAGTAAAGAGCTTTATTAAGCTCGGTGGTAGTTAAGGAACCTGTAGCTTTAGTTTTAGAACGTTTACAGTTATTAACAAATCTATGTACATGGGCTAAAATGTGTTGTAATTGTTTTAATTTAGAATATTTATTAAAGTTAATTTTTGATTGATAATTATCACAAATAGCAACTGGATGTGCCTTAACTTCTGGCAAATTCTTCATCCCAATAATAGTCTGCGACTGTATAGAAGGCCACTCGGGCTCAGGCAACAATAAAAACATAGGTCCATACCACCACATTTCACATGCAGCGATTTGTTGTGGGTTAACGCCACGGGATAGTAAGTCGGCTGGGTTATGTTCTGTAGGATCGTGGTACCATGAATTAGCGTCAGTCAACTCTTTAATGGCGGCGACTCTGTTGGCAACGAATGTTTTCAAGTTAGAAGAACCGCAGCGCAACCAACTAAGAACTACGCTCGAGTCAGTCCAATAGACATGACGCGATATTTTATGTCGTAAGGCTTTGTCACAGTTGACCTCATTTCAGCTGCAAGAAGAGCACCTGAAAGCTCCAAACGAGGAATTGTAGTAGGGCTGGATGCTGGGGCAAAGCGAGATTTCGCACATGAAATACTTCTTTATTTGTAGATCGAAGGTAGTAGAAGGTAATAAGGCAAAAACAGTGGATTTCAACAGAGACTGGATATTGAATAAAACTATTATTTACGGTTTTTATCGCGTTTAATTACTTTAATTTGTTTTTACTATCCCGACGGGTGCTTTACAGCACCCATGGTCACGGGGGGGGACTGAGATGTTTGACGTCCCAATGTCATAGTTAGTCCAGCTACCTTCAGTTTTTGAATATTAATTTTTGGTCCGATTTACGCAAAACGAGCTTATAGTATCATGAAGTCTTGCAGTGGTATGCTTGGGTTTGGGTTTAATTGTGTTAATTATAGGATCCCAAGCTGCTGACAGCACCCATCCATCTTCTCTATTGAAATTTGGATGTTTTTTAATTTCAATAGCCCCGCGTATCATCCTTGGTAGGAATCGGTGTTCTTTTGCGAGGATTTGTGGTTTATCAAATCGAATGTAATGGTGGGGACGATCTTGAACATGTTCGCAGACTGCAGATTTCCCAAGTCTACAGTCTGCGAATCTGCAAATTTCAATAGAGAAGATGGATGGGTGCTGCCAGCAGCTAACGTCGGGATAGTAAAAACAAATTAAAGTAATTAAACGCGATAAAATCCGTAAATAATAGTTTTATTCAATGTGTAGTGTTCGCGTAAATTTAAGAAATCATTAAGAGACTGGATATTCTATTGATACCTATATTTATGTGAAGAAAGACATTTAAGTCCTTCAACAAAAGGTCTCCAAACATCGACGATTTCCTTTGGAGCGGGCTCATCCCAGTCCAATTTGAGAGACCATAAGGTCTGAATTAAAATTTTGGGAACGATAGTGGACAAGGATAGGAGCCCCAAGGGATCGAAAATCTTGAAAGTTGAAGAAAGAATAGAGCGCTTAGTGATGACCTCAGACTGATCCACTGCAATGGGAAGGTTAATGCTGTCGGATGAAGGACTCCAATTTAGGCCCAGCGTATTAGTAGACTGACTCAATGTCAGATTGCCGGATGACTGGACAACGTCTGAAGGCAGTAAAGAAGGTAAGTTGGATCGGTACTTACGTAAATTAAAACCAGCCCTAGGAAGAGTCTCATGCGTTGATTTCTGTATAGACCGTAATTGATCTTCATCATCGCTAGAAGTTAGTAAGTCATCATTATACATGTCCTCCTGTATGACTGCCTTAATCACGTCATCGTCACACTCCTCGCCCACTTGCCAGAGACACCTAGTGGCAAGGAAACTAGCGCTAGCAAATCCGTAGGTGACCGTGTTAAGCCTGAGTGTTTGTAATGGTTTGTCCTTCGCATCACGCCATAAAATCAGCTGTAAGTTTCGGTCAGAGTCATTTACTAAAACCTGCCGGAACATTTTTTCAATCTCCGCTGACAACACATAAAGATGTCGCCGGAACCGGATGAGGATATTGAAAAGAGAGTCTTGAACTGTATGGCCTATTATTTGAACGTCGTTTATAGACAAACCAGATCAGGTGCGAGCTGATGCGTCAAAGACGACGCGTAGACGTGTTGACTCACTGTCTTCACGAATGACAGGATGATGCGGAACAAAATAGGCAAGCTCAGGTCGGTCTACCTCAGATATTTCTAGGTGTCCTAGTTTGTGATACTCCTCAATGAAGTCTACATAGGCGGACTTAAGTTCGAGTTGCTTGAGAAAGCGACGTTCCAGGTTTATAAATCGCCGCCTGGCCATGAAATAGGAAGTGCCTAGGCAGTCTGGTTCGTCGATCAATGGCAGCATGACACAAAAACGACCTTCTTCAGTGCATTTTGTGTGCTGTAAAAAATGTTGTTCGCAAGCTTTCTCTTGGTCCGTAAGAAGGGGTTTTTGGGGCAAACTTTCAAGCTCCCAAAACCTCTTTAAATCATTGTTAAGCTCAACTAAAGTATTGTTGTTTTCCATACTTACAAAATTACTTTTCACTGGGGAATTTATATTGAGATTGTCATTTTGAATATAATGCATGGGACCTGCGATAAGCCATCCTAATTTAGTGTCATGTAGAATAGGATTTCCTTTGCCTAAAGAGTGCTGTTTGGTACCAATAATGGACCAAAATAGGTCAGCACCGATGAGCACTCTTATGTCAGACGGCTCATAAAAGCTGGGGTCTGCTAATTCAAAGGACTTCAAGTTAAGGTGTGTAATAGACACAAGAGACTTAGGTATCTTGCCTGATATTTGGAGTATGTCTAAACATGACGCTGAAAGAACCTACTTTTGAATGAGTTCGAACATTGCAACGTTCAGCATTAAGCTTGACAATGGTGTTACATATGCCGACTACATTCCTAACATCGGATGTGGAAGAAGTTAAATTTAACTTTGATTTAAGTGCTTCTGTAATAAAGCTAGATTGACTGCCGTTGTCTAAGAGAGCTTTAGTGGTAATGTAATTGTTTGTTGTGGGATTAAAAATATCAACCAAAGCCGTACATAATAGTATCTCTGAAGCAGAAACAGCTGACATCGAAACTGGCTTAGAGACTGTAACATTAGTGACTGCCACATTGGTATCAGAATCCGTAGGTTTGTGTAAAAATGTATTGTGACGTTTTTTGCATATTCTGCACGTTCCTGGAAGCTTGCATGCGCCTGTATTATGGCCTTTACGCAAACAGTTGGGACACAACTTTAGCTCGGATACTAATGAAAGTCTATCATCAATAGATTTCGATTGAAATTGTGAGCACTCATAATTACGATGACCTTGACTACAGAAAATACACTTGTGAGACGCGGTTGATAATGAGTCGCCCTGCTCAGCGCTAACGAAAGACTTAGTATGAAAAACGGGATTTTGTTTGATGCCTTGATTGTGATTCGGGTTTGACTTTATACTTTTTTCTTGTTTATTGCGGTAAACAGACTCCAAAACTTCTGCACAGCGCTTAATAAAAGTTATAAAATCATCTGGGCTAGGCATATCGGAACCATTAACATTAGCTTGAATGCATTCCTCCCATTTAACACGCGTATTGCTGTCTAATTTCGCTGAGACCATGAATACGATCAGGGTATCCCAATGATCAGTTGGTTGTTTTAAAGTATTTAAAGCACGTAGGTTTTCTGTGACGTGGTCTACTAGAAATCTTAATGACTTGTCAGACTCACGCAACGGCTCAATATTAAACAATGATTTCAAATTATTATTTATTAATTGACAAGTATTATTAAAACTCTCGCAAAGAAGACTCCATGCCTCAGGATAATTACTGTCGCAAACTTCTAATTACATATTACACGAGCAGCTTCAGGTTCTAGATAGGAATTTAAATAATGAAATTTGTGTATATTTTATTTTTGTATTATTATGTATCAGAGAACTGAACGTATCACGAAATTCCAACCATTTGTTGATCGTACCATCAAACTTATTAATTTTAATGACTGGTAAACGAAAGCCAATAACTTCGTGATCATCTTCATCAGCTGTGTTAATACTGATGTGCTGTAGCGACGACTTTTTTGTCGTACTGCTTACGGAAATAATTTCCTGAGCCAATGCGATCGAATTGTGGAAAGCTTGTTCGATAACTACTCTGGTATCCAATTCTAAGCTTAAACTATTTTCTCCAATGCTAATGATTTCACTTATCGAAGTCAAATAAAGTCTCAAGTTTAACTAATCGCTGTGATAGCACGCTAACCTCCGTAGGAGAAAGCTTTTTACCTTTTAATTCTTCTAAATTGTTATTAAATTTCGTAACACGGCCTCTAATTGAAGCGCGTTTTAAATTAAGAGATTTGTACTTTGCCTCCACACTGGCCAAGTTAACGCGCAAATAGTCAAAATCGCAATGTAATCAAAACAACTAGTTATGTGCTGTACCTACTAATCAAATAAATAAGCATTGCATACGAATACGCTCCCCGCTTTGTAGCCACTGTGACGGGAACCGGTTTTAAATCAGCAGAAGTACGGTGAAAGGTGGGATGGATGACCCGCACCGCTCTCGGCCTGGCAACACGACGTGATCCCGCAGTGCTTGCAGCACAGAACACTAATACCCTTGGCTTGCAGTGACACGGGATGCGATGATAGCTTCGAGCGACCGCTGGGCCATAGCTGAAATTGATTGTTGGAATGCTTTGTAGATATCTACGTACATAAAATAATAACGGAAAGCAAAACTGATTGAAAGTTTACTTGATTTGTGAAAATAATAGTTTAATTAGCGTAATATAGGGCTTAGCGAATGATTATGCTATAGTGAATTGGCTATTAAGTGATAACTAATTTATTTGCGTGCATAAACAGCTAACAGTGGATAGCGAGAAGTTAATTTACTTGCATTAAGAAGTTAAGCTCAAATTTTTGCGTAGCTATGTACAAAATACAAACGTTTAAAGAAATAGGTTCAGCTATTTAAATTCTAACTATTCAACAGTGGGCACCAATTAATTACATGCTAGTAAAGACTTTCAAGTCGTAAATAGGCGCAATGAATGCAAATTATAGGCGGCTTGAAAAATAGCACTGGTTAACTAGCAAATGTTGCGGCGAAATATATAGTAATGATAATTAGCTATTAAGAAATAAGTGTAAATAGGTGATTTTAACTCGTTAGGTATGTAGATTGTAGGTAGGCTTAACTAGGTAATTCTTTTAGGATTGGATTAATAGGTATTTTATTTGGTAGGATTATTGAGTAGGAATAGTTTGTTTAGATTAGCAGTTTTAATGCGAGAGGGTATAGGATAGACAAGGAATATAAAAGATGTTGCTTAAGAATGGGTAGGTAAGGTAAGGCACCAAAAATAGGCTTAGACTCCTTGTTTCTCTGTTCACACAAATAAAATTTTTAGGAATAGTGGGACACGAAGAGGTTAAATAACAGGAACGGGCTCGCTTTAAGCAGACAAAACCGCTGCTGTGGCGCGTAGACTCCGCTGGCCCTCAGCTTGGCCGGTTCTCAATAGCTGCCCTCTTGTCTTCTCTCCGCTTCAGATGAATTCTTCGTTTCCGCTTCGTTGTTCTTAGGAATCGGGATGGTACGCCGATTTAATAATCTTCGTAGGAGATGTAGTAGATCAGCGCGGCTTCTATTGTTGGTAGCTCGTGGTACTGGCGTTTGCGACGTTGTAAGCGCGTTGTAAGTGCCACGCCCTTTGACCGTACTACGCGGCGGGTTCAGAGTTCGTTATTTTAATTTATCACGGTCACCACTATGTTCAATTAGGGAACATGAATAAAATAGGCGACTCACACGATAGGCAAATTGTTTATTTGAATAATCAAAATAAAAACTAATTTCGTTGTGATCGGGTCGCGAGCTATCGGCGAGTGATGGTCTTAGGGGCGGTGGTGAGAAAAACCCCCCCGTGCTTCTCGTACTCCCCCGCGAATACCATCGGTGCTGTCGTAACGGCGCCGACATAGAGGAACACACCGATTTTATCTTATTTCATACATTGGGACGAATGGAAGAAATGGGGTGGGATTCTTGATTAAAAAACATTTAAAGAATAATATACCTAGTAAATAGAAAAAAGTTTCTCGGATCGAGTAGCGTTACTTGAAATACAAACATCTGATAACGCTAGCTCTACCTGGTCACTCGTCCAATCATACGCCCCCACAGAGCAATGCACTAAAGAAGACATAGAGATTTTTATACAACAATGCAATCAGCCTTTCACACGAAAAATATAATTTTATTTGGAGATTTTAATGCAAAAATTGGGAAAGCTCAGAAAACGAAGGAAAGAATATTGGACAATACGCACATGGAAAAAGAAGCTCACATGGCCAGAGATTAGTTGAATTTGCACTCGAAAATGATTACTACTTCATCAACAGCATGTTCCCATACAAACTACACAAAAAATGGACATGGCGATCCCCAAATAGTCAACATTTTAACGAAATTGACTACATATTAACAAATCAACCGACCAATATAAAGAATTACGATATAATAAAAAATTCAAACTTTAATTCTGATCACAGGATTTTTAGATGTGAAATATCATTGACCTCAAAACCAAAAATAAGGAAACTAAACTCTGCCATCTACACTAGAGAATCAATAGATATTACAGAAGACAACGCTAGCTACTGGAGAATTAAATTTATAGGAGCGATTAGTACACAAACAGAGGTTCAAAACCAATATGATAAGTTAGAACATGAGTTGCAAGAGTTTCTGAAACAGCTGAAACAGAAAAAGAAATATGTAAACAAATATATAAACGAAGTAACAAAAGATCTCTTAGAATGGAGAAAAGAGTTATACAAGAAGAAAAGAACAAAATAATTAAAATGTGAAATATGTAACAAGAATAAGCAAAAAAATTAACAGAAATATTACCCAACAAAAAAGAAGAATACGACAAAGAACATTCGAAAAATTCATAGGTAAGACAGGGACTCTACGTAAAGCTTATAAAGAATTGAGTGACAAGTCAGAGTGGACAGGAAAACTGAAAAACAAACAGGGAATTATGCAATCACGACGTCCTGATATTATAAACGAAGCTATACAGTTCTATAAAAGGCTCTACACTACCACAGATAGCAGTTGCTCCCTCTTAAGTGAAAAAACAGACGATTATAATACAGTGACTGCAAACAAAGAAACACCAGTCATTCTCAGATCAGAAATTGAAAACGCAATAAAATCTCAAAAAACGACAAGACCCCAGGAAGTGAAAATATTGCTAACGAAGTTCTTAAAGCGCTAATCGCTACACTTTTGGAACCTCTTCAAGCATTGTTCAATAACATACTTAGAATCGAAAACACACCGGATCAATGGTCATAATCTACAATCATAATACTGTTCAAAAGAGGAGATAGAAGTGATCTAGGGAACTATAGACCAATCAGTCTCATGTCAAATTTATATAAAATTTTTTCAAAGATCATATTAAGGGGAAATATAACCTCAAATGGCTTAGCAAGATCCTCCGTTATGCCGAAAATATTGCAGCATTAATTTTGAAATAAATATATATTAAAGTTGAGGATAAATGTTAAGGACTATGTTAGACGAAAACACGATTCCGTAAAAATTTCTCGATAGAAAATAAATCCAAAGTTACCTCCAAAATAAACAATAAACCGCTGTTATTCATAAAATACTTATAAGATCATGAAACTTTGCATACTAACTGAACTAACTATAAAGCAGTGCTTATGTTATTTACTTTTTTTTAAATACCATTATTTTCACTGTAAAAAAGAAATTACCTAAACTATATGCCTCTTGAAGCTTGCCCGGTCAGTTTCGCTTCGGCCTTTGGAGGGGGAGGTTGTGTCGCTTACGATCAGAATAAACATTACGCAACAGGACGACGTAAAATTAAAATGGGAAATAACCGTTATAAAAATAAGAAGCGACTAGTTTGGCGTTAAGAAACAGGCATAAATATGATAAACCTAATGAATTAAGTATCTAACGACCTATCTACTTACAGTATTAGTGATTACAAACATGTCGGTACATAGCATACGACGCGCGGGGGAAGTGGGGGCGAAATTAGAATTTGAGCTGACTTACTATATCCTCTTAAGATAGGATAACAAAGAGTCTAGATGAAAACCAACCGCGGGAACAGGCAGCTTTTCGCAAAAGTTACTCGACTGTAGATCACATACAAGTTATAACTCAACTTATTGAAAAAGCAAAGGAATATGGGAAGACGTTATACAAGGTGTCTCAAAAGAAAGTTCACATTTAAATCTTTTTTTTAAAAGAAAAGTCTTAGCTTTATTGAAAAAATGTTTATTTTATATTGAAGTACACTGTTTGGGAATTTATTTTTTAAAAATAACATTGTCCAAATGTAAACCGTTGCGCTCTCGGCATTCATTTAGTCGGGCACTAAAATTGCCTATGACAGCTCGGCAGGTAGTCTCCGTGATGGCTGCCATTTCATGACGGATATTTTCTTTTAATTGTGCCAGGGAAGTCGGTTTATTAGCGTAAACTTTTGATTTGACATAACCCCACAGGAAAAAATCCATAGGCGTTAAATCGGGACTCCGTGGAGGCCAATTTATGTCACCTCGCCAGGAGATTAATTTGTTCGGAAAAATTTCTCGAACTCGAGGCAGAGATCTGTTGGACGTGTGTGAAGTTGCTCCATCCTGCTGGAACCATGTTCTTTGGTTGTAACCAGGAAAGTTTTGCAGTTGGGGTACGAAAAACTCGTCTAACATCTCCACATAACGCTCTGAATTCACTGTGAGTGTGCGTCCCCTTCCATCTTCAAAAAAGTAAGGGCCGATAATTCCTCGCGCCGACATCGCTGCCCATACGGTGACTTTGGGTGAATGTAGCGGTTTCTGATGTTTTTGTTTTGGGTTGGTTGCACTCCAGTAACGACAATTTTGCTTGTTTACATGCCCATTCAGGTGAAAATGGGCTTCATCGGAAAACAAGATGTTGGTGAACGTTGGAAAGCGCTCAATCATCTGATTTACAAAGGCAAGCCTCTGACCAGCATCTTGAGGCTTCAGTTCTTGCACTAACTGAATTTTGTACGGGTGCAGCTTTAAATCTTTGTGTAAAATGCGGCATAATGAAGATCTGTGCACATTTAAAGCAACAGCACGCTTCCGAATCGAGAGGTTTGGATCATCTCGAATAGACTGAGTAACACTGTCCACGTTTTCGGCTGTTCTTGATGTTCTTGGTCGCCCAGATTTTGGTTTCTCCAGAGTTGACCCAGTCTCTTCAAACTTCTCAACCCATTTTGCAATGAGACGAGTGCTAGGCGCATCATTTAAGTGACGAATATGTCGAATACTGCAGAATTTTCTACGCGCTACAGTCGCCGAATTACCGTTTTTGTAAAACTCACGTACGCACAACGCACGGTCCGCACCAGAGAAACGCTCCATAGCGACTAAATTCCCAAGGGCCAGACTACCGACTGACATACCCCCCGCGCCCCTCAGAATAGTTGCTTTCGCGTAATAAGATAAGCAAATGTGAACTTACTTTTGAGACACCTTTTATATGTGTTTTATAGACTACACAAAAGCATTCGATTCTTTACAATTCGAAGCTACATGGATATCACTTATAAAACAAGGTGTCAATCAGAAATATATTAATATAATGACGAGATATACTCACCACCCAAAAAAAGCAAGGCAGTCAAATTTTCAGAATAGATTTAGTATCAACATGTGGTCAGGAGTCATAAATGGAGAAATGATTGGGCCCTTTGAATTGTCGTCTAGGTTGAACGGGTCCCAGTACCTGAATTTTCTACAAAATAATTTAAATGGTTTATTGTTTGAAGTTAATTTACAAACGAGGAGGGATATGATATTTCAAAATGACGGTGCTCCTTGCCATTTTGAAAGACAAGTGAGGGAGCACCTCAACAGAACTTTCCCAGGAAGGTGGATTGGGCGTGCAGGGCCAATCGAATGGCCTGCACGCTCACCAGATTTAAACCCTATAGATTTTTTTATTTGGGGATTCTACAGAGAGATGGTGTATGCTAGAAAAATTAATTCGTAAAATGAATTAAAGGAAAAATTGAGACAGTGCGCAGAAAAAATCAAAGAATATACGAATGCTTTTCAAAGACTAAAAGCAAATTTTTTAAGACGATGTAGACTGTGTATCGAAGTTAATGGCCGCCATTTCGAAAATTTACTTTAAATAAATTTATCTTAAATTATTTACTACTTTTATTATGAATCTTGAAATCATTTGTCCAGAACGTAGTAAAATGATACCTTGTTGTCTATAAATTTTAAACAATAAGTAAAGACACTTGATGTTATTTTTGCTAACCTGAAGCATTTACTATCTTAGTTTAGCCCTAGAAATGATAAAAAGATTTTTTAAATCAAATTAACTGTTCAGGTAGTTTCCTGCCTGAGTGACTTCAGAAGTCTGTAACAGAAAAACTGGCCTATTAAGTGTCATTTTTTTAATGTTATTATGAAAGATTAAGGTACTGCCAAGTTTTTAAAATTAATTAGAAAGTATGAAATCATTTATTACTATTTTTCATTTAATGTTGAAAATTCAAGCCCCACTCTCCTGACAGAAAATTTTTAAGGTTAGATTAAAATTATTGTATCTTCGGTGAATGTTAGGAAGCTAATCATTATATGCATAATAGGGCAACTCATAAGGATCATGCTACAAACAAAAAAAACTTGGAAAAAATTTCACAATTACATTTTTTTAATGTTAAGCTGTTTAGGATGAATATTTTCAAAAAAAAAGGGTAAAAAAATCATAACTCGAAAACTACAAAAAATCGCGTAACATACATAGGGTATTTTCGGATACCCCTAGGTGTGAGGAATCAAAAAAAAAATTTATAACCTCACTGTTTGGACCACCCTGTATATGTATATTGTGAGCTTTATTAAGACTACCTTAAGTAGATGACTAACTTAAGGAATAATTTTAATGTTATAATTTAATAATACTTACGCGTATTAATACATTATAATATTAAAATTACTAGGGGCGAATTTCGACCCCATTGTTTCTACTACTTTCTATAGTTTATTTATTGTAGGTTACCTAAAAATCAGACTTTAAAGGATATTATATTTATTTATTTATTTAACATATTATACATGATAAAAAGGATATAATATATGGAATATATATATGGAAGTACTTTTGTAAGAACAGGTTGTACCTGGCTTCCCACAAGAAACAGTGCTGCCATTTCCAGATTTGAACCAAAAGAATTTAAACTTAATATAATAATTTATAATCCCTGGGTCATGTTTTCATAAAATTTTCCTAGAAGCTTCGTAATATAACACGTCCACATATTGCGAAAAAAATTCAGACTAGGCGGAGATGACGATTGGGCACAGAGGCGTAAATCCCTTTGCCTTGAATATTAAAAAAAATTGTTCCTTCCGAGCTTTTGACATCAATCAAATTTATTAAAACAAATCAAAATAATCACAAAAATACGCGGGAATTGATATCTTTCATCAAAGTTTTAAATCACTACGTTTTACCTATAATATTTTATTCTTCTGCATATAATTTAAATTATGTACTTTTAAAAATAACGCGATTTTTTAAATTTTATGAAAGTTGCATATTTTACACCGTTAATTAAAATCGCACAAATGGCTACTGCTGCAAAGAAAATTAAATTGTCTTCATCATCATCAAAAGATGAAAAAACAGCAAGCATTACTGATTTTATGAACGAGATACAAAAGAAACGGGAGGATACAGCGGATTCAATTTTAAACTTTAATTTTAATAAAAAACGTGTGCGTATTATATCTCAAGAACAGCTGGTTCCGGACTATTGCGAAGGCATTGTTTACTGGATGTCCAGGGACAGTAGAGTTCAGGATAATTGGGCATTCTTATTCGCACAAAAACTAGCCCTCAAAAATCAAGTTCCGCTACATGTGTGTTTTTGTTTGATTGCAAAATATTTGGATGCCTCTGTGAGACAGTTTCATTTTTTAATTAAAGGTACAGTAATTGTTAAAAACACCAAAACTACCTAAACAATACATAAAAAAATTCTAGTTATAAATGAAGGTAGGAAGGAATAGGAATAGGAAGGAAGGATTTTATCATTTAACTTATTTTGTTTATAACACATGTATTCATAACCACTATACTGCTGAACCATTGTGATTTACTGGAGCCAACAACAATATTTAAAAATATACTTGTACAAATTTTGTTGTTATACAGGAAACTGTAGGAAATGAGCCGTGGTAGCTCAGATGGTGAGCGCTTGCTGTAAATTACACAGTATGCGACCAAACAGGGTTCGGTTCCCGCCGGCACCAATGAAATTGTTATTTGCAATTTTAAGTGCTGATTTACCATGTACTCGACGGTAAAGAAAAACATTCTAATTCTGATTCATGTCTGAAGAATAAGAAAAAAAATATTTGGAAAACATGTGAAGTTGCCAACATGCATTGGGACAGCGGGGCGGACAAATCCTTGCCCTAAAACCCTCTCAGAAATGTGTGGGAGTCCTGTGCCCAGGAGTGGAACATATATAGGCTGTAACTTTAACTTTTTTTCTTCTTTAACAGGAAACTATTTTTCCTTTAAATTATATTTAATCTCTTAAAAAGTTATAAGTTAAATCAAAACAATATGTTCTTGCAGGTTTAGAAAAAGTTGCTGCAGAATGTAAAAAATTAAATATACCATTTCACTTGCTGGAAGGGAGTGGTGCTGATGCTCTACCACAATGGATCATAGACCATAAAATTGGGGCAGTAGTTTGCGATTTCAATCCGCTTAGAACACCCCTGGGTTGGTTAGAAGGTGCTAAAAAGAAATTCAAGAAAGATGTCCCTCTAATACAGGTACTATTTTTTTTATAATAGTAAAGTGACAAATGAACTCACAGTCCTTCTGAATGATGAGTGGCTAGTGCAATCTATGAAGGCCTGTAGCAAACTTCAAACCAAAAAGTCTACAGATGCATTGTCACCTCTGAAGCCTACAGGAATGGCTCACAGCCTGTAATTATACTGGTTAGAGAGTATTGCTATTTGATAGGAGAAATAGTTAAGTGTGGAGCCTACCCAGGTGTACACCTAGGCAGAAAAAGGAGTCCTACCTTCATTTAAAATCTTATATATAAAAATCAATTGCTGTCCGTTAGTTTCGAATAAACTCAAAAATGGCTCAACTGATTTGAATGATTTTTTTGTGTATTTGAGTGGGTGGTTTAAAAACATAATTGGACCCATTAGATGGTGTTGTTGTCGAGATGCAGAAATCATGCGTGCATTAAGATAAAACATTTTACGATCTTCTTCATTGCCTTTACTTTAACTTGTTACAGTAAGTTACACATCCCACTGCTGGTTACAGGCCATCACTCATTTTTGTGAGGGCTTACTGGTTTGGTTCGGTGGTTGAGAGTTTGCTAGATTTTTGAGTTGATAGGTTTCATTTCGGTTTAAAGAAATTTATTTCTCATAAGAACATACAATGGTTCACTTAAAATGAGATACAAAGTAAATATATACTAAAGTAAAACTATCGCATCTACCTCTAGTGCTGGAGGTGTTATAGTTTTGAGCTTATTTACTATGAGATATAAGATTAAGATTATTTACTATGTCAGAAAAGATTACACTGTATGTACGTATTTCCTAAGTTTACTTTTAAACAATTTTATGTTATTGCAATTTTTTATGTCATCTGGTAGTTTATTGAACAGCTGTGCTCCCTCAAACAACAAAGTTTTTTTGCCATAATTAGTTCGTGTAGTTATTAATTGTAGTTTATTTTTACTTCTTAAGTTGTGTGTTGTTGTTTTTTTATGTAATTGTATGTTTGATTGAATAGAATTAGTGGTAATGTTTTTTATTAGAATGCAAGTGCAATAAATGTATAGTTGTGTAAGGTTTAGCAAGTTAGTTTTTTCGTATAGTACTTTTGTTGGTGTTAGATAATGATAGTGGAATAATGTTTTGATAATTTTATTTTGTGTCCTTTGAAGTGGATTTAGATTTGTTTTAGCAGCTGATCCCCAACTATAACAACAATAGTTAATAAAGTGCCGATAAAAAAGATTTTTGATTTTTATAAAGCTGACTATAACAAAATTAACAAAGATTTAGCAGAAAACTTTAACATAATTGAAAACCAAGTAGATGAAATGTGGCTATCATTTAAAAATCAAATACATACATCACTTGAAAATTGTGTAAAAAGATCATAGAAAATAAATAAATCAAATAAGAAACCTTGGATAAATAAGGAAATTTTTGATTTAACAAAACGGAAAAAAGAGTTATGGAATATATATTATATTATTAATAAAACAGAAGATTCGTACCGAAAATTTAGAAATATAAATCATAAAATTATTAAACTGTCAACATATAGAAGAGCTCAATTTGAAACAAATGTCATAGACTCTGGACAACTTAATTCTAAAGTCACCATTCCTAACATGCTTAAAACCGAGTCACAAGAACTTGTAGATGAACCACAAAAAATCGCGGAGCTGTTTGCCGATCAGTTCGTTACTAGCTATGTAAGAGAACCAGATGGACCAATTCCCTCCATAAATATGCAAACAGTAATAAACTCAATTGATGACGTAAAATTTACAGCCAAAATCGTACTAAAGACCTTGTTAACCTTTGATGATGCTACTGCTACTGGTCCTGATGTAATACCATCTATATTACTAAAGCGATGCTCATCATTGCTTGCCGAACATATATCAAGCATTATGAACAAATCCATGCAGGATGGACGCTTACCCGCTGATTGGAAGAAAGCTACAGTCGTACCTATTTATACAAACGGCGATAAGATGAGACCTAGTGATTACAGACCAATAATGATTTCTTATATTTACGCGAACACTATACATTGATTAAAACTACTTTTACGGATTTTATCGCGTTTTATTTATATTAATTTTAATACCCGACGTTTCGGGTGCTTTCCAGCACCCATGGTCACGGGGGACTGAGGTGACTGACGTCCCGATGTCAAAGTTAACCCGGAGTACCTTCAGCTTTTTAATTATTGTCTTTGGTCCGATCTACGCAGAATGAACTAACTGTATTTTGAAGTCTTGCAGTGGTATGCTTGGGGTTTAGTTTTAATTTTATTAATTATAGGATCCCAAGCAGGTGGTAGTACCCAGCCTCCTTCTCTATTGAAATTAGGATGTTTTTTAATTTCAATAGCCTCACGTATCATCCTTGGTAGGAATCGATGTTCTTTCGCGAGGATTTGTGGTCTATCAAATCTGATGTAATGGTTGGGGCCATCTAGAATATGATCGCAAACTGCAGACTTTCCGGAACGTTGATGCTTCACATCAGCTATGTGTTCTTTTACACGGGTTCTAATTGATCTCTTTGTTTGCCCTATATATGAGAGACCACAATCACAATCAAGCTTGTACACTCCTGCATCTTGTAGAGGAATATGACACTTGACGGATGGTAAGAACTGACTAATCTTCTTCGGCGGCTTGTAGAATGTTCTAATAGAAGCTCGCTTCAAGATGTAGCCAATCTTGTCTGTGACACCTCTGACATACGGTAGTATAGCAGGCACACGCTCGACTGTGGCCGGCTTCACTCGGTCACTGTGACGGAGGCGCGGGACCCGAAGCTTGTTGTCGTGCTCTCTGAAACAAAGATTTGCCCACGGTAGCTAACTGTGAAGGATGATGGTGAGATTCACCATTTAAGTATCGGTTTGTATGGGTCTTTTTTCTATACACAGTATGACCTAAGGTGTTGCTAGGATTTCGGATGACTAACACATCTAGGAAAGCTAAGGAATTATTTGCCTCTAACTCCATAGTAAATTGAATTTTAGGGTTTATGGAATTAAGATGTTCTAAAAATGCAGTTACTTTGTCTGATGGTAAAATTGTGAAAGTATCGTCTATGTACCGCTTGTAGAACCTTGGGGTAACAGGTGCAGTAAGGAGGGCTTGCTCCTCAAAGTCTTCCATGTATATATCGGCGACAATGGGAGATACAGGTGAGCCCATCGCAACACCATCTACTTGCTTGTAAAACTCTTCCTTCCACAATAGATAGCCAGATGTAAGGCAATGTCTTAGTAGTACTGCATATTCTGGTGGCATGTTATTTTCATCTAGTTTCCTAGTTATAATTGAGATGCAGTCTTCAACAGGTAGGCATGTAAATAGAGACTGAACATCAAAACTGACCATGGTTTCATTGTCAGCAAGACGTAGGTCTTTTATCTCACTGACAAAATGGTACGAATCCTTAGTATGTGCTCTTGTGTGTCCTCTGAGTGGTGATAATATTTTGGCTAAGTGTTGATCTGTACGTTGGCGAATCGATTTGACTCACTATTGGACGTAATGGAGCGTTAGGTTTGTATATTTTTGGTAACCCATACAACTTGGGAGGTTTTGCACACGAAGGTATCATCGAATTGACGTCTAGATTCAATTTCTCGGAGTATTTCTTAATTAGATCGCTAGTTGTTTTAAGCGTATTAGTTGTAGGGTCTGTTTTGACCTTACGGTAATGGATACGTCGGATTACAATTTTAAAATACAACAACTTTTGTCGGATGAAAGTACGTACCGTAAGATCAAAAAAAAGCGTTCGAAACGTCGGGTAATTAAAAAGTTAAATACACGCGATAAATTCCGTAAAAACTAGTATTATTTCAATGTGTAGTGTTATTTCAATATAATAAACATGCTGGGAATTTGCCATAAAGCTTGTTATTAGTTTTTTTTTTTAGTTTAATATTTATTAATGAATTTATAATACAGTGGTGTTACTTAATTCTAAACTCGCCAAACTTTTACGTTTGATGGCGAGAGGCGCTCTTTTACATAGCAATGAACCACCTTGTGTACTCCTAATATTGGACACAATAATACACAATTATATAGATAACACAGTAATATATAAACCTATGACATCTTGTTGTTATGTTAACTTTATAATCTTATATACATTTAACTTTATTTATATAAATTAAATACCTAATAATTATATATTATATTGTTATGGTTTAATATACTAAAATGAATCGTATTTAGCTTTTTTTTACCTATTAGCGATCCTGTATAATGTTTTTTTTAATTTTCTCTTAAGTGATATTTTACTAATTTTAACTTTTTCTCTTAATAGATCTATTTTGTTAAACACTTTAGCTACCAAATATTTAGATGTTCTCTTACCATCATATTTTGTTATTTTTGGTTGAACCAGTTTGTTTTCTCTAACCCTATGTGTGTTGTACTTGTTTTTAACATTAACTTTATATATTCCTCATTATAATAATATTCCAGAATTACCAAATAATCTATTTTTTTATCTATGGGAATAATTTTACAATTTTAGTTATTGATAAGGGATGTAACAGAGAACTAACTATTTGTGAGCAAAACTAACTGCATTTAGTACACCCTGCTAAATATAATTTGAGGTACATTCATGGAAAAACCTATATCTAGAAATGGATTTAAAACATCCCTATCATACTAATACTGTATAATCTAAACAAGATAATATTGTTTGTAAATTCTGTTTAGGTAGATGCACACAATGTTGTACCTTGTTGGGTTGCTTCTGACAAACAGGAGTATTCTGCTCGAACTATTAGGAGTAAAATAAATTCCAAGTTAGATGAATACCTAACTGAATTCCCACCGGTAATCAAGCACCCATACACAAGTAAATTTGAACCAGAGGTATGTACTTGTCATCTTTGTTAACATTTACTATTACAACCTACAACTTAATTTTAATTTTCAATATCTTCATATTTATATCTTAAATTTTTTGAGTCTAAATTCCGGTGTCAAACAGAGTCATGATTTAAAGACTTATTACTGATTTTCAGTTTATTCACATCTATACATTACATTTAATAATGTTTATATTTATTAAATATTATTAAAAATATTGTTAAAAACTAGCGATTTTCCAAGGCTACACCTGAGATCATATATTTTATCACTTCAGACCATGTCCAGCAGTAAATTTTTACAGTAAAATGAAGATGAAAACTTACTGTTATATTAATACTTTTAGCCCATAGACTGGGACAAAGCTATTGAAACTCGAGAAGCAGACAAGACAGTAGGACCAGTGGAGTGGGCAAGTCCAGGTTATGATGAAGCTATGAAGACCTTAAAGTCGTTTTTGGACAAGAGATTAAAGATTTTCGCTTCCAAACGAAATGATCCAACTCAAGATGCACTGAGCAATTTATCGCCTTGGTATCACTTTGGTAATGATATTAACATACTACTATCTTACTAAATTTTGATATAAGAACATTTTACAAATATGGTAGAGCTATGCTGCAGTTACTTTATGATTGCATCACAAATAGATTGACTCAACAGTGAAAGGACCATGCATTTACAGAATACCAGCTTGAGCAGCTTAATGCTGCTGTGTTTCGTATGGTGAGTTTTGCGAACCAGATATACTTTTTACAGATAACAAGGCATATTATCTTAGTCTTCAGGGGTGACAATGCATCTAAATTTGGATTCTGTATGGAGGATAGATGTATGTATCTATGGATTACAGCATCCACTTATCTTCAGGCAGACTGTGCACTCGTTATCACCCATATTCTATAAAATAAAATATATAAAACATTACAGGTCAAATTTCGGTTCAACGGGTTGCACTTTGTGTTCAAAAGTACAAATCACAATACACGGAGAGTGTGAATGCTTACTTAGAAGAAGCCATCGTGCGTCGAGAACTTGCTGACAACTTCTGCTTTTATTGCGAAAATTATGACAGCATAAAAGGCGCTAGTAATTGGGCACAAAAGACTCTCGATGATCACAGGTGAGTAAAACACAACATGTATTCTAGACTCCAGTCTATCCTATTTGAAGCACATTGATGATAGCACCAGTACAGAACATGTAGCATTTTAGTTAATTATGCATATACGGTTGAATGTATTTGTATGAAATTTGCTACACAAACCATATCCTGGATTGAAAATGTGGAGTGCTATTAACCATGGCATAATAAAAGTAAACATGGTAAAAATCACACTTTTTCTTTTTCAACTGAAGGCTTAATATTTCATAAAAATGTGAAATATAATATTTTGGACATAGGCCCCCAGGATATCAGACAGCCTATATTGATTTGTGAGGGCTATAATGGTGATAATATAAACTTGATTTTTAAATGTCTCTGTCTCTGTCCTTCGTATTCATGTTACACAATGGTACTAAGGAATGTCAATTCGATTGACAACTGCAAACATCAGACAAACTCGAACTATTGCTTCTTAGAACTGAGCTGAAATGCCTCACAACCTATAGTTATACGAGCTCTCCATACCCTTCCCACTGGAACAGCAGTGCAAGGATTGTTATTTATATATGTGTTGTGGTGCACCATAATGATGTTGGCATTTTCCACTAAGCATGTACATAATTATACAAAACTACAACCTACCCTTAAAACTAAAAATGTTTTGATTGCTTTCAGAAAAGACAAAAGAACACACATTTATACATTAGAACAGTTGGCTAATGCAGAAACCCATGATGATTTGTGGAATTCAGCACAGTTGCAGATGGTGAAAGAGGGCAAGATGCACGGATTCCTCCGCATGTATTGGTGCAAAAAAATTCTCGAATGGACGCCGAGTCCAGAAGACGCACTGAAATACGCAATATATTTAAATGACCATTATAGTATAGATGGCAGAGACCCAAACGGATATGTTGGTAAGTTCAATAAGTCTAATTTCTCCTTAATTGGGCTGATGGGCAGTCTACTGTCTTTAAGAACCTTACTGATGTATAATCCATCAATTAGCCTCTATACAAAATCCTCATTCGCTATTCAGCACTACTGTTTTACTCGATATCAGAACTCCTTTTCTACCAAGGCATCCATCTGAGAGCGTACCACATTCTTACCTGATTCAGCACTTCTTATCTAATGCATGTTTTATTGCAATGTGGATGGATATAGAGAACCAGAATAATTATATGCTGTGAGGCATACCATCTCAGTCCTTAGAAGTGACAACGCATCTTTGTTTGATGTAGTTGCAGCTGTCGATGGGCTGTAGGCTGTAGTAGCCATTACTATCAACCGTGTAGTGACGGTAAGAATATCCACTGCCCCATATCATCCCGAGGACGTGTCGTAAGAGGCGACGGAGGGAAGGTTAAACAGGAGGTGGGCAGCACCATCTTCCTAATAACACTCAAAATAAATAAAAACTTCGGTTGCCAACCTGCTTGCCAAGCGTGGCAACGATGTCAAAATTCCCACATGAGACAATATCTGAGGGAAGCCTACGTTCAGCAGTGGACTGTTATGGGATGGATTGATGAACAAATGGACTGTGCTGACTGTTGATTTTAGAATTTTGATTTTATATAAATATAATTACTATTAGAATACTATGTTAATTTTAATCTACAAAACTATATACATTTCTGCGCTGTTGCAGGATGTATGTGGTCAATCTGTGGTATTCACGACCAGGGTTGGGCTGAGAGAGCCGTTTTTGGGAAAGTGAGGTATATGAATTACGACGGTTGCAAACGGAAGTTCGATGTCAATGCCTTCGTCGCTCGTTACGGAGGGAAGAAGCACAAGTATGTGGCAAAGAAGTAAATGATTGTAATGTGTTAATGTTTAGTATTTAAGATAAGTGATGTGAATGTTTTGTTTATTTATTATATTACATTATTATGCATCACATGCTTATGGCACATTTTGAATTAGTTAGCAATTATGGTTACTGATAATTATGGTAATATTTTTGCAACAAACAGTTGATATCTTAATTTGGATGTTTTAACCTACAATAATGCTCAAACAGCTGGACAGTTTGTAATAAAATGTGGCAAGAAGTCGATTAAATCTGAAATATGACATAAAATATTATAACAATCAATAGTAAAATTTACTTTACGCCTAGCGAAGTGAACGAGTAACAGTAGAGTATCATTGTAATCTTAAAGCATAAGGATACAACCAATTTGTGTTCGTAGTAATAACTAAAGTTATATATTAATGGAAACTATATGTGGTATTTCACTGCTGGCCACAATGAGCAAGCTCAGTCATTTAACAAACCTTAGATAAGGCTATGTTTGAGATTGATTAGCCTGATAGAACCTATAATAAGAACATCCCAAGCGCAAGGGTACGTGGCAATCTATGGGAGTGACATGTTTAGCAGTAAACTTGTAATAGCTTGTAATAATGATAGTAAATAAAGGCTGTAGACATGAGAAGCAGCCTCTGTCCAGATGCGGGACGTAAAAAATTGCAGCTCACACAGGCTGTAATTTTTAAGCTATTGCATAGCTTCTATCGCGGGCTTTGACCGCGGGGACCGAATCCAGAAATTCCGTAACGAAAAAAAAAACCTCACGCTCCCCACTCCGACGGGCACGGGGGGTGTGGCGTTGAAAGCCGTGCATCGTCTAACGTCGTTTCAGTTAGGCAGACTTCGGCACGGTGTTTGTGTGCGTGTACACTAGCCGCTAACTCAATGATAAAAATTCCTGAATAACCTACATGTATTGTAAGATATTAAAAATATTTTAAACAATATTAACTTCTCATTTATTCAATAAGAGAAAAAAAATTGTTTTCTTGTCGGTATCGGTATTTAATATCAAAGACTTAACTGTATAAATAAAATAAATAAATAATTATAATTGCATAAGTTGATAAAAAATGCTATGCAATAGCTTTACCGCGGCAGTCACCGAGTGCCACACGTATTTTTTTAATCTATGGAAAAGCTGGAACACTCCAAATGCGTGCGCACACCGTGTGCGTGACGTGTACCTTGCATTTTCCAAAGAGTTATTATCAGAATATCACTTGTTATTAAGTTTTATTAACAAATTATAATTGATGTTTCAGATTGATTGTAAGAATTTATATGTAATGTTTAGGAGGTTGTCATATAGTGTTCAAAATTAATGAGCAATCTGAAACATTCTCTCAATTTCTTAGCAAACACATGTTATTTACTTTTTAATTATTTCTTTTATGTGTAGTATTTTACACAGGTTGTATATTCCCTTTATATTTAAATAATAATTAATGAAAATAATCATAAATTAGTAAGTTTGTGGTGAAAGTACGTAGGTTTTGTTATTTAAACGTGGGAACTTAAAAATAAAGGTTTTTATAAATTAAGAGAATGATTTTATTTACTTATCGTTAAAGCATTTGAATATCAAAATTTACCTTCTTAGTTTAAACCCCAAATTAAATTGCCATGAATACCGTAATTAAATTGTATTTGGTTAAGATTTTCATTTCCGATTTTTATATTTTAAAAAAACGGTACATATTTTTTATTGCAGTCTAGTTTTATTACAAATTATTCTTTAAGAAACTTACGGCAACTTAACCTGAAACTAAATTAAGTCGTCATAGATTATTGAAGCAGTATTGTCATATTTTATGAATGGTTTTCCATGCATTGCCAAATGGGTAGTGGTAAAGTAAAACGAAACTATCTTTACAGGGTTATTTTTCACCGTGCCTTTAAAGCCCCATGCGTTAGTGTAAAAAGTGTAAGTGCAACAGGCATCATCCTGTTTCTCCATTTTATTACACATATGTATAGTTCATAAAAGATAGCTTGATCTCTGCGACGTATTTGTTTAATCCTATAATCCGCTTATAGTAAATAATGGGCATATACATTTGTCTCACAAAAAACTACACATGGGGTTTTTGCAACTAATCTGAAACAAAAGTTGCCGCATAGAACAAGCCCGTAATGCTTTCTTTGAGCTTAAGTCACTTATGTGCAATAAAAAGCTGAACATCCAGATACGAGTACGATTAGCACGATGTTATGTTTTCTCCATTCTTTTGTATGGCGTTAAAGCATGGACCCTCACAGAATCGAGCTGTAAGAAGATTGAAGCCTTCGAAATGTGGGTATATAGGAGAATGTTAAAGATATCCTGGATAGAGACAAAATAAAGAACGTAACCGTGCTAAGTCGCATAAAGAAAAATCCAAAAGTTGTATATTTAGTAAAGAAAAGAAAGTTTTAATATCTCGGCCACATAATGAGAAACCGAAAATACGATCTACTACAACTCATCATACAGGGCAAGATCCAATAAAAACGAAGTGTGGGTCGTTCTACGACAACATGTTGGCTGAAAAACCTACGCCAATGGTATGGAAAGAGCACCCGTTTCTTATTCTGAGCCGCGGCATCAAAGATTCAAATTGCTTTAATGATCGCCGACCTTCGAAAGAAGATGGCACTTTAAGAAGAAGAAAGTATATTTTAGTTGTATTAGACCTCTTATTTTTGTAACTTACATAACATTTCATTTATATAATTCAGAAACCTTAGCATAATCTGATAATAAATAAAATGCAACATAAAAGGCATCCCCGCGCCTTCAGTGTCACCTGCCTAAATTGGTATACATACGAGTAATTACTTTTGTCAAGTTCTACTCCTTTTGAAACATCACAGTACATAAAGATCTTCCATTGGTGTCAATTTTTTCGTTTCTTTTCGAATGCTTATAATTTATGAGGTAGGATTTTTTTGTCTCTATCCTGTCAACCGTTTTCGGCCTGACGTTGAGTTCTGTCACCTAGTGTATAAGCTAGTTATGTTAATGCCTTTGAGAATATTTAACCTACTTCGATGTTGTTGGCATTGAAAAATACCTATTAAATTCAGTACCAGTTACCAAAATAGTCTTATTAGTGCGGCTGAATTTAATTATATGGACACACTAATTGGGGTCAGTTGACAGTGAACAAATACCTACGTAGTTATAAATTGCTCAATACTTTTTTATTTAAAAGGTGTTTTCAATTGCTCGTAAAACCCACCTTTACTCAAAGAATTAGAAATTTTATTGATTAAAATCGAACCAAGATTAACGACAAAAAATTTTCTGATCAAATCGACCGAAATGCAGAATGGGTCTGAACAGTAGCTTTGCGTGTGTGAACCAGGTACGAAGCGTCAGTCGATGCTGTGTCGGGTTCTTAGTTGTGGTGGGTAGCAGGATCCGAAGCACGGTGTACCGCTGGCCGACCGCAGGTAGTTGAAGGCCCAATTAGTGAATTAGCTACTTACAAAAGGCAGCCCCGCTAACTAGCAAAATCCCAGGTTGGGTGACTGGGCGAGAGGACCCGATAGCGATCTCTGGGGGTTTCGGGTATCCCCGCAATTTCCTGATCAAGTGCCTACGGGTGCAATAACTCTGGTCGTATTGTTTGGTTGCCAAAGCAACTGCCATTCTCCATCCTTATCCGTCTTAACTCTTGTGTGTCTAAAGTAAAAGTATGGCTAAACGGCGGTTGCATGTCCTTTCATTATAAGTCTGTCCTCCTGTGCCTGTCCTCTATAATATTTGAGGATTGTACTCAAATCTCAGTGCAGTTCATCACCATCTCGTGATAGAAGCCGCACCTTATTTTCTTGACGTAGACCCAAATTGAATGTCCATTAAATGCAGCGTATGTTTATTATCCTGCATTCTCCCTAGAGCACAAATTCCATCTATGCGCCGGAGTCTGTGTTTTCATATGTAATATCTGCTTCAAGCGTCTCCGTCACCCCACTTTTTCGACACTGAAGACCCCACTTTTTCGACAATGGGTGATGACAGATACAGTTGTTGATAAAATCCTTTATTAATCGATCGCACAGCAGTGACTAGGAGCCAATTCGATTATTTGATCACCTTAGTGAGTGATGTGGCCCTTAATCGGTATTCTACTGCACAGCTGGTCTTTCTGAGGGGCTTTAACGCCTGTCACCAAGACTAGTTGTTCCTGTACCAAAAGACCGACTATGCTCGGAGAGAGGCACCACGTAAACCAAGGGACTTGGATACGCGATATAGACGGTCACACAGTTAATTTCTTGGACCTTGTGTTGACTACCGAACCAGACAGATATAACGTACATGTTATCTTCCCTTTGGGTATCCTTGGCGGGAGGTGTTCTCTTTTGCAGATCCGTTGAGCTGCGCGGATGCTATAACCGATGTGTTGCTCAAGTGAGGGAGTATAATATCACTTTCTGACGCTCCCACCGGTTGCAAAGCCTACCCACTGTTTATTTCGAAATTTGTCGTTATATCAGGAGAAGTACGATTGTAGGGTTTATTTATTATAATATTGTAACTAAGTATAGGCAATTATTTCATATTTTATACCTACATATATATTACAAATTAACCAAACTCCAAGTTTTCAATTTTTATCATTGTAAGTACTTAAATATTTTCTTACCTACTAAAATCCTTACTGCTTATAGATGACATGCATAATATCCATACATAATATGAAGCACTGTATACTGTACTATCTCATTCTCTCGCAGGCTAAATCCTTTAGATATTTGTTTGTCTCTTTTTAGTGTCGCTGTTTCATCTAGTTCCAAATCATAACGATTCTAAAGAAGTTTTCACTTCAATATCTAAAGAAGTCTTCGACATTATTAATGTACTTTTTAAAGTACGGGACAGCCACAAATTTTCACGAGAAATTAATTTCCCTTCGAATTTTTATACTTTTCGATATACCTTATATAGTACTCACTAATTACAAAAAGATTTATATCAATTTTACCTATTACGAAGTTGAGGATTGGCCGTTCGACTTTTTTCTCGCGAACATGAGCTATAATGGTCCCTATCTCATTTTCTCCCACGAATCATCTTATGAATTTATGTGTCCGTCTCTTTTTACTGTCGCTTTTTCGTTGCATAGACTTTCAAATCACAACGATGCTAAAGAAGTCTTCACTTCAAAATTAAAAAACGAAGTGCAATGACGGTTTTAATATTTGATGTACTAAATTCTGAATTACGTAATAAAGAAAAATAAATGTTTTTATCTCTCTAAAAAATCTACTATTTCATACAATCCGTGCCGTGAGAAGCGACAGAGGGAAAGAATTCAGAAGATGGTCTGTAGTTTTGACTAGAGAAGGAAGAAAGGACATGACATAAAGATCGTTAGTTGTAGGAATGTAACGAAATATCGGCGTCTCTTTTTAGCTTATGAGTATATTCGTATGTAAAAAAGGACAACAGTAATGATTTCTTAAATTTACGCGAACACTACACATTTAATAAAACTAAATTTACGGAATTTATCGCGTTTAATTACTTTAATTTGTTTTTACTATCCCGACGTTTCGTGTGCTTTACAGCACCCATGGTCACGGGAGGGACTGAGATGTTTGACGTCCCAATGTCATAGTTAGTCCGGCTACCTTCAGTTTTTGAATACTGTTAATGAGTAAATCATAATTATAACTTTGCGTAAATCGGACAAAAAAAATGAAGGTAGCCGGACTATGACATTGGGACGTAAAACATCTCAGTCCCCCCCCCCCCGTGACCATGGGTGCTGTAAAGCACCCGAAACGTCGGGAATTAAAAATAAGTAAAAGTAATGAAATAAACGCGATAAAATCCGTAAATTTAGTTTTATTAAAGGACAACAGTAGTTTTATCATTACCGAATATGGCAACATTTTTTTCACTGTGGCCGGGCGCCATGTTTTGTCACATGTCAATGTCAACTATATCAGTTGTCATTGTGACTTTAGTGAGATGTGTGTTTTATTTTCATATGTTTCTATCGTGGAATTCGATTATTACGAAAAATCTTATTTTATTCCTCGGAACCTCTAAACCGGGATAAAAAGTATCCTATATGTTAATTCAGGTAATAAACTATTTGTGCGCCAAACTAGTACATTCAAACTGGTCTGATACTTTTGGCGTGATTGAGGGACAAACAAACATTCAAACTTTTGCACTTATTATTATAGTTTGATCAGTGTGAGTATGATGACTGAGCCTAACTTATTGTCTGACAAACAAATAAAAATTCTTTAATTAGGTAAGTATTTCTTGTTTAGTAATTCCCAAGAAATAATGGTAACATTAATAATAGATAGTTACATTATAAAAACAAAAAAAACGACCGCTTAAAAGCAATGAACTGAAAACATAGGTATAACTTATATATATTTCAGTAATCTCCTTTATTTTGATACCCCTATCGATAGGTTAAGTAAATAAAAATTAAGGACTTACATTTTGACGCCAAAATCCGTCATATCGATTTAAAAAAACTTATCTAAGAACACACGGGTGTTTGAGAGGAATCACACGAAAGAATCTTTTTCTAAATAAGCGCCACATTATCGATATTAAGTATAATGCGCAGCACTACGTCAAGTCGCCATCATTGTGCCAGACTCAGTTTAGGTATACCGTAAAACCTTACAAATTTGCACTCGGGGGACATCTTTGCCCAAACACGAAAATTTACTAAAACTACTGATAGACATTTTATTTTAACAAATGTCAACTTTGTATGGTGTCTAGGGAAAACTAGAGTATCTATTTGACAGCACTGACTACTGCAATCGCAGCAACAGGGACACACAGGCATCGTAGGAAGGCCGAAAAAAGATGGGCATCATTGTGTGAAGAGTGATCGATGAGAAGAAAGGGCGCGGTAAGATATGGAAATTACGTGTAGAGCAGAAATGGTGCTGCAACACAAGATCCTTACACTTGCTAGCTAGCGACAGAAAATTGTGAGGGAAATGTAGTAAGCAATTATACTAAGGTCAGAATGATTAGGTTGAACTATAGAATATATATATATATATATATATATATATATATATATATATATGTCTGTGTGCAATAAAATGTAAATATATAGGAATACTTAATAAAATAAATAAATGTATATAGGTATATACAAAAAATATATAACAATAACTACTGTTAACTGCAAACTAAACTACTGTTCTGATAATTATATAGGTAACTAGATACTTTTTTATATGTTATTTTAAATATAATAAGTAGGTATATATTTGTGGGGAATTTTTGTCAGAAACCGCTAGTTTCCCAAAAGAGAGAGCTTAAATGTTTTCAGTTTCAAGCTATTTTTTAAATAAGATTTATGCGGCAATTCGTTTGTAAAAAAATTTAGTCTAAAAGAGAATTGTCCTCTCAACGACAGACATTAACGATCGCAGACAAAAAATGGCCGCACATCAGTGGTAACAAAATCAGTATAAGCTGGCCTCGTATTATGTTAAATAAGTATCGTCACTGTCTACTTTTCCTTATCTCAACTATGTATCAGGGTTAATTTCTTAGACAATTTTCTAGAACTTTCCTACCTAAACAATTTTCTTGATTTTTTTGTTGTTCAGTTAGTTTTTGTTTTTATTTTTAAAATAAAATATACATTATTGCCTTATAAAATGTTAATTATTTTCCTTTCATCTGATGCACAGCCCTAGCACCTCAAATCTCTTAGTATGAAAGTGTGACTAAATGTGGTGATAACATTGCCCACCTCCATTAAAACTTAAAATGGACTTCTATTAATTTGAAAATGTAGTGGTATACCATTTTGCCGGTTTGCTAACAATATATCTTAAAATCAAAGTCATAGAACTTATAGTTTCTGAGAAATTTAGGTTGAGCAAAGATGTAAGAAAGTGGAGATAACTTTGCCCGCGTCTGTTTTTGTTTTTTCTCAGCATCTGTTAGGAAATATGTTTTTGACAGTTTATTTGTTGCATAGAGTGTCATTTAAAGTTCAGCAACCATCAAAATAAAGTAGCTATTTTTTTTAAGTAATAAAAACCGAAATATGTGGGCAAAGATGTAAGGTTTCACCGCACGCGTTTTTTTCACAGGTATGTCATGTCCATTCTTTCTTCCCTTGACAATGGTCTGTAGAGTATCTCGCTAATCAAACTTATAGTCACCAAATCTAAGAAATACCTTTTGACGTTTCACATTAATCATTCCGGAATAACTTTGCATACTCACACAATTTAAAATAACCTTTTACGTAAATCCGAAGAGTTATGAAGTTATCATTATTTTATTAAACATGTATAGTTTTTTATCACTAATTTAAATTCAAATCTTTTAAACAAAGCAAAATATTAAAGAAATAACAAATATCAACATTTTTACTTGACGTTTTTTCAATGATATGTCGCTTTGTACCTTACCGTAGTATTTGGATCATTAAAATTTTCATTGTTATCCGAATAATCGGCAAAAATATTCCTATTATCGGTAAAAATATTGAAATAATCGAATCATTATTTGTTTAATTAAATTTTTATTTTTGAAATTCTTTAAATTACATAAATCATGAATAAAACAAGTTACTTTTTTTACTTTGTTAACGTAGTGTTGCCAAAAAAAACTTATATACAAGGTCACGCTTAAAAAACCACTACGTAATTTCAATATCCCACCATTTCGGGAGCTCACTGTGCCTAGTTTTGTGATTTTGTGTTTGCCTTTTTATTTTGTAACTCGGGTTTAACTTTTTGGACTGTTTCTTCTATATTCGTTGAAGCATGTGCCCATGTCACAAAGGATGATTGGGAAAAGTGGTAGAAAAAACAAAAAAAAATTATTAATGACTTTGAAAGAGACGTTAATTTTGACTGCACTATTTAAAATCAAATAATAATTAATGTAAACAACAACAACTCGTCTAGTTGTACTGAATGTGATTAAATTTATATTATTTTAATTTTTTTTAATGTTACGTAATTAAATTGCAATTTTTATCAGTTTATTTGTAGATAAAAAAACTAATACCTACTAAAACTTCTTATAGATTAAAAATAAATATATTCTTTTAATAATAGATTATTTTAGTAATGCATATATAGTATTCGATTTTTAATCTAGTTTCAATCTTAAATTTTTATAATTAAGCCTCTAGAAATAAGCAATAACAACAAATACTAAGAAACTGATAAATCTTGTGTTTTAAAATATTCGTTTTTAATTTATTTTAGTATTATTAAAACCAAACTAGATGATTACCAACTCTAAATAATCAATATCGATTTTCTTAAGAATCGTATATTGTACATTCCCATTTTTTGGTTGGCATGCTTAGTGCAATAAGCATAAATAAATAAGGTTGACGGCTATCAAAATGTATTCTTACATTTGGTTGACTATAGTTATTTTATTGGTTTAGGTCTAACCAATCAAGATTGGATTGCCTTAGTATTGATCATGATTAAGCGGAAAAAATATTTTGTTGAGACTGCGTATTCTTTGAGGTACATAGTGACACCATCGCACACGCTTAATAGGTGGATCAAAGGAGTATTTTGATTTTTTTTTACCAAGAGCCTAATAAAAAAACGACCGGCGTTGTTTCGTGTGAACTAAGCTTCATGCTAACTAAACTAAGATTTACTATTTATGATTTTGGAAAGTTGTAAATACTGGATCATTCACAACTTGACATTTGAAATTGAAAAGTAACCTTTATTTAGTTTAAAAAAAGTTATGTAATGCTTTCTGACTTTTTAAAAAACCGTAATAGTATTTGTAGTCTAATATATTTCGTAGAATTTGATTTGAAAAAAAAATGGAATATATTTAATATGTATATAATAATATTCTATAATAAATGAATAAGTAGCTCACCTTGACACTGCATAATTATTTCGGTCGTTAACCAATTTAAATTATATTTTTTCTAATAACTCTCGAGGAACAGTCACTCAGTTAACGTTTATATTATGCTTAAAAAATCATAGTTCACGTCTATTTCTACTACTTTATGCCGAAGCCGCCGATGGGCGCCTTGGAATGCTCTAGCGAGATGCCTCAGACGCCATTGAGTGATCTTCAAATGTATGACGCCGTGGGGCTAATGTGTTTCTATTTACAGGAGGCAAAGAATGGGTTTAGCAATTTTTATTATTGCGGTAGATTTTAGATTTTTTGAGTACTAATTGATAACATGCGTAATGCCAATAAAACATCGGTTGCTTATAAATATTTTTATTTATGAATGTGACTTTCCGTGGTTACACAATCATATTCTCCGATAATCTTCATAAAATTAGAAATAGAAAAATAATATCAAAGGGCTATTTCTTCTCGGAACATTTAGTGAGTCAATTAACCGTTATAATTTTTTGTATGCGGGTACATGCGCGAATACATTTCATTAAATAGTCAAAGGTTTATAAAATTTTGAATCACCAATCCACAGCTTACAAAAACAATGTCTAATTTATTGATATATTTTCACAAAAGCACAAAGTATTTTATAATCATGTCAGAAATACAATCAAATTGTCATAAGAAACACAAAAATCTTTATCATTTGCTTCTCTATTATGTCTCATATTATTAATAATAAGTCTATAAGAGAATAATAATAAGAAAAGAAAAAAATTATCATAATGTCAACACACAAAGGAATTATAATAAAATCGAAATTAATGTAGTAGCAGTACGCGATACAGACTCAATTGTATTTATTATGGTTATTGTTATTTTATTATGATTTCACGTAGATACCTGAGTAACTGTCGACTATGAACACAAACTGTGGCTTGCTTCTATTAAACATATCCCACTAATACAAAGTACAGCACAAGAGCAATACACATTTGAAAGTACAAAAGTTGCAATAAGGCTCCGAATTAAATTTCATAGAAAAGTGAAAACTTTCGAGACGGTCAGTGGTGTTGGGAGGATTATAGCCAAATTCGTGGTTGGGAGGTGGGAATGTGTGTTCGTCTGTGAGCTCGAAATTAGGTTACAACCCTCCCGTTGCGAAATAAAAAGTAAAATATGGTCTTTATATATGGGCTGATGTTTTTATTTTTATTTTTTATAAACTAGTTAAGTTGTGTGCCCCTGTGTGAGTGTGTGTGTGAAAGCAGAGCTACATTCGCTGTTGCGGGCGCGGGACGGTTTCCTAGCGAGAGCCTACTGCACGCAGCACGAATTCTTGTGGCCATTCTTCTTCAGCCGCGACTTCGGCCTATACTTCTCCAAGTAGGAAAGCTGCTTCGCGTTGATGGCGCCGCGACGTTGACTGCAAGCGTGGAAATAGTGTACATATTTTATTTTTTGTTATTAATAACATGTAGGTTTAATAAAATACATATTTGTGATGCATCTAATGCCGTGTTTAAGGAGCTATAAAATATCAGCAACAGTTACTGTTGGCAAATGAAGTTGAAATTCTTAGTTTTTGAATATTTTGTAAGTGTTATTTATACTAATTTACTTAACTGAATTGCTTAAACAATTTAATTTAATTTGCCAGCTTTAATCTAGCAATCTATGCTTATCAGTGCTCATGAATTTTTCATAATAAATTCTTTGGAAATATGGAGAGGGAAAGTAATTTCGTATGATGTAAGTGATATTGTTATAAGCACTACTTAAGAGCCCTCTTACATTTCGGCGTTACGCAAATTCAGGTATTTTACGCTCCGAGCGGGGGACGACCTACGCGAGCGATACTTTATTTCATATTCATATTTCTATTCACTCGCCCGCACTATAATACTGTGAGTATATCGACTAAACGATCTTGATCTTCCATTATACAAGTTTTCTTAGGATGATTATCTTGATACAAAAAGGTTTTTGATTTGCAATTTTAAACAAAATAGGTCCTAACTTATGTGTATTTCTTAAAATTTTGATGCAAAATCTATTTCTAATATTATTTTTTAAATCTATTTTTAACACCATTTTACAAAAAAAAAATAATGTCAAAGGATAAGGTGATAAGACCTTTTTTACATGAATTTTATAGATATTTAATATTTATTATTTTCCCAAATTGGACATAGATCATATTAAAAAACGAAGTCATATCACATATCAAAAAAGTGAGTGAAGTTGCCAGTAATAGTTAGGTATTTACATAAAACCTCATACTAAAGTGGACAAGGTATAAATATTTATAAAAAAGAGGCCATGGGCATATTTGTGTAGAAGAGGGGATGGGTATTTTTATATAAAAGAGGGCATGGGCATATTATATGGAAGAGGGCATGAGCATATTGATATAGAAGAGGGCATCAACATATTTATATAGAATAGGGCATGGGCATATTTATGAAGAAAAGGGGAAATAGTACTGACTCGCGTATGGTCTCGACGGCCTCCTCGTACTTCATGCCGAGCTCGATGAGCGCGATAGCGACCATGACGGGCGCGCGGCCGAGCCCCGCCACGCAGTGCACCGCCACCGCCGCCTCAGGCTTGTTCTGCGCCCTGCAACAGTACCATTACACACCCACATTACTCTCTACAAAACGATGTGCATCTTAAAATTGAGATGCTGTAATGACTGACACGTGCTTAAAATCAAAGTTTTATTAATTACTGTTGTAATAAAACTACGAAACCAACATTTTACTTCGATTACTATACTTCTTACAAATTCCAATTAAGTTGTGTAAACTGTGCAAAAATCAAATTATTATAATATATAATATTAATTTTATTGACAACAGCAAATTTTCTTTTATAAAAATACTAGCAGTATCTCCCGACTTTGACGTGTGATTTGTCGATATCGATAACATCACCACCTACCGGGTCCAATTATAGCTAAGAACATCTAGGTGAGCCCATAAGTACCTCATAAAAATTTTAGCAAAAAATATCAAGCCGTTCAGGAGAAAAATTACGAATACACGCAAACCGGAATCATATAAGTAAATATTCACTATTTAAACAATAAAATAATGTATAATTGAAATATCACCATCAGCCCAAAATAAAGGTCTTTTTTTCAATAAGAGCCGGGTAGATGTTGAAATGAAATAAAACAAGATGTGTGTGAGGTACTAACAATTTTTTTTATTTGAAAGGCCCACATGTGCCTTTAAGTGTGAAATATGAAATCATTCAAATGCCCGCCACGGTTCCTTACAGTTGCACGGATCCAAGTGGTCCAATTTCCAATGACTCTTCAGCATAGATCCGGCTGAATTTGAGCAATGACCTGCGTTATGTTCACCTTTAGGGCATCGGTCGGTTCACATAGACCTGCGACTTAAAGAAACCCCACAAGAAAAAGTCTAGCAGAGTCAAATCGCATGAGCTTGGTGGCCAATTCACATCACCCCTGCGAGAGACGCTTACCCTCAAATCGCTCATGGAGAATGTCAATCATGGCGTTCGCTGTGTGGCACGTAGAGCGCCGTTCTGCTGGAACCACATGTCGTCTCGGTCCATAATATGGTTCAATTTGGGCCATAAAAAGTTAGTTATCGTCGTTCTGTAGCGCTCGTCATTGACGGTGGCCGGTACTCACTAGCGTCGTTTTTGAAAAAGTACGGTCCAATAACGCCGCCGGCCTAAAATCCACACCAAACGGTAACTTTTTGAGGATGCATTATCACCAGGTGAATCTCGCGTGGGTTGGTGTCGTCCAACATACGGCAATTCTGGCTGTTAACACAGTCGTTCATCCAAAAATGCGCCTAGTCGCATCTTTAGATGACTTTTCGGACAAAATTGGAGTACTCTTCCAAACGATTCGAAGCCCAGTCAGCGAACTAACGGCGTTGTCTATGGTCATGAATTGAGCTCCTGGGTCAGTTGGATCTTCTACGGCTGTAGGCCTAAGCCCCACGTAAAATTCGCAAACTTAAAGTCTGCAAAAGGCAGAGTTCTCGTGCACGGCGAGGAATCGACTGCCTCTGGTTCTGCTGTACACTTTCACGAACCGCGACGACGTTCTCGGCCGATTTTGCGTTCCTTGGACGTACCGGTGTTGGCTCATTGTTTACCGAAGCAGTTACAAATTTGGCCACCAAACGTTGAAGAGTCGACTGTGAAGGACCATCACGTTTACCGTGAAATGAGCGCAATGAGCGCTTTGCACTAACGAATATTTATTTTGATAATAAAATTTTATCATTTAAACATGCCGTTCAATCGTGTAATTTGCAATAGTGATCTTGGCATAAGTATGAATAATAAACAAAAGATTTGATAATAGATGTTACTAAAAAAAGGATGCCAAAATCTAACTGCGCCAATTGAAAAACGCATTAGTTTAGTATTGTACATATAATTGTCCTTTACCACAGTAAGAAACATTTCCGTAATCCCAGAATGAGGGCATCCACGGCATTTTTTTGACACTAGGGCGGTGCCCCTTTGGAATAAGGTGAATTATTTCACCGATTTCATAGCGGAGAAGTTAATTTGTTAGGAAAATTATTGTTGTTATGTTTCTTTCTGAAATATAAAACTATGGATATTGCTACTAAAAGTAGAATAGAGACTTTTTAACAAAATAAACCACCGAAAAAACTGAAAAGCAAAAAATAATAAACCTTTTTCTTTTACCTTAACAACTAAGTTCTTAAACTAATGTAAATGTACGTAAGTGCATATTTTTGTAATTATTTAAAATTTTTAATTAACCTTAATAACTAAGTTTTTAAACTAATGTAAGTATAACCTGAGCAGTTTTGAGTCGGCGCCAAACAAGCAAATTAATTAATTACGTATATAGTGTGATGCGCGGCACGACATCCGCATTCGATTTCGCCGTACAACACCGAGCTTTCATGAAGTTAATGTCAGCGAGACAGCAACCAGAACATCATACAAGTCGTTGCGAGCGTTCGTGCGGAAGGCGTATTTTTGAAATGTTAATGTTTATATCGCTGAAGATTTCTCTTTAATTCGATTCGATTATATCTTTAAATTTAAGGTAATTTATTAATCTTTGTTCATTGATTGCTTGGCGCCGACTCAAAACTACTTAGGTATACTTACATTAGTTTGAGAACTTAGTTATCAAGGTTAAAAACTCAAAATAATTACAAAAATATATACTTAGGTACATTTACATTAGTTTAAGAACTTAGTTATTAAAATAAAAGAAAAAGGTTTAAAATTTATTGCTTTTCAGTTTTTTCGGCGGTTTAATTTTTTTGTTAGAAAATCTTTATTTTATAATTTTTTGTGGCTATAATCTACTAATTAATAATTAATCTACTAATTCGTAATCGATCTCGGAAAGAAAGTGTCTGCGAAAGGGCATATGTGGCACTGAACAGAAAACACTTGAGGGGGTAATGCTTTATCTGATCTAGAGCCAAATAAGGTATTACACAAACCTCACAAATCGGTAATCTAGGTACTTTGTGACATCTTCTTGGAAGAAATGACTTATTTAACTCTATTATACTGCTGTCACAAGGCAACATATAGAAGCAATTAATTGCAGTGCCGCAACTCCAATTATTCAAATGCGACGTTGTATCGCGGATATGAGCCATGCCTTGTTGAGCCAATAAATTAGATAGGTTACGTGGTTGCATTGTCAGATGACTGTTGTAAATTTTGACGAAGGAAAAATGAATATTTAACTTGACAGTTGCAACAATTTCAAAACCTTCAATAATATACAATATCACACGGTTCTGAAGTGAACGAATGAGGCGGGACACATGTCGCGTTAAACATAAAACTGGCGCTGCATATTTCCTGGTATTGGAGTGATGATGATGATAAATCAGTGGTAAATTATCTCGTTATTAAAAGCTAGATACATGTGCAAAGCGAATATAAGAAATCTGACTGAAATTAATTGTAGTAAAATCCGCACCAATTAAAAAACAAATCCAAAATAGGGGCTAATCGTATCTCCCCAACCAGGAGTGAGAATAATACCCCTTTAAAGCAGACGATACGCCATCATTTATAATTAAATAAATATTTTAATATTCTGAGGTAATAATTTTGTTTATTTCTAAACTAACTTAATTAGAAGACTTTTTGCTAAGTAATGTTCGTAACATTACTTAGCAAAAATAGGTTAGAAATATTTTCGAGTTTCGAGCAGCCTCATACCGATAAACAAAGTCTTAAAGTGCCTGCACTAGACGAAATGACGACGACAGGCGACCACCAAGCAGGTAGCTCAGAAGCTCTTGTCTCTGAGTTAAGGCTATTTTCAGAAGCAGCCTTTTCATGGGATGTTACGGTGAAAATGCTACGAAACGGGTTGATGAGGACACATTGAAGTACTAACTTGTCGCGCAGTATCTCGAACCACTCGTCGACGACGTTGGCTGGTGGGAAGGTGCCGTCGTCGTAAGCCAGGTCGCGCACCTCGATGCCCTCGGCGCGCAGCGGCGCCGTGTCGTAGCTGGGCTCGCACACGCGCACTACCGTGCACACGTTGTGCTTGCGCAGCTCCTGCAAGCGTGCGGTTCAAAATGTTAGCTGCAATCTTTCTGTTTTAAAGTTAAAAATCAATCACAAAGTTGGTCACAGTGCCTCTCAGATCCAAAGTATTAGAGCGGAGGGTCCCGCTGCAATAGCCCAAAATACGTATTGACAGACTTCGTATGTCCTCCAAACATTTTTAGTTTCTCATACATGCAGATTTGCTTTATTAAGCTCTTTTCACCCATGAGCATTTCAAAATTTTAAGATGCCATTAAGTCTCGTACTGTCTCTATCACTTTAAGTCAAAGTGATCGTGACATCACGAGGTTTAACAACTTAAAATTGAGAAGGATTTGAGTCTATGGCCATAAATCTAAAAAAACTATGATGTTTTATTTCATAGTAAATTTATAATCATTTTCATTAGAATCAAGTGTTGTGTGTTTTTGTGTGTGTCGTTGTTATAGTAATTTTGTTATCGTTGCCAACAGATTGAATAAAGGCGGGTCTGATGCACTAACAATGCAACAACATGTTTAAAGAACATGTTAGTAAAACATTGCGGTTTGCTGCTACTACATAAACAATTAATCAACGACGTCAATATAAGCTTTCCTTTCAGGTATAATGAGTTCGGGTCAAGGAAAATGTATTTTGTTCTTCCAATTATTTTTATATGTATAATAACAAACAAATTTATATCACATTAGACCGCAATATACAAAGACGTACTTTTATGTCAAAGATAAAAAAAAATATATATTTAGGCTTATTTAAAACTTCTATGAACGTCAAGATATATATACAGAACCGGTTGACAAAATCTCTTGATTTGGTGAACCGTTTGTTGTTTGTTACCGGTTACTTTAAAGTATGGTAATACTTATGAAAAGTTACTCGGCAATTTTTAAGCCGCACCCTTTAGATAGCATCAAAGGCGTCACCTTATCTTCAGGTTCATGTGGCAAGACATGCCGCGCGATTGTACCGACGAAGTGATTTATTGTTAAAAATGTATAAATCATTTTGTACATTATCCATTGTCTGCGCTAAACAATAACACCCTCGCCGCGAGCACTGAAAGCAACATACGAAATCTGCATACTCACCGTTACTGATTCATACAAATACGAAACGTTTGTCAGCGCACACGGATAACAAACAATATAGCAATATTCGTCAACAATCTGAACAAAATAGTTCAATAAATAAGATGTTTTGTATCATTCACGTATTTGTTATTTGTAAATTTTTGGTTTAAAAAGTTTTCATTATAATTTATATTGTATTTACTTATACACTAAATATTGTATATAAATAAAGCGTAAATTCTATACAGTAACCTGCTACGATTGCTACGGTCTGTATACATTGTTACCCTTATAATATTGGAATTCTCCTTATAGCGTAGCATCATTCAATAGCGAAACTATAATCATAATTTAGATCACAATAAACATAAATTTTACTGACCTTTAAACACAATACTGATACAGAGTCGTAAATATTTTATACGTACAATGGAATTCTTAGAAATGCGTTCATCTGTTGGTCGTAATTACCTAGCACGTGTTTACTTACTTTACTTGCTACTAAAGTCTTATTGCTATGGGTTGTGAATGTACTATTTCTACCATTTGAAAGAACAAAATCATATTGTTTTCTTTCTCTCTCCAGTCAACTAAAACTCTTTATAACTTAATAAAATGTCCGGTCCCTTTAATTTCACTATATAGAGTTTACACTGTACTTATATTCACACTAAAATTATGTTTTCAGATTTGACCCAGCATTATTATTTCGTGGTCAGATAGTAGAATTGATCGTATCATGAAGAACCCGGCCTTATCATGAAACTTACCTAAACATTTTATGTTAATAGCAATTACTGCCCATATCATATATAAATGACAGTTTAAGTCGATTAGTATATTCACTATTGGTCTTAATATCATAAAAATACAAAAGCAACCATCTAGTGTTATCGGCGACAGTAGATTAAGGTGCGGCTGGAAAATACCCTGCTATGAATCAAAAAGGTAACTTAAGTTCTAACGATGAAATGAACATCGAACTATATTACTAATATCTCAATGGAAATGAATAGTATTTTTGGAATGGTTCCGAGTTTTTTTACTAGCGTTATTTCGTGACAATCATTTTTGTACGGCAACTAATTATTTGTGACGGCAAATTATGTGTAATTTAAACTTACGTACAAGTTTTATCAGTGTTATCGTTTTAAAACGTGCAAAGAAGTTATTCAGTTTCACGTGAGGTATTTATTGTGCACTCTTCCATCCTTACCTATCTGTCTGTACCTATCTGTGCCCGCAATAACTTTGAAAGAATAAAATCAAAGTCAGTTTAGGATGAAGTGGTGGAGATACAAGGACCACGATAAAACAGACAGACCCCAAAACAATCTGTACTTGTAGTACGTTTCGGCTACGAAGTCGGGACCCTATACTGTCACCATAAGTAAACTCATCTTTTCTTAAAGGGATTAGTGCCCTCGATAAAAATTGCATCATCTAACATTTTTACAATTAATAGTGTCAAAAGGGTATATCTTCAACTTACTTAATGTTAGTAATAAAAATATAATGTAGTTATAAAACGATTATCACTTAGCGGTTACGATTGCTTCTGTTTATGAATAAAACATACTATTTATTATCAATAAAGGATAATATTTGTTACCATAAACTAATTCAAATAATGTTTGCGGAGGAAATTAATAATCAAATTTAAATCGCTAGATGATCGCAATGATAATCGAAGAATAAGATTTTAATCGTGAAATGTCGATTATCGATTACGATAAACCGTAATCGAAATCTTTTCACTACTTTATATATATATTAAAAATAATAGAATTTACCCTTTATTTAAATATCTCCGAATATTTATTATATTGACTTAATTATTTTTAATGTAGATATACGAGTTTTATTTAATTGACCATGTTGTGGCCCGCTACCCCATTCACTACACCATATCTTCCCATGAATGTAAGAGGCGGCAGAATGACACAAACCAAGAGATGCTCATCAACGTCTTTCTAATAAACATAAAAATAAAAGCCAAACCAGCAAAAATATCACCCTATGAGGCAATCCACGGAGAGGTCTTCGTTCAGTAGTGGATGTTTGATACGCCGTAATGGTGAGCATAAATGAAAATACAGTAGTTGCAGAATACTTGTAGAATTACCTGCAGATAGGACTGGATGGTGACGTCCGATGGGCGATCTGTGATAAGGAAGCGCAAGTTCTTGTACTCTATGAGAGATGGCGCCGGCCTGATGTCCTTCTGCTTCATGATGACCACTTTTGCTCTCTCCAAACGATCAATACGTATCTCACACCGAGATGGTACCTTCACTTCACACGCGTTAGACGAACGTGCAGAGATCCGTCACAGTCTAACAGGCAAATCGTCACTCTATTTCCACACAACACACTTCAGTTTCGTTGTTTTTCTTTAGAAAGGGTCCAATTATATAATGAAAACCATCCGCATGGATGTCGCCTTCAAACGCTCGAGCACATTCGAAGACGGACAAACTAAGGTTCAGAATGGGGATCTAAAGCGATAAATTAGCCACGTAACATAAGTTGTTTTTTTTTTCAATTGAACTCCGGCAACTTGGTGGTATGCGCCAATTAGCAGCGGGATCCGAATTTAAGGTGACTGAAACAAAAATATTCAAAATGTATTAATGTCTTAAAACAGACGGGAAGATGCTTTGATTAATGCGCAATGGCATTTCAACGTTGTAATGCGTCAAAAAGACGGCGAAGATTGACTAGGTGTAAAATTATTGTTTATAAAAATAGAGTACAAATCGCAAGCGTTGTTACAGTCATGTGAGCGTCTCTATTCGCTTGGGGAGGTGTTCGCAGACTGATCTACTGCCAGCTCCGCGTCACTAGTTAGCGCGCTCACACTGCCCCATCCCGACTCTTGTCCGTCATTACACTTGTGTGATAACAATATTGTAAACACAATGCAACAGCACTCCCATTGTATGTACTTGATAAATACAAGTCGTGATTACACTGAGCAGTATTTAAACGTGTAATAATATCTAATGTGTTTGACTTGGTTAGTATCAGGTAAGTGCTCTGACTATAAGTGCGAGGTCACAAGATGCTTTGCGCCGGCGCTGCGTCTCAGCCTTAAGGCTTGAGTGAAGTGCGCAATGTAACGGCGCTTTCAGCATACATTTTAACCAACCGCCATTGAGAATACTATAACACGAAGAAGCTAGTGTTTATCTTATACGCGTCCTGCCCCGCCGAACGTACCTCACTGAGCCTTATCCTAAGACTTCTGACATGATATGGCTATGTGTAGCGGCTTTGCGATCTTGGTGCTGCTAGTGAAACACTCAGTGCTGCAATTTTTACAATCTATTACAGTCATTTTGGCTCCAAACCAGCCGTGTGGCACCGAATACGAAATCTTTGGGATTCGGAACCTTGTCAACTGCAACGCATCTTATGGCTTATCTGTTCGAAACCTCGATGTACATATTATTACGAATACATAAGCATGATGTGAATGAGTGAGTGAATCTAAGATTACAAACCTGTGGGTGGGTGAACAACATATAGTGAGCGGGTTGGGTGTCAGTGCGCGCTCCCGGCAGCATGGGTCCAGCTGGTGGCACGCTCCGCTTCCTGGGTCGCACAACACGCCCTCAAGTTTATTTGTGTTGAGCCTGGCAGTACTCCGCGCTGTCCAAGCGGAACTCCATCAATGTCGCCACAGAAAAAATGCCCAGCTGAAACAACAGACACAACATTGACACATCCTTGTGTGCGCCTCGACATCTCTGATAATGTTGTATTATTTAATAAGTGTTAACCGAAATTTGTGCGTAAAATGCATCGGGTACTTGAATAATTTATCAGTTCACAAGATTGGATATTAAGGGCCTACGAACTACTACGAGGTTCAGTCGCTGAAAAATAAATTCTACTATCTGTCAACGTTACTTAAACAAACTTACTAATTATCACGTTCCTAAAAAAAATTGTATCACGACAAGCTTCTAAAACATGAGGCACCATGGCAAAGAGCGCAAGAAGCACTAAATTACACAAATCTCTGTCCAAACAAAAATCTGGCATTTCGCAACGTATGGTCTGAACTTTCTTTAAAAAAAATCTATTTATTTATTGCATTCGGTCCGATACGCAACTCACGACGGTTTATAAGAACTTCGCGCGACCGACTCGGAAAGACGGCGCAACAGATTTTGGCAACAGGGCCATCAACGTGAGACTTCTCGGATCGCGTCATGTTTACATTTAAATATTTCTTTCTATGTTGATAAAACCCGAAACACCGTCACATATATGAGCTGTATAGATTATATTATCTTTGGAGCTGCCATTGAACGAATATGTTGATAAAACTAGGAACGGCACAAATGAAATCAGTAGCTTGACAATTCGCGCGAGTATTTATCTCTGTTACAAATTTTTGAGGAGCAGCTGAAAATAGATTTGGGATTCAGCCAAGAGGAAAGTTAAATTTTGTTGATATTTGATTTTACGTCTCTACTTAATATACCTTAATATAGCTTTTTGTTTATGTTTATTTATTTAATACATCTATGTCACCTACATTATCATTCATACGAAGCGACAAAAATAAAACAGGAAATGGGTAGCTACATCATCCTGATTAAAAACTGAAAATAATTAAAAACAACTACGTTTGCCCGCCTGCCATACGAACTATGGCAAATATCCCTCTAAGAGACGATGAGGACGGAGCAATCAATGGAGGAGGTCTATATTCAGGCATGGACTTTTGATAGGTACTGTAATGATGATGATGATATCACCTACATATAAAAGGTAGTAAAACCTGCAAATTTCTTAAAACAACCATAATTTAATTCTAAACTGCTTTAATAATTTAATTTCGTTTCCTTCTTCGTTCTTGTATTCGTTGCCTGAGCATTTAAAACTGCGTAATGTCTGATCTAAGTCAAATATTCGCCGATTGATAACCGCCTACTTATGCCGAATATAAAGATTAAATATATAAGAGAAAGGTTGTTGAGTCTGTACACAGTTTCAACACTATCTATTAAAACCTACAAATATAACTAACATAAAAAAATCGAGATATATTTTGCAGGAAATCGATACAGTTTTGTGAAGCAGTAAAGCGTGGCAGACAAAATAAGAATAAACGATAAGAAGCTGTCTCTAACAAAGTTGGGAAAGCTCTCTTACTAACAAAGTGGGGTCGAGTCTGAGGACCAGAAGACTGTCCGAATCTCGACTAGACGCGACGGTCGATAAACTCCAGACTTACTATACACATGTGCAACAATGCAGACGTTTTCAACGGGTATAAAGACTTCTAAAGCACCACGTTTAGATATTTCATTAACGATACGATATTAAATTATAAATTAGTTATTCAGAACTAGCAAGGTAAGATTTAACAAAATATTGTCATATACACATACTACTGTTTTAATAAATGGTCAAAAAATTGCTTCACGGATTTGAATAGGCACATTAAAAGTACGAAAATGTTCTGATGTACAAGTTATCAATCTGATCGGTTATGCGATTGCGAATACAATATACTTATAATTAGAATCCAATTTTTATCTTTCATAGCGTATAATATACCAAAAAATACAGCCGTTACATTATTGACCACTAAACGAATAAGTAGACTTCATAGTACTACACATAAATACTTACTAATATTCTTAAAAATATTGTAATGTTGTAAATTATCTCCCACTGCACGTTTGGATTCTTAACTTTATTAATAATGTCTGCCCTTTTATTTACATAATAAAAGAACATAAGGAAATAATGTTCACTTTGTAATAAAACTCGATATTTTTTACACATATTGTCTGACAAATTTAATATTTTACAAAATTTTTAGTATATCGCTTATTTCTGATCGATAAAAAATAAAATATCAAATTAAAATACAGGTATTTTATTATATTTTATTTCTTTTTACGATGAAAAATTTGTATGTCCAAAAGTTCAAGTCCTTAACATGGTAACACGTCCGTTCCTAATTGTAAAATTGTCTTAGAATAATAATAATTACGTGCAATCAAGATATAAAATAGGAAATTCGTTGAAGTGTCAAAAAGAGTGATATCAAGAGCTTCAATGTACGCATTTATTATATCCGAATTCATTGCTGTGAAAGTAAGTCTGAATTCTAATTTCAATAATTCCATTTTGAGCGAACGTTGCAAAGAAGCGGACTTCGGAAATGACCTGCTGAGATCACTCCTTATAGTGACGTTTAAGCTGGAGCCTACAGTTTTGGATGTGCTATTTCGTTGCTGCTTGCTTCAGAACCTCACTGGACTACAACTCAATAGGATCTATACGATCCCTCCCATATGATAAGTGCTTAACATTACCTACTGACTATATCGTTTTTATTAAAACAATGTTTGTTCATATTTTTTTATTTCTTTGACTAATTTGTTTAGATATTATCACTCTACGTTAATTTACTGCGCATAGCTTACGCTACGTGACATAGTTGAGACCTTGTTTTTTATTACTGGATATCGATTATTATACTCTACTGCAGTAGTATATCGAATAACAACCGCAAATTATAATTTACGGTATACCCATACAAACTTTATGCTAAAGTATTAAATTCTGTTATAATATCTCTCTATATATCAAATCAAAAGCTGACCGTTAGTCTTGCTTAAACTCAAAATCGGCTATGTGTTTGAATGGATCAGTTTAACGGTAGCGCTGTTATCGAGATCCTGAAATCACCCGTGCGAAGCCGAGGGAGATCGCTAGTTCTCCAACGAACCTCGGAAGTGTTAGTAATATCAACTATATAATATACTGTAATAAATAGAAGTCATAGGTTAATTGAGAAGAACAATAAATAGTTAGGACGATTACTGCAATGACATCATCAAATTTCGTGTGTTTTGGGTATATAAGTGAAAGCTTTTTGTTTCATTAATATCACATATGAGTCGAGATGATAAACCAAAATTAGACTTAATAAAAAGTAAAAACCGACGTCGTCAGAGAATTATTAAGATTAAAATAATTTTCATATATTGCGTATTTTTTTCGTATTACGTATTATATTATTACAAGGAAATTATTACTATATACAAGTCGGTGTTAAGAAATAGTGTATATGACAGCCCCGACTTGCCGACTTCAGAAGCTATTATGTGGATATTATTTTATTCTTATTTGTTCTTTAAAGTAGGCTTGAACTTAGTTAATAAAAGTCTAATTGTCGACCCTTTTGAGTGGGATAAGGAATATCTCAAACTCGAACGTCAACTAAGTAGTTACATTAAAAACTGAATCCCCTATTTTTCTACCCTAAAAGGACCACCCTTGAAGGCTATTTAACAAAAAGAAAATGAATGGGATGGAATGGAAAACGGTTTACAATTGACACACAAAATCGAAGTGAAAACATTTAGGAGTCAATGAACGTGCCAATTAATTATTTACGTGTTTAAAATAATGAACAGGTTCAATTTAGGAATACTTTTTTTATATTATACTAGTAATAACGATATTTTTTTACTACAACACATTTCAATAAAATTTAAAAGCAACTAAAGTGATTTAAATAATACTAGTTTTTACGGATTTTATCGCGTATATTTAACTAAAAAAACTAAACTAAGTTAAATATACGCGATAAAATCCGTAATAACTAGAATTACTTAGAATTAAATATGTAGTGTTCGCGTAAATATAAGAAATCATTAACTAAAGTGATGCTTTTATTATAACAAAAATTTTTACACGAAATAAAAAAACACACGAAACACAAAAAAGAAAAATGTAATTTTCAGGCTGAAAAACCATTAGAACGCGTACCAATAGTGGGACGTTCATAACATTACATAACAGATGCATGCATTTTACGGAAACGATTGCGAGGTCAGCGCCGACAATACTAGAAAAGCGTGCTTCTTTAATATTGCAACGCTTCTAGGAAACGACTTGTTGCCTTGACGTGATCGTACTTCGGAACTTATTCTGCCACCGTAATTATTCATCGACAACACCATCTTTGATTTCTCTTCCGTTTTTGAAAATAATAAAAATGATAGTCTCATTTATAATTCAATATAACCTGGGTGAGAGGGTACACTCCACCCTCTCCTCTCCCCCAATATACGGTCCAGTAAGATTTATTAAAAGGAAATAAAAATATAATATACATCTAATATAATGACAACAACACGACAAACCATATACTTCACGTTATTTTCAGGATTAGTGTTGAGTTATTTTTCTAAAACATTTAAAATCCTGTAAATTATTTAAAATATTTTTTTCAGATAAATAAGAAAAAGGTTCATTTTCATATTTTTCGAAACATATTTTATTAAATTTACAGAAATAAATTCAGAAACATAATAGGTTAACGTTATTATTAATGCTATTTAACATAGGTATACTCGTATTATGTAGATAGTTAAGATTAAGTCTTAAAAATGCAGAAATGACTTGTGTTAATAAGCGCTCCTCAAATGAAACCTACTAAGTCACAAAAATAAATAAAAATAAAAATACAGACAAACGTCAACTTTATTTCATTTTAAAATGTTAATGTCTAGAAAATATAAACTGAAGTAGGCATTAGGACAATTCCATCCTTGAGCGACACCTTCGCTCAGTGGTAAATTTACTCTGACGACACCGATAACGATAAAATAAAATAGTTAAATCTATACAAATAAAATTTGAAGCACATCACTCGAATCTGAAGCGATAGGAAGGTCAGTTCCCCGGCTTATCGCCGAGGATTATAGCTGCGCGGCTACAATAAGAAATTGCTTGTGTTCCAGTCACGTAGCAGATAGGCAGCTCATGTGGATAAATTAAAACAAACACTGGTTTTACGTGCTGTTCCATTACAACCACTGCAGCATACAAAAGCCCCCATAGATTGCCTTATACGGAGGATTGCCAATTCATCCAATTAACTTCTCTCGGTCGCCTCTTACGACACCCACGGGACGTTTATTATGAATATTGGGTAGTGCACGTTCTCACACCTTCACAACAAGGTATGCCGTACGTGTTGTTTATTATACACTTAAACCTAAAACTTTTTTATCATGACACCTACATACAAATTCATTTAAGGTCAAATCAAAATAAATTTTGCAATCTGTTTCTCTTACCTATATTGCTGGCGAATTTCTTTTAGATACAATACTCATTTTATTACCTTCTTTTGCATTACTTAATATTTGTTTTGCTACTCGTACTACTTGCATGCTTGCATCTAGACGAGAACACCATGTTTCAATAACATGAATTAACAGACAATCTAAATAGGCATCGACATAAACTTGACATTGCAGCGGGAAAAACAATGTGCCTTTGACACTGGTGGGTTATAAGTTTTAAAACTATAAGTGCTTACCATAGCCTTTTTTAAAATAGAATAAGGGTGACAAACGAGCACCCGAGCACAGCCACCTGATGTTAAGTAAATGCTGTGACCCATAGACATCCACATTTATCCTCGATAAAGAATCAAAATGCAGATGCGTGTCACCCCTGAGGATTAAGACGAAATGCTTCGATTCCAGTAAAAAGGGTCTCCGAATCTCTACACTCACCATACGTAACAGCAGCATTAGCGTAGTCCTACCTCGGTTTTTGTGCGAAAAATATAATATAGCGTGGGCATGGACATGTTTTTAGCACAAAAACTTTATTACATATAATTTATACTAGTGTCTAATGATATCAAAGTCATTTGAATGCGTGAGCGACCTTATTTGCAATTTTAGTAAATCTTTTTAGCATGATATATTTATAAAATAAAATTCATACAAAGGACAATTAACAATCAAATCAAGGACCCAACATGCACGCTTCCAGTTCCATTTGTTTGTTATTAATATTAGACAACAGACAGAGAACGCGTCAAGGTTCCTATTTCCGTAGCTAAAACTAGTGTTTACCACTACAAACAGCTCGCAGCGATCAGCTGTTGGGAATGAAGTGAATTGTGAATAATATTTGCAAAACAAGTAAATGCGCGGTAAACTACACGGTCACTACTCGCCAATAGCGTGTAGTGACCGTGCAGTGGCGGTATAAAAATACCCACTACCCCATATCATCCCGTAGGTGTCGTGAGAGGCGACAGAGGGAAACAAATTACAAAAATGCATACACTAGGAAAACATACCCCTTCTGCAGGGCAATCGAGTAATAACCACATCTGTATTTTATGAGAATAATACTAGAAAAAGCAATATTTCTATTCAATACGTTACGCTCCGTTGTTATACTTCCTTAATTGAAAAACAGCCAGTTATTAATAACCAACTTGTTTTATTCGTAACACAGCTAAGCCAAAAACTGCACATTTTTACCACATCTTGTATGTGTCTTAAGAATACTGATCATCTTTTTGTAAACAAAATTTAAGATTTATATCAAAGGTCCCGTTTTTCTTTTCTTGTTCTATATTCGTAACCAGTCATCACAAGAAACATAAAATATATACATTTTGACAGTTCCATAAAACATATTTAATATTTTCAAAATCTTCACTCCTACAGTAGGAGTTTCTCTTGTATTTCATGTCAACCTCACTATTTCATTGATGGGTATCAAACTCAGTGTGCTTGTGTTTCTATGAAATTTAAATGCAAAAGCTTATCTCCTGAGCTACCATTATTCATTCGCAGGTTATTATTCTTCTTATTCAAACAGTTTACGGTTTGTTCCTCGTCAATAGCCAAATCAACTCATGTTTATATTTTTTAAAGTTTACATTGCCGAAAATTTAGTAAAACTAAGAAACCGACTTCATTTTTATAATTTATAATACATACATTACGTTGTTATAATATGTACATGAAATATTTTTTAAGTATAATCATCCCATTATTCTCGGAAGTTATCAAGGGTCAATATACTACCGCAACTAGACAATAAAGTAAATTAACGAACACATAACACAATAATTGATGATTCATCAAACTTTAAAGGAAAAACGATCAAATTAAACAGACTCAATATTGATATTAACCAAAAACGCTTTTTTTTTTGAAAAATCGATTAGTATCTATCTGGATCTGCTATCATAAGACCATAACTGCAATCGTTTACGTCATTCCGTTATCAAGTTAACAATTTGGATTCTTTATGTATGTATTGAAATAACAATCAATTATTGTATTTATTTCAACGGTATATAACTTGCGCATGATTGATAAACAACTTTAAATTTAAACTGTAATTCATTATATTATTTACAAAAAACATTTTACTCAGCCATATTATTTACTGGAAACAATTGTTTTTATTTGTCTTCCTAAACACGAATAGTTTGATTTAATACTCTTGTAATTTGTAATAGCTTTTTATTTTAAGTACGAGTGCAACAACTTTTTTTCTATCAAAAATGAGACACTGTCGTTTGAAATCATTAAACAAATATGAAGGATCATGAAAAAAATTATATATAAATAAATCTAAAATAGTATATAGTAGCAGCGCCCGAACAGAAGATAATCACAGCTATTAACGAACTCTGACCGTGAAATAATGACACTGGCATTGACATAACATATTCGTGGAAGTTCTGAATTAATTTACATAAAATCTATAAATCTTGTATTGAACTTGCCTCACACGCTCAAAATATCTCCCCAAATTGAGACTTAATTTATGTTAATAACAAAGATCGGAATTGCGTAGAATATTATACCTAATCTAATTTACCTCAATGAGCGTTATTATTTATGTATCCCGGATTCGATAAGGTGCCTAAGTGTTTGCGGGTTTGCGGCTTTTTCAAGTCTTTATAAATTTACAAAAAAGTTTTTTTGAAAACTGGCTGTGATCACATTCAAACAGGTGTAATAAGCACCTATGTCAAAAGATTAAGCTATTATGTAAGATAAAAATTGGCTAATAAGTAAAATGGGCAGTTGATAGTATCCGACTAGTAGAAAGATATCGTTACGACTGATTTTGGCCAGTGTTCTGTTCACAATCATGGAATGAATGAATCTATTGATGTGTTTTTAATATTAAAACAAAGGGACAAAAATAGCAATGACTTACTTTAGTTTGTCTTCCACATTGATCACGCTTGTCTGATAAGTACAACGGTACTGATCAGTATGAATTTTTAAGATACGTGTATTTTTTACACGAACTCACAGTCCAGCTGATCATTAGTTGCTACTGCAGTCTAGCAAACTTCAAACAGAGAAAGCTACAAATGCGTTATCACCTCTGGAACACGTCAATGCAAGCAGTCTTCTACCCTTTAGACCGAAAAGCATCAATGTAAAGACTGCTATTTGACAGCTGGTGTGGGTAAGAGTGTAATACTTACGCAGATAGACTCTTACAAAGAAAAAGAGTACATCCACTAATGAATTAACACCAATATTATGAATTAAGTTTCAATTAAGAAAGTTGAACACCTGAGAATGATTGCTTCAGCATTTTGTCTAATATTTTATTAATGCTCAGAGATAAACAATAGGCTTTCAGGTAGGTAGAAAAGTTTGACAGCATTCGTGCATAATTGTGATTAACTTAATTGACACAGTGCCAACAGGTATTTAAGAACCGCACCCAATGCATTGTGATAAATGAGTTGCCTCCTACGGAAACTAATAGAACTAAGTGCAAATAGTAATTAAACTATAGCGCACCAGGATATTCACTCCGTTAGGAACAATGGGCCACCCACATTGTGAAATTATTTAGCAATATGCATAAATAAATGACAGGCTTGCATTTAGGTTCTAATAGAAAGTGGTCTAAGCTTTAAAAGCTAGGGACTAACTAGGCTTCGTGAAAACAAAGTATGCGCCAGTTCTTGGCTAGCAACGTCTACAGTGTAATACATGTTCAACTGCTTTCTATATAGAACAACGTGGAATAATAGCTCGAATTGATAAGATAGAGCGGGTAACCGTCGACAATGTTCGCAAAATACCGGTGTACGAGGAGTACGTGTCGCATTTATACTTGGGACACCTGTTGCTTGCGTCAAAAGCAATAAAAACAATTAAATGAAACAATGTGCAAAAAAAAACACTAAGAAACTAAACTAAATTGAGCGCATTTAAAACTATTTAAGATCTTTATGAACTATACACCAAACCCATCTTGTCACGTATATTTACCATATCCAATAAACAGTCGGTTAGCTACTTTAAAGTTCCTGGAGTTTTCTGTTCTACTTTCGTTGGAATTTCGCCACACGAATCGCATTCGGTCGCGTCTCGTGATTACCGCAGCGTCACTGGAGGTTAATTGTGACACAAAAACATCACTTACATGTATCCGATAGGTCGGATGCTAGCACGATTGCAACTGAAAGTTGTGGGGTAACGGGATGATGAATTAAAACGGTAACTTTCGCGCAGCAAATGCTGTCGTTGTAGACAGTGGGTGAGGGTTAGGCGTTTACATCGCAGCGGGTCGACACTGTCCGTGCCGCGGGCGTGCAGAGACTGGCGAAGTGGCGGTGGTGCGCCCCGCAACCGCTTTGCCCGCGACGTCGGCGACGTCACGTTGACGAGCCCGGCGCTGGCGTCATCGTCGCATATGGTAGAGGGACTTTGAGATAAGGAAAATGTCGGACAACTCTGCTGAGAAATGAATTTAGATCGAAATTTCGACGCGATGTTACCCAATTTTTTACGCAATAACAACATTCTCATTAGATATTAAAAAAATCTTTTTTATTTAATATGCAAACATGTAAGTAATTTCGATTTGTTTATGCGGAAAAAATATATTTGGTAGAGGTTTTGCCACCGATTATAACAATACCACTCGCATTAAAAGGTAATGCACAGTTTTCGGGAAAATAAGAAAAAACTATTATAACCTAAAAAAAACTATTATAACCTAAAAAAAACTATTAAAAAAATTATAACCTAAAATGTGTAAAACATGGAAAAACGTGTGCAATATTACTGTGAAAGCTGGATAGCATACAGAATTTTGTGTAAGTGCGACAAGGACGTAAGACCATGTCAAAGACTAGTGTCCACATTATTATACTTCTATGGTATTTTTATTTATCTGTGGTTATACTCTGTCGCGTGTCAAATCGCATGAAGTACTATTTTTTATGCATTCCGCCGTTGCGTTGGTTGCTCTTCTTAGGTGAATGTGTGCTCTCCAGTGTATTAGTGCAGCTTTTATCGCGCTATACTTGAGCACCCAGAAATACTTTCAGTTGAAATAGGTTACAAGGTTGTGGCGGGAGAGAAGCGCAGCGTAAATCACCACAGTCTTCGTGTTTTTTTTTTACCAGCCAGAAATACTTGAGCACTTAGAAATGCTAACAGTTGAGATAGGAGACAACCCCGCTTCCCTCTCCCCCTCCTGCTGGAGACGATAGATGTTATCATTTTTAGGTTAGGTCTATGGGATTTTATTTTTAATTTTTCTTAAAAATGATGTATTAGCTTTGATGGGAATTCACCCCTTCCCTAACCCCTGGCCCCTCCTGCCAAACTATTCTAAATTTTAACCTTCAGAATAAGTAATAAAGGCAAATGGTGAAGAAAAAATAATAAAAAATCTGTAACATTCTGTCCTTTATATCTGTTAAATTCAAAATGCGTCGTAATGCATTATTTTAACTGATTTTCACAGTCGTAAGGGTCGATCGGTAGTCAAAAACATTGCTCATAAATCACATTCAATTTGTGATAATTCCAAATAAAAGTAGAAGCCTTATTTACCCGTATTTTCTAAAATTGTAATAACGGTATATCTTTATTTATATATTTGAACCTAAGTTTAAAATTTTGCTACTATCTGAAAAATAACCATGCATATATATATAATTTCACATAAGTACCTAAATGTCCCAAGCATCGTCTAGAAATGTCGATGTGGCAAAACGACAAAATTGCGACAGTATAAATAGAATATAAACGGTAATTAGTGAGATATGTCTATCATTGGGCTATAACAAGCTTATGAAAAAAATGGACGACATTTTCAATATGTAAGATATCCTTTTCAATAACGAAATGATGGTCCCTACAAGCGCCACTGTCGATTGCAAACGCACGTTGCGCTTATCGCTTGACATTTTGTTACCAACGAGATGCTAATCTGCTAGTTTGACGTCTCCCATAACGCCATTGGCTTTATGGCAGTCGTGAGACTAAACACGGTGTCAATGTAGGTTGTTAAATTATTAATAGACGTCGAATGCACGCTGAGAGGTCTCTAAATATACACCGGTGTCCATTCAAACTTTTCATGTTACATTAATAATAATTGCAATTTAAAAATGAACTATATGGTTAAAGCGTAAATTATAATTCATTTACAGATGAATTCACGAAATTGAACGTTTTTCAGTCTTTTGTCTGTGGAAATTCGATTACCTTCAAACGAACGACGGCGTTTTTATTCTATTATTAGCGTACAGAAAAAAACGAAAAAGAATCCGCGCGCTTACTCCCACTCTATGATATGATTTGAATGTGTTTACAGATAAATTAAGCATTAGGAAAAATATACGCCATGCGACAAATACAACAAGCAGTGACATCGACAAAGCTTAAAAGCAACAAGTAAATGTCATCCTGCTTTACAAATCACCCTTCTCAATATTACCTCTAGGATAGTATTAGATCCACCCAAGGGGATATCCGGTGGAGATTTAATAGGACGAATACGTTTAGGAAACTTTATTGTAGCTGAGTGGGCGGAGAGCAATTTATTGTTTCTAGATTCGACTTATAGGTTATTGCTTTCTTATTTACAAAAATGGAGGTTACAAACAAACTTGCAGTTAACCTGATGGTAAGTGGATACTGCAATCTATGGACGCCTGCAGCTAACTTCATACAAAGAAGACATTTTTTTATTAACTGGCTTTACGGCTCTGGGTTCTAGCACTTCTGAGCCTATCATTTCTTTCAGAATCTTTATTTTTATATTTTATCTTCACAATATGCTGATACGACACATTGCGAAGCCCTTGGGAGAATTTGACGACAGCTCAACGCAGCGGACAGTTGATGACGACAGCCACTCAAGCACATAAAGCGCACTAGCGATCAAAATAACTTGAGGTTTATATCGACATCAAAGCACTTGTTTCGTCGTTTTCTTTAATAGTTCACACGCGCGGACACTTAATTCACAAAATCGCATCACTTTTACGAATCAAACTCCACTTCAAACCATTATTCAAGCGATAAAACAGGAGCAACTATCCGTCTACGGCCAAGTTCCCGCCAAAACCCCAAAGACTACAGATGCGTTGTCACCTCCGAGGATTAAGATGGAATGCCTCACACCCTGTCATCATACTGGCGCTCTATACCCTTTAAACTTGGACACAGCTGTGCAAGCACTGCTATTTGTCGGAAGAAATATTCATGGTAACATTAATTGTTCATTTATTCAAAGTGACAAATTAAAGTAGACTTAAATAACCTCAAACGAGCTTCGTAATACCTGTAGTGGTGTCGCCTACGATGAACGATGAGAAACCATGAATTTAGTCGGTGCTAGTCGGACTTAACCTGTTCTTGCCCCGCTCCCATTAGGCGGTTATGCGTAGGCATTTTCCAAGTGAAAAGGCATAAATAGCCTCAGAATCACTAATCACGATTATGACCACTAGATAAAAAAGAGGCATTATTAACAATAATATAAGCTAATACTTGACTAACATCTAGGGCTGCCACCCGTACCATAATATATAGTATTGTACTGTATTTCAGTCACTTATACTACATATTTTAGAAAAATAATATAGTACAAAAGTACTATATGTTTATCCCTAATTGAACTGTCGCGCTTTTTATATTAACTGTGTTTGGAAGTCTGGGAACAGTAAGTTTTACAGAAAGATTTTTTTTCCATCATGAATGTAAAATTGAAAGAAGAAAGAAAACGAGCATGTATTTATTTAATTAAAAATTAATTTTTAATTTATTTTAATATGAATCTAAATTACTAAGACTCCTATTTATTATAAAAAAATAAGGTGGAAGTTTTACTTCATTCAAGAAGGTTTACATCATTGACGGCAAAAGCAAAGATCAATAACAAATATATATGGAAAAATACTGTTGCATGAATAAGTCAACTAGCGCCATCTAGTGTCAGGAACGAGAGCGAGGGGAGCATTGAGAAAATGACATCACAAATTACTCAACCGACAGCGCCTAGTCGAAACTCGAACGCTCGGTACCTTGCGCGTGTTTACTTGAACATTCTGGATATTTCTTTGCTAATTTAAATATATAGGCGCTGCAAGATGCGATGAGGGAAGTATTGGATTTGGCGAGACAAACGAAGCTTCGGAGCGACATAAAGTGAATCAATGTGATTAATTATTGGTGTTTTTAACTTTAATTAGTGTAAAGTGAATTAAAGTGTTAATTTAGGTAATTCTATCGGCAATTTTTATTGTCACGACCCTCAAGCTCGTAACAATTGGTGTCAGAAGTGGGATAAAATCATGCCGATTTTACCTAAGGAGGAAACGGAGGGTGTCCGTACCCGAAGTCAACGCCAGCAGGAGACGGACCAACGAAGATTTGGTGGTGCAACGCCGCAGACGTCGGAGGGCCAGCCACCGGCTGCAGGCCCGTCGGTAGCTCCTACATCTGCAGCACCTGACTTAGGTGCTCTGATGGTGATGCTGCAGCAGCTGCAGAGCAGACAGGATGAACAGGCCCGTCGGTTAGCAGATCAGCAGGCGGAACAGGCTCGCCGACAGGAGGAACAGGTCCGTCGGTTGGAGGAGCAGCTGCGGGGTGGACAGGATGAACAGGTTCGTCAGCAGGCGGAACAGGTCCGTCAGTTGAAAGAGCAGCTGCAGAGCGGACAAGAGGAACAGGCCCGCCGACAGGAGGAACAGATGCTTCTCATGAAGGACCTTCACGCTACCTTCGGGAAAGAGATAAAGGAGGTGAAGGATAAGGTTGCTCAGCATGAAAACCGCCTGTCGGAAGCTGAAACCCGAATTGACCAAGTGAACAATCGGGTTGACAACGTAATGGCTGACATGAGGAAATCACTTGACGAACTCAAACTTGGGGAGGGAACTACAGCTCCTGTAGTAGCTACTACACCTTCGCTACGTGGGTTCAAAGTGCCACCGTTCGACGGGACTTCTTCCTGGTCAGCCTACAAAATCCAGTTCGAGGCTGTTATGAAGGCGAACGGCTGGAATAAAAATCAGGCCATGACTGCTCTCACACTAGGCCTGCGTGACCAGGCCTTAACAGTTCTGGAAGCTCTCGGTGAGGAAGTGACTTATGAGCAACTCCTTGAGTTATTGGAGGCGAGATATGGCGACGCTCACCTGGAACACGTCTTTCGTGCGCAGCTTAAAGATCGTGTGCAGCGCATCAACGAAAACCTGCAGCAGTGGGCTCTAGAAGTGGAGAAGCTGGTGCGAAAAGCATACCGGTCTGTACCTGCGCTCATTGAAGGGAACCTGGTGCAGACATTCATCGATGGCATCCGCGACCTGGAAGTCAGAGCTGCTGTGAGGCTCGGGCACCACGAGACGCTTAAGGACGCCTTGGCCCATGCACTGGAAGTGGAAGCCGTGCGGCAGGATCATCGTTCCCATCGCGTCAGGGAGGTTGCAGCAGCTACAGTTCGCGACCACAACAAAGGATACAGCCCAAGGTGCTATGGCTGTGGGGAAAAGGGCCATCTTCGATCCAGCTGCCCTAAACTAACCGTGGAAAGGAGAGTTGATCGATCTCGAGAGGGTAGTACAGCTAACGGCACTGCCTGGCGGCGACAGGATCATCGTTCACCTCACGCTAGGGAGGTTACAGCAGTTACGGTTCGCAACCACAATAAAAGATACAGCCCTAGGTGCTATAGCTGTGGGGAAGGGGGCCATCTTCGGTCAAGCTGCCCTGAGCACACCCTACGAAGGGAAGGTGAACGGTCTCAGAAAGGAAGTGCGGCTAACAGCACCGCCCAGCAGCAGCAGGAATACGACTTTACTATCAGACACTGCAGCGGGAAATCTCACGGCAACGCAGATGCATTGTCAAGAAGACCTTGTCCTGAAGATTGCAACCATGGTAGTAGGCAAGAGAGTAAGGAGGTGGTATCCGTGAGGATGCTCAGGACAGACCACCTCAGCAACGGGTGGAAGGACAACCTACGACATGCACAGCAGGAAGATCCGGACATCAAGCCGATTCTGGGATGGATGAAGGCCCGTGCTACCAAGCCTAAGTGGAGGGACGTCTCAGCGATGAGTTCAACCACGAAAAGCTATTGGGCCCAATGGGACAGCTTGCTGATTCAGGATGGAGTCCTGTGCCGTAAATGGGACAATGGTCGAAGAGACAGCTGTCGTTTGCAAATGGTTGTCCCTAAAGCTAAAGTGCCGAATGTTCTACAGTTGTGCCATAATGGTCGTTCAAGAGTCCATCTGGGAGTTAAACGAACTCTACTGAAGGTCCGAGAACAGTTTTACTGGGTCCATTATCGTGACGATGTCGAGGATTGGTGTCGTACATGTACAAGTTGTGCGGCCGAGCGGGGACCTCGGACACGTAGTAGAGGAGCACCGAAATTGTACAATGTTGGTGCACCACGGGATAGGACAGCCCTTGACATTGCGGAGCCGTTACAGAAAGGCGCAAGAGGGACTCCTAAGATCGTCCATGTGAATCGCTTGGCGCGTTATTATGGGACCGATAATGCTCGGGACGAGCATGTCTTAGGAGGGGGCAGTGTTGCATGAATAAGTCAACTAGCGCCATCTAGTGTCAGGAACGAGAGCGAGGGGAGCATTGAGAAAATGACATCACAAATTACTCAACCGACAGCGCCTAGTCGAAACTCGAACGCTCGGTACCTTGCGCGTGTTTACTTGAACATTCTGGATATTTCTTTGCTAATTTAAATATATAGGCGCTGCAAGATGCGATGAGGGAAGTATTGGATTTGGCGAGACAAACGAAGCTTCGGAGCGACATAAAGTGAATCAATGTGATTAATTATTGGTGTTTTTAACTTTAATTAGTGTAAAGTGAATTAAAGTGTTAATTTAGGTAATTCTATCGGCAATTTTTATTGTCACGAACCTCAAGCTCGTAACAATACATAGAATAAAAATAAATGTGTATTTTTTTCTGAATTTCTCAAAAGTACTAAGTACATTTTTGCTCCTTTTTTATACTCCTACTAAGTATATGTGTACTTCTTTATCGTGGGTCTTACATATATTAAACAAGGATGAATACCATTAAATGAATATAGCTTTAAATTTAATGTAAGTTTGCTATCTCAAATTAATTCATATTCACTCAAGAATACAGCTCAGAATGCATTAATCTGTTACGTTCTTCATTTTTATTGTCTAACTTGAATTATTTGGGCATTGTGTTCTATGGTATCCGATTTGTTTACATCTACAGCATTTACAATTGACAGTTTTCATGTTGATATTACTTGTCTTTGGTGTATTTGAACCGCCATCTTTACATCCCATACTTGTTTCGGCTTAAGTTCGCCTATTCTTAGACACTGCAAATGCGCCATCTTGATTATCATTACCTCCGTTTCAGGTCTCTATATCTAGAAGTTTACTTTTAATGCCGTCCGTTGTCACTTGTATGCCCGAATGCTCAATCGCCGTAATCATAGGAGAGAACTCTGGTAATCCAGCTAGTAACAATCTACCAATCCTGTTCCACAAAGTTTCTGACCCGTCTTAATTATTTGCATAACATATGAGAATATGGAACAAAAATATTCCAAACGTATGGATATCAAATGCCTTAGGAGACTTATTCTTCTAGTAAACCCAGAATCATCGAAGAAAGACTTGAGTTTCTCCCACAGCTCTTTAGTAGTTTATACGGTTTTATGTGGACCTACAGCGATGAATCAATAGTTAGAATCAACTTTGACCTTGTCTTCGCGTCATTTGCGGCCGATACAATGATTTCTGAACCGGTTGCATCTGTTTCTGGCTTAATACACTTTATCATGCCCTCGAGAATAAGATAATAGTCTGCTGTGAACACTCACTCATCATAATTTTCTCGTCCACGCAACTTTGGTACATTAACGATAAAATAAGCCGCTATTGTGAAAGTCAAACAACAAACAAAAAAAAATCAATAAGTGGAAAAACTAGAAAATACTCCCGAAAAAACTGATAGTACTTCGAACTACACAGTACAATCTTTACGTGGTAGAGCCATGCTGCAGTTATATTAGTAGTATATTTGTAGCACGAATGGGTCGGCTCGACCGGGGAAGGATCACGCTCTCACAGAATACCAGCGTCAAATAGTAGCGTAATGCTGCTGTGTTTCGTACGGTGAGTGTAGACAACCGGAGACCCTTTTTACTGGAAACGAGGCATTCCATCTTAGTCCTCACGGGTGAGAATGCCTCTGCATTTTGATTCGTAAACGAGGATTGATGTAGATGTCTATGGGCCACAGCAAACACTTACCTTCAGGTGGACTATATGCTCGTTTGTCATCCTATCCTATAAAAAAAGAACTGTGACTATCTAACGTAATTTACTTTCGAATTTAATCTAACAAGTCATAACTGGGCCCATAACCTATTAATGAAACAACCATATTCACGTTTTTCTACAGACTAAGTTCTTTATTAAGGAGCGACAGTCAGATACAGATTATATTAGGTTACACGTTTGTTATATCTTATACGCTCCATCTTTACATATTTTGATTTATTGCCACGTGGGGAGGTTAAAAAGTTCGCGGAACGGCGGGGTTGGCGGGCAACTAGCGCCTATCTGGTGAGTTTACTCATCCAGATAGGCGCTAGTTGAGTGACTCATTATTAGTTTAAATACCAAGTTTCAGTCTAATCAGGTCATTAGCTTTTGAGTTATCATCGAGTAAACAAGTCAATCGCGAAGAAACTAGCCACTATGGAGAAAATTGAATATCGCGCCGACATTACGTTTTTCACCAAACAAGGAAAGACATCTCAAACCATTTCTCAAGAGATGTCAGCTGTTTATGGGGACTCCACTCCTGCGAAAATCATGATTGATAAATGGCACGCAATTTTCAAACAAGGGGGGACTCCATCGAAGACGACCGCCGACCTGGACAGCCGATGAGGCTACTACGCCAGAAATAATCGAAAAATTTGAGTATCGGAAGATGGACGACTAAATAAAAAACAACTAGCAGCTTTATTTGAAGTATCAGAAACATCCATTTTAAACATCTTACATGTGCAAGATGGATTCCGAGAATTTAATCTCTTTTTATTTCATATATGAAAAAAATTAAAAATGGCTTTATGAAACAATTTATATATTTATATATATATATATATATATATATATATATATATATATATATATATATATATATATATATATATATATATAAATATTAAATATATTAAATACACTGTATAATTATTAATTATATTAATTTAATATAATTTATTTGAATTATAAAAATTTAAATAGCAATTTAGGTATTTAATTTAATATTTTGAAAAAGAAATTATTCAATATTTAATAATTAATATTAAACGTGAATACGGTTGTTTCATTAATAGGTTATGGGTCCAGTTATGACTTGTTAGGTTAAATTCGAAAGTAAATTACGTTAAATAGTCACAGTTCGAAGTATTATCTCTCCCATGATTATGGCGACTGAGCATTCGGGCTTTCAAGTGTCAACGTACGCTATTAAAAGTAAATTTCTAGATATGGAGACCTGGAACGGAGGTAATGATAATCAAGATGGTGCATTTGCAGTGTCTAAGAATAGGCAACCTTAAGACAGAACAAGTATCTATGAGCGGATGTAAAGATGGCGGTTCAAATAAACTAAAGACAAGTAATACCAACATGAAAACTGTCAATGTCAAGTGCCATAGATGTAAAAAAATCGAATACAATAGAATACTTTATTAACAATGCCTAAATATTTTCAAGTTAGACAGTAAAAATGAGGAACGTAAACAGACTAATGTATTCTGAGCTGTATTCTTGAGTGAAAGTACTAAATACTAACAATTACGTTCATCGGAAAAATAAAGGTATATTCAATAACGAATACGAATTATTTTTAGATTGCAATCTGACATTAAATTTAAAGCTATATTTATTTAATGATATTGTTCCTTATACTATTATTATATAATGTAGGACCCACGATACAGGAGAAAATTCTAGTATTGACATCACTTTATTTTTTCAAATAAATAAATTGAATAAATAAAATTCAAATAAATATCACAATAATTTTATACTTAACAGTTTAGTAAAACCTGGTATTTAACATAGAAATATAGTTTTTTCTAGGATAAGAGTAAGACATACATACGAACAAACAAAAAAGATGTTGCCATTTCTGTATTAAGGGACAAGTTTATGAAACGCAGTCAAGCGAAACCATGACACACCTACTGACGAAGCAAACGCGGTGTTACGGTTATTAAGTGCAAACGTGAGGCTATTTGCAGTGCAACGATCTTTTCATGCGAGCAGGATCAAGTTTCATATGGCTCGTATATGACTCATTAAGTGAGGCACGAGACGGTGGGTTTGAATTTTGATGAGGCCATATCACGACATGACAGGAATACCGGTTTATAATATAATCCCACTAAAAACATAATGTGTGTGGAGGACGCGAGTGTGTCAGGATCGTGCCAAATGGAAGTCTGTAGTCTCTGCCTACCCCTCTGGGTGACAGGCGGTATTGTTTATGTATATTGTTATGTATATGTAAAAAACAATGAAAAGGGGGCCAATTTCTGTATAAACGAAGATTGGTGTTGTCGCCTTCGCCCATAAGAGTTAAGAACTGAAGTGGCACCAAGCTTCATAACAAGTAGCCATAACAAGGCACCCTAATTTCATTTGCGTTAAATTTGTACTAATGAGGTTTTAGCTTAATCAACCATTATAAAATGGCACATAGTTATAATACGGTAATAGCGGTTAATAATGTAATGTATTGAGAATAATTATCTTCCAGTTCAAGCCAGTTCCAGTTCCAGATCACGGCAGCCAGTCTTATCACACACTAGCCATCTGCTCAGGATAAGATTATAGTGTTCGAATGTTGCGCAAACAGCGGTGCACTCTCTGTTCCTTCAGTATGATAATCTGATGAAAGGCACTCTGACACGACCGGGGGAGAACAGGCGCAGGACTAGCTCTACATACTTTCCGTCACGGGGTGAAACATCACCATCCAACACCAACATCACTTTCCTAACTCCGGGCCGCTATTGAGAATTCCTTACCAGAAAATCATAGTAACTGAATCTGGCCAAACCTAGTGACCAATAGTCGCCGCCGTCTAGAGGCAGCGTAAGAGTATTCCGTGAGTGTCGTAAGAGATGACAGAGGGGTACTGAAACACAGAGATCGCGGTGATCAGCGATTCGTTGCATGGTTAGAGGGTAGGCGGACGTTTCGCGACGGTTTGTTGTTTATTATTTTTACAAAAAACGGCTGCGTACGTCAGGTGGTGGTTGGTCGCATGTTTCATCGCATGACGCGGTCGCTCGCTATTTTAGTGGGAAGCGACTGCGTCAGCGAGTTGTATAAATAGCAGCTGTTTTGGCTCGCCGCTCACTTAGCGATCACCCATCGCATAGTCTACATCACCTGAAAATGCCTCGTGTAGAGACGAAACACGTATTATCGTCGATGGTGTGTCTTTCCTAGTATAGTGGTGTTAGGAGTAATTGTATTGGTAGTAGTGGTGCTGGGATTAGTGGTGACGGGATTAGTGCTCGCAATTGAGGGAGGCCGGGAGGCGCTCGCCAAACTAGGTAAGAAACATTTACTTTATTGAGTGGATTTGTGCGAATTAATTTTAAACAACTTTAAAATATGTATATGGAAAAATATATAAAGATTAAAAATAAACGTGTACATTTTTTTCGTGTATTTTTCAAAAGTACTATATTTTAGCTTTTTTTTTTCTGAAAAAACACTATATTTGTTCAGAAAAGGTTGGCAACCCTAATGTGTATAGACTGTAATGAATGAATTGTGAATACATCATTGACTTATAAAAATAGATGGTGTTTGAATGCTTCTTTATCAGTTCGTAAAGTTCCACTGTTGGACATAAGCCGACCACGTTGTAGGGAGGATTTGCCTTGATAGTCACACAGTGGCAGGTTGATAGACAGCCCCAGCACCACACGTCTCGCACCTTTAACCCTGCTGTCCGCCGCCACTCTGACACAAACGGGATGTTCATTATAGCCGGCCATTCAGTTTAAAAAAAAAAAACAAAGCTCTTAAAAATATTCTTTTTATTGATAACGGCATTAATTTCCTATTCAAATTAACAACGGCTAATATTCCAATTTAAAGCCAACCATTAACTCCGCAAAAGCTTTCACATGAACAAACACTTGAGGCCTGAAGGCGCTCGAGTACGTTTAAGACGCTTTCAGAGAGTGCTCAGACTTTTACCGATGTGCGGGTTGCGTTATGACGACGAGCTATATTTATCTGCCTCAAGAATTGTGTTAGTGGAGTATTGTAAACAAATATAACCCCACCTCAATAAAATTATTTATTGTTTAGTCTTTCTAGGTCTAAGTAATAACGTATCCTGTTCTTATATTAAGGGCTATCTACAATGGGAGAGGGATATGACTTGCAGTACACTGTAGCGGACTGGTAAGGAAGATAAATGATAAATAATTTAAGTCGACCAATGTTATCATTACGAATCATTTAAATACAATATTACATACATACATACATACATATAATCACGCCTCTTTCCCGTAGGGGTAGGCAGAGACCACTTATTTCCACTTGCTACGATCCTTACATACTTGTTTCGCTTCGTCTACTTTCATTATTCCCTTCATACATGCTCTACGGTTTAGGGTACTCTTAACCTGGCCTTTTTTTAAGACGTCCCTAATTTGGTCTAGAAAAGTCCGCCTAGGTCTACCCCTTCCAACCCACGCACCATGCACTTTTTTCGTCAATCGTTCTTCATTCATTCTCTCGATGTGGCCAAACCATCTCAGCATACCTTTCTCAATTTTTGTCACTACATCTTCTTTCAGACCACAACGTTTCCTTATCTCACAATTTCTTATCCTGTCACTCAGTTTAACTCCTATCATACTTCTTAATGCTCTCATCTCAACTGCATTTATTCTACTTTCATGTTTCTTCTGCCATACCCAACTTTCACTTCCGTACATGAGTGTCGGAACCAACACCCCCTCATGCACAGCACAAACGAGCCTTGTTAGACACTTTCCGACTGCTCATAAAGGAGTGCAAAGCTCCATTCACCATGTTTCCTGCATTCACTCTTCTTTCGATATCACTCTCACACTTTCCATCTCTTGTAAACTTTGACCCCAGATACACAAACTATTATATCTATATCTATAAATACAATACAATATCTTATATCTATAAATACAATATACATACATTTTGAATGTTTAAATAACGCTATTTGTACAATATTTCCTGAATACAACGGGAGACGGCCATGTTCATCGGTGGACATTTAGACGCTGATGAAGAAGAAAAAATATACATACAATAATAATGTCCTCCAGACCAAATTTCGGTCACGGCGGTCTGCTTTAACAGACTAGCCATCGGCGCAGGACAGGATTATAGTAACCAAGTGTATGCGCAAGCACAGGTGCACTTTCTATTCCCTCGATCTCATAATCCGATGGGACGGTAAACAGACACGATCAGAAAGAGATCAGGCACAGGACCAACGGCTTTACGTGCTTTCCGAGGCACGAGGTTGAGACACCGCCAACTTCTACGCTCCAGGCAGCTACTGAGAATTTCTTGACGGAAAACTCAATAATTATTTTTTAGCCTGACCCGAGATTCGAACCAGGACCTCATGATCAGCAGTCGCACTACTACAACCACTAGACTAACGAGACAGTCATATACATATAAGGTAAAGGTAAATAATAAAAAACCTTATTACCTTACCTATTAACCTTATTGTATTATATATAACATTCTGTGACTATTTTTGATATACAATAAGAGCTTGTAGTTAAAACCTAACGCTTTTTTATCACCATAACTATAAACCTACAACTCATCATATGATATAGGCCTATATTTAAGTAGTGGGCTTTTAATAAGACTAGGTACTAATTTTCTTGATACATATATAAAAAATCTAAGCATTTATAAAATACCTAATTGAAATCCACAAGGATATAAATATCAGACATCAAAACTGACGTCGTGGAGCAGGTTGAGTTCACTAGTTTGCTGCATCCTAGTTATCACTATGGAGGATGGGCATCCAACATGGCATCGCAACACTGAAAAGCAAATCTCATTACAAAGCATCAGTTTCGAATATTTTATTATATCAATTCAGTGTTGGTGTATAATATAATATGTATTTGTATAATGTCTAGCAAATTATTTTTAAACCACAAATAACTTAAATCAGCTAATGGATAACATGGCTGCACACAGATGTAATAATATGTAGTATGAGCAGTATTAAATTTAAAATCTTTTCCGTTTGTTAAGCTATTTAAAGATAACCTGAAATGTATATGACTTATACATTTATAAAATGATGTATTATAGGTAATTTATAACCTCTGAACAGTGTTCACGTTGAGCCGCATGAACAGCGTCGAAGGTCAAGTCTCAAATTATTCGCATAGCAACAGATCGAACTGCACTACAAACACTAACTACAAATTGAATAAATTTAAATTCTTGAACGACTCTGATAATGTCGATAAAAATAAAATATTTTAGATTATAGATATTATTTCTATAGATAAATATGATTTCAAACGTCTCAATTTTTCCAGAATTTACGCAAGGCAATGAGAATTCGTTCACAGATGTTGAAATTAAAACAAGTATAATTGCCGACATAAGTCGTGAGCACACTTTTTATTGGTCGATACGACGTTGACCACGCTGACGTTCAACGTGATTGGTTCATCAGTCGATTCTCGACGTCTATTGGTTTCGAACGTATCATTCGGCTTCCGTACACTTGCGAGCAATAAATTTAGTGATAACTTTTTTAATTAGTTTATTTTCGTTAATTATTTTTGTAACCTCGTTGTTAATTGTTGTTTGTGTATTCCTTGTTATTAATTGTTTTTGTTATTTCTTGTTTTTATTTATTTTTGTTGTTATAATTTTAGTGTTCAAATTTTGGTCTAAATATGCAGAGAAGGAAGAATTCGGTATTAAATAGACAATCCCGACAAATGGTCTATTCATTGTTTAGTTATATGAAAAAATTAGATACTGCGAAAAACATCATAGACGTATATAAACGACTACTGAGGCGACCAGTTGCTACTGTACGGTGCACAACAACATCAGATTTTATGGAAAGCATATCACCTCTGCCTTCTTCTTAATAAAATAATCAATTCTAACCACCAGGTATACATTAAATTCTTTATACTAGATAATATAATAACGGACACGAATATCTGCAACATTACTGTATCAAAGTAAAAGTTGATGTGTTCGAGTAAACATTTTTATAAAAGTCGGCGAAAATATTCAATTACGAATTGAAATAATAAAGGTACCCAATAATTTTGCCCGACAGTGTACCTACCTCCCACCACATTTTATCTGTGCTCATGACTCGTGTCGGCAACTTTATTCTATGAAATGGATTATTTTATACCGATCATCATTACAGCGCTTCACAAGTTCACTACAGTACATAAGCTTCCTCCAAGGATTGCCACAAAACACGTTCTTCAGTCACATGTATCCATCGATCTCCATGTCTTACCAGATCCTCACATTATCTACGAGACTGCCACTCGAAAACTTTCTTTCTAAGCATCGGCGCTTCTTCGAGCAATGTGGCGGGCCCGTTGTCATTTCAGCTTACTGATCAGATAGCTTTGTATTTTTATACAATCGGAAAAAGGCAACAATCGAACCAGTATTGAATACTCTTCAATTAAGACAGCATAGAAAATAAAGTCGAGCTACAGAATAAAATAATAGGCGCCCGCGTTGGAAAGTGAACGTAGTCCTTTGTGCGGTTGTAACTCAGATGTCGCGTGGCGCGGAGGGAGACTCGCAAATCAACTTTCACGGCTTCAATATAAGAACGTACCCACGCGTTCGACCAATAACAACGCTTCACTCCGTCCGCCATATGTGCCTTTACAGCTTTTTATTCATGGAAATGATTTTCCGTTCCGTGGCTGGCAATACGCCCCGATATCCGGCCTCATTATCCTAACATGAATTATTCAAACTTTCACCCAGATAATAACGTCTAGAAAAGCTAACAGCCATTTGGTGCCAAAATGAATGACTTCATAAGTTCAAAAATTGATTATTATATTAATTATTATGTGATTCACGTGCGTGTTGCCAGTGATTACTTACGGATCAGAGACGTGGTCCTTCACTGCTGGCCGTATGAGGACGCTCAAGGTCGCTCAGCGAGCTATGGAGAGGGCTATGCTCGGAGTTTCTCTGCGTGATAGACTCAGAAATGAGGATATCCGCAGTAAAACCAGAGTGACCGACATAGCGCAACGGATTAGTAAGCTGAAGTGGCAATGGGCCGGCCATATAGCTCGAAGAACCGATAACCGATGGGGAAGAAAGGTTCTCGAGTGGCAGCCTCGTACCGGTAGGCGTAGTGTAGCGCGACCCCCCACTAGATGGAGTGACGACCTGGTAAGACATGCAGGAAGTCGATGGATGCAGGTGGCTCAGGACCGTGCTTTGTGGCGTTACTTGGGGGAGGCTTATGTTCAGCAGTGGACTTGTGAAGGGCTGTAATGATGATGATGATGATGATCACTGCCCGTGTAGTGGTGACGTAATAAAATCCATTATCATTCTGTGAGTGGCATAAGAGGCGATAGAAGGGATTGAAACAGGAGACAATAATAATTAACAACTAACAACTTAGAACAACAAAAAGATGCGGTTACCAACAGCAGTTGCGGGTACAAACAAAATCGTATCTGTTACTACTACTATTTTATTTAAGGACGCGTTTACAAAATGGATAGGTATAGAATCGCACTACTACATTGACAAAAGTCACACACACACTAGTGTACGCACGGTTGGCTGTGGGAATCGTAGTCAAATGAAATTATTTTGATAATTTGAAAGATTGAATTTGTTTTTCATTTCTTATACCTACCTCAGAAATATACTTCGATACGAAATATGAATACCTGCTCCAAAGACTGCTTGGCACTGGAAGCCCTCTACTGGTAGTGAGATGTTAGCTCTGGACTTTGAACTGGTTTTGTCAGTTATAATAAGACCTTACCTACCTGCGGACTTGATGGAGTGACCTGAAGGTGTAATTTGGTGATTACAACAATAGGAACTCCTAGACTAGTGGAACTAGGTGTGCCGAGTTTGGGTTCGTTTTGTTGGTTATGATGAGACCTTACCACCGGACTTGATGGAGTGACCTGAAGGTGTAATTCGGTGATTACAAGTGGAACTCCTAGACTAGTAGAACTAGGTGTGCCGAGTTTGGGTTCGTTTTGTTAGTTATGATGAGACCTTACCACCAGACTTGATGGAGTGACCTGAAGGGGTAATTCAGTAACTACTGCTGGAATTTCTGAACGAGTAGAACTAGGTGTGCCGAATTTGGGCTCCGTTTTGTTAGTTATGACGAGTCCATACCTCCGGACTTGATGGAGTGACCTGAAGGTGTAAATCGGTGATTGCAACTGGAACTCCTAGACTGGTGGAACTAGGTGTGCCGAGTTTGGGTTCGTTTTGTAGGTTATGATGAGACCTTACCACCGGACATGATGGAGTGACCTGAAGGTATAGTTCGGTGATTACAAGTGGAACTTCTAGACTTGTAGGACTAGGTGTGCCGAGTTTGGGTTCGTTTTGTTAGTTATGATGAGACCTTACCACCAGACTTGATGGAGTGACCTGAAGGGGTAATTCAGTAACTACTGCTGGAATTTCTGAACCAGTAGAACTAGGTGTGCCGAATTTCACTCCATCAAGTCCGGTGGTAAGGTCTTATCGTAACTAACAAAACGAAACCAAACTCGTCACACCTAGTTCTACTAGTCTAGGAATTCCATTTGTAACCACCTGATTACACCTTCAGGTCACTCAATCAAGTCCGGTGGTAAGGTCTCATCGTAACTAACAAAACGAACCCAAACTCGGCACACCTAGTTCTACAAGTCTAGGAGTTCCACTTGTAATCACTGAACTACACCTTCAGGTCACTCCATCAAGTCCGGAGGTATGGACTCTTCATAACTAACAAAACGAAACCCAAATTCGGCACACCTAGTTCTACTCGTTCAGAAATTCCAGCAGTAGTTACTGAATTACCCCTTCAGGTCACTCTATCAAGTCCGGTGGTAAGGTCTCATCGTAACTAACAAAACGAACCCAAACTCGGCACACCTAGTTCTACCAGTCTAGGAGTTCCAGTTGCAATCACCGATTTAGACCTTCAGGTCACTCCATCAAGTCCAGAGGTATAGACTCGTCATAACTAACAAAACGGAGCCCAAATTCGTCACCCCTAGTTTTACTCTGCAAGAAGTTCAAATAGCGGTCACGAAAGTACACCTTCAGGTCATGCCATCAAGTCCAGAGGTAAGGTCTCATCATAACCAACAAAACGAGCCCAAACTCGGCACACCTAGTTCCGCTCGTCCACGAGTTGCAGTAGTAGGTAAGTTTATATATCCTACTTATTTTTAGCTAAATAAAAACTGTGAGTATAAAAATAATAATTTTATCACTTGTCAAGTACCTATGTTTCCAATTTGTTTTTTTCTAATATTTTGTGTATGTACAGCGATCTTTTCAGAATGAGCCGCTGCAAACAGGCGATACAGTGTCCACTCACGACGGCGGCCGAGCGCGGACTGTGGTTTCATCGAAATCTTTGTACAATAAATCAAAGCAGGCACCAACAATAAAATAGCCCTTATTGCAATACATTATGATTCATCCATATTACCAAAATATGCGAAAAAATGTGCATCAGTTTTTATTTTTTTTACGACTATTAGTGACATTTTGTTAAAAAATAAACCCAGGGTTTTTTAATTGAATATGTCTGTCATCTTATAGTATTTTTTAAATTTTTTAAATATGTTGATAATAGACCAAAACATTTACCGAAACACAAGCCGGTATCGTTAATTTTGTAGAAAATGGCAACGAAAGTTCGTTTTTACAATATAAAAAACTACTATTTTCAACAAAAGAGTTACAGACATTTGCAGATGAAGAACCAATCTATACATGGTAGTTTTTACTTATATTTGATTTGGTTTAGTTTTGTCACAAAATCTACCGAAAAACACCCTAATTTTGGTTGATTTGCAAACGCGTCCTTAAATGCTTATTTTATAACGTTGTACGAGGATTCTGCAAAAAGCACATCCATTGGACTTGTATTATGCAAAATTTTACTCCATTTATAACCCTTCAACAGTAAACGCCAATGCCGCTATCTAATACTACCCGGGCCGAAAAAGTTTCATATTTTTACTTTCTATAGATAAATATGAGAGTATGTATTTTATGGATATGACGTGATTTATACTCTATAATAAAAACGTTTTTCTCACCTAAGTTTATATTATAACATTTGTACTAAAAGCAAAGTAATAATTTTTTTTTATAAACTCTCACGCCTGTCACCCAGAGGGGTAGGCAGAGACTACGGACTTCCATTTGGCACGATCCTGACATACCTCTTTCGCCTCCTTTACATCCATATATCTCCGCATACATGCTCGTCGGTTAAGGGTACTTCTAACGTGGCCCCTTTTTCAAAATATCGCCAATTTGGTCGATAAACTTTTTTCTAGGGCGTCCCTTCCCGACTCGGCCGTTTACATCTGCCATATAAATTTGCTTTGTCACTCTTTCCTCATTCATTCTTTCTACATGACCAAAAAGTAATAAACTCTTTAAAATATGAGGGTACGCAATTTTCATAAAAAAAAATTCGCGACAGTAGCGAATGAAAACACACAAACTACAAGCAAATATTAAAGATAATTTATTTTCCTCGTTACTTTGATGTTTTCAGCAATAATAAACAAGAAAACACTAAATACGAAAACAATAAAAAGAACAAGCACTGAATTGGCGCGATTTAATTGACGATTTTCGACTGGCAAATCTTTAAACTACACTAACTACAGATTAAAAATTATTTGTTATCTAGCCTAGCCTTTCCATAAATATGAACAGGTTACAAAACCGGCAACGCAGTGAATATAGCCGCAACGGCTGTTTGGACCGTCCGGTGCGCGCCATCTCGGCGTTATTGACTATTGAGGGATATAATTAAAAGACCTCATTAAAAACGCTAAATCGTTAAAATCAACTAATTATAAAAACGAAATTAATTAAATAATTAGAAAAACGAAATCAGGTCAAATATTAAATTTAACAAAAAAAAAAACTCATTTCTAAAACCAGAGAACAGAGTCGTACAATCTTATCATTGAAATTGCAAGTAACGCCCAAACCAAACTGTAACATTCAAATAAAACAAAGATTCGCGTAAATTTATCCTTGCCCCTGTCCTTATCACAACAACTGTCTGGGGTAAAGTGACCGTTGCAGCCCCTGCTAAGTTGCAACGGGAAGCGGGTCGCGACCCACTTTTCCTAGATCAATACTCGGTCATCGACTCCGCCTGCGCCTTATCCTCTAACCCCGCATTCCTATCCTATCTCGGCGTACTAAAACTCAAAATTGTATGACCCGAAACGGAAAACTACCACGGATATACGTGCTAACTATAAATAGGCAATCCGAAAGTTCAACGGTTCAAATTCAATCATAGTGACGCCGGATATTAATTCAAATGTTTACTACCTACATTGGAATAACCATTTAATTGAACTGACATTTAAAAATATTTAAACGTTGCTTTGGTATCTATTCCGTTTGTCAAGCCATGACCTGTTAGATGAAATCACATGTCAGAGAATCCGGCACTGTCCCGCAATAGATACAACATTCAGTCAGATGATATGATGTGATATGGCTACATAAACAATTAAAAGAAAAAATAGTTGACTATAAAAAAATAAAGTAAGGAGTGCCGGCAAAGAAGCAAATATCATTAGCCTGAAAATATAATATAACCCTTTATAGCATTTCATGATCAACCTTTCAAGTCCACAGCGTTCTGTACAATAATTGTGGCTACAAGAAAATAATTTTCTAAGAAAATATACCGAATGGGCAAAGGTTTGTTTCTATTATTATCGACTTCAAAGAGGGAGAATTATTCAACTACACTGAGACTTGAATGAAAAAAGTTTTTATGTGATTTAGATGATTCTTTTTTTATCTGAAAGCTGATACTTCTCGTGTAGTCCCATATAAATTTAATGAGGATCAGACTAGTAGTTTTTGAGTTATCCTTAATAATGCGTATTTAATTGACTGTTGTTCTCATTCTAATTATATTGAAGTTGGTTGCACAGTTTTTTTTTTATTTTACTACTTGTTTTAATGCGTATTTTTGTTACTTGAATGTTACGCGTAGATAACGATACTGACGTACGAGATCGAAGTTTTTATTTGACAATGTTAAGCGAAAGTAGCCTAATGGTGAACTCCAAAAGGTCGTGGGTTCGAATCCGCCATTCAACTACTGGCGTGAACCGCTCGTAACACAAGCAGTTTAAGCTTACCACGAGTGGTTAAGGGGAATATTAGTAATGTTTATAGCATTGTTAATATTCTTTTAAAGAAAATAAATGTTCCCAATGGCCGCTCTATAAACCAACGAGGTTTGCCAAGGAGGTCAGAAAAATAGAAAAAGTAGTGTAGCATGTATATTATAATCACTTTTTCTATTCACAACGTGTAAATTATTCGCATAGCAACAGATCGAATTGTTATAAGTTAATTTTTCTATTCACAACTTCGATCAATAATATACAATTGATCGAAGATTCACAGCGTGTAAATTGGTTTTGCTTAGCTAAACAAAAGTCGCAACAACAACACAGTCGAAAATGTTTGCATGATTTGCAATTATCCACAGCTGGAATATGGCCTCTCTTAAGTAGGATGTGGCATTTGCCGTAATCGCAACGCATTTGTAGACCACACATTTTTCATTTATTTAAAACTTAAGACCAAAACTTTCCTATACTAACGTCGTACTCCTGTTCAAAATATGTGTCCTGTTTCAAAGAAATTATTTGAAAAAGGCTACAATGTTATTAATGCCTAGCGTAATAACGGCTATACAGATATCGATAATTTTAAACATTGTTTTACTCCCTCCGCATTATGGAAAACTAGTACGTATTAACGTTTAATTCACCTTAAAAAGGCTGTATGACCTATGATAATCCTGACCGATAACTCCCAAATGCCGACGTCACAACATTACTATGACGTCAACACCAGGCATGACGTCACCGTAAAGCACACAATAGAGTTCTAAATAAAGAGTCAAAATCAATCAATCGATGACTGTCGGAACGCTCTACTAGTTAATACGTTTATTTTTTAAAGATTGGTCGATATTTTTCGTGACTTGAAAACATAAAAAGATTAAGTTACATTTTAAGAACTTTTTACATACATATTTTAATACATGCTGTGTGTTCAAGACTCCATTTATATTAATTATTATTAATTACATAACCAATATTATGGCCTCTGTCAAAATATATTATAAATATATTTTCCAGATGAAACGTAGGAAAATAAAAAAGATTATAAAATATTTTACAAACGTTAAATAAACGAATTCTTTATGAAGTAGTAAGTGTAGTACTTGTAGTAGTTATACTATATAAGACAGTCAGTGTTTATTGCCAATACAAGATTTGTATACATATTTAAATACACAAACCTCATTATTCTAGAGTTAGCTTTGTTTCCAAATATTAGTACGTAGTACTATTATTTATTCTGTGATATTAGGAAGAAGCTAACAAATTTAGCAATTTTAAATGAATACGTAACACGGACTTTAGTTTTTAGAGCCATAATCGTACTTAATAATATAACATTACTAATTGTATAAAATATTTAATGTTCACATTTAACTTTGTGGATTTTATCTCGTGCTTAATTAAACTTATTTTTAATTATTTTAATTCCCGACTTTTCGAATGCTTTACGGCACCCATTGTCAGTGATCCTAAGTAGAGATGAGCCGAATATTTTTATTCGGCTAAATCACCGAACATTCGTTAAAGCGGTACTCTCAGTGTCCACTGTACTGAAATATACGAATTGAGTAATGCCGTGTCTTTCATAATTTTACTGTTGAAAATATATTTTATTTATTGATTAAATCTACTTGTTATGTTTTTGAGGCACTGTAGATTTATTTACAATTATAGCAAATAGAAAGCTTGATAAAGCGTTTTTTTTTTTGAAGGATTTGTGGTTTTCCGGTGTCGGGGAATTCGGGGAAGGATCACGCTCTCACAGAATACCAGCGCCAAATAGCAGCTTAAAACTGCTGTGTTTCGTATGGTGAGTGTAGAGATCCGGACAACCTTTTTAATGGAAACGAGGCATTCCATCTTAGTCCCCAGGGGTGACAACGAATCTGCGTTTTGATTCTTAATCGAAGATAATTATAGATTTCTATGGGCCACAGCATTCACTTACCATCATTGCTCGTTTGTCACCCTTATTCTTAAAAAAAGAAGGTTTTTATGAAAGCCCGAGTAAGATGTAACCAATTGTGACATATGGTAGTAGTCCTTATCATTAATCTTTTTTTATAAGCCTTGTAGCAGTTCACTGATGCATAAGTATCTTCTATACTCAAAACCAGTAGCGCCTGGCATGTGTCGCAATGCCTTGTCCTTGTTTTGACTCTCCAAAGTTCCACCGTAATGGTATAGAAACACATTAGAAAGCAACCCAAAAAAGAAACATTTATTTTATATATTTTTCATACAAAACTGAAGTGAAAAACAAAATCACAGTCTACCTGATAGTAAATGGCTACTGCAGCTAACTTCAAACGAGGGACACAGATGAGTTGTCGCCACTGAGGATTAAGAGAGAACGCCTGACAGCCAGTAGATAATAATTATACTGGCTCTACACAATTGGTAGTTAATATAGCGCATAGCGCCATATTACAGCGGGCTATCTTTCCATAGCGCATAGCGCGTGCTATGTAAGTAGCCGCTATGGTGCTATGGCGTTTTGGCGCTATGTATTAATATCTAGTGGCAATTAGTTCCAGCAACAGCGTTGTTGAGAGTGGATTAGACGCAAATTTGCTCTTGCAGCACGCTATTCATCGCGCGCAGCCTAATTTAGTGTTAGACGTTATTTAATTAGTGTATAAAGACACGGCTGTCTGTTACAAAAGTAGGCTAACTAATGTTTTAAATGTAAAAAAAAAAAGTGTATATAATAGTGTATGAAAATTTATGATTTTTGCATACACAATCAAGAAATTTTCAAATAAGATTTATTGATTTATAATTTACATTAAAGTTAAAAAATAACGTTTAAAACGATTATAGATAGTTGTAAGCCTGAAAAGTATAAAAGAGGCATTAAGTCCGCTCTTTGTAATCCTTTTTATTAAGGTGTAAATAAACAAATAAATAAAGTGTGTTCATTGGTTTTTCTTCACTGCTTTATTTCATTTTAGTCTAAAATGCGACTTATTACGAAATAATGTTCTTATAAAGCACGCGGTCTATCCAACGAATGACATGTAATGTAACGTTGCTAAGAAATTTAGCGTGCTGCAAAACTTTACGCGCTTGCCGGCCTCCCACACGATTTCCTATAAACAGCGCGATATAAAATAGCGCATTTAATAGCGCGCTAGAAATTCATAGTTTATAGGTCTGTAGCGTGCTATTGATTTATAGTTGTTTTGAATGAATTTACTCTACACCTTCCCTTCAGTCTGGAATACAGCAGCGAAATCACTACTATTTGCTGGCAGAAATAGGTAATACAATAATAAACAGGATATAATAATCCCGACGTTTCGGGTGCTTTACAGCGCCCATGGTCACGGGGGGACTGACCTTACCTTACCACTCACCATCCATCAAATGTAATATTCCTCTACAAGATGCAGGTGTGTACAAGCTAGATTGTGAATGTGGTCTCTCTTACATAGGTCAAACAAAGAGATCTATAAAAACCCGCGTGAAGGAACATATAGCTGATGTGAAGCACCGACGCTCCGGGAAGTCTGCAGTCTGCGAACATGTTCAAGATCGTCCCCACCATTACATTAGATTTGATAAACCACAAATTCTCGCAAAAGAACACCGATTCCTACCAAGGATGATACGCGAGGCTATTGAAATTAAAAAACATCCAAATTTCAATAGAGAAGATGGTTGGGTGCTACCATCTGCTTGGGATCCTATAATTAACAAAATTAAACCCAAACCCAAGCATACCACTGCAAGACTTCATGATACTATAAGCTCATTTTGCGTAAATCGGACCAAAAATTAATATTAAAAAACTGAAGGTAGCCGGACTAACTATGACATTGGGACGTCAAACATCTCAGTCCCCCCCGTGACCATGGGCGCTGTAAAGCACCCAAAACGTCGGGATAATAATAAAAATAAATTAAAGTAATTAAACGCGATAAAATCCGTAAATAATAGTTTTATTCAATGTGTAGTGTTCGCGTAAATTTAAGAAATCATTAGGATATAATAACACAGACAGACTCCAAGGCAGAAAATAATTTTTATCACCCAGTTCAATAATATAGATTTATGAAAATTTCCACTTCTTACAATTAGGTTACACTACATTATTTGCTTCGGAGACTACGGTGTCCTGACCGTGGAGTGCACGACCTGGCTCCGTGACCCCGTTTGCGCGAAGCGGGACGCGACGTCTCGTTGACCCGCTTTACCTGCCCCGTAAACTCGTTACGACTTGCCTTTAAACTAATTGAATTCCACTAAAACAATGTAAGCCTTTTGCGTTAGATAACTTCAACGTTGTACTTAGCAACCCAGGCTTTGGTATAAAAGAGGTGCTCTATGATAATATACGCTAAACATACATTTTAATCACTAAAATTATGATAAATATAAACTAATAAAAAGTACCCTGTTATCTATACATATAAAAGTCTTTGTGTGTGTATGTATGTGTTCCCTATAGATTTTGAAAGTCATAAACGTTTGGATCGATTTCGAAAAAAATTCAGTAAATTTTTCAGATTGACCTAGCGGGTGCGACATAAGTTCTTTTTTTGCATCAATGACAGTGTCTGAAAACGGAAGACAATTTACATCATCTGAATTTGGAGAATTCCTAAAACAATCGGCAATCATACTAAGTAAGTAGTAATTAAACTAAAAACCATCTGAATTTTTATAGATTTCACTATTATCTATTTAAGTTATTACTATTAAAATGAAACAATGAAAAACTTAAAATAAATCTTAGAACTTTCAAATAATTTAATAAATATAATTATTAAAACATATAAATGTAAGTTATTTAATAGTAAATAACTGATAACTGAAGGCGAAATATACAACTTTTTACTTTTTGTGACAGATGGCGATGTTTCGGAAACGTACAATATAGATCAAATTATTACATAACAGTTGACACAAATTCTAAACTATTAAATATTGTATTCATTTAAAACACACTACGTTATCCCACATATAACCAAAAGAAACATACATAATAGAAAAGTTTAATAAGAAAGTTTTAAAGAAAGGAAAATATTTAACCCTCCTTTTTTAAGTATTGTAATCGGATTATAATATCCTATAAGTTGCCCCGGGTCACTAACTGCCTACAAACAAAATTTCATGGAGATCTGTCCAGTAGTTTTTGCGTGAATCTTTAATACACAGACAGACAAAAATTCTAAAAACCAGTAATTTGGCTTCAATACCCTTTATTTAGTCCCATAGACTTGTTTTTTCCAGGAAATATTAAAATTACAGACACGACTTTTCTACAGATTTATTACATATATAGATTAGGGTGGAGCGCCGTTGTATGGGAAAAAAAATCTTATTTTAAATTCTAATAGCGCGTGATTAGTGCCTTATCATTAAAGTCAATTTACCTTTTTTTTCAGCCGAATTCAATAACATCTTCTGCCTACGCAGGGGCCTTAAAGTTTCTTTTATCGAAAAAGTTTATGTTTGGGCTAAAATAAATAATAAATAAAAGTTAACTAGAGATTATAAACGAAACTCAATAATATAATTGGAATACTTATAACGTAATTTAATAAATAAGTGAAACAAAATTCAATCATATGTTTTAAAAATCAAATCGTTAATTTGCCTTAAAATCTCTCTTCGTCTCGAATTTTGGCATTTTATTACTGGATTCCAATTTGGTTTTAATCGCCCCCAATCGTGATGAATCCTTACATTGAGAAATGGCTGTTTCTGTCGTCAACTTCACAACTCGCTAAACAGTCAGTCATGGGAGACGTAAAAACAAAAGTTCACCCTCACCACCAGATTAGACTATTTTCTAAATTACTTGGTATTAAGTATTTCAAGATCGGCCATTCAGTAATGGTGTGTTGCCAATTTATCATATCAATGTAGGTTGTTGCGCTGAAATTAATATTAGGCATCTCGAATAGTCTTTGTGCAGGGGATTGTGATAAACTGCGTGCTTTTAATATACGCCGGGCTGCCAATTCATGAATGTGCTTTTTATCATCTGTAATCATTGCAAGTATCAAAATGTTCAGGATGTGCGAAATAGCTATTGCGTTGAATGACGGAGTCGATCACTTCTTTCAAGGATTCTGGCAGATACCTGGAGGCTAATAAAATTTTAAATAGATGTCGAGCTCCATCTTTCTATGATGGTTTAATCTTAATCGAGAACCAAGCTGGGCGTAAAGTTTTACGACAAATGTAACCAGAGCAATTAAATTCTCTGTTGCTACATACAAACGTTGGATTCAATTAGCACGTCTAATCCAACGAGCATGAGATTGTGTAGAAAATAATGTGATGATGAGGTACACACCTGGAGACCTGTTTGCTAGATCTTCTGGAAAAGAACTTAATTGTACCGCGTAGACGGTATCGTGCAAGTACTTTTGATCTGTACTCAAATCTGGGGCATTTTGAGAGTGATTCTGCTTCAATAGGTTGGAATTTCTTAAACTGCATTTGTTCACAAGTTTGCAGTATCTTTCCCAACCGACCAATGTAAGTCTTGAGTTCCGAAGTACTTCCGTTAATATGTAAAAACAAATGCCTTAATGGCAGCTCATATGCAATAAACAAATAATCCGCAGGAGGGGCTTTTATAGCATTTTATCAAGAAGTCGTATAATGCCACCGTATTTTTCTGAATTTAAATTAGTCCCATGAGTAGCTATTGCTACAAGATGTTCTAGGGAAATACTTTCCTTTCCTAAGAACCCTGTGATTGCTGCTTTCTATATTTACTATTCTATTCTATTCTACTGCTTTCGCCCGACCAGTACTAGGTACTACATAACCCGAGTATTTAGAACCAAACTCCTGAACTAGGGAAATGTGCTATTTGAAAATCATTGTTCTTAATATTTATTACCTTTTCTCGAAAATTATCCTTTTTTTCCGAAGAGAGCTTCTTAATAGACTTAGTAAGTTTTTACATTTTAAGTGGTGGGCTTTTAACATTTGTATAACTCGTGTTCTAGTTACGGTCGTAATAGACAGTTTGCCAGACATTTTCAACTCTAGATGCCACAATATCTTATATTTGTGTAAATATTGTTGCTTTCACTTTACAGTTGCAATTTTAGTTGATATCTGGTCCACTCGTTCTTCATCACATCTTCATACGTAGGTAAAGTGTTCTTTTAAATATCTTGGATACCACCAAAAAAGGGACACTAAAGGTGCTTTCCATGCTTCAAACAACCAAGAAATATTGTAAAATAGATAAAAGCGTGACCTTTCACATAGAAAAGCCATAGTATTCTGACACGATAATTGCGCGAGCCACACCTACTTCCCGCGCGCGCCTTCATGACCTTGATTTGAAGTAAGTTTACGTAAAGACTTGGTTTTTATTATTATATATAATAAAACAAAATGTTACAATTTATTTAATAATAGCATATTTACATATCAACGTCATACGTCAATCCTGGGTCGAAAATCATCTTTTTATAAAATTTCAATAATCTTGCGGAGGAAGTTACTCTGAATCAATCCAAATAATATTTTGCATGAGTTAATTTGATTCCTAAAGGCATCTTTAGCGCACCATTAGTATATGATAAGAAGAAAAAAAAGTTCGCGCCACCATAATACATAATATATAAATACAAAATCTAAAAGGAGACGGACAGGTGACTTACAAATGTCCTTGACATTTGTAATCGTAGATAACGGGGATACGAGAAGATTTGCTTTTCCCTGTCCCTCTCCCTTGATATGATAACGATCGCGTCAAAAATGTTCATTCACATAGTATTATAATTATTATAAAGGTTTATATTAAATCAATGTCAGCTTACTTTCCAATAATTAATTAGCAGAGTACTAATGATTAAAATTATAGAAAGGAATAGAACAAAATACTTTTTACCCAATAAAGATTTTAAAAGAAGTACTTATTGAAAGACATTTTACAAGATTTTGACTAACAGGTTTTCTTGTCTGTCTATTTGGCGTACAATCGACAATTTAACAATCGATTTTAAAATAACTTCTTCGATAATGTCCCGACTAAGATATTTTAATTAATTAAAACTACTTTTACGGATTTTATCGCGTTTATTTTACTTTTAATTACTTTTATTTTTAATTCCCGACGTTACGACCATAAACAATAATTAAAAAAAGCTGAAGGTACTCCGGGTTTAACAATGACATCGGGACGTCAGTCATCTCAGTCCCCCGTGACCATGGGTGCTGGAAAGCACCCGAAACGTCGGGAATTAAAAATAATTAAAAGTAAAATAAACGCGATAAAATCCGTAAAAGTAGTTTTAATCAATGTGTAGTGTTCGGTAAATATAAGAAATCATTAAGCCATTTTAAATTATGATTGATCTAATATAACTGCAGCATGGCTCTACCACATAAGAAATGATTATCTTTACTTCTACTTACTTTAAAACTTCTTATAAGTGGTAGAGCCATGCTGCAGTTATATTAGTAGTATAGTTGTAGCACGAATGCGTCGGCTCGACCGGGGAAGGATCACGCCCTCACAGAATACTAGCGTAAAATAGTACATAGTGCCGCCGTTAGAAATCCACCACCTCATATCATCCGGTCGTAAGAATTGACGGAAATTGGAACTGAACGCTCGATAAGCATGACAATTTATATTTTTATGTAGGTATAGTATATGAGTGACAAAACGAGCACACGAACCTGATGGTTAGTGGGTACTGTGGTCCATAGACATATTCATCTATCCTCATTAAGAATGAAAATGTAGATGCGGTGTCACCCGTGTGAACTAAAATAAAATGTCTCTTTACCAGTAAAAAAGGTCCCCTGTTCTATACTCACCATACGAAACACAGCAGCATTAAGCAGCTATTTTAAGCTATTATTTTGTGAGATATAGCTGCAACTGTGGGTCAACCTATGGCCTTTGTTCACTAACTACAATGATGATGATGATAGTTCTTAAGAAGGACGACGCACACTACTTCTGCATAAAACCTATTTTTTTCATCTCCATTAGATGAAATTTACGACGGAACGTGAAAAATCAATATTACAGAATCTCTTACACCTGTACAAAGCGGTGGGATGATATTATTATGTACAACTGTTAAATATTAGCGAAAAAAGTAACTATTACCGCTAATAAAAAATAATGAGCGATAAACTACTTAATGCTTAATAAAGATGAAGAGTTATTATTTAAAAAAATATTTTTCCTGCTTGGACTATGATTTAATCATGTGTAAATCAGCAACCGCGCTATCAGCTATCAGTGATTATGTTGATAAACGTTGATAACAGTATCACGCAATTTAAAAAAAATCCCTTGTAAGTTTCCTTATCATTAATGTGCTTTCATATACCTCTTTCTACCTACATATCTTAAAAACTATAATATTATTTCTATAAACAATAAGTCTTAAACATTTAAAATGTCTAGCTTTAAACGCGATAAATAATTATGACAACAGGTTAATAAATTAAATGTAGACGAGAGTTCCATTTATCGCGCCACTGACTCTTATAAAATATCTTTATAAAATAAAATAAATAAAGCATATTATGCTACTGTTGCAACAATTGTATTTCCCTTTAGTTTTGTAAATCATCCGATTTTAGCTTTGTATAAATACCGATCACAGAGTTAAAGAAAAAAAAACTGTATTTTTAGAGATTCATTCATGTGAAACAAGTGCTAACGAAGTTATAGAACGTTTTTTGTGTGATCTTTCAACCTGACCTCGATAAATTTATGATAGAAATTCAAATAAATATTTATTACCAGTTAATACTAATTTATCAACACAAAACAAAAACAACCTAATTTTTTATTATAACAATGTACGTTTCTCGCACTGATATAGAGCTTGGTGGCCGTTCTAACATCCATGCTAACGAGGTATTCCATCTCAGTCCTCAAATGTCAGAGTCGGGGGTTTCCAACACATCTGCAGTTTGATTATCAATCGATAGATGTCTATGGTGTCTGTGTATGATCTTTGGGTCCATCATCAGCTGTAACAGTACGCTTGTTTGTACAAAAAACAACAAAACTTAGTCAACAAACCAGAATTGTGGTTGAAAAATTATTATATTGTTACTAATCACAGGTGTTTAAATCGCGTAATTTGCAAGTTCATTCATAATAGCGTCTGTTAGAATAGTGAAGTCTTAGATGTGTAATTATTGCAAAAGTAAAGTCAATGCCCGTCCAATATGAAAGTAGCGTTCATTAATCATGCGTGGCTGGCGCAAAGCAAAGGACAGAGATCGTCGCCCCCTTTGAAACCCCGACTCCGAGGAGCCTGGAGCAACGACCGCTAGCCCTTGCCGACTAACCAGAGTTTTTATACGACGCCATTCGTCCGGATGTAGCCCTCGCCGTAAACGACGTCTACGTTATAAGCGCACCCGAAATACTGGGAATATTTGGGACGCTTCGTTGTATGCTCACATATTCAGAAATAAAAAGTAATTTTATGAAAAAATAAAAACTAACCCGACAATTTAGAACAGTTTCTTGTTTTTCTTCACCAGGTTCAAGCAGACAAGAAAGAAGACAGAAAGACAGGTTGGCGAGAGCTATGCCGACGCCCTCATACTCACAATGTTACCCCTTTATTTGTAAATATAATTTTTCAAAATGAAATCAAAAACTAATGAAAACGGATTTATGCTGTATTTAAATATTGAAACTTGTTAACGAAAAAAATAGTAAAGTTAAATATCATATTAAAACCTGCTCATTAGAACAATACATACATGCTAGCCGCATATTAACAGACAGATGGGGGATAACTTACTCCGACGTTGTAGGCAATCAATTAATTAACAATGCAAATAAAGTTGTTCGAATAATAGAGCGTTCAAGAAAAATGACGCCATCGCCGACCGCTTTGTCATCAACTAATGAGCTTAAATCGTTTTGGAAACGACGTTTTGGATACTTTAATAATACACTTGATACTGGTCACACCGTTTCGTGAATGTTCGAACAAAATAGTGCGTGCTCGGGGTAACGGGCTTGCGCCTGCGCAGGGTCAACACACGCTTGCCAAGGTCGGGTCGACGCCCCAAGCCATATCCAGGAAATCCAGAATTTTATATCATTCACAACGAAAGACAGACAATAGTCTATTTCAATCAAAAAGTAAAAACCTTTCTATTTCGTGATCTCTCCCTTACTTCTTTATTTATAAAATAATTTATTTATGAATGATTCCAAGCTTTCTTTTGCTTTAATTAAACGTTTATCGCAAGTTAACTCACGAATAATATTATTTAATGATAATATTACTTATTGATAACAATATTTAATAAACAAATTTCTATAAGCTTTTTACAATGCTCTGAGTGCGTATCGAGTAATTAATAAAGCGCACATTTAATTTTGCACGTTTTGACTTTTCATGAAACAATATTATGCAATCGTGACGCAGTAATGCTAACGTGCGCAGGTCACACAATGTAAGTTCCATGAAATACAGTGAGCGATTAATCCTCGCTTTTGCGCATCAGATGACGTCAATCCTTTATTTTCACATGTTAAAATAGCAGACGTTTGAAGTGTACCAAATTGTTACAAAAATTAAAATTGTTAAAAATTCAAAATTTTAACTCCTAAAATAACAACTTGATGATGACAGTTGAATATAGAGCTACATTCTAAGCATCATTGTACATAATGAAAATGTCAATTTAAAAAAAAAACAATCTCAAAAAACGTCTTTATTACATGCAATTCAGTTTTTGATAGAAATAAATTTATTTGCGCAGATTCAATTGTATACAGACGATGAATTAAGCTGTAAAGATTCAAATAATCAAAAATGTGCTCAGTGCCCAAGAGTGCCTTGGAGATTTCCCTATTAGACACAATATGTTGACAATATGTCAAGAAATGTTACGGACATAGGCTATAGCTATACTACTCCCGGACAACTGCTGGTGAGCGCAAGCAAACAAAACAGCAAAAATATTGTTACAAATTCTTTTTTTAAGAGGATTTGTAGGTGTGAAATAAAAACTATTTTTTTCGAAGAGCCTTTCATACATGACACAATAAGTATTGATGGAATCAGGCGTTACTTTTCGGAAATTCATTATAATAAAGATAATTCGCAACCATCCGCTTAATTTAATACAATGATGTGGCTTACCTGGGCGGGAGGTGCTCTTCAATCCTGGTAAGACACATCATTGTATTTAATTAAGCGAATGGTTGCGAATTAAAGGAGACGGGCGAATTTGGGCCTAACGTTACACAAGTGAAATATTTATCAATATTTTTTTTAGTGTTTGTGTAGTTAATAATGAAATATTAAGCAGTTTTATCATGACAAAAGAAATTAAATATTTAATAAGAATAATACTGACTTCCGTTATTTTTATTTTTAACAATGCTGCCAGATGAAATAGGTTAGTTAATCGATTTTAATACAAAAATAGAAAAAAGACAATAAAAAGTGATTCAGTCTTTTCTTCTTTAGGTAAGTTTAAGAAAATTCTTATTTAAATAATGGTTCCCTCGTGACACCTTAACGTTTCAAAATAGTCGTAAAAATAAAACAGCCGAATAAATTAATAAATCGATTTCACAATCGATTATCAATGTTTTATACAGGCCACAAAGCGGAAATGTCAACGTTAGTTTAAAAACTAAAAACGTCACTCAAATCATTTGTTACTATTGTTCACAGAGTATTTTTTAAAAAAACAAACAAACCTTTATATAAAAAAAAGAAGGCGTACCCGGAAAAAGAGGGGCAAAAAGGGCCCCCCACAAAAAAAAAACAAAGGAACACACTTTTTTATATAGGGAACTTTTGTTTGGCTCTGAGCTTGCGGTGGTAGTGAATATTTTCGGTTGTTTTTCTGTGCTGTAATAATATTCCAATCTTTAACGAAATCTCTGGCTACGAATAGAGGATTCTGACGGTTTCTTTTCTGATTTTACAAGAATACATGTGCAAAATGATAAATGATTTTCCCCAGCTCACACACAGTAATTTAATAAAAATATCTTTAGGTATTTATCAAATTAAGTGGGCTAGGTCCCATTATGGTGAACACATACAAGATGGGAGATATGAAATAGAAGTGTGTCTAGAAATGGACAGCAACCTACTAAGAGAATTGTTTTTATTCGACCTCTTGGACTACGCCATCTAGAATGGTACTATCCAACCATTCTGGCTATATAGAGGTCGAATAAAATCGAGATAATATACTTAAGCTCAAAAACATATTTTACATATATTTTAGTTGACAGTCCTCTTAATGGTAGAGAGATCATCAAACAGTATTATTTCAATTCTTTAGTAGAAAAAAGAACTATAGGTTGCTGTTGTCATGTAATGTCCATAATATGGTACCTAAGCTGGGCAAGGCGTCAAGAGAATTTAATACCGCCTGCACCGTTTTTAGACGATATTTTATTTGTTTATGATGAAGTGGACGATTAATAAATCATTAAAAGAGAAAATGTTTTTAATTCACCCTCCTTCTGCTTTTTTATAATTATTTCAATCTTCTAGAATTTAGTTGGACGACGGCGTCTGAATCTTCTATTTGTGAATGTCCTACAATCCATAAAATTATGGTGAAGTCTAGTTTACAATAAAGTCTAATAATTATTTTCTTAAAGTGTAATGTGAGAGCTTGGTGTGAGAATAACATTGTATGCATAGCATAAGCAAAATAACAACCTGTAGTTTTTTTCTCCCATGAAGCACTCGTAAACATTTTAGCTTTTTTAAAATGGTATTGATATATAAATAAAATAATACAGTAATCGTTGCTGTAACATCAAGCCCAGCTTTCTATGAACTGTCGCCCGTCTCCTTTTAATATCTATATTACAATAAGTATTGTTGTAATCTGGGGAAATTATAAATATATTGCCCGTGCGGTTAAAGAATGGGATCAAAAATGGCGTCGCCTCTATTCACTTCTCGATCGCATACTGTCGCTACAACTCGCGTCACGAAAGTCTAGCGGTGACCGTTATTGCGCATAATACGTATTGCGGATGATTGTGCGTATTGTTCGCACGCGCTGATTGGCTCTACAGTGGCATTCTGTCCCCCGTACTGATACGATACTCGTAGCTATCCCCTCCACGTTTTGTTTAGCGCTAAACTACGTGCCGCGACTTATATCTCAGAAATGCCGGTAAAAACTTCAGTCCGGTATTGTTAATTTGTGAACGACGTGTTCTGAGAGTTTTCTTCATAATTATTGCTGATTTTGTTTGTCAAATTTTTTTATAAAATATTAACAGGAGTGATTTAAAAAAATTATCCGAAAACTCTAGAGATTTTATTAAAATAGATATATTGATAAGATAAAATAAATGGTCTTTTCGATTATCTTAAGTGTAAAAAAAATGCTTCAGTAAACTTTAATTAAGTGCATATTCTACAAACAGTGCATATTCTACAAACAGGAGTTTATCCCACCCAAGTACTGGCTAAGCCAACATTAAAACAAAGTGCCTATTATCAACTCTTTATATCTGTGAGCAAACATAAATGCCTCAATGCTCAACATAACATCAACTACAAAAAAGGTTTAACTGAATCTTCTTTTTTTTCTTTTTCACCCTGATAGTTTAATCAGCTAGATAGCAAGCTCACTAGCCATTTAGTTAAAGGTTGAATACCAAAAGAAGCTTTGCCAAATCTCTTAGTATACTGCTTAACCAGCCAAAAAAGGTTAGTTAAAGTGAGCCATCTAGTAAAACGAAATTGTCATAGTTTGTAAGTGAAAGGGCTTACTTTTTATTACACAATACATTAAAAATTTTATGTGTTATTGTAACTCAACTAAAAATTAGGCATTTAGTTGATAGTTGCTAGTGCTTACCTAAAGGCGTAACCATCTTTTGAGTTAGATTTAACAGATTTTATAAAACTTGTGGTTAATTTATGTTTTTAAAATATTTCATAGATAGTTGCCGATTTACTACCTGCACAGTGGTGAAGTAAAATATTATAGAAATCTGCTTATCTGACAAATAAAAGATATTTTTAACAAACACTTACTCCAAAAGCCCCCTAAAAACTTACCTTACCAAAAAAAAAAAACTTCATTATAGGTTATCAAAAGTCCAACAATGCGCATATTACATTACATTATTCCAATCCCATATATTACCTCACGGGAATAAGAATATTTGACATAGTTGCCTTGCTTGGCGGGCAGGTTGACAACTAGATTTTATTTTTATTTTGAACTCTTTAACAGGAAGATTGTGCTGACTTTCTCTTGTTTCAGTTTCCCCTTTCATCTCTTGGTAACACTCACAGAATGATATTGAGTAGTAGAAAGTCTTTCTCCTTGCTGCCACTACCTGGCTTAAATAATACTAACTAAAATAGGAAAAAATAAGGTGTAACATGTGAATAGAGTAGCAGACTACGGCACTGATATTTTATAAAAACTAAAAACAAAATTTTTAAATAAAATAAATTAATTATTTAAAATCTATCGAAATTCAAATCATATCCACCCTACTTTACGAACTGCAATTAAACAATAAATTTAGTAGGCATCTTTGACCTTGTCACATATCAGGGTCACAGGCTCAAGGACAAAAGCCAAAGTAATTGTTCAAAAAAACATTTTTCAAATAAAAATTTTTGTTTTTATTTTTTTGTAAAATATCAGTGCCATAGTTCACCTGTTCACATGTTACATCCTATGTTTTTCCAGATGGTAAAAACAGGTCATCCAGTATATTTAGTTGGCAAAGGGCTATTATTGCAACTACTCATCAGAAGAGCACCAACACACTAAATGTCATTTATGTTTCTGGAATTAAGTAAAGCTGTGACACAAAAGGAGACGTGATATAAAGTTTTAGCCTAAGGATCTTAAAAGCACATCATTGTCCCATGTCTTGCAATCTTTCCTTTCCACTTTACAGTTTCTAAATTACTTACTTTCTAATTTCAAAATTTCCACAGTCAACAAGATCAGGCTCGCCTCCTAGCTGTTTCGACTAAGGAATCTAGTCACTGGTTACACGCTCTACCATTAAGTAATCTCAGCACATTGCTTGATGGTGAAAGCTTGCGAATCGCCGTAGGAATCCGGCTAGGAGCGGCAATTTCAACCTCACCAGTGCCCCTGTGGTAGCAGCGTCGATGAGTTTGGGCTCCATGGACTTTCATGCAAGAAAAGTGCAGGTAGGTTTTCGTCATGGTTCTTTAAATGAAGTCATCCGAAGGGCTCTTGTCTCCATAAATATCCCCTCGGTTTAAGAGCCTTGCGGGTCATTTAGAGACTATGGCAAGAGACCCGACGGTATGACTTTGATCCCTTGGGAGAGAGGTAAAGCCCTAATGTGGGATGATACTAACGTTGACACTTTGGCGGCCTCCCATCTCAAGGGTACATCTTTTAGAGCCGGGGCGGCATCAGAGGCAGCCGAATTTAGTAAATGGCGCAAATATGAGTCTTTGAGAAATGACTACATATTTGTGCCATTTGCTGTAGAGACTATCGGACTATCTGTCCATGGGGTCCATGTGCAGTGAAGTTCCTAAAGGAACTGTATCTACGACTGGTTGTCGCTGCTGGTGATAAGAGGGCTGGTTCTTTCCTCACTCAAAGACAAAGTATAGCTATTCAGCAAGGAAATGCAGCCAGCATTCATGGCACTATTCCACAGGGAGCAGGACTTTTTGACTATTTAAATTTTTAGTTTTAGTTTTTCTATACTATAGTTTCTTTTTTTTATATTGTGTATAAATAGTATTAATTGTAAATATTATAATTTTAATTATTTTTTTTTGGAAAAGTTTCTATAAAGATGTAAAATAAAAGGAAAAAATTAGTAGTTCATTATTATAATACTAATTATTATTAAAATATTAAAAAAAATTAAAACTATGATAATAATTTGTTTAACTACCTAATATTTTTTCACGTAAGTTACTAAATATGTAAAAAGAGCAATAACTGATAAACCACATAACCTTTATTCGAGATCTGCAAAATTATTCGGTGTTGTTCTTACTTCACAAGAGTACATAACAGATCAATATCAAGCTTTGAAAAAACTAAAGGATAATTAAACTTACTGATGAACATGCATTTTTCTGAAAATTATTCAACAAAATATAAACAGGAAATACAGGGGCACTATTTTGGAGGATCTCGTAAGCACATAACTCTTCACACAGTTGTGTTTTACCTAAAAAAACTCTAAGAAATCATACTGTACCATTTCCAAAAACAAATCTCATTCGCCAGCAGCTATATGGACTCATCTCATAAAAAATTTAAGTTTTACCAAGACAAGTTTCTTTACTTTCTGAGTGATGGACCGGTTATGCAATATCACAATAAGGCTATGTTTTACATTTTCGCTTAAAAATTATACAAACAACTTCCAAAAGTGCAACAGTTTTTATGGAACTATTCTGCTCCCAATGGGATTGGAGCAACATGAAAGAGATTTGCTGATTCTGTGGTAGCCACTAGTAGAGATATCCAAGATTTAGATACTTTTCTACAGGCTGTAACACTAAGATGAGTATATAAAAAAGTATGACCATTAAAATTAAACAAGAAACAAAAACTATGAAGGCTTTTAAGGGCACTCTCCAAGTTCACCAGATAACAGGAAACATGTAATCTATCAGAAAGTTTGAGAACTACCTCCATGGCACTCACATGAGAAATTTGAGCTGTTTTGTAAAAATATATAAACCAAATTTTTATTCATAAACTGAATGTTGACAAAATAGATACTGACTGAAAATGAAACCAACAACAAATGAATTACTGCAACTATTCCAACTAGCTTGTAAAGTAAATTTAAGGCAGGGCCAAGTTCTACAACTGTTCATTCTTTTAGTATTGGTGATCTTGTTTTGGTAAAACTTATTGTAGAAAAACCAAAAATATTACTATGCAGATGTGATAAATCAAATTGATGACGAAAATGGTGAAATAACTGTTACATTCCTAAAAATCTATGATAAGAAGGCTCAGTTATTTAAGTGCGATGAAACAGTTGTGTCAGATGTTCCATTTGATCAAATTTTGGAAAAACTTCCTGTTCCTTAAGTATATCTGAAGAAACGAGAAGAATCATATTTTTAACAAAATATGATTATGTTTTCTCTTTTATTAATATTATTTTATGAAAATCGTTCTTTGACCGGATTGAGATTTTATAAATATTGTTAAGTTTACTCCATTGTTGACCAATAAGTTTTTTTATAAAATTAATAAATCCTTATCATCATTCATTAAAGAATGTAACAGTTTAAATGACATTCATAGTTCTTATCTGAACTTATATTAAGCAAATAAAAAATAAGCAATAAGTCAAAATGGTAAATTGATTATTGATTTTATGCTTTGTTTTAATTTTTTTATAGAATAAGTGTTACAAAGAGCACACAGTCTACCTGATGGTAAGTGGAAGCTGTGACCCATAGACATCTATCTACATTTATCCTCAATTAAGAATGAAAATGCAGATGGGTTGTCACCCCTAAGGACTAAGATGGAATGCCTCATTTCCAGTAAAAAAGGGTCTCTGGATCTCTACACTCACCATAGGATACACAGTAGTATTAAGCTACTATTTTACGCTGGTATTCTGTGAGAGCGTGGTCCTTCCCCGGTCGAGCCAACCCATTGGTGCTACGACCATAATATAGCTGCAGCGTGGCTCTACCACATATATAACTAAAAAATATTGATTTTTGTAACGCAAAAACATTTTTCTTTAAAAAATCATTCCACTTGATATAGGCAACAGGCCCTGTGTCGTTTTTTAAATGTACAATATAAAAAATAATACTGCATATGCAGTATGCATAATACTACCAGCCTGATGAACTAAAGTATTTGCTTTATTTTAAATTAGGTACTTCGTTGGATAATTCGAGCAATAAAATATTTAAAGACATTTTTTAGCCTAAATGACCCTGATAGTAGTGAATTGCCCAAATTATAAATTTGTGTTCCTTTGCAACATATTAACCAGTCAAATACGAGAGTTAATAACTTTTACGGAAATATATATATATATAAATCACACTTATACTTTAACAAACTATGTTTCAGACGCATACAAAAATAAATTGATAGAAAAATGAAATTTCTATGAACGCCTGCATGGTGACGTACATTTATAGATGGGAGGGTACGACCTTCAATAAGTAGATATCTACTGCGTATTATTTTCAAAGATGTAATATGCAAAAATAAGGTTGCTTACCACCACAGCCATACACATTGAATAAAAATTGAACGGATTCAGCCGTGAACAGCTAACGAAAAAATTCACTACACACGCGAAAGACGTGTGCTTTGCACAAAAAAAATTGTCACACGTCACACTAACCATAGATAAATAGATATGTAGCAAGCTCGGACTAACCATAGATAAATAATTACATATATATTAAATCGTAGACAGAGAAACCTATAGACAAATTGACGCCTTCTTTCACATTCGCACACGAAAAAGATAGATTTATGCACACGTCTTGCATAGAAATGAGACAGAGCGGAGTGATTGTTTGTCCCTTTCTCCGTGCCGGTGTTTTTGTTTAGCAAACTACACTTTGCTAAACAACTTTGACAGTTCGTAGCGATCTAAGGAGTTTACAAGTTGGTTTAAGTGAGAAAAAAGTGTTTTGTGAGCTTAAGATCGGTAAATCTTGTTCAGTTCAGTTCTTAGAACAATTAAAATTTTTATCTAAATATGTTTAAAAGTCATAAAGATTATTATATAATCTAAAACTACGTTATCGTCCTTTCTCACTCGAGGCCACGCTAATCATTAGTCTATAGGTTTCTCTGTCTACGTATTAAATATTATAGCAAGCTAAACTGACGAATTTGTTGCCAGTTGCCAATTACCCTCAAATTAATCCACTATCTTATACATATTTAATAATCTGTGAATACTTAATATAAATTATATTTAACGTAGTGATAACATGCTCTATGGACTATATCTGTGTACCGATGTACACTGCGAGCACTGCTCCAGTTATGGAGTGTATAAGTAAGGAGTACAGACTGTGTATTAAAAAGTGTCCACAGAAAACCGTTAAATAAGGGTGGCGCCACTATAACTACGGGGTAAATTTTAAAGAACGCACCGAAAAATATTTAGTGGAATAGACGACTTTTTCGAGGTTATATTTACTAAATAAAAATATTTTAGATTTGAGCTACTGAGCAGTTTAGCAGCACACTTAAACAGTCGACAACTGCTAAGTTCATTTCATCCCAGTAGCTACTCCAGCGCTGTTGTGGAGAGTTTTTGAACTGTTATTTACTGCTTACAGATGGCCACTTTGTCAACTATTCTACTATGGGAGTTAGTACTCCTTACTTCTACACTCCATAGCTCCAGTGTTGTCACTGTTAGAAATCGTTCCGTTATAGGGTGCCAGTATACTGCCGCAGTACCCTAGGGAAATATATGTCGTCGTATACGTCATAAATCGCTGCCATTTTTGAACTGCGAGCTGCGAGCACTGGCGCTTGCGAAGTAAGGAGCTCTCAGTTATAATCTTTCCTCTCAGTACTGTGGAGTTTTGGCGGGAACTTGGTCGTAGACGGATTGTCGCTCCTGTTTTATCGCTAGAATAATGGTATGAAGAGGATTTTGATTCGTAAGTGATGCGATTTTGTGAATTAAGTGTACGCGCGTGTGAACTATTATAGTAAACCAAATCTAAGAAATACCTTTTGTCGTTTCACATTAATCATTCAGCAATAACCTTTTCCGTAAATCCGAATAATTATGCAGTTATCACAACTATATATTTCATTACAACATGTATAGTTTTTTTATCGCTAATTTAAATTTGAATCTTTCAAACAAAGCAAAATATTAAAAAATAACCAATATCAACTTTTTTACTTGACGTCGTTTTAATTATATGTCGCTATGTACATTGCCGTAGTGCTTGAATGATTAAAATTCATTGTTATGCGAATAATCGGCAAAAATATTCAAATAATCGGTAAAAATATTCAAATAATCGAATTAAAAATGTTTTAATGTATTATTTGTTTAATTGAATTATTATTTTTAATAATCCTTAAACTACATGAATCATGAATAAAACAAGTTATTTTTGTTTTTACTTTGTCAACGTAAATCTGTATAGGCAAAAAAACTCATATAGAAGGCCGCGCTGAAAAAACCACTACCTACGTAATTTCAATATCCCACCATTTCGAGAGCTTACTGAGTGTAATTTTGTGATTTTGTGTTTGTCTTCTTATTTTGTGACTCGGCTTTAACTTTTTGGACTGTTTCTTTTATATTCATTGAAGCATCTGCCCATGTCAAAAAGGATCATTGGGTAAAAGTGGTAGAAAAAAATTATGGATGACTTTGAAAGACACATTAATTTTGACTGCGTTATTGAAAATCAAATAAAAATTAATCTAAACAACGACAGCTCAACAAGTTGTACTGAAAGTGATTGAATAAATTTGTTTTTAATCTAGTTTCAATCTTAAATTTTTATAACTGTGCCTCTAGAAATACGCAGTAACAACAAATACGAAGAAAGTGATAAATCTTATGGTTTAAATTATCCGTTTTTAATATTTCTGGTATTACTCAAACCAAACTGTAAATGATTACCAACTCTAAATAATAGATATCGAGTTTTTTAAGAATCGAATATTATACGTTCCCATTTTTTGGTTGGCATGCTTAGTGCAATAAGTCTGTCAGCTATCAAAACGCATTTCTTAGATTTGGTTGACTATAGAGAAAACAAGTGCTTTGATGTCGATATAAACCTCAAGTTATTTTGATCGCTTGGGCGCCTTATGGACTTGAGTGGCTGTCGTCAAACTGTCCGCTAGGTTGAGCTGTCGTCAAAATCTCCCAAGGGCTTCGCAATATAAAATGATGATTCCAAAAGAAAGGATAGGCTCAGAAGGTCTAGAAACCAGAGCCGTAAAGCCAGTTAATAAAAAAACCTCTCAGTACTTTGATCACGTGATCAAAAAACATAAGGAAATGGGTGACGTTTGGCAGAAAAAAGCGCTAGCAAGCGCTTACAAGCGCTGAAATAGTTTTCGGCCAGGACACGATTGCTACTTCAGTAGCGCTGACACAATCCGCCATTTTGCTTATTTAATTTGTTTGTTTTGAAGTAGAGTTTATAAGTTGTTTTGTGCAATACTAGTTTTAAGTAATATATTGACATGAATAAACATATATATGTTATTAAAAATTCATGATCGGTAAGTTTTTAATATGAATACTTTACAAACATATATTTAAATTAGGTTAGGTTCTCCGTTAAAACTAACATCGTGTCCTAGAGGAAAATAGCTACTTATGATTTGACAGCGCTTACCTCTTACGATCGTCATTTTGCTTACAAGCGCTTGCTAGCGCTTTTTTCTGCCAAACGCACACAATATGTGACGTCATAAATCGACTCCATTTCTGTACTGTGAGCCATAGACTAATATATAATACTGGAGACTGTGAGCACTGGTTCTTGCTTTACTTACTTGATCACGTGATCAAAAAAGAAAAAAGAAACCTAACAGCGCCTAGAGATTTAACAGCTTCCACGAATGATCATTATTGTTATTAATTACTATTGCTATTCAAAAATCGTAAAGACAAAAATTGAAAAATTGAAGAAGTTATATTGGGATGTAATACAAATATTGTGTATGAAATGAAATTTACTAAAATGTTATGTTTTTGTTTTGCAGACATGGTTTTTGCAACTAAACTTTTTGGGCTACGTGTTTACGCGGGGAGAGCAATATTCAAAGGTCTTCTGGAGAGTTTCAAATCTGGATAAATACTAAAGAATATGAATTTTCTCCAGGTTTTTCTGTTTTGTTTTTCTTTGAAAGATTACTGCGATCAGTTAATTGAAGATAAAAAAAGAGATAGGAAACTCGTGAACAACACCATCAGGAAAAAATACTGCTATGAATCGATTGATAGATGTTGTTGCACAGCTTGTAACACAAAGACGTAAAAATTAATTATTTTTTGTTTGCTTATTTTCAATTATTTTGTTTTTAATATTATTATTGTTGTTGCGCGCCAAGTTGGTGCCTGGTGAATGCCACTAGCGCTATCTTGTATCGAGTAGCAGGCATTAAGTGAGCTTTCCAGAAAATGCCATGCTAGAACTTTCCCAATAGCGCCATCTAGTATTAAGTGGCAGAACTAGGAGAGAACTTTCTATACTTAGACGGTTGGGACCGGTATGTCAAGTCGATGAAGTACTTGATATATAGTAAATCCATAGATAGATTTTGTATCTATCTATTGGTGATCCCTATCTATCTATTGATCAACAGATGAATAACAAATAGGTCATTTTAGAGGTTTTCAAATAAATTGGCAACTTTAAGTTAGAAATCTTTGAAAACATATTTTACAAATGAAATAATTCTGTAACAGCGCTATCTACACGTTCTGTCAAGTACTACATCGACCTTCGAAGCCAACGTAGTTCTATGAGTAAAGTTGCATAATATAGGAAGGTCATTTCAAGTAAATTCTCTTAATTTATTTCCTGTGTAATCATAATTCTCGTAATTTAGTAACGAGACTAATTATGATATTTTTTTAGAATTTTAGTTGTATAATTCTTATATAACATTTAAAAAAGAATTTTTCTGAAGGGTCTACAAATGTGACATGTGCTAATCCGATGTGTTGTGGGACTTGAAACTCCACATATTAAGATTAATTACTAAAACACAGTATTTTTATTAATACACAAAAGCGCGTTTATAATAAAGTGGTATAATGTAGTAATTACCCAAAAAACCCACTCACACAACACACAAACACACACCGCTCATATAGTGTGATTCAGTATACAGCACCATCGAGTATAAGCTAAAGGGTTAAGACTTATGCCGTATGCCGAATAAACACATAATTTTGACGACTTGTTTGCATACATAGGCACCCATTTTACTGAAATCAATCAGTAAACTGATAAGATGTGAATCTGTGATTTTTGTAATAAATACTACAAAAAAGCTGTGGTAGCTCAGATGGTTAGCGCTCGCTGTAAATTTCACAATACGCGAGCCAACCGGGTGCGATCCCCGCCGGCACCAATGAAATTGTTAATTGCAATTTTAAGTGCTGATTTACCACGTGCTCGGCGGTGAAGGAAAACATCGTGAGGAAACCCGCATGTCTGAGAAATAAGAAAAAAATTTCGAACACATGCTAAGTTCGCCAACACTGCATTGGGGCAGCGCGGCGGACTACTCCTTGCCCTAAAACCCTCTCAGAAATGAGAGGCCTGTGCCCAGCAGTGGGACGTACATAGGCTGTAAATTTACTTTACTTTTACTACAAAAAATAAATTAATAAACCTTAATTTCAATCGATTTTTAATTACTTTATTTTCCTTGTATTTACTTAAATAACGCCGCCTAATTCTATTTTAATTTTGCGCAACACCGCTCAAGTCAAAATAAAACGTGAATATCAATTAAAATGATATAACAAGCCCATTAAATTATTTGTAATCAATAAATAGAGCATCTATTACTAATAAGAGCTTAAAAACTCTTGAACTCAATAAAATATACAACATTTTCACTCACTAGTAAAGTAATGTCAAAATGACTTAAGCGGTGTTGTTTGCTTAGCGACGATATGCGTTTCCTTTACACGTGCATAAATTTTTAAGAACCAGTATCTAGAATATATAAGGTCACATATGATTGCTAACTTTCAATCACAGCATGTTAGATTTGAATACGTTCGCGGTGTTGAATGCCAAGCGACGTTTACATATTTTATACACAAAATCACATAAACATATTATCGTTGAAGCCGGGCGGCGGGAAATGATCGGCGTCGGGCGGCGGCGGCCGGCGGCCCGGCATCGGACCGACGCCCGGTGGTGCGAACGGGTCGAATCGTGCTCCCGGTGGAACCGCTCCTCTGTACACATGTTGCAAATATATATTGATCTTTATTACATATAAATATATGTAAAGTACAAAACCTAACTATAAAAATTATTTGAATCATATTTTTCGTTGGTAAAACAATACATTAATATTTATATAATACGTAGCCATAAATAATAATTTCCACACATAATGTGGCAACAATGTTGCTTGTGTACTGTGTTTGTTAGTGGCTATTAAATTATTTAATAATTAATAATCTTTAATTTCGCATTGACCTATATACTTACATGTCAATATACAAAAGAACTATGTCAATGGTCAACAAAAAAGGGGATAAGAAAAAGTAAGCCAATTTCAATATTATATATAATACTAGCTTGCCAGGCAGACGTTGTTCTGCCCTTTTCGACGACCCTTTGTCATGTCCTATTAAAATCCCTAAATTCGCAAAAAAAATTGTGAGTCACTCATGGGCAAAAAAACTATCCTATCCCTTAAGTTGGACCAAACCGCACACGGTGTGTAAATTTAAGTAGTTTAGGAGTCCATCGCGGACAAACAACGTGACACGTAATTTATATATATTAAGATAAAGTATATATACTAGGATGTAATTTTTCATCATAAATCCGATCACAAGTCCCCTGCTGAACACAAATCGATAGCGTTGTCATAGCGCCACAAGCGTTAGCACGTTAACGAAGCTTACAGCAAACAAGGCCCAAAACATGCTATTGAAGTTTCTGAACGACTGATACATGCATACCAGCTCTCAGGCTGAACACTTTGCCCGTCGAGATATCTCCCCTTTTCCTTCAACGACTAAACCCCAAAGATTGCCACAATGAAGTATATGAGGTAGGTATTAGCTCCCCTTTAAAAAATGGTTAAGAAATACAGTGTTAGACTTGAACACTATAATAAGTCCTACAGAATGTTAACTGCCGACAGTGTCGGGCTATTATTGGAATGGATTAGAAGAACATCAGTAGAGGTTACTAAGATCCCATAAACATCTTCATCCAACTTATATGAAGAACTTCCAATTTTTTAGGCTCTAGCCTTTCTGCAATTATATTAGTAGTATAGTTGTAGCACGAATGGCTCGGCTCGACCAGGGAAGGACCACGCTCTCACAGAATACCAGCGTCAAATATTAACTTAATGCTGCTGTGTTTCGTATGGTGAGTGTAGAGAACCGGAGACCCTTTTTACTGGAAACGAGGCATTCCATCTAAGTCCTCACGGGTGACAACGCATCTGCATTTTGATTCGTAATCGAGGATAGATGTAGATGTCTATGGGCCACATCAACCACTTACCATCAGGTGAACTGTGTACTCGTTTGTCACCCATTCCTATAAAAAAAAGAACAAATTATGTAGGTAATTTCTCAATTTGGTAGTAGACAACGTCATTATTAAATGATTATATCTAATACTGTGAATTTAATACTTTCAGTGATGTATTATAACTTTTGACTATAAAAATGTTTTAACAATTTAAAATTATTTAAAATTGAGTAGTGTCAAATACCCAATTTAAGACGATTCTGAATCCAAAATTCGGATTGGCGTTTAGACTGCTAATATTTCGAGTCACTCTAGCATAAATATAAGATCAAATCTAATAACAACCTTGGTAGCCCGCCCGGGACACCTAATCCAGGATTTTCAATATCTCTTCGAGGTCCGAACGGGTTGAAAATCATTCCACCGCCGCCAGGTGCAAAGGGATCCAAATCTGATCGTCCAACATTGGGTAGTTGAGCAGGTGGCATCTCCCTTAAATAAAATTAAAGTATGTAAAAAGTTTTCCGTAACCGACGGCGGAAATTGAAATTAATATGATGCGGGTAGATAAACAAAAAAGAGTAACACAGTCATATTGTAAGCAGTTCGAAAATTTGAGGACATTTTTCGAAGTCGGCTAAAAATAAGTTCCCATTTCAAATGTCACTCACATTAGAAAAGCTTTTGTTCATAACTGTATTTTACTTATCGCCGAAATTAATTGTAAGTGAAAATGTGTACATGTTTAATTTATGTAAAAGAATATGTACTGAGTTAATTTGACTTCTCCCAAACTTTTTTTATCATAACCTTAACTGCACCGAAAATTACCGTACGGTTAACCCGATGGTAAGTGACTACCGGCATTTATTTGAAGGTCTTTTTAAAGGTTCTTAAGTCGTATCTGTTCGGCAAATAGTTCCCTGGTAATAGCCAATTCCACAAAAAATGTCGAGAAAGGCAAAAAACTTCTGATAAATAGCACAGTGGTGAACTGCCATGCATGTACGATGGTGGAATTTTACGACTGTAACTAAACCGAACAATTCTTCTGAGCACTTCCCGTGGTAAATCGATAAAAAAGTAAATGGTTACAACATCTATTTGCAGCACCAGTGTATTAAACCAATCAAAAAAACTTAATTTTCTATGATTCAGACCGCTTTTCACTGGGTGAGGTCAAGTGTACGACTGATGAAGGAGAATCCACCCAAAACGCTTAATCCGAATGTGTCAAACTTTATGTTTTTGTTGGTTGAAACATTTCCACACAACACGGTCCACTTGTCGAAATATTTTAAGTCTTCCTCAAAATTTATTTCTTATCCTAGTCACGGGATATCACATTGTATGTGATGTAATATTGAATAGAAAAAAAAACGCTTGCTAATTGAATGTGTACATATAATTTTTTATAACGATACTCCATTTGTTTCCTTTTAGATACTCGTAAAGCTCGATGCATCATCACATCCAAGAACACTAGCACAAGACAACTGCACGCTATATATATATATATATATATATATATATATATATATATATATATATATGCAGCGTGTTAGTGTAAACACCGTTATCCTTGAAACCAGTGGTTTGGTTTCACTTATGGAACGTAAATTCAATGAATTTAAAAAAATACTCTATTTTCTTTCATAATATTTAAAAAGTTCTGTCCGACACCGTTCGTAAATTCATGGATACCCTATGCGCCCGAGTGACGTAATCACTATAAAGATCACCGCCCGCGCTAGTTATCTACACAACGTTCGGTAAAAACACAATAGGTACACATAACTATAAAAGTATGAAGGAAAAGTTACATAATGTGATGTAACTTTTCCTTCATACTTTCATTAAAAAAAATTGCGATTTTACTAAAAAAAAATTTTGTTATTTTTCATTGAATTTGCGTTCTATAAGTGAAACCAAACCACTGGTTTCAAGGATAACGGTGTTTACACTAACACCCTGTATATATATATATAAAAAATATAAAAAATAAAATATATATACATATTTACTTATTTATTTATTTATATAGTAATGATAGAGACTCCTTTGGTGGATGCTGTTAAATTGATGTTAGGTATGAACCTATAAATACTAAGGAAGGTATTTCAAATTTTAGAAAGACGTTAACTGTTAATTGGTACATGACAATACTATGTATTGTACCGAAGGTGTTTTACATACATAAATTATACATAAGAAAACATCTCGATCCGCAACAATTATTAAGACCAGAATTCAAAACCGCGGGCGTAACGCCCCAACCACTGCGTTATTAAGGGGAAATATAACCTCAAATGGCTTAGCAAGATCCTCCGTTATGCAGAAAATATAGCAGCATTAATTTTGAAATAAATATATGGTAAAGTTGAGGATTAATGTTAAGGACTATGTTAGACGAAAACACGATTCCGTATAATTTTCTCGATAGAAAAAAATCCAAAGTTACCTCCAAAATAAACCATAAACCGCTGTTATTCATAAAATACTTTAAATAAGATCATGAAACTTTGCATACTAACTGAACTAACTATAGAGCAGTGCTTATGTTATTTACTTTTTTTTAAATACCATTATTTTCACTGTAAAAAGAAATTACCTAAACTATATGCCTCTTGAAGCTTGCCCGGTCAGTTTCGCTTCGGCCTTTGGAGGGGGAGGTTGTGTCGCACATTACGCAACAGGACGACGTAAAATTAAAATGGGAAATAACCGTAATAAAAATAAGAAGCGACTAGGTTGGCGTTAAGAAACAGGCATAAATATGATAAACCTAATGAAATAAGTATCTAACGACCTATCTACTTATAGTATTAGTGATTACAAACATGTCGGTACATAGCATACGACCCGCGGGGAAGTGGGGGCGAAATTAGAATTTGAGCTGACTTACTATATCCTCTTAAGCTATAAAATAAGCCGGCGTTTCACTTCTCTGGTGATTTCATCTAAGTTGTGGGTGTACCACAGATGACGAAATCTTTTATGCCGCCACCATACGTTAACTAGATGACCTCAAAAATAGGATAATTATTAAAATTTTTATACCTCTAGTCCTCTACTAAGGAAGGAAAATTGATAAAAAACATAATATCTGACAGATTTAAAATAAACAGTGTGTTTCATGATGAATAACAAATTAATAAAATTGTTAGCTACTAGGATGGTCACACAGAAAATGTCACAAACCATAAGTCGTGACTGTCTGGACGCACACCTGGTAAAGGTCTCGGTGGCACTCTTAAGGGATCACTATCGGGCCTTCTGTCGTGAGGATTATCTGAAAATTGAAGAGCAACACGTATAAGATTAATCATTTAAAAAAGTTAACTTTAATAAAAAAGTAAAAGCCAACTTCAAATAACTAAAACGAATAAAATCATCATATCCTGAAGTAGGTGCTAATACTATATTATAAAAGAATTAAATCCCGGCCCTCTTTTAATTTTTATTAAGAGTTACTGGTTTAATACCATTTTAGTGCACTAAGTATTATCACAATTTCAATATCGTCTTAATAGTGTTACGAGCTTGAGGTTCGTGACAGTAAAAACTGCCGATTGAATTATCAAAATTTACACTTTTATTACCTAACACGAATTAAAACTTAAAACACTAATAATTAACCACACTGATTCACTTTATTTCGCTCCGAAGCTTCGCTTGTCTCGCCGAATTCAATACTTCCCCGCTCGCATTTTGCAGCGCCTTTAAATACACCTTTATCACCGAAACATCCAGAATAGTCAACTTAGGCGCGCAACACTGCCCACTCCTAAGACATGCTCGTCCCGAGCATTATCGGCCTCATAATAACGCGCCAGGCGATCCACATGGACGATCTTAGGAGTACCTCTTGCGCCTTTCTGTATCCGGTAGGTTACATCGTTGATCCTAGTCACAATCCGGTACGGGCCGTCCCATTTAGCTTGAAGCTTAGGAGATTTCCCTTTGCTGCGGACTGGATTGTGCAACCACACTAGTGAACCTTCGTCGAACCCTTTGTTGTTCATTTTGCGGTCATATCGGGTTTTCATCTTTTCGGACATTTGCTGGCCCGATTGTCTGACGTGCTCATAAATGTCATTCATTTTTTTCCGCAAGTCATTTGTATAATCGGTTATACTGCGTGGAGCATCAGGTGGTATCCCGGTGATCAGGTCTGCAGGCAGCCGTAATTCTCTTCCAAAGTTTGCGAAAGCTGGTGTCACTGCTGTACTTTCGTGAACAGCGCTTCGATATGACAACAAAAACGGTTGTATGTGCTTGTCCCAATCTCCTTGCCGATTTTCTACAACTTTTGCGAGATACCTCTCCAATTTCTGATTAAATCGTTCTACCATTCCATCAGATTGCGGGTGATAAGAAGTCGTTCTTGTTTTATGAGTACCCATAACTCGGCAAGTTTCCTGGAATATTTGAGACTCAAAATTCCTTCCTTGATCGCTGTGAATCTCTAAAGGTACTCCAAAACGACAGAAGACTTCATGAACTAGTTTATCTGCAACTGTTGAGGCTTCTTGATTTGGAATGGCGAAGACTTCTGGCCACTTATTGAAGTAAACTTAGTGAAGTAATCCATCACAACCATGACATACTTGTTACCGCTTTCACTCTCCGGAAACGACCTCGACACGTCAATGGCTATTCTCTCCCATGGTGCACCAACATTGTACAAATTCAATGCACCTCTACTACGAGTCTGAGGTCCCTTTACAGACGCACAACTTGTACATTTGCGACACCAGTCTTCGACATCTTTTCGACAGTGGACCCAGTGAAACCGTTCTCGGATCTTCAGTAGAGTTCGTTTAACTCCCAGATGGCCTCCTGAACAATCTTTATGGTACAGCTGTAGAACATCCGGTACTTTAGCTTTAGGGACAACCATTTGCAAATGACAGCTGTCTCCCCGTACATTTTCCCATTTACGGCACAGATCTCCATCCTGAAGCAGCAAGCTGTCCCACTGGGCCCAATAGCTTTTAGTGGTCGAACTCATTGCTGAGACGTCGCTTCACTTGGGCTTGGGAGCACTGGCCTTCATCCATTGCAGAATCGGCTTGATGTCCGGATCTTCCTGCTGTTCATGTTGTAAGCTGTCCTTCCACTCGTTGCTGAGGTGGTCTGTCCTGAGCATCCTCACGGATACCACTTCCTTACTCTCTTACCTAGTACAATGTTGGCAATCTTCAGGACAAGGTCTTCTTGACAATGCATCTGCGTTGCCATGAGATTTCCCGTTGCGATGTTTGATCTCAAAGTCGTATTTCTGTAGTAGTTCAATCCACCTCGCAACTTGTCGTTCTGGATTTTTAAACTGCAATATCCATTTTAGTGCAGCATGGTCAGTTCGTAAGTGAAATTTTCGCCCCAGAAGATACTTGCTAAAATGCTGCAACGACTTTACTACAGCTAGTAATTCGCGTCTTGTGACACAATAGTTCCTTTTCGGTTTTGACAAAAACTTGCTGAAGTACGCTATCACGACCTCTTGGTCACCATTCCGTTGAGACAACACACCGGCAAGTCCTATATCACTTGAGCCTGTGCCAACCAATAAATTATTTGCTTGCATCAGGGTATTCCAATATAGGTGTTTTGCACAGACGGTCCTTGAACTCCTGGAATGCGATATTGCAACCTACATCCCAGCAGAAATGTCGCTTCTCCTCGGTTAGCTTATGCAGAGGTTTGACTATATCTGCAAAGTTCTTCACAAATCGCCGCTAATAGGAGCACAAACCCAAAAATGCTCTAACCTGCGTCTTGTCCTTTGGAACCGGCCAATCCTTGACAGCGGCGATTTTCTCTGGATCCGTGCGGATACCTTCTTCCGATACTACATACCCCAAAAAGTTAACTTGCCGTTTGAATAGTGAACATTTCTTCGGACTCAACTTGAGGTTAGCACTCTGAATCTTCATGAGCACGCGTTCCAGGTTTTGAAGGTGTTCCTCAAACGTACGGCCCACGATGATGATGTCATCCAAGTAGACCAGACAGGCATCGCCAATTAGCCCGGTAAGTACAAGCTCCATCAGCCTTTCAAACGTTGCTGGAGCATTGCACAATCCAGACGGCATTACTTTAAATTGCCACAGACCCTCTCCCGTCGAGAATGCAGTTTTTTCCTTGTCCTTAGGGTCAATTTCAACTTGCCAGTAGCCACTTTTTAGATCCAGCGTGTTAAACCACTTTACTCCTGTAAGCATGTCCAGCGTGTCATCAATTCTTGGCAAGGGATAGCTGTCCTTCTTTGTAACGTGGTTCAGACGGCGGTAGTCAACACAGAACCGCATGCTGCCGTCCTTCTTCTTTACCAGCACCACAGGTGAACACCATGGACTAGATGAAGGTTCAATAACACCATCCTTCACCATTCCCTTAATCATGGTTTCCACTTCCTTTTCACGTGCTACCGGCAATCTTCTTGGCCGCTGACGGATAGGAAATTCTTCTCCTGTGTTTATTTTGTGTTGAACTAAGCCAGTCTTTCCTATGTCAGCATCGTTTGATGAGAATACATCGGCATACTTGAGTAACAACTTCTTCGCCTTGACCATTTCGTTCGGGGAGAGAACGATGCGACAGTATTCCAAAAGTGTGGTCACTCTCGTTTGTGCACCCTTGCTGGGGGTCTCACTCGATAGATATTGGCACTGACGTAACCAAACCACTTCCTCACAAATACCAACCAGCGTGCCTTTTTCTATAATCTGTTCCCGGTCACAAAGGTTCAGCACACGTACTCCTGAGATGTCAGTGGTTCTGACCAAGGTTCGAGCTAATTTCCATGGAAGGTCATTGTTTACCCTTTCCACAAGTACACAACGGTAAGCTTGCCCAGCGTTTCGAGGAAGACTAACCGGCACAATCGTTTCCGATCTCGGCGGAAGAACAATCTTCTTAATGCTTTACACTTTCCCTGGTAACGCACCTTCCATAAAAAGTTCCTCCTGTCCACATTTCAAAACACCTTGCTTAACGTCGATCTCACAACAATTATTCCTCATAAAGTCTAGGCCCAGAATGCAGTCGTCCATTATATCAGCCACGATGACATGCTGGTAGATCACGTTGTCTAGCTTCAACTCCATCTCTTTCTCTCCACGGACGGGTATACGCTGACCGGTGGCTGTTACCAAATTAATGCGTTCTCGGTTGTATGCGGAGTCCCAAAGGAACTGACTTATAAGTTGGGAACTAACAACCGTACGAGAGGCTCCAGTGTCTATGGTCAGTTTACACGACATTCCGTTGACTTCGCTTGTCTCGCCAAAGTCAATACTACCCCGATAGCGGGTTGCAGCGGCTATAAATACACATTTTCCACCGAAACATCCAGAATATTCTAGTAAATACGGGCGTTGACCCACCAGGCGCAGAAAGTTCGAGTGTGGGGCTTCTAGAAAGCTTAGTTCTTCAATTAGATACTAGATGGCGTTGTTGGTTGAAAGATTAGTCATGTCATTTTCTGGAAAGCTCTCCTCGCTCTGTTACCCGACACTAGATGGCGCTAGTGCCAGACGTCAACTTAGGCGCGCAACAATAGCAACATTCAAAACTTTATTCCCTATCTATTTTGCCACCTTTAGGAATTGGAATTTTTCTACAAATTTATATGGGCCCGCCCCTAAAGCAAAACTATTTAATTAATTAGAAACAGAATATATAATTGGCTCATAATTATGAGTCGATTCACGAAGATATTGCGAAACATACATACAAATTAAAAAACAATGCGAATTAACTAAGTATAAGAACGTCAATATAGCCTCGATCTGTTAACAGTCACTTGAAAAGTACGTGATAATTGGTTTTAAAAATAACTGTATTTATATAGACAACAAAACAAAATTTACATACGTAATGAATTTATTTTATAGGGAAAAGGAGTAACTACTCACACAGTGGAGACAGTGAACGGAATGGAAGTGATGGATTCAGATTGAAACTTTTCGTTCTTGGATATTTTGTAAATAAATATTATTTAAAAAAATATTTTTTGCTCACCCTATCCACTGGTTTGAATAGACAGTTAAGATGTTACAATATGGCGCAAGGTCATTCTTGTTCTTATTTGGATAGCATTGTACAGTCAAATTGTAAGCCTCCTTTTTTAAGTCAGTAAAAAATACTTATAACATAATATCAGGGAGGCACTTTATGACAAAATTTGGTAATTTTATACTATCGCGGTCACCTTGTTTTTTGACTCTAGAAAATTGAAAAATCATCCCATTTCGATGATTTTTTTTAATAATCTTCACTATTACGGCGGATTTACGAAAATAATTACAAGAATAAAAAATTAAAACTTACATTGGTTTCAAGGCTTTAGGCATGTTCATGAAAATGCACTCATTCACGTATAATTGTTGATAACTTTTTTAAATATAATCAAATGAAGTTGTTATATTTTTTTAATCTACACAAGAAAAGAACATAAAAAAATAAACATAAAAATGTTTGTTCATTAATTTTTTATCTCACTTAAAGTTTTTATATGGTTTTCTGACTTTAAATGTTATCATAAACGCTCTAGAAAATAGAAATAATTATAAAAGTTAATGTGTTGGTATTTTATTGAGTGTAAGATCGAGCAATGCGAGCTCGGGACTTAGGGCATCACGACTCGGACAGGTTAGGTTATAGGAAATCTTCGTGGTTATTTTCTTACAAACCACTCAGAAATAGGAGCTCGCGAAGCGGTGCTCCGTCGACCGGGCTTCCCTGGATTGCGCTACGGAAGAGAGTTGGGGGAGGGAAGCACCACGCCCATTCAACGTATCGTTCGAACTTACACTCAATAAAAACCAAAATAAAAAATTAATAAACAAACATTTTTTAATTTTTTCCGAGTTGGGATGCCCTAAGTCCTAAGCTCGCATCGCTCGATCTTACCTACATTCAATAAAAACCAAAATAAAACAATTTCATTTGATTAGGTATTTAAAAAAAAAGTTATGAACGATTATATTCGAAGAAATGCGTTTATGATCACATTTAAAGTCGAGGTGAGATATTTTCCATAAATCCGCCATAAAGACGAAGATTTAAAAAAATCATCGAAATACTTGCGTTAAATACTCAGTGTGCCACGGGGGCTGTTGTTATAGTTACATCGGTGGGGTTTCTGTAGACCCCGTGCATGGTTTTACGTTATATTTATTCACAATATGCTAGTGCAGTGATTTGCTTTTATTTCAGAAAATTTATAACAATGAATGTCGCTTTAAAAATGATTTATTGATATAATGATGAATGAATGGCTTATACACACTGACCTCTATATATACAAGTACGCTGGACTGGCTATACCATAGAAAATGACTGTGCCAATTTGAAGCGCCGCTAAAGGATGTCTTGAAAAATAAAATTGACATAATATGCCAAAGTATGTTGTCTTATTCATATTGTCATATTTAATAAGTCTGTATTTTGAAATTTTAAACTAAAAAACGAAAGTATTTTATGTTGTTTCATTGTGTATAATATTAGTTACATAATAAGAATTATTTTTATTAATAATGAGAAGGTGCGTAATCTGTAAAACCCGTTACCAAAAGGAAAATGATATCAACATTTCACAAGTAAGTGAATTTGCAGTAAATGTTAAACAAATTAAAACTATTTGATAATATAAGTACTTAGAAATTTGTTACTAATCTTAATATCATTTAAACCAACATTTTTGTCTGTATATTACTGAGTTTTAATAAACAATAAAATTCAATAGGATTGTCGAGTTCCTTGTCTATAATACTTATCGATGTTCTTTTCTACCCATATCTGTTAACAAACAAAGTCACCAACAACAGATGATTATCAAATGTTTATTATCGGATTTCCAACTGAACCTAGACTAAAATTATGGCTTAAAATCATAAATCTTGTGAATTGGCGTCTGAAACAAAATGATCCTATTTTTCCAAAAATTTCACAGACGACTATTTTATTAAACACGAGAACTGCACCACTTTGAAAAAGTGCAGCATACCGACAATATTTTCTGGTAGAACCAGTACCAAGCACTACCAACTATAAGTACTAAGTATTAGATTATTGTTTCGAATGTTTTTTTTTATTTCTTCTTTCCTCATTTTCCACCAAATTCAAGGGATATAGCCAAGTGTCGAAAGGTCGCCTGATGATGTCGAGCCACGTTGGATGTGTGTTAGTGGTTTGCGGCTAGAGGAGATTCCTCTCCCTGTACCGCTGTAGTCATGGTGGAGTCGTAAGGGAAGAGGAGTGTCGGTATGGCGATTGGCGATGCGCCACTCTACTGTCTTTCGCGACTTTGGTGACGCTGCACCACTTGATGCTTCCAAGTGCTCGTTTTTCCCTGGTTCCACTCACATATCAGGCTCGGTTATTGATAATTGCAGTTCTTTTTTTTTATTATTGTAATTTTAATTTCGAAAATGACGTTTTAAATAACTGATAACTATGTACTTCAAAGTTTATATTTTTTTATATTATCTTGCTAGCTTGCGCATTGCTGCCGCAGAAGAAGTAATTGTGGAAATATCGTTAAAAATGTGGAACAGTTAAATTGTATAATTAGGAATGGTTTTTAGAACTTTCTATAACTTTCAAATAAATTGTTAGTATAATACTACCCACCTAGTGTCAGTTAATTGTACCATGCGTATAACCTTCGCACAAATGCAACCAATAAGTTGACTAAGTTTTACCGCAATCTGATGAACGGTATGGCATCGTAGAAAGTACGAACAAACATACATTTTTATATAGTAGAAAATATTTTACTGTCTATAGACAGACCTGTGGTTGATTAGAATAGGCGTTATTATAGCAGCTAATTTGTTTTTTATAATATTAAAACTGAATGAACGGTTGACAATAAATTATTCTAGAAATTATGTTTTTATTTTTATTTTGTGTACTTAGTTTAATCCTAATAATTTTTTAGTTGAATGGTTAAGGGCTATGATGGCTATTCGAGTATAGAACCAGAGTACAAAACTAATCCAACTGTAGAGACGTGTAAGACAGGGTGACGTAATATCCCCGAAATACTTTTCATTTCAGATTCAACTTGGCTGGACAGCGTTCGGGAGATTACAACACATGTATAAAGAGGGCTATGCTCAGGGGTTCAAACTTAGAAATGAGGATATCTGCAGCAGAACCAGAGTGACCAACATCGCCCAATGGATTAGTAAGCTGAAGTGGCAATTGACCGGCCATATAGCTCGAAGAGCCGAATACCGATGGGGAAAAAAGGTTCTCGAGTGGCAACTTCGTACTGGCAGGTGAAGTGTAGGACGTTCCCCCCACTATATGGAGTCAAAACCTGGTAAGACATGCAGGAAGTCGATGGATGCAGGTAGCTCAGAACCGTGCTTTGTGGCATTCCTTGGGGGAAGCCTATGTTCAGCGGTGAATTTGTGAAGGGTTTTAATGATGAATGATAATGGCATTATATTAATATGATACATAAATAGAATGGACGGTACGTGTAGAGTCCATATATCCATAGAGTCCATTCTATTTATTTAGGTATAGGTAGGGTATAGAATTTTTATCGATATAATTTGGTACACTGTCTTCTCTCTAGTATTAGTTCCATGGACGTGCACTTCTACTTTCAGCGCCAAAATGGCGGAAATCAAATCGCTTCTTCATGTCACGGTGTATAGCCAGTCCAGCGTACTTGTATATATAGAGGTCAGTGCTTATACAAGATTGTACTGTCACAGAAAGTGAAGATATAGAAAGAAATTAATATAAGAACTTCTGGTTCGGAGATCGAGCTAGACTTTTTCCTAGTCCTTAAGACCGATTTACACTTCGATAAGTAAAGTAGCGAGTTTAGTTACAGGGCAGTTGACAGTAAGCAGTTAAGTGGGCAATAGCGTTCAAACAATGTCTTCGTTGCGAGTTTAGTTAAGGAATTAGTTCATAGAGTTCGTTAGAGTATGACGTTTCAAGACTACAAAATTTTTCTGGTTTTCGTTTAAGATGGTTCTAGGATTACGTCAAGAATTAAATGATCCAGTCAGAGAAGTGTTAATAGTTGTTGTTAAAGAAGTTTTTAAGAATTTAATGAGTGCAGCATCTCGAGTTAATTTTACAATTTGAACTTCTACTATTATTTAAACGTTCCTGTTCTAAATACTCCTGTACAAATTTATACGTGATATCTTACGTCCATTTTATTATTAAAACTCAATATAAAACGTATAAATATTCAATAAACAGTATCGTACAAACTTTGTGGCGAGTTTAACTATAAAAGCACAATTGTATGTTTTGGCGCCCAAACGTCAACTTATGCACTGAACTAAATTCGCTCGTTTACACGAACGGCGAGTTAGTTGCGGGTGGCGGGAGATGCGCGGGAGGGCAGCACTTCGCACTTAACTCGCCGTAAAATAGCTCGGCCGGCTATCCCGTTGAACTTAATCGTTAACTTGTTACTTAACTCGCTTATTGCCGTTCAAACGAGGTTCGAACTTAACTCGCCAGGTTCGCAAGTTAACTCGCTACTGTACTTGTCGAAGTGTAAATCGGTCTTTAGTGAAGAGGAAAAAGAAGAAAGAACGGGGAAATTACGTCAAACTTGCAAAAAAAATTTGTAAGCCTTTATAAGCCTAATTCAAAGCAAATAAATTATTGTTTGTTCAGTGAATCTAAAAAAAAAAAATTTTTAAGCACATAATATGTGCTGTTAATTTTTTTATTATTCTTTTTTTGTTTTATAATTTTTATTTGTTTTTATTTTACTATTCTGTTACTAAAAAAAAGAGTTTAATTAGAAGTAAAATTTTTTTGGCTTTTTGTGTCATTTTGGTGTTACAACTTGACTACTTACCGTGTAGTGGTGGGTAAGCTATATTTTTAACATAACAAATATTGTGTGTAAACATGATTTTTTTGTAGAATAAGGGTAACAAGCGAGCACACAGTCCACCAGATGGTAAGTGAATGCTGTGGCCTATATAGACATGTAGATTTTTCCTCTGTTGGGAATCAAAATGCTGATGCGTTGTCACCCCTGAGGACTAAGATGGAATGCCTCGTTTTCAGTAAAAAAGGTCCAGTTCTCTACATTCACCACACGAAACACGGTAGCATTAAGCTGCCTTTTTACGCTGGTATTCTTTGAGAGTGTGGTCTTACCCCGATTGAGCCTACTACTATCATAATATAGTTGTAGCATGGCTCTACCACGTAAGAGTTTCTATTAAACATTATAAATAAATATTAACTGTACATGTTTTTTTATATAAATATTTTCTTCCAACTTTATCAAAAGCAAAAAAATGGTGTTCGCAAACCACATAAGCTTTAGTAAATAAAACATTATTAAAACGCATCATCATCATCATTACAGGCATTCACAAGTCCACAGCTGGACATAGACATCTCCCAAGGAATGTCAAAAAAAAAATTAAAACGAATGCAAGATATATAACGTAGTAATATCCTTGAATTTAAGCAACCATACATATACACTACAAACTATAGATGCATTGTCACCTCTGGGAACTGAGATGGAATGTCTCATTTCCAGTAAAAAAGGTCTCTGGTTGTAGTGTAAAGACACTCACCATATTATGAAACACAGCAGTATTAACCGGTATTATGTGAGAGTGTCGGGCAGACCCATTTGTGCTACAACCATAATATAGGTATGGCTTTACCACATTCCTAAGTTGGTAGAGTCATAAAGGTAAATGTATTTTAATATTATAAAATACTAAAAAATAATACTGCTGGGTCTCTTGCTGGTTCTTCTCAGAACAGAGGAATGAATTTCAATGAGTATGTACTTTATTATCTAAACTATATTGAATAAAAATGATTTTATTCTAACCTATGTAGTCATTAAGTAGATGATTCTTCTTTGTATATGTAAGTATTAAAGTTTGCTAGTTTATGGTTTTACTTATTAAGTACTAATACTACGGTTATTGTGACATTAATTTCAAGTCAGCAGTTTTTTTTTTTTCAAAACAAAAGCTGGAACTAGCAAATTGTCACCACTTGGGAAGTTCATAGTGTGATTAGACTGAATTGTACCCCATGCTTCTACTGCCACATTTTATTTATAATTAATGCCCCTGAACTTAATGCTAAAGTAGTATTTATAAATGAATATTTATTTGTAAATTCACACACAAAGCTTTATATTTGTAAAAGCAAACATTTTGTAAATACAAATATTCCTCAACTTTAAATATTAAACATTACTAGGAGTACTTACCGCTTGCTGTCTGTGTTTGAGCAGAAGTGGTTGCTTTTTCAGTAAGTACATCAATAAGGTCTCTTTTTATGTTAAACATTAGATCCTTGTGGTTAGGTATTAATTTCTCAATATTTCCACTTGTTGATTTTACAGTTTCTTCAATATTAATTGCTAAGTTGGATACAGCTAAATCTTCTGATTTCTGCATAAATGGAATAAGCTTATACAGCAAAATCACTTGCAGTATCCTATTTAGAAATATATTATATTCTACAGAATGGATTGAGTCAAGTATTGGTAGTAATCTAGTAATGTAGTAAAGCACAGGCTAAATATATGTTAAAAAGAGAAAACATCCTAAAAATACCATTTTAATATTGGCATTTAAATAAAAGAGTTCAGGGTCTTGTCAGTTCTTCTCTGAGAAGGTCTTGTTTTTGCGAACCAGTTTAGATTTGAACATTTACAAGAGCTTTAAACTAACCTAAATTAAATAGAAAAACTTACTTTGACTTTGATGTGCAAAATAGACATGACATATCATGTCATAAAAAACATTAAAATTAGTTAGATTAGCAGTCATATTATCACTTGTTGTTTTTAACAACAATATAATAATAATAATAATTAATGATAGTAAGACTAACACATGTACTAAACTAAAAATATAGTTTCCTTTGATTAAAACTACTTTTACGGATTTTATTGCGTTTAATTTTAATTATTTGTAATTCCCGACGTTTCGGGTGCTTTCCAGCACCCATGGTCACGGGGGACTGAGATCACTGACGTCATTGTTTAACCCGGAGTACCTTCAGCTTTTAGTGCTCGTTCAGCTTATAATGGATACGTCAGATTACAATTTTAAAATACAACAACTTTTGTCAGATTAAACTACATACTGAAAGGTCAAAACAGACCCTACAACTAATCCGCTTAAAACAACTAGCGATCTAATTAAGAAATACTCCGAGAAATTGAATCTAAACGTTAATTTGATAATAACTTCGTGTGCCAAACCACCAAAGTTGTATGGGTTACCAAAAATACACAAACGAAACGCTCCATTACATCCAATAGTGAGGCAGATTGATTCGCCAACTTACAGATTGGATCAACAGTGTTGAGCCAATCTGTGAGTTGGCAAATGTTGAGTCAACACTTAGCTAAAATATTATCACCACTCAGAGGACACACAAGATCACACGCTAAGCATTCATACTATTTTGTCAGTGAGAAAAAAGACCTACGTATTACTAACAATGAAACCATGGTCAGTTTTCATGTTCAGTTTCTATTTACATGCCTAATTGTTGAAGACTGCATTTCAATTATAACTAGGAAACTAGAGGAAAACAACATGCCAGCAGAATATGCAGTACTACTCAGACATTGCCTTACATCTGGCTATCTGTTGTGGAAGGTATCTTCCATTGTCGCCGATATATTCATGGAAGACTTTCTGCACCTGTTACACCAAGGATCTACAAGCGGTATGTAGACAATACTTTTACAATTTTACCATCAGACAAAGTAACTGCATTTTTAGAACATTCTTATTCCATAAACTCTAAAATTCAATTTACTATAGAGTTAGAGGCAAATAATTCCTTACCTTTCCTAGATGTGTTAGTCATCCGAAATCCCAACAACACATTAGGTCACACTGTGTATAGAAAAAGACCCATACAAACCAATATTTAAACGGTGAATCCCACTACCATCCTTCACAGTTAGCTACAATGGGTAAATCTTTGTTACAGATAGCACGAGGGATCTGTGACAGCAAACACCTTGTTGCCGAGCTCCAGCACGTCAAGCAAGTTCCGCATGATGACAAGCCTCGGGTCCTGCTCCTACCTCACAGTGACCGAGTGAAGCCGGTCACAGTCGAGCGTGTGTCTACTGTACTACCACATGTCAGAGGTGTCACAGACAAGATTGGCTACATCTTGAAGTGAGCTTCTATTAAAACATTCTAAAAGCCCCCGAAGAAGATTAATCAGTTCTTACCATCCGTCAAGTGTAATATTCCTCTACAAGATGCAGGAGTGTACAAGTTTGATTGTGAATGCGTTCTCTCTTATATAAGACAAACAAAAAGATTGATTAGAACCTGCGTAAAAGAACATATAGCTCATGTGAAGCATCAACATTCCGGGAAGTTTGCAGTTTGTGATCATATCCTAGACGGCCCCAACCATTACATCAGATTTGATAGACCACAAATCCTCGCGAAAGAACACCGATTCCTACCAAGGATGATAAGGGAGGCTATTGAAATTGAAAAACATCCTAATTTCAATAGAGAAGGAGGCTGGGTACCACCTTCTTGGGACCCTATAATCAATAAAATTAAAACCAAACAAAAGCATACCACTGCAAGACTTCAAGACACAGTCCGCTCATTTTGCATAGATCGGACCATAAACAATAATTAATAAAGCTAAAGGTACTCCAGGTTTAACAATGACATGGACGTCAGTCATCTCAGTTACCTGTGACCATGGGTGCTGGAAAGCACCAGACACATCGGGAATTAAAAATAATTAAAATTAATGCAATAATCCGTAAAAGTAATTTTAATCAATGTGTAGTGTTCGCGCAAATATAAGAAATCATTATATAGTTTCCTTTACATAAACTGATATAAGTAGTGCATATTATAAATAAGGTGACAGTGACAGAGATTTAAATGTCCACTGACATTAAATTCTAACTAAGAGTTGTGGTTATTCAAATCTGCATCCACAAATGCAGAACATCCACATTTAGACTTCTGCTTCCGCATAAATCAATATCAATCTTTGATGCAGATGCAGGTATGGAGCAAGTCACAACACAATCAGAAAATGGGAATGCACTCACTGGTGACAAGTTTCAACAAGATATTTTTGTTTTATTTGATCAAGGTAATTCTGAGCATTTTGTTCACATTTATATCCTGAGTTTGACTGAGCTTATTGTGTCTTCCATAAATATTTTGCCATATAGATATTAAAAAAGTGAATAAAAAAATCTTGCCACCAGTACAAAGCAAAATCTGGACTTTAAATTCCATAAGAAACAATTTCATTCAATTGCTAAGTAATCGAATATTTCCTTATAAACAATAAAATAGACTTACATTTAAAGGAATAACAAGCATGTATGTGTAAGTATAAGAATGTAAAAGAGAGAGGTGTACAAAAATTGTGCCAAATGTAAAGTATATAATAATAATAATAGCCTTTATTTCAGACATTATTTCATTTACAGTATCTATCTGGATTAATCTATATCTAACACTGGATTATATATTATATATATTTACACTCTCAACGCTTAACTATTGTACATCGACAACCCTGTCTGTATGCCACTTATTGGCAAAGGCCTCCTCCAAACTTTCCCATTCTTCTCTATCCTTAGCAGTTCTCGTCCATATGCCTCCTGCTACGGCTTTAATATCATCCTCCCATCATCTACATGGTCTACCTTTTTTTCCTTTTCATATGACCTGTAAACCAATTCATTATTGATTTCGACCATTTCTCTTTTCCTCTAATTATATGGCCTGACCATTTCCATTTTAACTTTTTTATTATTATTGTGACATCTTTTGTTTTCGTGTGTTTCTTTATGGTTTCGATTCTTATTCTATCGGATAGTCTTTTCCCCATCATACTCCTTTCCATGGAGTTTTGGCATGTTTCAACTTTTTAATGTGTGCTTTAGTGAGTGCCCAGGTTTGGCAGCCATAAGTGAGTATAGGTAGTATGCTGGTATCAAAGAGTTTCCGTTTGATGGTTATGTTAGTGTCGTTATTTTTCATTATTTCTTTTAGGCCCCAAAATTGTTTCCAGGCATTTCCAATGTGTCTGTCAATTTCTTTTGAGGTTAGATTTATAGGAGAGATTATCTGGCCTAAATAGATGTATTCATTTACATATTCAATCAGGTTATTATTGATCAGAATAGGTTCTTCCTTGCCATTGGTCATAGCCTTGGTCTTTAATGTGTTCATGACCAATCCCACATTGCCACTTTCTCTGACCAGGTCATTCAACATCGCCTGCAGTCCGTCACTCGATGACGAGAGGATTATCAAATCAGCGACAAATCTCAAGTGTGACAGGTTTTCGCCGTTAATGGACAGTCCACATTTCTCCCAGTCTAATTGACGAAAGACTTCTTCCAAAACGGCTGTGAAGAGTTTCGGCGATAGCGGATCGCCCTGACGTACGCCTCTTCCTATTATAATATCTTTACCTTCCTTCTCTAGTTTTATCTTAGCCTTGCTGTTATCGTAGATATTTTTTAGTATTCTGATGTATTTATTTTCAATACCTTGGTTTTTGAGTGTCTGCCAAATTTTTTCATGCTCTATTGTATCGAAAGCTTTACTGTAATCCACAAAGCAGCAATAAAAGGTTATGTTGTATTCATTGGCTTTCTCGAATAGTTGCTTGATGACATGAATGTGGTCTAAAGTTGAGTACCCGCTCCTGAAACCCGCCTGCTCTCTTGGTTGATTTTCATCCAACGTGCTAGTTGTACGTGTTGTTGTGCAACGTGCTGTAGAGTATAACTTTTGCGAAGATTTTATATATATTCGACAATATACTTATAGGTCTATAATTATTAATGTTATTTTTATCTCCTTTTTTGTGTATAAGTACTATTGTTGACATTGTCCATTGGTAAGGTATTATCTCGCTTTGTAAGACTTCATTGAAGAGATGGTTGAGAATTGGTATCAGGTGGTTTCTATTTAGGATGAGGAACTCGTTACTTATGCCATCCAATCCTGGAGCTTTATCTGTTTTTTGAGTTCTCACAGCTTTTTCTATTTCTTCGTGTATTATATCCGGTACTTCACTTCCTCCTGTTAGGATTGTTGTCTGTGCAGTGTTTTTCCTTGAATACAATTCTTCAAAAAATTGAGTGCCTATTGATATGATTTCAGGGCGTCGCTTCTCGCATTTATGATTTTTGTTTATTAAATTTGGTATCCAATCTCGTTTTTCCAATAGTAGTTTAGCTGTTTTTTTGGTGCCTCCGGTACTTTGTATGCATTCTTCCAGTTGTTCTAATCTATATCTCTGACGGTCTTTTCTCATGTGTGTTTTTATTTTATTACTTAAATTAGCTATGTCTTTTCTTATAGTTTTTGTCTTTTCAGGGTTAGATATAAGGTCTGCTCTACTTCTTATCAGTTCTTTAGTTTTGTTTGTTTTCCATTTTGTCTTGTTGTTTCTACTTTCCATTTTGCATTTTTTATTAGTATAGAGGAGTTCTTCGAATTTATTGTATTTACTCTGTATGTCTAAGTTCTTTGTTTTTTCTATGAATTGTTCTATCTTTCCTTTTAGTGAATCGGTACTTTCTAGTGTTAAGCTGTTGGTTTGTTTTACTTTAAAGGGTCTATCTTTATTGAGTATGTTTATTTGTAACTTAGCTCTTAGCATCCTGTGGTTGCTGTTAAATTAATATTGTTTAAAACTCTACAGCCTCGAAAGTCTTTACTTTTGTTTGTTAGTATATGATCTATCTCGCTTTTGTGGTGACCATCTGGAGATATCCATGTCCATCTGTTGTTCTCATGTTTTCTGTATAGAGTGTTTAGTACTTTTAAGTCGTTTTCATATGCCAGTTGGACAAGTTTCTCCCCATTTCTTGTTCTTTTGCCTGAACAATACGGACCCAATATCATTTGTTCTCCGTCTCCTCTTGCCCCTATTCTTGCATTAAAATCTCCCATAACTACTAATTTGTTGTGCGAGTGTTTGATTATTGCGTCCTGTAACATAGAGTAGAATGTGTCGATTTCTGTTCTACTTGATTGTTCAGTTGGAGAGTAGACTTGCACAATCGACCACTTTTCATTTTTCGGAGGTAGTTTTATATTAAGTATAACAATACGCTCTGAGATGCCAATGAACTCGTCAATAAATGGTTTTAATTCATTTTTTATTAAGAATCCTGTTCCATATAAGCCTGGTGTTTCTCCTTTATAATAAAATATAAAATGCCCGTGGTCTTCTATACTCTCCCCTAGTCGTTGTACTTCACTCAAACCCAGTATTGACCACTTTACATTTTCTAGAGCTAGTATTAGTTCCGTTAGACTCTCATTGGTTCTTAAGGACAATGTATTGTATGTCGCAATGTGTATTTTATCTGCCATTTGGCGATGTTTTTTAGGAGGAATGTTTCTTTTTTTTTTATAGGATAGGGTGACAATCGAGCACACAGTCCACCTGATGGTAAGTGGTTGCTGTGGCCCATATACATCTACATCTATCCTCGATTACGAATCAAAATGCAGATGTGTTGTCACCCGTGAGGACTAAGATAGAATGCCTCGTTTCCAGTAAAATGGGTCGCCGGTTCTCTACACTCACCATACGAAATACAGCAGCATTAAGCTACTATTTCACGCTGGTATTCTGTGAGAGCGTGGTCCTTCCCCGGTCGAGCCAACCCATTCGTGCTACAACTATACATCTAATATAACTGCAGCATGGCTCTACCACGTAATGTGTAATTGGAAATTAGTTGGAGGGTAATAGTCTTCTTCCCCCACGGTGACTGGCCGGATTGGGGTGCCTTTAGAAAAAGTTTGTTTTATTGATGTGTTGTCTCGGTTCCGGGTGTCGATGTCATTTATAGGTTTTTTGGTATTTCTGATATCAAAGCTGAACTTCCTCTTTCCACATAACTGAGTATGTTAGGTCTTATAGTGTCTTTTCCTACAGTTTTGGTCACTGAGTTGATTTGTGTCTTGAAAACGGTAGTGGTAGCTTTCTTTTGATTTGAATTGTTTGGGGAACCTGACTCTTCTCTTTTTCTCTTTTCTGGGTAGTTATCTTTGTTTTTCTTTACTACTAATTTATTGTATCTTATGAATGCTACATTTCCTTTTTTCTTTTCTTCTTCAACCTGTAACTGTAGCTGCTTGCGTTTTTCTAGCATTTCTTTAGAATAATCTTCCTTAATGTATATTCCTTGTGGAAGTTTGGACTTGTTTCGCAATATCAGGTGCTTTTTCCATAGCGTAGTAATAGTGACTACGACCGGGCGGTTTTTGTTGTCAACATGTTTCCCAATTCTGTATATTTTACTGATTTCATTACTATCGAAGTGTATTTCCATGTCTATTATGACGTCCTTGATGTAATCCACAAGCTCACATTCGGTTTTTCCTATTTCTTCTATTCCAAAAAATTTCCTTTTCTCATCTTTCATAAACTTTACTTCCATTAGAAAATTCAGATATTTTTATTTTGAGGGTACTATTTTCTTGTAAAGTATATACAATATATAATATTTATGTACTTAGATTTACTTTGTTACTTATGAAATTAACAAAAGTATTGCACAATAAATGAATAACAAATGTAATATTAAATTAAATATCAGGCATATCTAGGGAATGCAATCCCGCAAATGCGGGATCCGCAAGACTTGCAAGATTTTATTTTGCCTAAATTCGCATAACATCATGTACGACACGAATGAATGACAATAGTTGGATCCCCAAATTGAAGTACGTATGTGAGTCGAGTGACAACTGAATGGGAATTTCTTTCCTTAAGGGGATTCCCCAAAATATCTGTCAATACTCTACTAATGCTTGCACTATTTCAGTTTTGACTTGTGAGTTCGTGACATACTGTGCGTACTAGTGCGTACTTTGTGACATGCGATTTAAATTGAAATAAATTTAAATAGTTTATTTTATATTTGAACAGCAACAGTCTATCTAAATAAAATTAATTAATTAATAATTGGCCATAAGTAAAGTTGGAATTGAGAATTTAAAAATGAATGCTAAAGTAAATGAATGTAAAAGTAAAAAGTGTAAACATTGTCCTTCTATCATCAAAATAAGCGCTCGATCCACTAAGGGCTTGCAAGTACACTTGCGTACGAAGTATAAGATAACAGAGGAAGCTGTATGTAGCGTTGATGATACTGAAACCGCCAGTACAAGCTGTTCTCATCAGCAGTCACAACAAAATACTTTAACGCCGGCTAAAAAGGTAAAAGTCAGGTCAAAGGTAAAATCCTGCAAATTTTGCGGATCCGCGGGACTGATGGTCTCAATCTTGTGGATTTGCAAGATTACCTTTTGGGTGTTGAATTGCATTCCCTAGGCATATATTAATATACTGCAAGCAAGAAATCTTCAAAATAATATACTAATATTCATCAAGTTTCCTGCAATTTATACTAAATGCTATTTGTTTCATAACACAAGAGCCATACCAGTAGGTTGATAATTATATTGCCGTCAGTGTTAATTCCATGTAGAATATATAGTTTATCCTCCAAAATGTATCTTAACGTATAGTTGTCTTGATCATTCCAGCCACTTGGTAAGAGTTCACTTTTTTCTTCTTCACCGGTAAGTGTTCGCTAAAAATAAAGCAAGTGGTTACTTATTGAGTAAAATAATTAAATCAAGTAATTAACTCAAGTTCATACTAAACATTATTTACTACATTACCTCATCTCCTATTCCAATACTTCTGAAACCTCTTTTTATCATATTCCAATGGATAAAAGCTATTAACACATCAGATTTGCTGCGCACAACCTTTTCGACTGTCTTAAAAGTTAAATCCCAACCAAATAGTGGATCCGTTGCCATTCTTCTTTTACAAAGGACTGCAAAATAAACGAATTACTTAGTGTTTCCTTTAACTATAAATATTCTTTACCAGAGATAAAACCAACCAAATAGCACCAACTAATCAGACACAAGTTACAAAATACAAACAACAGAAACACAACAGACACAGATTTGGTAAGTTGCTTGTCATTTCAGTTTGACATTTTTATACAATTGACATTAAAGTCATAACGAGTCAATGGGTGCGTTTGGCAGAAAAAAGCGCTAGCAAGCGCTTGTAAGCAAAATGGCGATCGTAAGCGGTAAGCGCTGTTAAATCGTAAGTAGCTATTTTCCTCCAGGACACGATGTTAGTTTTAACCGGGGAACCTAACCTAATTTAAATATATTAAAAAACTTACCAATCATGAATTTTTAATAACATGTACATATATGTTTATTCATGTCATTATATTACTTAAAACTATTATTGCACAAAACAACTTATAAACTCTACTTCAAAACAAACAAATTAAATAAGCAAAATGGCGGATTGTGTCAGCGCTACTGAAGTAGCAATCGTGTCCTGGCCGAAAATTATTTCAGCGCTTATAAGCGCTTGCTAGCGCTTTTTTCGGTGCGTTTGGCAGAAAAAAGCGCTAGCAAGCGCTTGTAAGCAAAATGGCGATCGTAAGCGGTAAGCGCTGTCAAATCGTAAGTAGCTATTTTCCTCCAGGACACGATGTTAGTTTTAACCGGGGAACCTAACCTAATTTAAATATATGTTTGTGAAGTATTCATATTAAAAACTTACCAATCATGAATTTTTAATAACATGTATATGTTTATTCACGTTATTATATTACTTAAAACTAATATTGCACAAAATAACTTAAAAACTCTACTTCAAAACAAACAAATTAAATAAGCAAAATGGCGGATTGTGTCAGCGCTACTGAAGTAGTATCGTGTCCTGGCCGAAAACTATTTCAGCGCTTGTAAGCGCTTGCTAGCGCTTTTTTTTTATTTGCTTATTTAATTTGTTTGTTTTGAAGTAGAGTTTATAAGTTGTTTTGTGCAATATTAGTTTTAAGTAATATATGACATGAATAAACATATACATGCTATTAAAAACTCATGATTTGTAATTTTTTAATATGAATGGGTGCGTTTGGCAGAAAAAAGCGCTAGCAAGCGCTTGTAAGCAAAATGGCGATCGTAAGCGGTAAGTGCTGTCAAATCGTAAGTAGCTATTTTCCTCTAGGACACGATGTTAGTTTTAACCGGGGAACCTAACCTAATTTAAATATATGTTTGTAAAGTGTTCATATTACAAAATTTACCAATCATGAATTTTTAATAACCGTGCGTTTGCACTGACGCGATTTTCACAAAAAAAACATGTTTTAAACACTGTTTTCTGTCAATGTATCAAAAAGCGTTTGCATAGCCAAGGAACATGTTTTAGTGAAATGTGTTTGACAGTTTATTGTACATTACGTATTATAACTATATTATATCTATATATCTGCAGAAACAAAATGTTTGAAAACAAATTTATAGAAATAGTGTTATGTTGAAAGATAAGTTTGACGTTTTGTATTTGTAGACACTTTTTAATCGAGACAGAGAATTTTCAACAATAATGGGTTCAAGTGATGAAGAGGTGAATAATGGATTCAAGTGATGAGTGTACTGTACATTTACAACAAAAAAGAAAGAAATCGAGGTGCTGGACGTGCTTGCAATGTGTTTGACAGTGATTCGCAGTGGAATACGGGATAGAGACTAAAAACTGTGCTGCATGACGAATAAAGAAAATTAAAGAAAGTGATACATGAGAAAATTCTACCAATTGCGTAATCATATTCAAACATTAAAAGCCAAAATTGTATTAAGTGTTTAACTAATGAAAATACAGTAAGAAAATTATCCAAGAAAATAACATCAACATTTGCGCTGTAATTACAAGTTCAATAGGAAATTGAAAGAAAAAGCTACATGACATATGAAAATCAAAGCCATATGGCTTTATAAAAGGTCATCCACCTGTTACAGGCTACTCAGGCTCTATTAAAGGGTTAACTGAGTACTCTTTGCTGTTGGAATCAATCAACCAGTTTTTAAGGCCTGGCAGATTTTTTAAATACTATAAAACCATCAGACAATCAATTTATATTGATATTTGATGAAATGTCTTTAAAAAAAAATATGATGTATAAACCAAAGGAAGATTTGATTGAAGTGTATTAGGATCATAGTACACAAGGAACATCTTCAGTCATAGCATCATATGCATTAGTATTTATGATTGTTAGTACTAGGAAGACTGAAACAGCCCATTGCCCACTATTTCTCCAATGCATTTTTAACTGCAAATCAACTTACTGTACTAATAAAAGAGGTAATTATTAGTACTTTGTATGATGTTTCATTTTATTTCAACAGTTGAAAAAAGTAAAAATGATTATAAAAGCTCAACGGTTGTAAAACATATTTAATTTTTGATTTCAGGTCTTGAATCAGTCATAGCTGGCATAACTTCCAGGCTCTCAGGCTGGGATGAATATATCTGCAACAGTGTGTGACATGGACGGAGTAAATTTACAAGTTCTCTCTATCTTGGGTGCAAATGTGCAACGACTATGTTTTGCATTCCATAACAAAGAGATAGTGACCCTTTGATACGCCATATTTATTACATAAGGGATCTTGCAATGGGGTTAATGCATTTCACATTGAAATAACTTTGTTTTGCAGAAGAGAGCCATGAGAGCACTTTACAACCTAAGTCCAAAGGAGTCTTTTCAAGAAAGTTTTTTAGAAGTAAATATATTAACTATAGCGTTTTAGTAATTTTACGAAAATTTAATGTAATATGTTTTTTATTAATTTTTGTTTTTATTAATTTAATGTACACAAAAACAACAATAGTTTTTATTAAAAATAGTAATGTATATTTCTGTAAATACTAGGAACAAGTACAAGCTAGTTATATCAGTTATTCCACATCAAAGAATAAGTTTTCCTTCGTGGGGCAAAGTATATGCTTTTATAACAAGTCATAAAATATACAGCCTATCAAAAACTGAAAATTTTAACTAAGCAAAGTTGTTCAAAAAAGGTTATTACAATAAAATATACGATTGATAAACCCCTGGGAATGGGGTGATTAATGTTGTTTCTAAATGTTTTAATATTTAATTGTAAAACAATATATTCTAAATAACATTTTGTTTAAATGGCCCGCTTGGTCTGTTTGCTTGTTTTCTACATAGGACAGAGGCTTTTCCCAAACGAGTAAAAGCATTAATTACTTTATGCAAAACTCATAAAGTAATTAATGCTTTAATCAAGTATTCTTTAATAAGTTTTGTAGTTTTGAATAAAATTTTTTCTGTTTACGTCGTGACTGCAAGCATATAATATAGAGACAAAATTTTAAGGTTAATTTTAAATCAGGGAAATAAATAGACAACCAATTATTATTAAAATGAAATTATTATTTGCTGGTTTTACTCTGGTCTTGTGTACATGAGATTATTTATTATTTAACTTGTTTTTGATTCAAATATTGCTATCTTGGATATTGTAGACACGCTAGGGTTTTTAATTGTGCATGTTATTATCAATACATTCATAATTGTAAATCTTCTATATTATTTTATCCTTTTTTTACATAGGTAATTGAAATATTAAATCAGTATTGATTTTTATTTTCCTTTTTTTAACTCATCTAATGAATTAATAGACAGAACTAATTTTGCTAAAGAAATTTTGTCTCCCTTTAGTAGTGTTCTAGTATTATGCAAGTTTGAGAAATGTAATTCTGTACCTTAGAATCACCTGCTATTAGGCGGCCAGTATACATATACTAGTCGCCGCGGCGATGTCGGATGCATGGCTGTCACATTCCGTCTGGACTGTAATACTAAGCCTGCAAGACCCAACATTGTAGGCTTAGTATAACAATCTTTATAACACCCTTTGGGTTCAGACTAATAAAATGATAAATATTGTTGCCATTATATACATATTATATTATATTTTTCATCATCATCATCATCATCATTACAGCCCTTCACAAGTCCACTGCTGAACATAGGCCTCCCCCAAGTAATGCCACAAAGCACGGTCCTGAGCCACCTGCATCCATCGACTTCCTGCATGTCTTACCAGGTCGTCACTCCATCTAGTGGGGGGTCGCCCTACACTACGCCTACCGGTACGAGGCTGCCACTCGAGAACCTTTCTTCCCCATCGGTTATCGGTTCTTCGAGCTATATGGCCGGCCCATTGCCACTTCAGCTTACTAATCCGTTGAGCTATGTCGGTCACTCTGGTTTTACTGCGGATATCCTCATTTCTGAGTCTATCACGCAGAGAAACTCCGAGCATAGCCCTCTCCATAGCTCGCTGAGCGACCTTAAGCGTCCTCATACGGCCAGCAGTGAAGGACCACGTCTCAGATCCGTAAGTCATCACTGGCAACACGCACTGGTTGTACAATCTAGTTTTTAGAGATTGAGGTATACCTGACGAAAAGATATGCCGTAATTTCCCGAACGCTGCCCAGCCGAGTTGAATCCGTCGATTGACCTCTCGGTCGAAGTTGGACTTACCTAGTCGGACTATTTGTCCCAGGTAAACGTATTCGTCAACAACTTCGAGCATAGTGCTCCCAACAACTACCGGCATAGGTGTGACATGGACATTGAACATGATCTTTGTTTTGTCCATGTTCATCTTAAGACCTATCCGTTGGGAGGCACTATTGAGGTCATTGAGCATAGTGCTTAAGTCCTCCAGCGATTCTGCCATAAGGACTATATCGTCGGCAAATCGAAGGTGAGTGATGTACTCGCCATTGATGTCAATACCGTATCCTTTCCAGTCCAGTAGCTTGAAAACGTCTTCCAATGCAGCGGTGAAGAGTTTCGGGGATATAACGTCACCCTGTCTTACACCTCTCTGCAGTTGGATAGGTTTCGAGCTCTGGTTCTGTACTCGGATAGCCATCGTAGCCCTATTGTACAAACACTTCAGCACTTCGATATACCGACAGTCAACTTGGCACCGCTGAAGGGACTGTAGCACCGCCCAAATTTCGACGGAATCAAAGGCTTTCTCATAGTCCACATACGCCAGGCAAAGTGGCAGATTGTACTCTTCAGTCTTCTGTACAATCTGCCGCAGGGTATGTATGTGGTCTATGGTACTGAAGCCTTTTCGGAAACCGGCTTGTTCGGGAGGCTGGAATATATTTTTCAGAGTAATCAAATTCGAAACTTAAGCTTAAATTCATAAATAATGATACAATGTTATTGCAGTTTTTGAAAATATCGGTAAATAAAGCTTCTTTTAATTGCAACTATCCCAAATTGAATCCGCTTTATGGGCAACAACGTTTTTGCCTACTGATCGACTTACATGTTTCAAATATAAGCAAGCTCTAACTAAGTTTTAATGTCTTTATCTTACGAGGAAACTGTAAAATTATTAAATATAGATAGTTAAAAATGCAAACTGTTAAGCAAAATAACAAGACACACTCACTACTTCTTTCACACACACACACACTCACACTCGTATACTAAACACTGGCAACTACGTATTAATTTTACACTTACTTCTAAACTTGTAATATTGGTTTGTGATTAACAAATCTCCAATATTAAATGAACATTTTGCATATTATATTTTATTGTTTTAAGAAAATGAAATATTAACTGAGTCACTAAGTTTTAATTATTTTTATGTGAAATATAGAATAAGTTCTTGTAAACATTTACTATAACATTTGAATATTAATATAAGTGTTTGACACATTTATAGAATATCTCCCCTGCCTTACTCTTGTACCATACAACTAAACATTTAGCTATAATAGTATTGAGCCATTTGTCGGATTAGAACTTTTATTCATTTCTTGATTGTGGTAAAATTGTTTTTATGTTTTTGTTTTTCTATTTGGTATGTATTTAATGGGGAGGGCTTAGTAGCTGTAACACAGGTCTGTGACATAGCACGGTTGCTAAAGATACCTTAATATACTATTGAGTTAGATTTACGTCTTATCAATGTAATTTTATAAGTTTATGTTTTTATGTAAAGTATGTTTGGATTCAATAATTATTATTATTATTATGTGGGGTGTCTATATATCCGGTTACTCCAAGGAAACACAGATTATTAGAACCTAAACTATGTTATGTATTTTAATTGAATAAATAATTAGAAATTTGTATTGTATTTTATTATGTTCTTTTATATCGAGCTCTGGGACAGGCAACCTAAAAAAATACCCCAAAAAAAAAAGACTTAATTTTTCCGCCACACGAGAGAATTGCAGATAATCTGATTAATGATAAAGATGGAATTTGTGGAGATATATACCACATTTAATAGTTTCACTCAATAGTGCCTCTCAATGGACAGGTCTTAAGATGAACATTGACAAAACAAATATCATGTTTAATGTCCGTGTCACACCTATGCCGGTAGTTGTTGGGAGCACTAAGTTCGAAGTTGTTGACGAGTACGTTTACCTGGGACAAATAGTCCGACTAGGTAAGTCCAACTTCGACTGAGAGGTCAATCGACGAATTCAACTCGGCTGGGCAGCTTTCGGGAAATTACGACGCATCTTCTCGTCAGGTATACCTCAAAACATGAAAACTAAATTGTACAACCAGTGCGTGTTGCCAGTGATGACCTACGGAACCGAGACGTGGTCCTTCACTGCTGGCCGTATGAGGACGCTCAAAGTCGTTCAGCGAGCTATGGAGAGGGCTATGCTCGGAGTTTCTCTGCGTGATAAACTTAGAAATGAGAATATCCTCAGTAGAACCAGAGTGACCGACATAGCCCAACGGATTTGTAAGCTGAAGTGGCAATGGGCCGGCCATGTAGCTCGTAGAACCGTCAACCGTTGGGGAAAAAAGGTTCTCGAGTGGCAGACTCGTACCTGTAGGCGAAGTGTAGGGCGACCCCCCACTAGATGGAGTGACGACCTGGTAAGACATGCAGGTAGTCGATGGATGCAGGTGGCTCAGGAGTCCTGAGTCAGGACCGTGCTTTGTGGCATACCTTGGGGGAGGCCTATGTTCAGCAGTGGACTTGTGAAGGGCTGTAATGATGATGATGATGATGATACCACATATATATTTTGTATAAAGTTATCATTCGTCTCCTCTAGGGTTGATAATGTTTTGTGATGTTTTGCAACTAAATTGGATAACAGAAAAACACGATTTAAAACAAATCGCGAAATATAAAAAAACAACAGTGCGAACGCTAACGTTGACAAATCTATAGATAAACAAGTAGAATGTTTATGTTGTATTCAATGCGAACACAGCTAAAAACAAATCTTGATATCTGTTGATAATTTTACACAGTTTTTGTGAGTGCGAACGCCACCATCAACAATACATGTTGTGTGATTTATTTCATGCGATTTGTTTCAAAACATTACGTGTTGGATGTTTCTCAGTGCAAACGTTAACATGTATATGTTTATTAATGTCATTATATTACTTAAAACTAATATTGCACAAAACAACTTTTAAACTCTACTTCAAAACAAACAAATTAAATAAGCAAAATGGCGGATTATGTCAGCGCTACTGAAGTAGCAATCGTGTCCTGGCCGAAAACTATTTTAGCGCTTGTAAGCGCTTGCTAGCTCTTTTTTATGCCAAACGCAGCCATTAGACATCGGAAAGTTGTCAAGCTAATTTTTTTTTCATATTAATGGTTTTTTTACGTTATTATAACTTTTTCGGTAACGTTGTTATCCTAGTTGTACTTTTGCCAGTGCAAAAGTACTGGCAAAAGTAGCCAAACTCGACAAATCGACTTCACAAAACCATGGTTTAACCGTAGATTTAGTGGAGTTCATACTATATCCATGGGTATGGAGTGTAGAAGTAAGGAGTACAGACTGTGTATTAAAAAGTGTCCATAAAAACCATTAAATAAGGGTGCCGCTGCTACAACTACGTAACTAAATTTAAAAGAACGTACCGAAAAATATTAGTGGGATGGATGACTTTTTCGAGGTTATATTTACTAAATAAAATTATTTTAGATTTTAGAGCTACTGAGCAGTTTAGCACCACACTTAAACCGTCGACAACTACTAAGTGCATTTCATCCCAGTAGCTACTCCAGCGTTGTTGTGGAGAGTTTTTGAACTGTTATTTACTGCTCAAAGATGGCCACTTTTTCAACTGTTCTACTATGGGAGTTGGTACTCCTTACTTCTACACTCCATATCTATAGGTTTAACACCACAAAACTAATTTAACCTCGCAACTCAAACCATGCAATCATTTTCTACGCTCGAAACATTGAAATTCACTTCCTTTCTTTCAAAATATACAAGCGTCTGCAGAGTGAAAAAGGCTTAGACTATTAAACTCTGCTCAAGTATTGGATTTAAAAATCTTGTGCGTTTACAAAAACTGTTTACGGAATCGGTTTCGTCATTACAAGAGTCGTTTCCGTCGTTGTAGGTGCTCTTTATAAAATGCCGATTTGTGCGGTTAACGTGTGCAAAAAGAAGTCTAATACTTTAAAATTACAAAATATGGAGTTACATTCTATATGTAAGTATTTTATTGTGATATATGCTTTCTTTCAATTATAAGCATTGAAATTATATCATAAATAATGATCGAGAACTATACCGATAAGATAATCGAGTACATAATATTTCATAAACATCGAAATGTGACAAACGCACTGATCACGAGATTAGTTATATGTTTATTTTTTTTAATCAACCCTTAGATGTTACAAATTAAGTTAAAAATTAAAAAGGGATAATCGATGTTGTAAAAACATCGATAATGACATCAATGTTTGTATCAATGGCTTAACATCGACAATCGATGTTTATCCTACTCAAAACATCGATGTTGGTCATTAGCGATGTTATTGCACATGTACCTATATATTATGATATAATTAAATGAATAAAAAGTTAGGCGTGTTGTTTATAGTTTAAAATTAATGACATAAAAGAAATTAATAAAAAAGTTTTGTCAAATAATAATTTAAAAAAAGGGAAAAGTTAACAAATAAGTAAGTTCGGCAGCCTAAAACACGTGGTGGAGCCACGTGTTTAAGGCTGCCGAAAATCTAGTTCCCCGGTCAAACCTCAAACCTATTACGCGAGATATTAACTAAAGTGGACTGTATATGCGATTGCTTCTATGCTTATGTGAAGCGACTACTATAGCATGCGGTACAATGCACTCGCTCTTCCCTAAACTAAACTATTACTTGTCGAATCGATGAAAGGAATCCTGCTTGACTAGGAAAAAAACACAAATTGGAGCGGGTTAAATTATTAGCAAGCAGGTATAATTAAGGAGTATTGACTCACCGGGGTTTCTTCTTCCTGTCGATCACTATGGCGACTTCTGGAACACTCCGGAGAGAGGCGGTGCGCGACGATATCTCACACGAGGTGAGGCGGGTTCCTGGAGCTCGACTGCTTCCAGGCCAAAGCGGTTTCCACTAGTGAGGTGTTTCCAAACGAGCGCGCGGGAAGAGGAGGTTGTAGTTCAACGACGACTGCGGCGGGAGAAGAGAGCGCGCGTCGGTCGCGCGTGTCTTATATATCCTCGGGTCCGATGATTACGCGATGTTCTAGAATCGTCTTCTTTCCCCTCCCACCCCACCACCCCGATGTGTCGATAGGAGGGTACGAATGATATTGTTTCGGAAGGGAATAATGATTCGACAAATTCCTACCGTCAAAAATAAAAAACGCGAATGGTTTTCCGCGCAACCATCTCCCCCCGCCCTTGAAGGATTTCCTTCAAAAAAAAATAACTAAACAACTAGAGCTAAGATCGACTAACAAATAACTAACTAACGCTAAGATTACCTAAATTAAACTACAATTTCAGTCAAAAAAGCTAATTTAAATTATGGAAGAGGCAAGGGGCACAAACGGATAACCGGACGTAGGTAAGACCCAACCGTGGTCTTAACGCGAGCTATCCTAATTACTCCGTCGGAACCGGGAAAGACCTCCTCGACGATTCCTAACGGCCAGTGGAGAGGCGGCGTATTCTCCTTAGTGAGCACAACTACGGTTCCTACAGCTAAAGGCTCTGTCGCTGTGTTCCATTTTTGCCGAGACTGCAAAGTATGCAAGTATTCCATCCTCCATCGTTTCCAAAACGATTGCACTAACCGATCTAATAATTTGTGGCGTGTGGAAATGTTAAGTCTGTTCTCATCCATATCCGCGGCGGGCAGATACCTTAGAGGCGTTAAAGTCAAAAAATGTGCTGGAGTTAGAGCCAGCGGTTCCGAGGGGTCACTAGATAACGTCCGACAAAGTGGGCGGCTATTCATTACGCATTCAATTTGAGCGAGCACCGTACTTAGCTCTTCGAAGGACAAAATTTGATCTCCTATTACTCGGTATAAGTGGCTCTTTAGACTTTTAATATTAGTCTCCCAATTGCCCCCAAAATGACTCGCGGCTGGGACGTTCAGAGACCATTCAATGCGGTTCTCGGCTAGAATGTGAGCGAACTCCGAATTATAATACTTGCTAGCTAAGAGCTCATGTAGTTCCGATAGAATACGTTTTGCACCGACGTAGTTCGTACCGTTATCCGAATATAATCTACTTACAGGGCCTCTGCGCGATAGAAATCTTTTAAATGCACCCATAAAGCCTGCTGTGCTTAGATCACCAACGAGTTCTATATGCACTGCTCGAGTAGTTAGACATACGAAAATGCAGACGTAAGCCTTTGTGGATCTTATACCACGCCCGCGAGTGAGCGTGACCTTAAACGGACCAGCAAAATCAGACCCGGTGTGCGTGAAGGGCTTTACCGATTGTATCACTCTACAAGATCTAAGTTCCGCCATTTCCGGAAATGACGGCTTGGGGCGTGCCCGAAAGCAAGCTATACATCTGTGCACCCGATTGCGTATTAAACTACGTGCAGAAAGAATCCAATAATTCTGGCGCAAGATCGACATCAATAAATCGGGGCCAGCGTGCGAGTTCAATTTATGATGATAATCGACTAATAAGTTCATGATATGGTCTTTACGCGGTAAAACTATAGGGTGCCGTTGGTCGAAACTCAACTGCGAGTTGGACAAGCGTCCACCTACCCTTACAATCCCATCCTGTAAAAATGGCTTAAGGCGTTGAAAGGCGCGACTACAAGCTCTATTCGATTGTAATCTTGTAATTTCTTCAGAGAAGTGTGCACGTTGAAGTTCACGTAATACTAGCGACTCGGCATAGTTGTAATCGGATGCTAAGACATACGAACGTCGCGGTAAAAGCTTCGCGAATCGACAAACGTAAATTACGCTACGCAATAATTTCGACCAAGAGGACAAGCGGTTCGCCAGAGCAATGATTGGAGAAACCTCGCTCGAAACGTTCGCCACTAGAGCGTGTCTCTTCTCTTCCGGCGGTTGTGACACTGACGAAGGTTCGAAATCGGTTATTGGCCATTGTGAGGGATCCAAGTGAACCCAAGAAGGTCCATGGAACCAAAGCGGGTGGTCCATTATTTGCATCGGGGTGAGTCCCCGGGATAGACAATCGGCAGGGTTTTCCTTACCGGACACGTGATAAAAGTTCCGCGTTTCTAACTCGTCTTGGATCTTGGCCACTCGGTTCGCGACAAACGTATCCCAACGGTGGGGTGAAGAATGAACCCAACATAAGGCGACGGTGGAGTCGGAAAAGGCAAATATTCTTTCTATGTGAACTCTATCCCTACATGCGCCGATAACTGTGGTAATAAGCTTGGTGAGTACTAATATTGCGCAAAGCTCTAAGCGCGCCAGAGAGACAACCTTACGGGGGGAGACTCTCGACTTAGAACTAATGAGGCTAATCGAATTTCTACCATTATTCTGGACATGGAAATATACAACGCCCCCGTAAGCCTTCTCGCTGGCGTCTGCAAATCCAACAACCGTTATGCTGCTATTTCTATCGACATTTATATGACGCGGTATTTTAATTTCTCTTAGTAAAGGAAGTTCCTCTCTAAAGCGCTGCCACAATCGAACAATGCTGTCAGGCGGCGAGTCATCCCAATCGCATTCAAATAACCAAAGTTGTTTAATCAAAAGCTTAGCGTATAATACCACCGGAGCTACGAAACCCATGACGTCCCATAATCTAGCAACGCATGACAGTATTGTGCGCTTTGTGCATTTCTCTACGGGCGGATTTACCTTAAGGCTAAACACGTCGGACTCTGGTGACCAACACAGACCGAGCACCTTGTGTGTATCGGAATCGTCGAATTCCTTTATCGCCGAAAGACGGTGTGATAGTGGGATTGTATCTAAAACCGGACGCGAATTACTAGTCCACTTCACAAGATCGAATTGACCCGATTTCATGAGCCTTATAACCTCGGCGGTGGTTAGGGTGGCCTCCTCCACGCTATCGACCGAATACACAAAATCATCCATATATAATCCGCTCTCAATTGCCCTCTTAGCTTTAGGATAAGAGGGACCTTCATCGTGAGCGAGCTGTCTCACCGTGCGTAACGCATGAAATGGGCTCGACTTTAAACCAAAACAAACGCGGTTAAATTCAAACACCATTAGAGGTTCCTTTGGGTTGAAACGATATAAAATGCGCTGGAATCTACGGTCGCATTCACGGACCCCTATGCAAAGAAACATTTGGCGAATATCGGCGGATAGTGCTATACTAAACAAACGAAAATTGACTATTATATCAAATAAACTGCCCTGTAAATTTTGCCCACTATAGAGGATATCGTTAAGCGACAGGTGAGTGCTAGTTTTAGCACTAGCGTCGAGCACTACACGTAATTTAGATGTAAGTTTGTCCTCTCTAATGACTCCGTGGTGTGGTATAAAATACGACGGTGTGTCTTCGTAGTTATCTAATTTCGAAGCCACAAGTGATATGTAACCTTCTCTTATATATTCGTTAATGACGCCGTCGTAAGCTTCCTTTAACTGGGGCGAAGCGAGCATCCTACGCTCCAAGCTGTAGAAACGTTTTTCCGCCATTTGACGCGAATCGCCGAGAGATAAAACATCTCCCTTAAAGGGTAGCGCTACACTATATCTACCGTCGCGATCACGAACGGTCGTGCGGACGTAAATTTCCTCGCATATCCTGTCAGCTGAACTAGCTATGGGTGGGACGTTCACCTCCTCCATCTCCCAAAATTTGCGGACTAACGACTCGAGCGGTTCGACAGCCATACCACAATAAGAGGCTGCCGAAATACTATCTAGGATGGGGGCGGAGCCAAGGATCACATAGCCCAATACGGTTTCCAGTGCGTAAGGCGCGGTATGCGAGGAGTTGCCCCTGACCTTATTGTTTAACAAAAGATGAGGGAAAAGCGATGCCCCAATGAGCATGTCTATGTTTCCAGGAACGGCGTAAGTGTCGTCTGCTAGAGTCAAATTTTTAAATTCAATCATTGCCGAGGTGTCAACCGAAACGGTTGGCAACCGTTCAGTGACCCTATCTACTACTAGTGCATTTATATCAAAGTTAACGTTACGATCTATCCGAGAATAAAATTTTAAATTTATATATCCCTGTGTCGCTTTACTAGTACCTCCGATGCCTTTAACTACAGGACATGAAAGTGACCTATTTATTACTAAGCCTAAGCGCTGACAACATTGTCGTGTTATAAAGCTATTTTGGGCTCCGCTGTCCAGCAGTGCACGGACGCTTTGTTTGTTTCCACGCGAATCCCTAACCAAAATACGCGCCGTACCCAGTAACACGGTTGAAGGAGGTTGTGCTCCCATATTTGCCAATGAGCACAGAGCGACATCATCAGGTCGACCGCTAGAATCGTTGACCTTAGTAGGGGTGAATTCCTTATTCGCCTTACTTGACGCCGCTATGTTGCTATTTTCAAAATGTAATAGCGTGTGATGTTTCCTGGCGCACTTGCTACATACGGAACTCGAATTGCATTTTGCAACTAAATGCTTATCGCTTAAGCAGTTCAAACATAGGTTGTTTGTCTTTACTAACTTATAACGTTCGCTTGGTGAATATTTACGAAAAGTCGCACAGTTATATAAGTTACCGTGTTTATCTTTACATACTATACAAGTATGCTGGAGTGATGTCGGCGTAGCGGTTACGTAAGTTAACGACCCTGCTATTTTAGATGGTTGAGTCTGTCTACGGTCGGCGCACCTTTTAATCTCCTGTTTAACGTTCGGTGAGCGCTGCATCACCTTTATTTGATCTCGCACGAACGATGCTAATGAATGAAAGGAAGGCATCTCCGAGCTACGATGCTCCATTTCAAACGCACGCACGGTGTCGGAGTCTAGTTTCTTCAATGCTATATGGAGAAACACCACGTCCATGAGGTCATTAAACTTCAAATTCTTAAGTGCAGCCACCGATGCCACAAATTTATCGAGAAACTGCTCTAAGCCGTTGATGTTCGCGGATGATATAGGTTTAAGATCGAATATCTGGTTCAAATATTCGGAAGCTAACATTCTCCTATCTTCATATTTAGTTTTAAGCGTTTCAAATATTAATACGTAATTGTTTGCTGTAGGTGTAAAACCCGAGCAGATCGACTGTGCTCTGCCACTAAGTTTGCTAATTAAGTAATATAATTTTTCAGCGTCCGATAACGATGGGTTGTTGTGTATATTGTTTTGAAAACTACTGAAGAAGAAGGGCCACGTCTTAATATCACCATTGAATACCGGAATATCTATTGGCGGTAACCTAATTGAGTCACGAGGGCGTACCTGCATTTCAGGCTTCGCTTCACCTTGAGATTGTAGCAATTTTGCGGTTCTCTTCACGCGACACAACATATCTTCGAATGCCAGCAGCGGTTGGTAGTTCACTATGTATTTCGGGTCGGTTTGTAGTTCCGAATGATTAATTTGGTCTAATATTCTTTCGTAATCTGTCCGCAAATTATCAATCGTTTCGATTTCATTTAAAAAGGCCTCCCGTACTGCCTCTATATGAATGTTCTTTATATAATCACTTATATTTTGCACACGCGAAAAGAGTATGTCCCTCTTGGCATAAAGCGTTTTAATTTTGATTTCACTTCCACTAACTGCCATTTTAAATTATTATAATAAAGTTATATTAATCACAATTAATCTCACACGCATAAACGACGTAGGATGAATACTCGGCGTGCTGTATTACGTAATCAGATCGAGCGCCCGATGCAGTCAAGGCTACGCGTCGTTTGCTAAACCTAATAATTTTATAAAATTGTGGGGTAAGCGTATCAAACGGTTGCTATCACGCCGTTTCAATTATTTAATAAGCTTTAAATTTAACCAAATACGAGCGCTATTAAATGAATAATTCTGTTTGCGAGTAACAAATCAAAATTTTAATTTAAACGAACACTATTTAAGTCTATTCCATAAGTTAGAGTGCGTTATCTAAACAATTAATTTAATAATTCGACCAGAAAATGGTTGGATAACCACTAAACACCAATCCAGATCCTGCCGAAGTGACCATAAAATGGTGGAGCCACGTGTTTAAGGCTGCCGAAAATCTAGTTCCCCGGTCAAACCTCAAACCTATTACGCGAGATATTAACTAAAGTGGACTGTATATGCGATTGCTTCTATGCTTATGTGAAGCGACTACTATAGCATGCGGTACAATGCACTCGCTCTTCCCTAAACTAAACTATTACTTGTCGAATCGATGAAAGGAATCCTGCTTGACTAGGAAAAAAACACAAATTGGAGCGGGTTAAATTATTAGCAAGCAGGTATAATTAAGGAGTATTGACTCACCGGGGTTTCTTCTTCCTGTCGATCACTATGGCGACTTCTGGAACACTCCGGAGAGAGGCGGTGCGCGACGATATCTCACACGAGGTGAGGCGGGTTCCTGGAGCTCGACTGCTTCCAGGCCAAAGCGGTTTCCACTAGTGAGGTGTTTCCAAACGAGCGCGCGGGAAGAGGAGGTTGTAGTTCAACGACGACTGCGGCGGGAGAAGAGAGCGCGCGTCGGTCGCGCGTGTCTTATATATCCTCGGGTCCGATGATTACGCGATGTTCTAGAATCGTCTTCTTTCCCCTCCCACCCCACCACCCCGATGTGTCGATAGGAGGGTACGAATGATATTGTTTCGGAAGGGAATAATGATTCGACAAATTCCTACCGTCAAAAATAAAAAACGCGAATGGTTTTCCGCGCAACCAATCTATTTACTTTGTTATATTTTTTGCCGATGACGATTAATATTATTATTTTGATCCTTTACTGTTTCTTTAAGCTCATAAATCCGGTATGAAAAAATTTACTTCGGGACCTAATTTACGATTTAGATTTCAGACGTAGGTTTTATATCAACTACTCTATCTATCTATATATTGATTTCGCGGGTTCGAATTGTTCACAAGTTCTTATTAATCGATTATTGGTTCATTTACAATTTACATCGATGGTTCGATGTTTGACATGTGACTACATCGATATTATAACATCGATGTCCTAATTTTTTACATCGATGATCATCGATCATCGAACATCACTACTCGGTCCTTCCTCAATCCTCACTAAAGAAACAATATGGCGGGCAGTGTCAATTTGGAACCGTCGTGAACATAACGTAAAATAATGAATTTTGTTGTTTTAGAATATGGGTGAATATGTGCAATAATTTATTATACTTTGATGTGTAAAGTGTTGTGTTTTGATTATATCAGTGTATTTTAAGTGTCAAAATGGCATCGGATAAGATTAAAGTCGCTGTTCGAGTTCGACCCTTCAATAGGCGAGGTAAGCTGGTTTCGCATTGGTAATAAATAAAGAAATCTGCTATCTTACAGGTAAATTACACATTCCTCGGATTATCATCGAGGTTAATCAATTTTCATTTATAGATATTTTGCTCTATATTCTAAATGGCTGCACAACAGAGCGGAAATAATTATTTTTGCCTCGAAATTTATTAATGTGTGGATGTGAAACGTTTTCAATTTTAAACATTTGAAATAACATAATTCACTCACAATAATAACTGTGTGTACATGCACAATTGCATCGAATTATGTAGGATGCAATCATAAGGGAGATGCTCTTATTATATTTGAATAAATATTGTCTTCTATTGATTCTTCAATTAGTATATTGATATTTTTAAGCCATCCCAAAATTTTCAATATGTGTAATTATTAAATTGCAATTAACATTATAAATCATAATTAGATTTTATTAAAAAAAACATATTTGGATAAATTGTAAAAAATACACAACATTGTTCACAAATTATCAACAAAATTATGACTAACCTTAGGGGTATCATAGTTTTGTTGGCTAATATTTCCAGTAAGGACCATCGATTTCAAAGCCCATATTTTTTTTTGTAGATAGTACTCACTAAAAGAAAGCGTTTTGCAAAGTTTTAGGTTGTGGAAACTTATGGTTCATGAGATATATTTTTTTAAACTTTTCATATAAATTGGCAAATAACACGCAATTACAAAATAAATTTGACAAATGATTGATGTCAAAGGTCAATTAGTGTAGGGTTCCGAATATTTTGAAAGTATCGATACCTACTCGATACCAAGTATCATATCAAAAGTATCAATACTACTTGGTATCGAGTACATTTCATTAATTTTGGAGACGAAAAATTATGACAAACCAATTAGATGCATAGGAAGATCTGATAAGTGCAATTATATATTTATAAGATAAAGTTTACTCTATTTAAGTTCCACCTTAGTACTTGTATTTCATTGTTTGCAACTTGTTTGTATTTCTTAATTAGTACAGCTTTTGTACTTGTATTTTATTGTTTGCAACTTTCTGTATTATCTAATTCTTACAACAATAAAGTGTTTACTTACTTATTTAATATCCAAAAAGTACCCAAAACCGAATCAGAGCACCCCACTATCCGCATGGTCTTTTCTGCCCTACCCCTAGAGCGTATATAACGAGTCCGGAGGCGCGGAGGGAGAGCAGTACCAGCTCAGCTCAGGTGCCTGTGCTTTCCTACACTAGGGAGGAGGGCTGCTCATCCCGCAGCGCTGGAACTGCCACGGAGCACCCCCATCTCACTTCCCCACTACTAACACACCACACCACTTCCCCGCTACTAACCGCACACCCCCGCTCCTCCCATAAGCCCCTCCCTTTTCATCATTTAATCTAGTTAATTTTACCCCTCCTCGTCCATATCCTCCCTCCATTTCACCAGACATACGGAAACGAGAATAATAATAAATAATATAATAAATTTTAACCATGAATATCACCAAAACCATGGGGTTCCGCAGGGTGGGGATGGCACAGGGGGTATCAATCCCCTTTCCAACCCCGGAAACCTCATATATCGATGGTCCGTATTGGAAAGTTAGTCTCCAAAATTAACGAAATGTGCTCGATACCAAGTAGTATTGATGCTTTTGATGCGCGATACTTGATATCGAGTAGGTATCGATACTTTCAAAATTTTCCAAACCCTAAACTAATTGAAACGTGAAGTGATTGATGTTTGACATCAATTATTTGTCTAATTAAAATAACTTTTAGTGTTAGTTTTTCTATATTATAGTTTCTTTTTTTACATATTGTGTGTAATTAGTATTAATTGAATATATTATAATTTCATTTCAATAATTAGAAAAAATGTTGGCCATTATTTGTCTAATTTATTTTGTAATTGCGTGTTATTTGCCAATTTTTATGAAAAGTTAAAAAAAATATATCTCATGAACCGTAAGTTTCCGCAACCTAAAACTTTGCAAAACGCTTTCTTTTAGTGAGTACTATCTACAAAAAAAATATGGGCATTTAAATCGATGGTCCATATTGGAAATGCCAACCGTTTTGTTTGTTGTATAATTAAATATTTTCTAGTTAAGAGATGACCCCCCTTTCTATATATTTCTCCAATATCCCTTTTTAAAATTGAGAAGATAATAATGACAAGTATCCTATTGTTTTCATAACTTACCTTATTTATTATGTCTTTTCAATGATTCATTTATGGTAGAAAAATATATCTTTAAATAAATTATATAATATTCAAAGAATTATTGGTAAAATCTTAATCTTGAGTGAATGGAAATGTTTAATAATAACTATAAAAACACTACAAATTTGTATAATTTTAGATGTTCACTGGGCTCACCTTTAGATTATGTAGTTACATACCCAAAATTAGGACTTTCAAATGACTACTGTTCAAAATATTATTTTTTTTAACATAAGCAATGTTTCAGTGCTCACAAACTTAATAGTATTTGGGGAAATTTATGACATAATTATGATTATCTTTAATAATCTTGTTTGTTTAACAAATGCATACGTGGTAGAGCCATGCTGCAATTATGTTAGTAGTATAGTTGTAGCACGAATGGGTCGGCTCGACCGGGGAAGGACCACGCTCTCACAGAATACCAGCGTGAAATAGTAGCTTAATGCTGCTGTATTTCGTATGGTGAGTGTAGAGAACCGGAGACCCTTTTTACTGGAAATGAGGCATTCCATCTCAGTCCTCACGGGTGACAACGCATCTGCATTTTGATTTGTAATGGAAGATAGATGTAGATGTCTATGGGCCGCAGCAACCACTTACCATCAGGTGGACTGTGTGCTCGTTTGTCATCCTATTCTATAAAAAAAAAAAATATGTTGCATTTTGTTTAAGCAAGTTGTGTTAGGGTTTTGCTCTGGGGCAAAATTTACCGTAGGATCGTGGCATCGCAGCCAAATGCTTGCTAAGCTTGCAACTATACTACCAAGCCGTCATAAAGTTCAATACGGTACATTTTTGTGTTTAACTTTTCTTTTTAATATTTCATGGTGTCGGTGAAAAAAATTTCATTTAAATCAATGATATTAAAAACTTTGGCATATAAATTAAGCATTCCGGACGTATTTCCAGAGGACATTTGTAATTCAGATCGCGTAAACTTTTTACTGTTACATTAACTTTTAGGACAAAATGTCATCACCCCAATTAAAAAGGTTATCTATGGCTAAGTTTTCTCGCGTAGTTTTCACAGTATTCATCTCATAAAGAACTGAACCATACGTATCTCGCCTATTTTATAATCTAAAGATTCTCGAAAAGGATCCTACATATGTTTATATTAAGAATAGGGCGAAAGTACCTGAGGGTTTTGGCGTATATTTATTTTTTGTGCAACATATGTAAATGCGCAACAATATAAAATTTTATATTTTTCAAATTACGTATTGCGTACCACATAAGTGCCCCGTGCCACCGACAACTTACACCGCCTAGTTATACTTAAGGACGTTTTCTTCTTCGCCTATTTCCAGTATATTATGTGTGTACACATATTCTTTATTGCTTAAACATACAGTAACAATAATATAATAATCTTAACAAAAAATTTGTCTCTGGACCATTGGAATCAAATAGCGTAGGTATATTTACCCATACCCTTTGTAGTTATAACTGTCTTTTACTTGTTGAGTGTAAAGGTAGACCCGAATTCGAGAGCTTGCTGTGGGCTATTTTTGTAATATTGTTACAAAATTAGCCATGACATTACATCTGAGATAATAAACTGTATTCTGTGAAACTTTTAAGTATTTTTTTAGATTTTAACTTAAACCAATAATATATCATACCCTAGATATAACCTCAATTTATATATTTCTAAGTTTTGAAACCATGAAAATCCAATTTTTTAAACAAGACAGAAATAAACAGGAATAAGTAACTCTATTTTTGTAATTTGTTCCTTGTAAGTTTGTTCTCGTACCCCGACCATTGATAACAAGTATTCTTCAAAACAAATTACGCATATAATGAATACCAATAACTTTTTTATGATTGTTTTTATTACCAAAACGAAGAATGTCTTCTAATCTTAAAACGGTCGTTATTGTCGGGAGAATTCATCATTGAAAAATGAAATAATTTCAATGACTAAAAATAAACTAAACATTAGAAATTGATCATGTGTTTAAGTCCTCGGTTTAAGAAGACTAGTATGTAAAAGTAGCATATAAAAAGTAATGACGGTGAAAGGAGGTATACTACATGTTATTCCACCAACGGACGACCAGGCGGTCGGCGGGTCTTCACCCCTTTTTAGAACCAAACTGTTTACTTCGACTTTTTTAATGCGTACAGCAAAGGAGTGGAATATTTTGCTGGTGACTATCTTTCCGTTCGAATATAATCTGGGCGTCTTCAAAGCAACAGTGAATAGGCATTTATTACGCTACGACAGTGCGATTTACTATCTAAGGCTACGTCACCACTTACCACCAGGTGGGATTGTGGTCAAGCACTGACTTATAAAAAGTAAAAAAGAAAAACTATATGAGGTGGAGCCGTGGTAGTTCGATAGCTAAGCCGCTAAGCGCTCCTCTTAAATTACGTTGGAGCAGCGCGACAGAGAAATTGCACCGTAATCCTCTCAGAAGTAGAAGGAAGCATGTGCTCAGCAATGAGACGTATCTATAACTTATTTACTTTAATTTTCACACCAATTCAAGCATATTTGCTCATAGATATGCCTACCAAATATTCTTTATAATAAAGTAATAAACGCTTAAACACCATTTTATATGTCGGAGAACTGCATATTGTTTTCAAGGTAAATATATTTTAATTCACATGGCCGAACCGTTTCGTATAAATAAGTATGCCTGCAATGAGAACTAGAACGGAAAGTTGCAAACTAATGTTTGCGAAATTAATCATAAGTGCTTGATTGTACACAAACGTTTGACCAATTTAATTCCGTTAGCTTAGCAAATCGAACTAGAATACTTACAATGGCGTTGGGGAACCGGATTTGACAGGGAAGCGCGCGGACGTACTGCTCGGTCGGTCTCGAGTTGAATCATCACTTAGAGCCTGGCGCGCACGGAGCAGGTTTGTTCAGCTGTACTATATAGTTTTTACAAAGTACCGGCAAAATGCTCTTTAACACGGTGCGTGCTGTCTTGAGTAGTGTATTTGTATTTTAGTAGTGGGAATGAATCTAAAATTATAGCTTAACTTTAAGAAAATAGCACTTTTTAATTACTGGGAACGCAATGGCTATTCAAACCAGCCATTCTTCTGGTGTTTGTACTCTCCTATAAAAAAGTTTATTGCAATCGCTAATATCACGATTTACTATCTAGTGCGGGGCCATCTTAGATCATGCACCGGACCTCAGGGGCCTTTTAAGTATGCGAACCTTTTGGAAAGCAAAAATAATATATTTTTATTAGTTTATCAGCTCTTATCAATATAAAATTAGTTGTATGGGCATGCATTTCTACATAGGTGCCCCTCAACGGCCGGCTCATGCCCGTGTGTTCTTAGGATTTTTTTATAGATAAGGGTGACAAACGAGCACACAGTCCATCTGATGTTAAGTGGATGCTGTGGCCCATAGACATCTACGTTTATTTTCAATTAGTAATCAAAATGCAGATACGTTGCCAGCCCTGAGAATGGAATGCCTGGTTTCCAGTAAAAAGGGTCTCCGGTTCTCTACACTCATCATACGAAACACAGTACCATTAAGGTGCTATTTTACACTGGTATTCTGTGAGAGCGTGGCCCTATCCCGGTAGAGCCGACCTATTCGTATTGTAACCACAATATAGCTGCAGCGTGGCTCTACCACATAAAAAAAGAATAAACATGGTATTGGTCTGGTGATTAGAAACTAGACTCTAGCCGGAAGAAATTGGCATCAGATGACGCCTGTATGAATGTGATGTGGAATGATAATATTGTCAGCTCTAATTATTTATAATATGTTGTCAGCTTGACAGTCTTACGTCACTACAGATCAGATATTATTTAATACGTACATAAATACGTTAAACAGCTCTTAATGATGTCGTTTTTATGCATAGTTGTAGCCGCCATAGTTGTAGTATGTGTAATCTGTAATGCGGAATAAGGGATTTATAAAATAGTTGTTGTTAGGTATCAGTTGGTTATGTACTTACTGATTTTTAATCATCTAGCTAAATTCCTATTAAGTATATATTCTTTTAAATTAATGATTCCTGAATATCTATTTATAAAACAAGTAAATGTTTTGAAGGGAGACAGTATAATGATAAAAATTTACAATAACACATTTTACACTCACATTTAAGGCAACAGCATCCACATACTGTCACATGGACCGTGTGTTTTGCTCGTTTGTCACCTGTACTACATTAAATAAATTACTACTTGACCTGTACTTTTAAGAAAATACCATAAATATTGATCAGGTTTTAATCTAATGCCTGTCGAGTTCGGTTCTGTGTTATCAATTAACAAGAATAGTTCCTAAAGAAAGCATATTTTTGATATCCGATTCAAACATTAAAATTTATGTTGCGGAAAAAATAATTATACTCAAGTTCAAACATCCGATCGAGTGATCTCGATCACGCGCCTCGCATTTTGTAATCGAATTTAGCGGCGCAAATTGATTATGCACGATTAACATTCTACTAGGTTCCTAACATTCGTAAACGTGTGATGAATTCTATTTCATGTGATAGTGTTGTTGTTATGGATAGAATCGGTATAATTATATACAATGTTTATACCTTGAGTGCCTACTATTCTATATTTCCTATGACGGTTTGTTCAAGATAACACGATAAAAGGTGGTTGCAATGCTATGATGCTGACTTACAATTAGTTCGAGTGTTATATCAATGCTATTGCGAACATTGTTTTCGCGAATGATCGCTAAATGCTCAAATAAGTCGTCCTTGACATTCAGTGTGACGAATGTTTTTTAAATGATCAGACGAACAAGGCTTTTTAACGAAATTTAAGTGGTGTGTTAAAGTGACTGCCTCGCTAGTGTGGTGGTTGTTAGCTCGACGGTTGATCGTGTTTGTGTTCCTGGGTCGTGCAAAAATTAGTTTTGAATTTTTTTCTGTTAAAAAATTCTCGATAGCAGCCTCGATAAGCACGTAAAGCTGTTGGTTTACGCTTGATTACTTTCCGGTCGTTTCGGATTGCCATCCCATTAGATGATGTGGTTATAACCGTATAAACAGGCCACCTTGACCGGAATTGTAATATTATTTTGTCAAAAACAATAACTATTTTTTATATTATGTAACTTTCACTTATAGTGCGTTTATTACATTTATATCGGAGGTTGTAATACGTTTAGCTTAACCTGATATCGGGCCAACGAGGTTTTACTTCGCTTTTACCTCGGCCAATACACGCATACTGGTATGTTTTATAGGCTCTAAAAATATAAAGAAATCGCCTTAAATTTGGGCTACTTCAGCGGCGGGTGTTTCGCGTGATACATTTTTAGTTCTTTAAGAATATGAAATATCCTGTCAATAACTGATTACTATCAAAATAATTTTGTGGTGCTAATATATATTTTATAAAAAAAAATCTGCCCATCTCTACAACTGAGGTTTTTACGATAGATAACATATAAAATTAGTGCACTATATTGAGATCGTTAATTGAACAATCATCCTTTAGAGGAAACGTAAAAAGGTGTAAAATGAAATCTTAGAAAATAAGAAAAGAATTAAAGCACTTCTTAGAAGTGCTAATCGTTCGTTCAGGTACTAACTGATGTGTGTACTGATATGTGTGCACATGGCATTGTGAGCAATAGCTGAGTTTGTGTTCTAGATATAATATCAATATTAAAAATCTACAGAACGGCTTTGTATAGATCAGACGGCAGGTCAGCTGCACACCACACTGCACCACTGCAGCACCACAATTCAAACATGTAATATCTATCTTTACATTATGTTAAATCGGTTACTGTTCGTGACTTAGGTTATATGCAAAAAAACTATAATAGTTGTAGAAAATTCTCATTATTTAATTTTTGTTTTGTTACAGAATTAGAGTTGGGGACACAATGTGTCGTGGAAATGGAAGGACAGCAGACCATTCTGCAATATCCTCAGTCAGCGCACGACAAAGAAAGGTACCCAGTTTTACTTTTTAAGGTTTTGAATTTAAGTTAATACTCTTTGGATATTTTTTGATGTTCGTTAGTTATGGAAATCGATATCATGATGAATATAGAAATGAATAACCTTTTGAAGTTTTGTAAAGTAAGAAGTTTCTTAGCAAATAACGACCTGACCTTAGTGAATCGTCCTTGCCCTAGATTCAGTACTCAAGATACGAGTATAAAGGAATAAAAGGAAGTGTATATGTATGGTTGTTCAAATTCAAGGATATTACTACGTTATTAAATATCTTGCAATCGTTTTAATAATATATTTTTATATACATATATCTTTACTAAACGCTGTATCGTTTGCGAACACCATTTTTTGACTAGTGGTTGAGTTGAAAGAAACCATTTATAATATTAACTCTACTTATAAAAGTACAGTTAATATATAATTATAACGTTTATTCGAAAACATCTCTTATTTAAAATAAAGATAATACAAAAGATCATTGCGTAGTAAATTAAATTCCTTCTCCATCTCGTCGTCCTTATTAGCACGTAAATAGATTGGGGATGTTCATTCAAAATCTATGTTCGATACTTACATACTTATGTTAAGAGACAAAACATGTACTAACGTTTTTGTTGTTGTATGAAAATCGCCTTCATATCGGTGACAACAGCAAATAATCAGAAGTTTTAATATTGATGTCATGAGTGGAAATGTGACTAATAGGTTATACGTACGATATCATTATGCCTCAACTGAAAAGATTACTTGTAACTTGTAAGATAGCTTAACAGAACGTAACATGAAAATTAGTAAGAGAAATGATTAACGCACACATTTAATTTCAAATAGATGTGTGCAAAAACATTAATGTCACCTCATGTCGTTATTTTGTACGTCGAAAAACATTAAAAAAACACTGAAGTGACAATTAAAGGTAACGATAAAGAACGCTAATGCTATGCGACCTCTAAAGGCTAAGGAATGTCTTTTAGCCTATAATTATACGTTTCAGTTGGAAACATAACAGTGCAAGAAATGCTATTTGGCGGTAGAAATATGTAAACATGTGGTAGAAATAGAACAGAAGTCCTACCACCTAGATTTTCAGTTTGTTTCAGCAAATACGATCATGCTAAATATTAAGCCTTTGTCGTAATAGTTGTAGAAAGTAATACTTATCGCAATTTTATGATTTAAGAGTATATTATTTGTAGTTTCATTTTAATTCCATTATAATGATCTTGAGTTAAAAATGCACGTTTAATATATAAAAGTCGTGTTGTTTGTTTCTAGTTAAACTTGTTTTCTTAAGCTTGTGGATATTTTCAGTAATAATGTTACTGTATGCTAATGGCATTGTGTCGTCGTCAATTAACTGATTGTTAAGCGTTGTCTACTGCTTGAAAAATAGCTATAGCTGTCGCCCGCGAAAATCTTCATTAATCTACGATTGGTGCACCGGACGTACTCGGATATTGGGCTTAATTCATTAGGATAAATTATTTGATAAAAAATAATTCGGTAAAACAAACAAAACGGGTTAGGAGTTCAAAACAGGTCATTGCACTAGTAGAATTTTCCAAACTTAATTATTTAGACTAATTAATTAACAGGCACCTAATACGATGATATTAAAAAATCTACTTGATTCGAAAATTCGGTTTCAAAAGTAAATATAAACTACACATTTAGGTAATGACATTGCGGTCCTTTTAATAAAAAAGAACGAGACAAAAAAATATTCATAAATAATCTTGAAATTGTGAAAATGGACCGTTCCGCCTCAGAACAAACACGTTACGTAAAGATCTAATTCGCTTTTGTAATTCAATTAACATTTAAATTGCGGTTCTGAACAGACTTTGTATTCTGTTGCAGTTGCGATGAGTGGATGTTCTGTATCACATCTATTACAAGGCGAAACCAACACTACTGATTTTAATTATAACGTTGGTGGATATTAAAATGACGATTTACGTACTTTGTTTTTAATAACCGATTAAAAATGAAAAAAATGAGTTTTTTTTGGTTTATTCTGGTAAGAGATTTTAATTGCTAGAATTTTCGTACGGTGGTAGGTGTCAGGTTAGGACATGGTTTCACCGCATCCGCTCAATATTACGAGAAGGCCCCAAGTATAAGTATTATTAAGACACACACACACACACACACACACACACACACACACACACACACACACACACACACACACACACACACACACACGCACGCACGCACGCAGCCAACACACACACACCCCCACACGCACACACACACACACACACACACACACACACACACACACACACACACATATATATATATATATATATATATATATATATATATATATATATATATAATAGTAGTCAAAAGTCAATTTATAAGTCTTCCTGTATTCTCCTTCATTTTGTAACAAACAAAAAACTAGGGGATAGAATTATTATGTAATTTTGTGTTCACTTTTTTATCTGGAAATAAAAATTTAATCATCAGAGACAAACAAAAAGAAAACAACAGAGCCGTAAATCAATGTCTTTTTACTTACAAAAAATCTAAGGACTTAAACTAGTAAATAAATCTTTTTACTATTTACGCGTTCGGGGAATAGAACATCTTTTATTGGCTACTGCCGGGCGAGACTGTGACATGCAATATTGTTTTCTCTATTTTAAAGGAAACGGGCCGAAGTATCGCGGTTATACTCGAGTAACCTCGGGTCGGGGTTAGGTGGCATATCTCACGTTTACGGCGGCACTGGCGTCCAGCATCTAGCTATGCAGTCGTAAACATTTATTTTGAATTCCTATTCGGTTAGGAGCTTTCATAGTAAAACCGCCATTTCATTTCATACGTACTGTACGTAGCTGTTCCCCGCGATTTAATCCGCTTGGAATTTATTACTATTGGATTTCATGGGTTTTAATTTTTTTGCGCGGAACCCTACCTAATTATTTTTTTTAAAATAACCAAGTTACTTTATATAACATACGCTATTTTCCGATAAAAGTCCTGTCAAAATAGGTCAAACCATTTCGGACCAGGAACAAACAGACATATATTTAAAAAAAATAATTTTGTGCTCCGTTTATACTTTAATAAATGCATTTAGTAAACTATTGTTTTGAAACTCAGTAAACAGACACTTCAATTTTATTTATTTGTATAAATGCCGAAAAAATAATTTGTTTGTTTGAATCAAAAAATAAAAAATTCAGGATGTCCATGCATTCTATCTATGGGTTTAGTTAGTTCAGTTAGTTGCTTCAACTACCCAGGGTGAATTAAAATTGAGCCTGAGTCTAACTGTGTCATGATAGAGGTAACCTATTTGCGTCCTATTTGCGTAATGGGCGTATTTGAAGTTGGAAATATTTAAACTACGCACACAAATACCCAATGCTGAAACTTACACACCTAAAACTAACAAAAAATATACAAAGTTAGGGGTAATAGGTAATTTCTCTGTAACTAAAAAAAACCAGGATTGTGTAAGTGTTATCCCATATTGGGTCTTTGTAAACTACTTGAAGGGACGGAGTGATTGCACTAGATTGTGACGACCTGGTAAGACATGCAGTAAGTCGATGGATGCAGGTGGCTCAGGACCGTGCTTTGTGGCATTCCTTGGGGAGGCCTATGTGCAACAGTGGATTTGTGAAGGGCTGTAATAAAGGACTGAAACAGCTAAAAACATTAGTCATATTACGAATATTATTTCGATGGCTTTTGTTAGAATGTTTTAATTCATTCGTTTCCACTCTTTTTAACTAACTTTCATGTTTCCTTTCTTTTCTTATGTTCGCAACGCCAAGGGCTTTGTCATGTATATGAACTTGTAGGTAATAACGTACCGTTGCATTAGTAATTTCATTATTCTATAAAAATCTTGTACATTTGGCATCGCGTGTCAGACTAGAGAATACGGCACGTCGTGTCGTGACTACCGTGACTCGTTTCTTATTGATTGACCCAATTGCGCTGCCTCTCCAAACAATTTTTGATTAATCTGTAATTAAATGTAACTACCGTCTTGACTTTTATATAAACAAGGCCTTGATCCATACATTGGTAATTTTATATAAGCGGTAGAAATAGATGAGAAAGAAATAAACGCTGAACGCCTATGCCGAGAAGAGCTCTTACGCACCTTTGGATCTTTATTATCTTTGTCATTTTAAAGGCATTTTTAAATATGTTATTGTTTTTGTGTCAGCTTTATGGCTCTATTTTTGGGAATAAATTATTTTTTATTTTAATTTTTTAAAGTGCTTATACATACATAACATAAACACTCACGCCTGTCACCCAGAGGGGTAGGCAGAGACTACAGACTTCCATTTGGCACGATCCTGACACACCTCTCTCTCACATCCATACACCTCCGCATACATGCTCGTCGGTTAATGGTACTCCTAATTTGGCCCGTTTTCAATAAATCGCCAATTTGGTCGATAAATTTTCGCCTAGGACGTCCCTTTCCGACTCTGCCATTCACTTCTGCAACATAAATTTTCTTTGTCACTCTTTCCTCATTCATTCTTTCCACATGACCAAACCACCGAAGCATTCCTTTCTTAATCCTGCTCACAACATCATCTTGCAAACCACACTCTTCTCTTATTACACAATTTCTTACCCTGTCATTAAGATTCAGCCCTAACATACTCCTTAACGACCGCATTTCTACTGCGTTCATTCTACTCTCGTGCTTCTTCTGCCACACCCAACTTTCACTACCATATGTTAAAGTAGGGACCAACACAGCATTGTGAATTGCCATACGTGCCTTTTTCGACACATTTTGACTCTTCACAATAGAGTGCAGGGCCCCATTTACTCTATTTCCCGCATTCACTCGTCGTTCTATATCCTTATCATATCTCCCATCCCTGCTAAATACGCAGCCCAAATATACAAACTCGTCTACTTGCTCGATCAACTCCCCTTCTATTCTTATTTCACAAATCGTTTTACTTTCTTCTCTTTCAAAAACCATAACCTTCGTCTTACTTGCGTTCACTTTCATACCCCTTTCTTTTAATGATCTGTTCATTAATGTAACCATCATTTGCAACTCGGCCGCCGACGACGCAAGTATAACTTGATCATCGGCGTACAAAAGGCATTTGACGGTTAACTCACCCATTCTTAATCCGCATTCTTCAACTTTCAAATTTTGCAAACAACTGTCCATAAATAGGTTGAACAGCCACGGGGAAGCTACACAGCCCTGTCTGACACCTTTATGGATCTCAAACCAGTCCGAGTAGATCCCGTTGATCCTAACACAAGCACTAGAGTCCCTATAAAGGGACTCCAATGCCCGTATCAAGCCAGCGCTCAACCCAAATGAGTTCAGTGTTTGCCATAGCACATCCCTATTCACTCTGTCATAGGCCTTTTCCAAGTCCATGAACGCACAAAAAACCTTTTGGTTTTTGGCCAAAAACTTCTCCGCGATCATGCGCATGGAAAAGACTTGATCTGTACATCCCATTCCCTTTCTAAATCCTGCTTGCACATCCCAAATTTTTCCATCAGTTTCTTTCATGACCCTTTCAATCAGTACCTTAGCATACAGTTTTCCCACAATGCTAAGAAGGCTGATGCCACGGTAGTTTTTACAGTCCTGCTGCGACCCTTTTCCCTTATATACTGGGACTATCACGGCTTTGCACCAGTCTACCGGTACCCGCTTCAGTTCCCAGCATAAATTAAACAAGGTGTGCAGCAGGCCTGCCACCACTTCCTCTCCAGCCCTTAGCATTTCGAGTGAAACTCTATCATATCCGGCAGCCTTACCTGCTTTCATGCTTTTCATTGCTTTCATTATTTCACCTACACTAATCTCGCTACCTCTTTCCTCTTCCTTCGGAATTTCTACTTCACTTAGTACACACGTTGTCTCCTCACTCATAAACACGCTTTCAAAATATTCCTTCCATCTCTTTAAACTCAAAACTTCATCATTCAGAATATAGCCATTCTCGTCTCTTATAGCATTCATCATAGGCTGTTTTGAATGTCCCCTGGCAGTTCTTACAAGTTTCCAGAACATTTTAATATTTGCCTGGAAATTATCCGATATTCTTCTATCATTCTTATCCGTTCTTTCTTGCTTTTTTCTTTCAACTACTTCTTTTACTCTCTTATTAAGATGTCTAAAGACTGCCTTTTTTCTTTCAATATCATCATTCGTACCGCTAGAATTACCAGCCTTTGTTGCTAGTAAATCTAGCCATGCTCTCTTCTTTGCTTCAACTTCCATACGTACCTCATCATCCCACCATAACGTATTATTTTTCCTTTCATTCTTTCTCTTACTAACACCACATACTTCGGTAGCTGCATCCACTAAACCTTTCTTTACATTTTGCCATACATTCTCCAAGTCTAACTCCTTCATACATAATTCATCCAAACCACTTATATTTTCTTTCAGTCTACATTTGAACTTCTTTTTCTCACCTTCATCTTGTAACCTTTCTGTTCTAATACGCTGTAACGCAGTGGTAGACACAGATGACCGATGGCGCCAACGCCTGAATAGACCATTAATTCGGCATAGAACCAAATAATGATCCGTTCCTACGTTAGAACCCCGGTAAACCCTTGTATCTACAACTGCGCCCTTCAATCTTTCATCCACAATTATTAAATCTATCATGCTTCTATCGTCACCTCTTTCCCAAGTATACATGTGAATCCTCTTGTGGCGAAAGCAAGTGTTCGTCACAAAAAGATTCTTTTCCATACATACGGTGAGGAGACTTTCACCATTCTCATTTATACTTTCATCACCAAACGTTCCCAATATCCTTTCATAACCAAGCCTCCTCACCCCAACCCTTCCATTAAAATCTCCTAGCATAATAATATTTTCATTTCCCTTACACTCCATTAACACCATCCTTACCATTTCCCAAAACTGCTCTCGGATATAAGTGGGCTTAGACATGTCTGGGGCGTAGACCCCTACCACAAACAACTTCTTTAAGCCCACTTTCATTCGTATCCACAGCAGTCTTGGGCTTACACATTCATACTCTTTCACACATTGGCCCATTCTTTCTGAAAGGATGATACCTACTCCCTGGCATGCCCGCTCGATCTCGTCTACACCAGACCAGTATGCGGTATACATGCCATGTGTAGTGACATCCTTTCCCTTCCTTTTCGTCTCATTTACACATAACACATCTATTCCTCTATCATTCATCATATCGCATACTTCATCCATTTTATCATTCATTGCCCCACATACATTCAACGTAGCCAGACGGACCTCTGCAATCCACTTTTCGCCTCTCCGGGAGACAGAACGTGACGGGTGGCGAACCTCGTCGCCGGTTTTCCTCCCGGAGATTCTTCGCACCCCTGCCCCATTAAAGGGGCGCCGGGAACTCGGGGCCATTTCTATTATATTGTTCCTCATGGTGCGGATAAAGGGTGGTATATTTTACGCCTCTACCAGGGCGTGGAGCCGAGTCTGTGCTATCGGCTTGTCGCTCATTTAGCACCACCCGGGGGACACGTGTAGGGTGGGCCTAGGAATAGGTGGTCAGAGCCTACGGACGCGAGCGACTTATCCCTTTTATTAAAACTAATTATTATATTTATATTATAAATTATATTTTATAAAATAAATTATAAAAATTAATTATTATATTTATATTATAAAGTGCTTATAATTAATTGAAAGGTCATCAACAACTTTTTAAAGATTCCATCCATCCATCCATCACAGTTTACAGCCTATAAAAGTCCACTGCTGGACATATAACTCCCTCATAAATTGTATCATGAGGGAAATTTGGCAGAGTTGCCACGCTTGGTATGCGGGATGGCAACCGCGGATTTTTTATTATTTTGACATATTATCAGTAAGATCATCTCCTGTTTCATTTTCTCTCTGCCGCCTCTTACGACTCCCTCGGGATGATATGGGTTAGTGATATCCGTAGCGATAGATATTCCAACACCGCCATTACTACGGTTTCTGAGATTATACACACAAATAAAAAACAATGTGGTGGTGAATGGTAGTAAGAGAATTCCAACTAGATGTAAGCGTATTTGAAATTGGAAATATTTAAACTAAGAATGCCGCGATACGACTTTTTGCCGATACGATACCGATACCGACGCTCTTATCAAATTATTTGCGATACCGATACCGATACGCTTATTGAATTCGAAAATGAAGGTAAAATAAATAAAACAACAGGTCTGTTATTTTTTTATTAATATAAAAAGAACAAATAACAGGACAAACTTAATAAAATAGTTTAAAACTGTAAAAAGGTTTAGATTAGTTAATTAAAAAAAGGTTTTAGTAATAAAAATTACCATTAATGAGATCTTTGTTTATGAAACAAAGTGTTCTTAAGTTTTGCGGAGAAAGACGATTTCGCAAATGTTTTGAATAAGACCTGCGGTAGAAAAAAGTCTCTCAGATGCTACAGAACTCATTTGGAAACTATAGTAAGCTTCTGCGCCATTTTTTCAAGTTTTGGTATAAGACGTCATTGCGCCAGAAAACGAACGAATCTGCGCCTCTCGACATATTAGGAGACCTTAGGTATCTCTACTTCTTCTTTGAGAGAATTACAGCTCAGAGTAGACAGGGGAAACACGGAAACAAGACAGTGAATAAAGCGCGGAGTTTCCCCGAGCATAGTTAGTTCTTGCATCGTTTGCAAGGAAACAGAAAAGGCAACACGCTCGTTTATATTACATTTTTAAAGCGCGAAATTTGAAAAGTATCAGTGAATCGGCCATAAAAATATCGCCGATGCCGATATATCGGCAAACTTAGGGTATCGCCGGTATATCGGTATCGGATGCATCCCTACTTTAACCTACGCATACAACTACCTAATGCCGAAATTACACACCTAAGACTACCAAAAACATATAAAAATTGCCTATAGAGGATATAGGTAATTTCGATATAACTAAAAAAAACAAAGATTGTATAAAAAGTGTTATTATTGTACTGTGTTATATCTATTGAGTCTTTTTTTCTCGTGGGTGACAAGGGAAAGTGACTGTGGGAAATGGTAGAAGGACGGTTACGGTTTCAAATTGATGTAGGTATGTAGGTATCTCAGACGTACTAAGACCGGCGTTAAATCCTTCCTGCAATATACTGGTATGCTCTTCTGTTAAACAATTGTTTATGACAATAAACTGATATATATGCAGCTTTTATTTGGATATTCTTCTTTCGCCCGTAACTGTCTATTGCTGGACAATGGCCTTTCCAATTGCTAGAAGAATTTGACATTGTCGCTTTTTTGATTGCGGATTGGCGATCGATTGGTATTAAATGTTTTAAACTTTTGTCGCTAATCCCCGTCTCCAGTTAAGTATTTTATGTCTTGCGTATACAAGATTATACCGTTATCTTTCGAAAGAAAAGATGTACTTTTACCTTACCCCCTCACGAAATGTAATAACGGAACAACGCCATGTTAATCATATTGAAGAATATTTACATATTGGAAAATGCGTTACTAAAGTAACTTTATACTGTTTTTTTATTTTACAACAACTATTTTAGTTAACATACTAAACAAAGTTCATAAGTACAGTGTAACATAAACCTATATAAGATTTTTCTGCACACTGCAGTTCGCCGTCTTTTGAGCGCAAACATTTTAATATTAACTTTGTTCACAATTCAACATAACGTTAGAATATCGATCAGTTCTGTTTACAATAGTTGTCGTTATAGTAACAGCGCTCGTAATATTGTTGAAGACACTGGTTTGTACGATTCGATAAGTGTAGCGAACCATATGTACAAAACTGTTCTGATTCAAAGTTTTGGTTTTTGTAACAAAATTTTATTGAAAATTAATTCAAACAAAAACGAATCCTAAAACAAAAACTAAATCTACAATGATCATCTTTGACGATTTAAATATTGCTAATATAAATAAAAACTTGTTAATTCGTTGGCTACGCGGCGTTTACTTGTCGACGCGCGGCGTGACTTCACCACGACGCCGTGACATCGTGTTAACTTTGCCTAGTGAACCACTAGTTGCAAATCTGATAAATTCTCCTAGCTAACACCACAAAAAAACTAAATCCATTTGGCAACGAGAGGACGCCGCGCTGATCGGCGAAGCGGTGTTGTTCCGCAGACCGACAGACACACATTGCTGTCAAACTTGTAACACCTCTCTTTTTCATCGGGGGTAAAAAAAACATGTATAACTTTGATTGTTCCGGCTAATCTCCGAAATGGCTGGACCTATTTTGACGGGACTTTCATTGCAGTTAGCTGATGTTATAAGGAGTAACTAAGCCTACTTTTATTTTAGAAAAAGAATTCCGCGAAAAAAAAATTAAAACGCATTAAATCCAATCGAAATAAATTCAACGCGGCAAAGTCGCGGGAACAGCTAGTATATCATAAATATAAAGTGAAAAGTTGAAAATCTTATGTAAGCGCGGTAATCTCGTTCATTTTAATAGCAACAGCTGTAGGTATTTCTTATGAATAGATCTACTAAACGGAAATGCTCCTATTATTTCACATAAGGGTTACAGCTGTTACATCCTTAGTAAATTAATAATTTCTGGCGTGGGAGTATTCTTGTCAGTCGTATATAAAATTAAGAAGGAATTGTAATCCACTTTATTTCTATTTACATGTCAATAATACATATTAAGGCTGGTAACTAAAAAGATATTGTAAAATTGACAAAATGGATGCGAAATGCAAGTTTTTCGGTTAATAACGATGATTATCACTTTATTTACTTAACTTTATTCACTAAACTTACTTCTGTGTTGTCTATGTTCTTAGGTTGTGGCGGTGTCGAGTTTTATTTGAATTGAATTCAGCTTTTAAAGCAGTTTTTCTCTAAATGTACAGTTACAATTTGCAATAAATATTTATCGTAAAATTTCAAGGTTCATATATAAATTTTTATATTTATGAAATAATATTATAATGGGTATTTTACCTATGAAATTTTTCTGCAGTACTGGATAGTTAGGATAAGAATTCTAATTTCAAATTAATTTTATTTTAAAAACATGGAATTCTTTTTTCAAAATTAGTCTTTTGATTCGTCATAATGGATAGGTAAAAAATCGAGTAATTATGGAATATGAGTACCGTCGTGGCAGCAACGCTGCACGAGCCGCAAGCTATATCAACGACGTTTACGGAACGAATACTACAAACGAACGCACCACTAGTTATTTGTTTGCCCGCTTCCGTTCTGGAAATTTCGACCTGAAAAAGGAAGCAACAAAGCAGCTTTCGACGTTAGCATCAAAACTATATTGGTTCATTTGCGTCAAATTGGCAAGGTAAAAAAGCTTCACTAATGACTGCCCCACGAACTTAATGATCGCCAGCGTGAAGTACCTATTCATCGAGACGGTGCCTTGCTTACTACTTTGAACCGCTTTGTTTCCTGCGACGAAAACTGGATTCTGTTTGACAATCACAAGCGTTCAGCGATTTGTTTGGATCCTGGTTCAGCACCTAAACAATGCCCTAAATGAAAACTTAGCCCTAGGAGAGTGATGGTCACTGTTTGGTGGTCTAGCGCCGGTATAATTCATCACAGCTTCTTACCAAACGGGATGAGATTTACTGCAGTTGTTTACTGTGAAGAATGTGATCAATGATGGAGAAGCTCGCACGTCTCCAACCAGCTTTGGTCAATCGCTCGTCGCCGCTGCTCCTGCACGGCAACGCGCGACCTCATACGACACAACAGACTGCCTCCAAGTTACAAGATCTGGGGTTGGGAGCTCTCCGTCGTCCGCCGTATTCATCAGACCTACAGACTTCCTATGCCTACGCCTACAGACTTCTACTTTTTGCAGAATTTTGTAAACTTTTTGGCCGGAAAAAAATCAATAGGGGCAGTACAAAACGGCTGAAGAATTTATTGCCTCCCGTCCGGTTGATTTCTTCAAGAAGGGCATCGATAAACTGCCACTGCGTTGGCAAAGATGCAACGATTGCATGGTTGATGAAAAATATATTTAAAAAAAATACGTTAACTTGTTTCATAAAAAACGGTAATTTCATAGGTATTTATTACATTATTAGTTATTTATTATTTCATAAAGACCTAATATTTAATTTTCTACTAGTTCTTTCGATTTCTCATCTCAATCTTGCTTCCGTCCTCCGTGGTGGAAACTATGTCGCTTTTCTCTTTAATGTCAATTGTCAATTAAGGTTTACTGAAGGCAATGATAATGCACGAAATTGTAAGTGGTTGTGGAGGTGCTCTTCAAACTAGGTGAGACAAACCATTTTATTTTTCATGCAGATCTTAGCTAATAATTTTTACATTTTTAATATTTGAATTACAGCAAAGTAACGTCTGATTTTATTATGTGTGTTAAATGTCGCCGATTTGATAATTAAGGCCTTTTCAGGGGAGTAAGGGAAATCTAAAATGTTTTTCTCCAAGTGTGTGAAGCCTTCTAGCTGATTCACAGCAGCTAGAACCACGTTAGGGTTCTGGTGACCTAGCTGCTCATAGGGGAGAAACGTTTAAAGGAAACAAATGACGAAAAGGAAGCGGAACAGCATAATGTTGTATTATAATGATTTGAACTAAATAACAATCATGAATGAATGAATGATATTTATTGAACTATACACCTAACGTGGCAAATTTATTTTCAATGGGTTTAAAATAGGTGAAAATAAAATTTAACTTAAGAGGAGTGCTGTATAAAATCTCATCCCCTAGTTTAAAATTTTTGGACTTTAGAATTTCTTAAACTCCGCCCTCGGATCGTGGTCAAGTGTGTTATGACTTATGAACGATAAAAATACATTGTTTCTGTCTGTTGGTCACTTCTTTTTAACCAATTTCAATAATGGAGGTTTTCAATTCGATTATTTATGTATTATGGGATATTTTCGCAGAATTTGAACAGATTGTAATGTTCACTTTATTATTAAATATGCTACGTACAATTTCAATGAAACATTAAAAGTTAAGAAAAAAAAACATTTCTAAGGCTGAAAAAATAGGGGATGATAGTTTTTTAAGTAACAGTTGAGATGACATTCTAGTTTTAACATTGCACTTGTGATATTCTTTCATCCATTCATTACAACCTCTTAAAAGTCCATTGTTTAAAAAAGCTGTAACGGGGTTTAAAATTGCTTCATAGAGTGATTTTGCCATAGTTGCCACGCTCGGCACGCTGGATATTTCTAAGGCCACTCGAAAGGGTAAAATAATTAAACTTAAAAAAAAAGAAGTAAAACAGAACTCAAAAAGAATCTGGATATAATAGCTTCTGAATTCGGGACTTCCATTCTTCGATAGATACACTGTGTACGACACACAACGACTTCAGAAGTTATTACTTATGTGGAAATAATTTAGGTTGTTTTTGAAATCGGTTTTACTTTCTTTTTAACATAAATTGTCATTATTTACTTGTAACTATTGTTGAGTATTTTTCTTGAGGCAATTTACAAACGATCATTATTTCTAACGGTATGTATATTTTCCCTTTGAGTTTTATTACATAATAATTTATTATAGGTTAATGTGTCCTATCTCATTAGTCATTACCGTAACTAATTAATGGATGTGGAATGAAACTTGACGTAACTGATTACCACCATTGTGAAATGTGAATGTACATTTGTTTCGTGGAGTATAAATCTCTTTTAAGTTTACTTACCTTTTAACCGTGTACACAAATACAATACACATGTAATTTTTTGATGATGATACTTTTCGCCCGTCGATTATTAATTAAGATCTCACAAATTAATCAAGGTTTGCTAAGACCTTTGAAAAAAGCACCAAAAGTTTACGAATGGTAGTAAAAAAAAACAAATTTGTTGTAATATTTATTATATGTATTAATTATGTTTTTTTTGCTGCACTACAACCCCATATGTACTTAGCCTAATGGTTTACTGAGAAAGAATGCCTTAAGGCATTAAGTCTGCCATCTGTACTATTTTTGTGCATAAAAGTTTAAAGAAATTATATATTATTATATTATATATGTACTTACAATAAAATCAACATCAATATAAGAAATTCTTAATATCTCTCTTTATACTAAATTTCAATAGAAAGAGACTGGTCTAGAGGTAATTTATGTTAATTTAAGTAAGCGATAATCAACGATTATGAGAAGGGCCATAATTATCGCAGTTTTTTTGTAAATAACATAATTTTAATTTAATTGCGGCCTAAGTTATCATCAATGGAAACATTATAAATAATTATGCATAAAACAAAATTATGAAATTCACGGTTTCATGAATAATTCACGTCGCTGTTTACAGTATTTACACAATGCTGTGTTAATATTTATTTTTCCAATTTGTATGTTGTACAAAGTAACAATGAAATTAAATTTACAGTCACTACTTAATTCTTTATATTTTAGAATTAAGACTTATTATGCATTTTATTCAAGTTGTTAAGAATTAATTCGCACACATCCGCTCAATAATATAAAATGATTTGTCTTACCTAGTTTGAAGAGCACCTCGTGCCCTCCCTCATTGCGTGCCCAAATCCCGTCACCACTACTAGTACCACTATTCCCAACGCTACTACACTAGGAAAGACACCATCGACGATAATACGACCCTGTTTCGCCTCTACACGAGGCTCCTCAGCTGATGTAGACTCTGCGGTGGCTGACCGCTAAGTCCACTTCCGAATTATAGGTGGTGGCTGATGTGTGCGAATTAATTCTTAACAACTTTAATGAATTTCTGCAAAGTAACGGCTGATTCTATTAATTATATTATACATCTATTAAAATCGTTTAAAATTATTTCTAAAATTATTGAAAAGTTTAGGAACAGCCATTATTTCAAAGGTTCTAGGGACCTAGAAGTCCCTAGAAGTCCGCCTGGGTGGGTTGGGTTTGTACTATCTGGTTACCTCTTTTTGTCATGTAACAGTGCAACACTGTTGTATTCCGATTTGAAAGATATGGAAAGTTGTTGCAGGCTTTCGGGTGTTCCATAAGCCCTTAGGGGCGATAACGCAACTTTTCCCTCCTTTAAGTTTAACTGCAGCTGCTTAAGTTGACTGCAGGTGTCTATTGTCTACAGTTACCACTTACCACCAGGGGTCTGTTAGCCATTTGTTACTTTCTTACTAAAAGGAAAAGCCTACACATGTGCCTTGCCTTGCATTGTGATTTCGGCATAATGATATTATGTCTAATCAGTTAGACTTGAGTCAGTACTCAAACACTCTTGTTCCTCGAGTTCTCGAATCTAAAGGTTCAGATACACAAAACTTTTATACGTGGTAGAGCCATGCTTTTTTTTTTATAGAAGAAGGGGCAAACGAGCATGTGGCTCACCTGATGTTAAGTGACTACCGCCGCCCATGATCAACCGCAACACCAGGAGAATTGCGGGTGCGTTGCCGGCCCTTTAGAAAGGAGTAAGCTCTTTTCTTGAAGGTCCCCAGGTCGTATCGGTCCGGAAAAATCGCCGGTGGTAAACTATTCCACAGAGAGGTTGTACGTGGAAAAAAAAACTCCTTGTGAAACGTACAGTGGTGGACCGCCAAGCATCCAGATGGTGTGGATGATATCGGGACGTTTGACGTGTAGTGCGTTCACGAAATTTGGCGGCTGGGATTAATCCGAACAATTCCTCAGAGCACTCCCCGTGATAGATGCGATAAAATACGCAAAGAGATGCAACATCTCTTCGCAGCGCCAGTGAATCGAGCCGATCGGAAAGCACTCGGTCGTCGACGATTCGAGCCGCTCTGCGCTTGATGCGGTCAAGTGGAAGAAGCTGGTACAGGGGAGCCCCAGCCCAGAGATGGGAACAGTATTCCATGTGCGGCCGAACCTGCGCCTTGTAAAGTTGCAGGCGGTGTGCCGGCATGAAATACTGTCCCGCTCTGCTGAGCACGCCAAGCTTTTTAGAGGCCAATTTGGCCTTCCCTTCCAAGTGACCACGAAACTGCACGTCACTCGATATGTCTTGAAACTGAAGGGATACGACAAAGGGGTTCTTTTTAGCGGTTAACGCGCAAACTTGTGTCTTCTAGGGGTTAAACTGGACTAGATTTAGTCGCCCCCAATCCGAGATCTCAGGAGACACCGACACAAGTTTGTCTATTTTCCCGAGAAATACTCGGCCGGTGTAAAGAGCATCACCAGTGCTGTCATCTGCATAGCAATGAATGTTACGGGTACGCAACATGTCATTGATATGCAGAAGAAACAGCGTTGGCGATAGCACACAGCCCTGTGGAACACCAGCATTAATAGGCTTGCAATCGGAGCTTGCACAGTCTACAACGACCTTGATGCTCCGATCTGCAAGAAAGCTGGTGATCCAATCGCACAATTTCTCGGGAAGCCCATAGGAAGGGAGCTTCGAAAGAAGCGCTTTGTGCCAAACCCGATCGAAGGCCTTCGCAATGTCCAAACTAACGGCCAATGCCCCCCCCCCCGTGATCGCTACTGCCTCTGCCCATCTGTGAGTTAGGTAGACCAGAAGATCACCAGCTGACCGACCACGGCGAAAACCGTATTGGCGGTCACTAATCAGCTGGTGATCTTCAAGGTACCTCATGAGCTGGCAGTTTACAATGGACTCCATTGTTTTGGAGAACAAGGAGGTGATGGCGATTGGCCGGTAGTTGGACGGGTCAGAGCGGTCGCCTTTTTTAGGGATCGGGTGATCGGGGGAAATTCAGCTCGTCAAATGAATCAAAGTAGGTACGGTTATAGTGTGGCTGCACCGTGCTTTTTACGACTATGCATTGTGCTGTGCAGTTACAATACTATTATTGGAAAGCATTCCTACCACTATCATTATTATTAATTAAAATATAAAATAAAGTATATTTTACGGCAATAATACGGACGTAAGCCGTCTTCCCATGATTTTGGGACTACGCCTAGGGAGTAGGAGTACCGGAAAAGACGCGTTAAAACCGGTGCCAACTCTGGAGCACACGTCCTCAGCACAATTGGGGGGATTCCGTCAGGCCCACTCGACTTGTGGATGTCCAGGGAGAGGAGTGCTTTGCGAACCGAGCGCTGTGTGAAGTGCACTTCCGGCATGGAGCACTCACACCGAGGGATGGTCGGCGGAGTACTCCCCCCCGTCATCGAGAGTCGAGTTAGACGCAAAGAAAGAGCCTAGAAGATCGGCTTTCTCCTTTGCGGTATGGGCCAGTGAGTCGTCCTCCCTGTGCAGAGATGGAAGAGATGGCTGACACAAATTCCCCTGGACAGCCTTGGCGAGAGACCAGAATGCACGGGTTCCAGAAGGAAGGCGAACTAGTTTCTCGCCAATTCTGCCTATGTGCTCTGACTTTGCCTTGGCAATGACTCTTTTGAAGGACCTAGAGGCGGAATTATACTTCTTTTTTAGAGCGCTGGTGTTTACATCCCGGGACGCTGATGCATCAGCCCAGGCTGCAGTTATATTAGTAGTATAGTTGTAGCACAAATGGGGCGACTCGACCGGGGAAGGACCACGCTCTCACAGAATATCGGCATAAAAAAGTAGCTTAATGCTGCAGTGTTTAGTATGGTGAGTGTAGAGAACTGGAGACCCTTTTTACTGGAAACGAGGCATTCCATCTTAGTCCTCACGGGTGACAACGCATCTGCATTTGATTCGTAATCGGGGATTGATGTAGATGTCTATGGGCCACAGCAACCACTTACCTTCTGGTGCACTGTGTGCTCGTTTGTCACCCTATCCTAAAAAAAATCAAGAGAAAAGAATTTGATTAAGAATTCGAGTCCTTACTGGTGACAACGCATCTGCATCATCAACAGCTAAACATTTACAACTTAAGATTTTTCAAATACAAGCGGGATTTGTTTTGTTCACGAATAACGCCAGACCGATACATGCCGATACCGTGTACAAGAATGGTCTAGCCTATCTTTCTCGCTCGAACATACGTGTACACTATGCTCTTTTTAATTTCCACTGCCAATCCATTCTAACTGCAGTTAATACTAAATCTATAGTGTACGCCAGTTGTATATTCTATTAGCAGTATTAAAACACACGGGCAAGTAACTAAGTCGCCTAATTACGACCACTTAATCGCTAAACGTATATTTAAAATCCCAATTCCAGCTGTCAAATCTGTTTATGCACAACACCTACCGCAGTTTTTACATCCTCATATTATCTATTACAGAATACTTTGTCTGCGACATTAAAAATTGCGCCACATCGAGAATTTAAACACATAGTAAAATGCTATCTCACTACACTAAACTATAATTACACTGAAAACTTAATAACAAATCATAAATAATATCAAATCGTATACAATCTCTGCGTTTTACATAAAAAATTGTATTTTTTCCCACAAAAATTAAGGGAGCAAAAAAATTCCGAATCGGAGATTTTTGACAGGCTGTATCTCATTGAAAAATGGTCGTAGAGACTGAAAAAAAGCATTTTGTAGCTCTAAGATTCTAGTTTTCTGATTTTATGAGAGAATAAATTTTTGGAGCCACGGTTTCAACGCAATCCGACAAAATAGCGTGAGAAAAATTGTCACTTTTCTTTTTATTGCTCCACGGGCGCGGATTTTTTTTTTCAATTGAATAATTATAGTGTGGTTATTCAGCTTCAATTTCCTTTTTTATTTTCTTGCTACGTGCATTCGTAGCGGAGATATCAGAAACTGAACGAAAAAAAACCTTTTCGTCTTCAACCATTGATATCTCAAAAACCAGTGACCGTACAGAAAATAGAACGGCAGTTTCGAAAAGTGGAATAAATTTCGTAAAAAATTGATCGAGCGGTTTTTCCGGACCGTTCATTCAGAATAAGTAAAATGGTGCAGAAAAATTAATTTAAAAAATCTATAACATTCTGTTCGTTTTATCTTTTAAATTCAAAATCGTGATAATCCATTATTTTAACTGATTTAAGTACGCACGCACGTATTCGTAAGAGCCTGTCCAGAAAGCGCGTTTTACGCGCGTATCCACTCGCGCGTAGGCACTCGCGCGTTCTCGAGATACTAGAGCTACATACATGCCGTCCAGATGCTCTCGCGCGTTACCTCACACGCGCGTAAAACGCTTGCAATGAGCGGGACTCTCGACTCGCTCGTTTTACGCGCGTGCGCCGCGCGAGTCGAGATACTCCGGCGCCATTGCTGCGTCCAGTACTACGCGCGTGTCCGTGGCGAGTGGACGTATTTGGTTCAAAATGGAGCGTGATAACTTTGACACGGAACTTTTTATTGACGAAATTGAGAAAAGGGTAGCTATATGGGATATGGAATCATCAGATTATTCTAATAGAATCATTAAACGTAGGAACTGGGAAGAAATAGTAGAAATTTTTTGTGAAGCTGGTGATTCCGAGGAGAAAAAAAAAACTTTAGGTAAGTAAATAATATTTTATTAAATAATAATATTCCTTGCACATATTTTACATTAATAAACTATATCATTTTATCTTGCCAAGGGAGTTTGTCTTCGTTAACAAAATAATCAGCAAATCTATCTCTTGTATTCAATGATCTCGCATTAGGCCTCACTGCCTCAGTGTTCAAATTAATCAGAGATGTTTCGTAAAGAGTGTGATCATACCTGTAGCCATCCCTTAACCTTACGTAGTTATGGAGAACACAACAAGCCTTAATGATATTTTCTGCAAATTCTATGTCTACATTCAACGGTCTATGAAATATTCTCCATTTATTTACTAAGATGCCAAAGCAACATTCAATGTAACGCCGGGCTCTGGATAAGCGATAGTTGAAAATTCTTTTTTTTAGTTGTTAGAGATTTACCGCAATAAGGGCGCATTATATTTTCAGACAGACTAAACGCCTCATCTCCTACTATGACATGAGGTAAGGGGGTTGTATCTGTTTGCGATATTGGCTTTGGATCTGGGATATCTAAAGTTTTCTCGACAAGTTTTTTATATAAAATAGAGTCTCTAAAAATTGTGGAGTCATTACTTTTTCCATATGCGCCTATGTCCACTGCAATAAAACAATAATTTGCATCGCATACGGCCAACAAAACAGTTGAAAAGTAACTCTTATAGTTATAAAAAAGAGATCCAGAATCATTAGGTTTTATAATACGGATGTGCTTGCCGTCAATGGCGCCGATGCAATTTGGAAAATTTGTGTATTTTTGAAATTGTTTCGAAATTTCTTTCCATTCAGCCTTCGTTGGTTCTCTCATTACTATATTTTGCAGTTTGTTCCATATGACGTAACAGGTTTTCTGTACTATTTCGATAACTGTAGACTTTCCTAATCTGTAGGCATAATGCAGGTCCGCAAAATAACATCCTGTAGCCAAATATCTGAAAAGAAAGTTACATAAGAATTATTATTTTATTCTAATCTTTTTATTGTTTACAGGTACTTTATTGCAGAAGAAGTGGAAAGGGTTGCGTGATGGCTTTGTAAGAGAAATGAAGAAGAAGAAAACCACACCGTCTGGATCAGGAGCCTCCGGCAAAGCCAAATATATTTATTTTGAACGTTTGATGTTCCTCGAAAGATCGACACGGAATAAAAGAACTGAGAGCAACATCAACACCGCGTCTATTGCAGCTGAAGAACAAGAGTTTTCGGGCGATGGGGAAGATGTAATGAGACCTCCACGTAGTCAGGCGAAAAAGAAGAAAAACCTAAATGCGGCCGACGAAGAATTTCTCTCCATCATAAAAACAAATTTAGCATCTGGAAATCAGCCACAGACATCAAACCAAATGGAGTCAGATGATGACAAACTATTTTGTTTGTCCTTACACAAAGAGCTTCTTAAAGTACCAGAGGAAAACAGACTTCAAACAAAAATTGAATTAATGAAAGTACTTCAAGCTCAACAAGCTCTGTGTCTTAAACCTGCAGCTGCTCGTTCCGACTACCAACCTTCGACACAATGTCATTACCAAACAGGAATGACACAACGTGGACAGACAGATTATTTTGGAGAAACAGGATATACCGCAACAGACCCTTCAACATCTTCGTTTCCACCTGCAACCTTTTCGACTTACAATCGAGGTTATTGCACTGCGTCACGACCACCAAAGACGTCTAGCTACAAAAACCCATCACCGGCATCTACACAAGATTCCAATGAATCTGAATTAATGGAACTATACGATAATTAAATTAAATGTTAAGTACCTACCTATATTATATAAGAATGATTCCTAATTTTTGTTAATTTTGTTCAAATTCTTTATTTTTGTTAATTGGGTCTTAGTTTATAATTACTAAAGCAATAAAAAATATTACCTCAAAGTAATCACGAGTTTTTCTTCTGCAGAAACAGTATCCCGTACCACATAATTTTGACATGGAGTCAAATCTTCTTTGATAATTTCTAGTAAATCATCAAACGATGCTACTGACATCCGAAAGTAGTTGAAAAACTTTTCACTATATTCTCTGAGTTTTGGGTATAAAGTTATATACATACTATGCGTCATTCTGTCACGTAGAATGGGATGCACGTTAAATCGTCGACTTTCTCTTCGTTTACAACGTCTCCATCGACGGTATGCAAGCCACAACACAACCGCTGTAGCCGAGTCCATGTTTATAACTGACCAAATCCGTCTCATCTCATGCGCGCGTAAGAACGCGCGTGATTTCGCCGCATCTGGACGCAATACAAATCAAAACGCGCGAGTGGATACGCGCGTAAAACGCGCTTTCTGGACAGGCTATAAGGGTCGATCGGTAGGCAAAAACTACAAATCACATTCATTTTGGGATAATTTCAAATAAAAGTAGTCTTATATACTCGTATTTTCAAAAACTGCAATAATGGTATATCGTTATTTATGTATTTGAACTTACATTGTTTAAAAATACTTTTACGGATTATATCGCGTTTCATTTTACTTTTAATTATTTATGTTTTTAATTCCCGACGTTTCGGGTGCTTTCCAGCACCCATGGTCACGGGGGACTAAGGTAAAAATAAAAATAATTAAAAGTAAAATTAAACGCGATATAATCCGTAAAAGTAGTTTTTATCAATGTTTAGTGTTCGCGTAAATATAAGAAATCATTATTTGAACTTACGTTTAAAATTTGACTATTCTTTGAAAAAATAACTTTGCATAGTCTGTCAAAGAATTTTTATAGAAAATTGTAAATGGTCTCATCATCAAAGAATCAAAGAATATTTCATAAGAATTATCTCGTCATCCTTTTGATATCAATAGAGTCTGCTGTAAGGAATATTACAACTTTATTTATCCACATAGCTTTATACTTTCTCTTTCATTGAAATAGAAAATCTTTTATTCATAGTGAAATTGCACTGAAAACGAGCTACTTTTCGCTGAGTAGTCGCCACGGATTAAATCGTAGCGTTCTTATTATTTTTTCATTCGTATTTTTTCCTCTTTTCTAAAACTGCCTGTAATTTATACCTGCTGTTTGTTGTTTTACACACGTTACCGCATACTATATAGCAAACGTTTTAAGATTAATAGAGTTAAAAGATTATTTAATTTTCTCCTGTACCGTGGAGGCTGGCGTTTTACGCACATAAATTGCACAAACATCCAGATCCGAGACGGAATTCAATGCGAGATGTGAACCCGCGGCGTCAAACACGTAGCCATTGTGCTACAGAGCCGTCAGTAGGTAATGAGGGCTAATAATCTTACGCTCACCAGATGTCGCTAGTTTACACTGAGATGAAGTTATTTTTGTTGCACAATGTCAATTAATTGATAATTTAATTTGAAATAAAAGTTTATCAGTTTCTAGAGTATTATTTTAATACACAGAACATTGCCTCAATCGTTTGTTCTTTATTTTTTTACACATTTCTAACAATTTTTGAATTTATCTATTTTTATTTTTTTTAATTTAATTAATATAAAATATAACTATCGGTGCAGAAAGAAACATTAACCTTCACATTTTTCGAATAAATTACCTTCCCACTATGAAATCTGTCAAATATTACAGCTCATTGTAAGTGGCGCCGTCCTCGTGGCAGAAAAAGTCGTGGATCATTGTTTATTTATTATTTATTTCATTATTCAGGTAAATACACCCATTTTGTTAGTACACTTAAAACTTAAAATCTAGGGGTTAGTAAAATTTACAAAATACATTAATTATTATTACACAAAAATTATTATTTATTATTAAACATATTGTGTCTGGAACCCATATGCACTGTGTTCCACTACCTCATCACAGGGCAATCTTGCCTTCCATATATGGAAGCTAGGAGGCCGTTGGTGCTATCTCGCACGCGATGCATCAGGGGGCTATTCCTTTGCGTAATATTACTGCAAAACTGTCCACGCGTGCCTCAGAAAACATACGCGATGCCCTGCAAAAGCGTGGCAGCCCCAACAATATACTGAATCCATTGTTGTACCGAACACATAGCGCATTGAGAATTCGACGAGTACACCCTGTCCACAGGCTGCAGGTGTAGAATGTTTGACAGTAAAGCTTTGAATAATGTTATCTTAACTTCATTCGTACACCTAACAAACCTGCGGGCAAGCATATTACACCTCACTGCCAACGCTCTACGTTCCCGGTCAACATCTAAATTGTCAGAGAGATCCTCAGCGACCCAGTGTCCCAGATATCTGAATTTGGTGACTCTACTCAGTGTAACTCCTCCAAGTCTAACATAAGGAACAGACTTAGGTTTTCTATTTCCAGCCTTAAACAAGAGTAGTTCGCTCATATTAGAATTATATTTGAGACCATAAGCCGCCGCGTACCTTTCACAGATGCCCACTAGCGTTTCGAGGGCTCTCATCTAAGGACTCAGCAAAACCATGTCATCGGCATAGCTTATATTATTAATAAATGACCGTCATTTGAGCAGCCGACTCCGGCATCGCTGAGCTCCACGATCAGACCGTTGATACAGGTTGAAAAGTTGAGGGGAGCTAAGGCCGCCCTGCCTCACTCCGCACTCCAACCTGTACTCCGACAAGTATGAGCCAGCCCACTTCACACAGTTAGCTTGGTTGTGATACCAATACTTGTAGAGGTTAATTACTTCTTTGGGTGTGCTCGTTTCTTGGTTAAGTTTATCCCATAGAACGTTATACGAAACCAGGTCAAATGCCTTCGACAAGTCCAAGAAACACGAGTAAACGCGTTTTTCGCGTAGTATGATACTAGACAGTATGCTTGAGAAAGCCCAGGCCTGAAACCAAACTGAGCCTCATGTAAGTGAATGTGTTGGCTGAGTTGCTGATCAAGCAAACCGTCCAGAACCTTCGCAACTACGATAGCTAAAGATATTGGGTGATAATTGGACCCAACGGAGGCATAACTAGTCTTATTTTTTAATATTGGTACAACCATGTTTTTTATAAGCTCTCCAGGTAAGTATGCATGTCCCAGACATAGGTTAAACAATAGAGTTAACACCCTTGGAAAGTGCACACCCGCATGTTGCAAGTGCTCAATGCTGAGGTCGTCGTGACCAGGAGACTTTACCCCTAGTCATCCCACTTATTACACGAGCTATATCCTCAGTTTTAATACGGTGATATTCTCTACTTGATTCTTGTTCAGCACTAAGCACCTGCTGCGTCGACGCAATCGAAGATTGAACCTTAAAAATTTCTTTAAATAATTCAGCTATCTTACATGGCTCATGTTGACCCTGGACGCTAGCTGGGACACATAACTCTGTATTAAACTTTTTAGTGTGTTTCCAGACGCCCTAAAGTCTTTTGACTTATGATGTTTGGCCAAAATGTCTTGTTTAATTTGTGTCTCATTATCTTGACACCACTTAAGTCGAGACTTAAAACGCTTTCTGGTCTCACTCATGTTTTCATACAAAACGCCAGATGTAGGTTTACCGTATAGGATCCACATCTGGTAACAGATTCGTGCTTCATTTTGTATCTCCCTTACATGCCGGTTCCACCCCATTTTATTAGGAACTATTATATTTATTCCGACTTCAAAAAACGATGTGGTTCTTAATTCGACTGATTTAAAAAAATTATTGATTTTAAAAAGATTGATTAAAAAAAATTGATTTATACTTAACGTACACAATTATTTAAAAAGCTTATTTCTAGCTGTCTGGCTTTAAAAGGCTGTTGAGGAATATAATTTAACCCTTTAATCCCCATAAATCCCATGCAGTCCGGTATATCCCGAGCGGTCGCATGCGACCGCACCCACCCACAGCATTATCAACCATTAAAACTTATATTTAGAGAATACTTTTCTATGAACAAGTTTGGCATTATAAAATCTATACAAAATTCTCTATCATGTGGTCTAAACAAAGGTCAGGTTTTACTTCATTACAAAAAGATTTTATTGTATTTTGATACCAAAAAAAAATACCAAGCGGATGTCGGCAGCGTGAAAATCACAATTATTTCTATATATATATATTACTCGCTCGAATTGATTTACGTAAAAAGATAAATTATATTCTAACAAAAACTTTCATTATAATTTTATTAAAAACATTATACTAAAACACTAATAAAACACTAGAAAAATCCAAAAATCAACACAATAACATTCACATGAAAATGGTGTATGAAATGAACGTAGATTATAAATAAATATCCATAAACTAACTGACTTTTTATTCCACTAGAGGTTAGAAAATTTCATATTGATTCTATAATGCCAAACTTCTTCATAGAAAAGTAATCTCTAAACAAAAGTATTGATAGGTTAAAGTGCTGTGGTTGGGTGCGGTCAAATTTGACCTCTTGAATTTTGACGGAATCGAAGCGGTCAAATTTGGGTTCTTGCCGTTTGAGAAGTTAAGGGATAATAAGAGATAAAAAATTATAATAAAACTTCAGGCAAGTGATTGTTGGAGAACGTGCTATGCGTTTTATATAAACGTACCCATAAAGGTTCCATACCTAATAAAGGATTTTATGCATTCGTTTAGAAGATAAGACTCAATACTAGAGAAGTTGACATGTGGTGTTAAATTTGTATAATACTATTATAGAATACTAATATTTTTGTCTCTATGTTAAATTGACATTTAAAGGTTTTAGGTAATTTCGGTATTCCAAAGTAATGTCTTTAAGCGTACCGTTGCTACCTATGTAATTAAATTACGCGAATCAGCCGGCCATAACAATTTGATGAAATGTCAAAGGCGGCGCCGGACGAGATTAAGTAACGCGTTCACTCGAGCATTGATTCGATGAGACACGGGGGTGCAATTAACTGAATTACTTATGTCCATTACTGAAAATATTTATTCACAGGGAATGATGATTACGACTGGATTAATCACTTTAAGGGTTTTTATTTTTTAATTACAAACTTCTCCGCAATTTACTGATGTGATTTCACCAATTCAGAAGCTGGGCAATCTTTGGTGATATTGAGATAAAGTGAAGATCTAATTAATTGGTTGCTATTTTTTCTTTGTGCAAATTAAGCGTAAGTAACCTGGGTGTTTGGTGTTAACTTTGGTAGGTGACGTCAAATAGCGGCAAAGTGCGAAATGTTTGGTATCGCGCCGGTCTTTTGGGGAATAAACTTAATAAAAAAACTGAGGGTATCTAGTGGGTGCCAACAGGTAATTTAGGCACAAAACATTTTATTAAACTTATTAGGGAATACTATCCTTTACAAAATTGGTATAATGAATCATTTATTCTATAACGTTTTATAACTGCTGAACGTTTGTTCAGTTATTTGTTATACATGGTAAAAAGACATGCAGCATCAGTATTATTATTATGATTGTATCAAAAATGCATTAGCTCGACGAAGAAATGATCATGCTCACACCGGGTATCAGCATTAAATAACTGTGTAATACTGCTAGTACGTAATGGCTAATAATGGAATCTGGGATCGTTTAAACAAATGTTTACTAAGCATTCCATCTCATTCCACCGAAGTAACAGCGAATCCGCATTTTAATTCTTAGTAGAGGATAGGTGCAGAAATTTTTGGACCAGAAACAGCGTTCACTTACAATTATCGTCATCCTTAAAACCTTTTGTATAAAGAAAGTTGTTCTAAAGTTTGTTGTCTGATGGCACCAAACATTAATTATGCAAGGTGTTTGTGGCCATACTTTTATACACAGATATGGTTCTTGTGCGTAATCAACCTTTGATTAATTCCTCAGAACAAATTTTGTTACTCACATGTCCTCGCATGTGAGTAACAGATTTGTTCTAAGGAATTAATTACTCTCACGAGACTGGAATTTGTAAGAGAATTCAATTTAAATGTGTTTATGCAAGCGCTGAAATATAGAGAGCGTTTCGGGTTAAACGGTGTGTGCGGTATCGTAGTAGATTAAGTGAAGCCGTTCTAGTCTTGAGAAAATACAGCTGAGATACCATACCACTAGGCTATATTTCCAAGATTGACGTATGTCTTGGAACGTTTGTTTATACTCTCAAGCTTGATTATGCTTTGATCATGGCGTTGAAAACATCAGGAAACATTCGTTTACCTTTACAATAGCTTTTCAAAGTATTACTTGAAAGTTTCAAAGAGAGTTATTAATATGGAATGAGTATGTAATATCAATCAGATAGCAACAATTGTTTTATTCGCTTGTTTAATAATTTACTTTAGGGAATATTTGATGTTTTAAAAATAAAACTGAAATCATTTTTTTATTATATTAGATTACGCCGTATTTTATCTGGCGTTTTTTTTTATAGAATAAGTTTGACAAACGAGCACAAAATCCACCTGATGGTAAGTGGAAGCTGTAGGCTCATAGACATTTACATTTTTCCTCGATTAAGATCAAAACGCAGATGCGTTGTCACCCCTGTGGGCTAAGATGGAATGCTCCGTTTCCAGTAAAAAGGGTCTCCGGATCTCTACACTCACCATACGAAACAGCAATATTAAGCTGCTATTTTACGCCGGTATTCTGTGAGAGCGTGGTCTTTCACCGGTCGAGCTGACTCATTCGTGCTACAACCACATCCATATCTTCCCGTGAGTGTCGAAAAAGCGACAGAGGGAAACAGGCCGGAGATGGGCAGCAGAATCTTCCTGATGACAGCATTTGTACAAAGAAAACTGCGGTGCCAACCCACTCGCCAAGCGTGGCAACTATGGCAATATACCCCCCCATGAGCAAAGACACAAATAAACGACCCTCAGTCTCCGGCGGCCCCGCTATTCCTGACTACGGAGATACGGTGGCGTTATGACGACTATACGGCAACTGTTCAGTGATGTTTCAGTGATCGAAAGGGTGAAAACTGGCAGCGATCACCGAATGGTAAGAGGCACACTGAACTAATCCAAACTCTCGAAACCATTCAGTGCCAACAAGATTGCAATGCAGTGGAAAATATAAATGACAAGCTCGTGGAACGTCTCCGAAGCGCAGAGGCTTAGCAATGAGTGGCTGCGCTGAAAGCCGCGGGTTCTAATCCCGCGCGGAATTATTGTATGGCCTACAAATAATTGTTCCGTTTCTGGATATTTGTCCTTGTGCAATTTATGTTTGTAAACTGCCTCTACGATAAAAGAGGAAATCCTAGTGTGGGGGTAACGTTTTAAAAAAAACTGTCCATGCGGTCGGAGCTAAGTTCTGCAAGATCGTCGTAGAAGAACACAAAAACTCTCCGATCACACTCTTAATCTCACGGATGTTAGACTGAACAGACAGATCGCCAAATGCATGCAGCGGGACTTACGCAACTATAAACTCGTATTGAAGAAGCGATCAAGCGGGAATCAGGGCTCCAAAGTCTTTGCCAGAGATCTGTCTACCAAAAAGAGCCAACTGTCAAAACTGACGACCGAATGTGGCAGCATCGTTTCCGGGACACCTGAGATTTTGAGTGAGATTGAGAGGTTCTATGGGCAGCCGTACACATCATCGTTGGAACCACACGCAAGTGTGAGTAACGATTGAATAAAACGAATATATTATTATATATATTATTATATAATTTAATTATATAACTTATGTTTAATTCCCGACGTTTCGGGTGCATTACATCACCCATAGTCACGGGGGGGGGGGGGGGGGTGCACACTTAAATGTGTATGTGTAATGTTTTTAAATATTAATTTTTGGACCGACACTATTCAGATCGAGATTAGAGTGGCACTACAATACCTTATAATCAATAAGCCTCCAGGTGAGGATGGAATTACAGCAGAGCTTCTGAAAGCGGCTGGAACACCGGTACTTAAAGTCCTTTAGAAGCTCTTCAATTCCGTCCTCCATGGTGGTGTACACTACTCACGGTGCCAAGTTGATGCGGTATATCGAAGTGCTGAAGTCTTGTTCTTCAAGAAAGGCGCCAACGCTCCTTTGTAGAACTAGACCGATTTCCCTTCTTAGCTGCGTCTCTCGTCTCGCACCCAAAATCGACGACTTCCAGCCTCCCAACCAAGCCGGTTTCCGAAAAAGCTTCAGTACCATGGACCACATACATACCCGCGGCAGATTGTACAGAAGACCGAAGACTACAATCTGACACCTTGCCTTGCGTATGTGGACTATGAGAAAGCCGTCTGCCGTCCGTTCGTCCGTCGAAATTTGGGCGGTGCTACAGTACCTTCAGCGGTGCCAAGTTGACTGTCGGTATATCGAAGTGCTGACGTGCTTGTACAGTAGGGCTACGATGGCTATCCGAGTACAGAACCAGAGTACGAAACCTATCCAACTAAAGAGAGGTATAAGACAGGGTGACGTTATATCCCCGAAACACTTCATCAATGGCGAGTATATCACTCGCCTTCGATTTGCCGGCGATATAGTCCTTGTGGCAGAATCGCTGGAAGACCTAAGCACTGCTCAATGACCTCAATAGTGTCTCCCAACTAGTAGGTCTTAAGATGAACATGGACAAAATAAAGATCATGCTTAATGTCCATGTCACATCTATGCCAGTAGTTGTTGGGAGCACTAAGTTCGAAGTTGTTGACGAGTTCGTTTACCTGGGCCAAATAGTCTGACTAGGTAAGTCCAACTTCTACCGAGAGGTCAATCGATGGATTCAACTCGGCTGGGCAGCGTTCGGGAAATTACGAAACATCTTCTCGTCAGGTATACCTTAAAACCTGAAAATTGTACAAACAGTGCGTGTTGCCAGTGGTGACTTATGGATCTGAGTCGTGGTCCTTCACTGCTGGCCGTATAAAGTCGCTCAATTTTGCTCAGCGATCTATGGAGAGGGCTATGCTCGGAGTATCTCTACGTGCTAAACTTAAAAATGAGAATATCCGCAGTAGAACCACAGTGACCGACATAGCTTAACGGATTAGTAAACTGAAGTCGCAATGGGCCGGCCATATGGCTCGAGGAACCGACATCCGATGGAGAAAAAAGGTTATCGAGTGGCAGTCTCGTACCGATAGGCGTAGTTTAGGGTGACCCCCCAATAGATGAAGTGACGACCTGGTAAAACAAGTAGGAAGTCGATGGATGTAGGTGGCTCAGGACCGTGCTTTATGGCATGACTTGGGGGAGCCTTATGTTCTGCAGTGGACTTGTGAAGGGCTGTTATGATGATGATGATGACCCAATAAACGTCCCACTGCTGAGTACAGGTCTCTTTTACTTCTGAGATGCTTATGGAGCACATAGTCCGCCGCGATGGTCCAGTGTGAGTTGGCGAACTTCATGTCTTCGAAATATATATATATATATATATATATATATATATATTCTTATACATAAAGTGATTTTTATAATATAATGTAATTGATTGCTATTGATTTTTGATTAATAATAATTAGTTCCTAAAAATAAAAATGTTAAATAAACTAAATTAACTATTTGAATGATGTAATTATTGAAATATTAATTAAAAGTACTGAATAGGTAAGGTAGGTTACTTGGGGGGAACATTAATTATATTTCGTTTAATTCAAACGGTTCTTTGAAATTTGTAAATCATTTGCGAGTAAAATCCAATTTTCTTTCGTTTTATCAATCTTTAAGGGGCGGTGTTCCAATTTTCAAATATTTGATTTCACTGTAGAGCTGCTAAGGAACTTTGAATACATGTTCTATATTTTAGTGAACATTCTTGTTTAACGCGCCCATTTTTAGCCCTGAGCCATTTAATTTTTTCCTTTTATAGGTATATAGTGACGTAAAATGGGAAGTCTTGTTCGTGATTTCCTAAGTGCTCCTAACTATCCTCTCGTGCACGACCTCATTTTAGCTGAATGTCTTTTCTAATGGAGCCACCTTGCGAGGACGGAGGAAAGACATTTGATATTTGTGGATATTGTAAGCTTCCTGTATTTGAAGAGAGCTTTTCACTTAAGCATTTAAAGAAGCTTAAACTAACGTTCATAATGTATTTGTGGTATTTTATAGACTATTTACGATTTATGCATTAAAGATCGTTCCGCTTAGGTTGTATAACGGTAAAGGCTAGTTTAGACGCTAGTGCATAAAATTGATTCTGAAATGTTTTAAAGATAAATAATGTAAACCTTTTTTGTGTCAATAAAATTTATTATTATTATTTTGGGTTATTTATAGAGTATTCTTATCTGGTTGGGCTAAATATATAAAAGGAAATGTTTTTGTTATTATTATTATTCTCCTTTTTGCCTAGGAGTACGCCTGGGGAAAGTATCACCCTCATAACAACCTATTTCTAGCAAAACAAAAGTGAGTGTAATGTTTGAAGCGAACTAGTTTTCAACTTCTTTAATAAACATATTATGCTTATTAAAGATGGTGAAATAAGTGAACTAAGATCCGCGTAATAAATTATATAATGTATCTTATCAAGTTTAAAGAGCACAAAAAATATAAACGTGAAAGTGATTCCGGATAACTTTACGCTGATTAAAACACTGAAGTGATTCTTCAAATGATATTTGCTACGAAGATAGCTTGAATCCTGATGTTATTTTTATTCCACGTAACCGAAGAAGCAAGTACAGCAGTACACATTGTACAATCAATTAAGTAATTACTAAATGAAACAGCGCCGTAGCTTCCTACGAGTAGCACCAGGTTCCTTAAAACTTGCCGCCTTACCATTTAAAAATTCTAACAAGTAAAATCACACTAAGAATTGGCCATGTGCTCAGTTGTGTTTTCTTGCCATTAGCCTGTTACTTTAATTATTTAGATAATTAATCACAATTTGATCATGCTATTATAAGAATTTTTCCATTCTGAAAATTTTATCATATTCTATCTATACGTACATCTAGTTTATTCGTGCTCAAAACGCATAATTGAAATTAATAGAGAGATACGTATCTTAATAATAATAATAATCTTTATGATCAAAAGTTGATATCACTATACTAGTTCATTCAGTTCGATATTTTTACTGACATGTTTTAATAAACTATAGCTCACCGTTCAAAATAGTAACAGTTGAATTAATAGAGGTGACTGAACGTATCATAATATTGTATAACCATATATTAATTATATCAGACTAAATTATATTATATCAGATTATAATATTAACCGAGGGGTAACCGTGGTTCATAATGACATTGGGACGTCGAACACCTCAGTCCCCCCTGACCATGGATGCTGTAAAGTGCTTGAAACATCTTGAATATAAAATAAGTTAATATACGCGATAAACGCCGTATAAACTAGTTTTATTTAAATAGTATAACCACCGGTTAAAAGCATACAGTTTGGAAACGCCTTTGATATCAGCCGATGCCACAGTCCGTGTAAGTATTTACTATTTACGCCGTCCTGCGCAAAAATATTTAGGTGTTGTCTCGAAATTAGGAATAAAATAATATTGGATTTTATTATACCCATTATCAGTTAATTGACATTATGTACATGTTTATAATTTAAAAATATTTATTAAACATGATCGTTTTTTATTACTACAAGAAAAAATACATTTATAAGTGTTGCACTGACAAATATTTTCGTGACACTTACTTTTTATAGATGTTTTCAGTTTTCGACTGTTACATTTAATTATCTCGTGTACTCCCATTCGATTAACAATTTTATAAATAAAATATATATGGGAAACATAAGCACGGCCGTCATTTAATTGCAACTTTATTTGGTAATTCATATACGAGATAGTAACTTTAACTGTAATTAACCATTGAATAAAACTAAATTTACGGATTTTATCTATGTTAATAGATAAAATCCGAGTTCACAGATGCAGACTTCCCGGAGCGTCGGTGCTTCATATAGCTGACGTGAAGCACCGACGCTTCGGGAAGTCTGCAGTCTGTGAACATGTTCAAGATCGTCCCCACCATTACATCAGATTTGATAAACCACAAGTCCTCGCAAAAGAACACCGATTCCTACCAAGGATGATACGCGAGGCTTATTGAAATTAAAAAACATCCTAATTTCAATAGAGAAGATGGTTGGGTGCTGCCGATCTGCTTGGGATCCTATAATTAACAAAATTAAACCCAAACCCAAGCATACCACTGCAAGACTTCAAGATAATGTAAGTTCGTTTTGCGTAAATCGGACCAAAAATTAATATTCAAAAACTGAAGGTAGCCGGGCTAACAATGACATTGGGGCGTCAAACATCTCAGTCCCCCCCGTGACCATGGTTGCTGTAAAGCACCCGAAACGTCGGGAATTAAAAATAAGTAAAAGTAGTGAAATAAACGCGATAAAATCCGTAAATTTAGTTTTATTTAATGTGTAGTGTTCGCGTAAATTTAAGAAATCATTAGTAATTAACCATTATAGATATTATTATATTTTTCGAAAACCAAACTTAAAATAATTGGTTCAAAACATGCTCGTGTCAATCGCATGTATTGTACAGCAGACTTAGTGGAGTGCGAAGAAGAAGAAAATTTTTAATTGTAAGAACGTCTTAGCCATTGAGCTGAGTAAAGTATAAATCATATTACAGTAGTGTAGTTTTGATAGATATACAGATCAAAGCCTTGTAGGTTTATGAGTGTGAGACTGAAAATAGCCCAGCCAGTGATCATATAATTTTGCGACGAACACTGAGTGGCGACCAAATGATTCGGTGACACGCTCGGATACACTGATATATTTCGAGAGCGGGTCAACGACAGATATATTAGATTCACACACACATATATATACACTGGGTGGTCCAAAAGGTGACGTCCTAAAATTTTTTTTGGAATGCTGACCTTTCGGGCTACACGAAAATACCCCATGTATGTTCCGCGATTTTTCTTAGTTTACGAGATATGATTTTTTTTGTATTATTTTGAAAAACGTCGACTTAGCGATTCAAAATTATTTTTCTTGAAAATTCTGCTCTCTTTTCTACTTTTTTTTATTCTTAGCGTAGTCTCATGAACTTTTGACAAAAAAAATAAGCTCCTACCATTAATACAAATTGCAAAAATTTTAATCGAAAACAAATTACGCGGATATGATTGAATCAAAGTTTAATTTTGAAATTTAAACTAAAAATTAAATAATGAGTTCCATGACTTTAAAGTAATTTTAAAAACTTCGCAAGACCCTAAGCTTTAATTATAATCTAAAAAAAAGTGGTGGTCAATGGGCCTTGTTTAGCCGTAATCAGCCTCTAATTGCACAGAGGCGAAAATTTTCAACATTATTATTTAAACACCTTATTTCTAAAAATAATTAGGTTCGCCATAGAATCTAATCAAATGAAATAAAATAAAATGAAATGTAAATCTTCGGGTTAGGGATAGTACCACTTCAGTAAGTAGCACAGATGAGTCACAAAAAACAACGAATTTCCCCTCAATGTTAATGAGATAATGAATAATAATAGTAATAGGCAGGTAGACGGTTGCAGATCACAAAAAATACCACGTGTCGAACAAAGGAAGCAGGAGTGAGAAATACTGTGTCGTGTGTAGCGCGCTCTCTCGCTCTGGCCATAGCTCGCGCGCATAAGACGACAGGCGTAGCCTCAGTCATAGAGTGCCTCAGTTGTTCACAGCTATCGCTCGCGTAACTACTACTCCAGTTTTTGTTTTCGATACTTCCTAATTTACTACGACTGCTTGCTAACTGGATTCTGTTTCGCCTTATAACTGATTTGACTGTGCTTGTGTTTCGGACTTTGATTGATTACCTTGTGATTTGGATTTTTGTGTTGCAAAATGAGTTATTCTTTGAAGGAATATGCAGAAATGCATTATTTTTACGGCGTTGCCCAAGGCAATGGCCATTTAGTGGCAAGGCTTTACCGAGAGAAACTAGAACGGCGAGGAGAAGAACGGGAACTTTATCCCGATCACAGAGTGTTCATAAATACACATAATACATTTATGGACGGACTAATTCCAGGACGCAGTTTCCACGAAGGAGTACCCAGAATGGATCCAGATGTCAGAGATGAAGTCGTGGAACAAGTGCAAAGATATCCTTTTACTAGCACCAGAGCTATTACGAGAACGACTGGTGTACCACGAACCTCAGTTATAAGGATACTTAAGTCAGGTAAGTTCATTTTGTCTTTAAAACTTTTACTTTGACACCGTATTAAAGCGCACCTTTGAATAGCGACGAGCGATCAATTAATTTTAATTACTTATTTTGGGCAAAAACCACATTTCATGGAATAAAAACAGTGATTCCTGGAAGTACAATTTCGTTTTTTTTTCAGAGGGATACCACGCTTATCATATTCAACGCGTCCAAAAATTGCATCCTGCAGATTATTCAAGACGGGTGACTTTTTGTCGAACAATACTGGAAAGAACTGCGGAGGATCCAGGTTTTTTTGATAAAATTCTGTGGACAGACGAGTCTAGATTTGAAAGAACAGGAGTCTTCAATATCCACAATTACCGTAGTTGGTCTGTTGAAAACCCACACAAGGCAAGGCCTTCAAATTTTCAAACACATTATAGTGTAAACTTGTGGTCAGGAATTTTGAACGGGGAACTTATAGGACCTTTTGAATTGCCTGCTAGGTTAAACGGAGCCCAATATTTAGACTTTTTACAAAACAATTTAAACGGCTTATTAGGCGATGTAAACTTATTGACAAGAAGGGATATGATTTACCAAAATGATGGTGCTCCTTGCCACTATGCAAGAGAGGTACGGGAGCACCTTAATCAAAGATTCTCCAATAGATGGATTGGGCGTGGCGGACCGATTCATTGGCCTGCACGTTCACCAGATTTGAACCCCATAGATTTCTTTCTCTGGGGATATTACAAAGAGATGGTGTACGCAAGCGAAACAAACACCGAAGCAGAACTGCGAGATAAATTAACGGAGGCGGAAACAAAAATCAGACAAAATTCAAATGCTTTTAAAAGACTGAAACAAAATTTTCTAAGGAAGTTGTAAGTACGAATGGGTTTGAGAATTGGTTGTAAAATAAAATAAGTATTAAAAAACCAAATTGTTTTATTTATTATGAAAGATTATGACATACCATGAAAATCTAATTATCCTTAGTAATAAACAATAGGTGCATAATAAAACGATTATTTTTGAACTTTTTGGCTCTGTGCAATTAAAGGACGACTAGGGCTAAAAAAGGCCCATTGACCACCACTTTTTTTGTATTATAACTAAAGCTTAGGTCTTGCGAAGTTTTTAAAATTACTTTAAAGTCATGGAACTCATTATTTAATTTTTAGTTTAAATTTCAAAATTAAACTTTGATTCAGTGATATCTGCATAATTTGTTTTCGATGAAAACTTTTGCAATTTGTATTAATGGTTGGGCAGCTTATTTTTTTATGTCAAAGAGTCCAACTCCTGAAGACTACGCTAAGAATAAACTTTGAAGAAAAAAAATTTTTGAATCGCTAAGTCGACATTTTTCAAAATAATACAAAAAATCATATCTCGTAAACTAAGAAAAATCGCGGAACATACATGGGGTATGTATGTTCCGCGATTTTTCTGTATATATATATATATATAAGTAAACTAGTTTATTTGCAACTTTCGTTTGCTAATGTTCTCAATATCTAATATTGTTTAAGATTTTTAAAAGTTTTCCCGAAATAGGAGTATTATGTAAGTTTTGAATCAATGAAATTTGATTACGTTAAGTTGAAAACCTGTTCAACCGGTTTATGTTCCATTGAAAGTACAGTTTCATTAGCCTGTTTAAAACGGCCTGTTATCTCGACAAACAAGTTACAGTAGTAAGTAACTGACTTTAAACTGTGCTATGTGTCAGTTAAAGTCTGTTCTCTTTCAGTTACTGTCCGTTACTATAGAAATAGAAATAGAAACTTTTTTATTCAATGTAGATTATAAAAATACTTATTGAAAGTCACTTTTTTAATTTACCACTGTGTCTCCTTGTTTTTTACCTACTGCCAAATTATATCAAGGTTGAAAATGGTTTCGGCCACAACTTTAAAAAAAGGAAACGTTCGGATACATTTGTAATATTATACAATAAAGTTATTTTTTTGTTATTAGTGATGTTTTACTTAGCATAAATATTGCACAAGTTATTATTAGCATTTTTTTTTTCAATTAAATGGTATGGTTCAAATACTAGAATATTTATGTGAATCCGAATGAGAAAACAGTATTTTGATAAGAACGGTTGTTACGGCTTACAGGTTTAATCTCGTGTCATTTTAGGTATTGTCCTTATATGGAAAAATAGAAGAGCTTGTTCCAAGCTGCGTCAGCCATGTTTTCGAACATCGAACGTTTGTGGAACAGGTACAGTTTTTATCTTTATACACAAAAGTTGCTATTTGTTATTTTTAAAAACTTTTGGTATTTTGTGTTCCGAGTTACTACAAACAAATATGTCTCACTTTTATCTGAAACCCATATTTTTAGTGATAAGAGAGAGGGAACAATTTTACTTGTATTTACCGAAAGTGATATATATATATATATATATATATATATATATATATATATATTAAATATATATATATATATATATATATATATTCACTTTCACTTCATTATATATTTATTATTTAATGAGCATTCTTTCGTTGGTTATGGTAGATTTAACCTACATTGTCGTTTCTTTAAAAACGAAAATGTTCTAGTTGAACGAATAGTACGTTATATAATATCGTTTTGATGGATTTATTCAAGTATAAATGTATACCAATTAGTGTCTATTGTGGGAAGGCAACGTAAAAATATTTTTCTTACTCTTTATTGATATTTGTTAGTAGACTGAAATAAGTTATGTTGTTATTTCCACTAAGTGATACCATTTATACAACACACTTTGGTTGTAAAAAAACTGTAAGTAAGATTTGTGTTTTGATATTGTCTCCGAACATATATTTTATAGTTTTACTTGTCTATTTGTTAATCAAAATTGAATACGTAAATACGTTTCGTTGATCACTTTGTATACGTCAGAAATAATCACTTAAGGGGGAAATTTGCTACATAATGGCGTTATGCGCTGCGTTGGCTTTGACAATAGGGAACTGAACATTTGGTTCCGAACATTGTTACGTAATATGTGCTCATTAGTATTAATTAAGTTCGCCATTAGAAGTAATATTTACATTTTACATAACTTCTTGTTTATATAAGATTAATTGTACGATGTATTTAGGCAGTAACTAGTTAATTCAATCAATCAATCAGTGAGATATTTGCAGTATTGTCTCTATTTCACCTCTTTAAGACTACGGCGACAACTTTCGGAATATTGACAGATGCTATAAAAACTGCTTGAGTATAACAAAGATATAGCAAACCTTTGTTTTTTTTTAAATAATTATATGTACTAATTAGTTATTTTTAATGACTGTGAAGGTTTAGGCGTAAAGATTAACAAAGGGAATATGTATCACAAAGGCAGTGAGCGGTGACCATATTTCCGCATCGTTCTTCGCACCACCGCAACAGTAATTAATAGACGCAAAATTAACTAATTTTTCGAACGAAGAACTGTGACTTTGTTGACTTTTGGCACAAAATTAACCTTTAACTTTGACTGGCTTAATAAATAACTATTCAATGGTTTAGGCAGATTGCAATTTTAGATAATTATTTTATTTGTTATTTTTGTTGAGAAGAATGGTATCGATTATTTTTTATAAAAATAGATTACAAATTTACGTGGTAGAGTCAAGCTGCAGCTTTACTATGGTTGTAGCACGAATTCGTCGGCTCGGCCACGGAAGGACCACGCGCTCACAGAATACCAGTGTAAAATAGCAGCTTAATGTTACTGTGTTTTGTAAGGCGAGTGTAGAGAACCGGAGTCCTTTTCTACTGGAAAAGAGGCATTCCATCTTAGTCCTCAGAGATACAACACATCTGCATTTTGATTCTTAATCGAGGATGCATCTAGATGTTGTTTATGAGCCACAGCATCCACTTCCACCATCAGGAGGACTGTGTGCTCGTTTTTTATCATTATTCTTTTAAAAATTAGATGTTGAATGTCACTTTTTCAGTTCAACCACTGTATAATAAATATAATAATAATAAATTTATATACATCCTAAAGGATGGCACTGTCGACGTCTGTCGAGCTTGTCGCCATCCCGGGGAGTCACTTAGGCATGTCATCTCCGGTTGTTCGGCGCTTTCTAACTCTGAGTACTTGCACAGGCACAACCTGGTAGCCAGAATTCTACATCAGGAGCTCGCTCTGAAATGCGGTCTCGTGGACCGAAAATTGCCGTATTACAAGTACTTGCCGGAAGCCGTGCTCGAAAATGACCGCGCCAAGCTCTGTTGGGACCGGGCCATCATCACAGACAGGACTATTCTTGCGAATAAGCCTGATATTGTGCTGATGGACCTGGCATAGTCAAGGATATTTTTGATCGACATTACCATTCAGTATGACGAGAATCTCGTGAAAGCCTAAACAGTGAAACGAACAAAATATCTGGACCTGGCTCACGAGGTGACCGACATGTGGGGTGGTATGCCGACCGAAATTATTCCTGTAGTCGTCTCTGCGAATGAGCTAATCCCAGTCAGCCTCTCGGGTCATCTGAGACGACTAGGACTCCGTGACGGACCGCTCCAGGCTCAAATGCAGAAGGCGGTGCTCCTCGATACCGCCCGCATCGTCCGCCGGTTTCTTTCCCTTTCCCCCTAACCCTCGGCCGTTTGGTCTCCCCTGCTGGCTCCCATCTGGTTGGATCTTATTTATTTATGTAGTTTTTGTATTTATTTTATTTTATAGATATTTTTTGCTAATAAAACTAAGGTTCTGGTATTTGAAAAGGACGAAGAGAGAACGAAATGTGAAATATGGGTAAATCAGGAACGTCTAGAACAGGTAAATGAAATTGTATACTTGGGGAGTGCTTTCAGCCGGGATAGAAGATTTGATTTAGATGTGGATAGGCGCGTCGCTGCCGGAAACAAAGTCAATGGTGCCCTGAATGCATTAGTCAAAAGGCAAGGCGTGGTGAAGAGTGCACGCCTTGCGATACATAACGCAGTGTTGGTACCGACTTTGTTATATGGCAGCGAAACGTGGGTATGCCAGAAGAAGCATAAAAGCAAGTTGAATGCAGTGGAGATGCGATCTCTTCGTAAAATGTGTGGCGTTACCATAACCGATCGAAAGCGAAACGAAGAGATTCGCAATATGGCAGGATTGAAAGATGACCTTATCACAAAAATTGATAGGGGCGTACTCCAATGGTTTGGACACGTTGAGCGAATGAGTGAAGACCGAATGGTGAAGAAAATATATAGAGCGAAAGTAAATATTAAAAGGTGTCGAGGTAGACCGAGACTAACTTTCGAAGACCATGTGAGCAAATTGCTCGAAGAGGGGAAGGTCAAGAGTACTCGGATACCTAGACGTGCATGTATGAAGAAGTTAATGAACCTGAAAGAAGCGAAAGAGGTATGTAAGGATCGTGACACTTGGCGATCTGTTCTCTATGGCTACCCCGTTAGGGATTGTGCGTGAAGAAGTAGGTAAGTAAGTAAGTTATAGATATTTATGTATATTTATCTTTTCATTTTAATTTATAATTATATGTTTATAGAACCCAACCCGGTGAGTAAAGTATATAGATACTATAAAAATAAATGTTCCATATAAAGCACTCGAAATGTTGAAAATTAAAGACGTGTTATTAAACGCACATGTTCATTAATACGATTATTATAATAAACCTTATGCAGTTTATATATAGTAAAAAAATTAAACTTTGTGATGGAAAAACCTTGAATATTTTCTGTGACTGTTGTAGAAATGTATACACACATATTATAGAAAAATTAGTCACTCTGTGGACTCGATTATCTGGTATTGTTTAGCTTGTGTTAGTTCGATTTGTTTACAGAATGATTAGTTTATATGTGGTAGAGCCATGCTGCAGCAATATTATGGTTGAAGCAGGAATGAGACAGCTCGACCGGGAAGGATCATGCTCTCAGAGAATACTAGCGTAAAATAGCAGCTAAATGCTTCTGTGTTTCGTATGGTTAGGGAAGAGAACCGAAGACCCTCTTTACTGGATATGAGGCATTCCATCTTTCCTCAAGGGTGACAATGCATCAACATATCTAGTCTTAATCGAGGATAGATGTGTTGGGGCCACAGCATTAATTTACCATAAGGTGGAATGTGTGCTCATTTGTTACATTTATTCGTTTTGAACAAAATATTAACACTGATTTTCATATAGAAGACATACTCGTACGAGATAATTCACTTTCTGAATAAGATAATCTGCAATTTTCATGGATTGCAAGTGTATATACTTTTTGAAACTATGAAGTATTAAACCACTGATAATCTTAAACACTTCTATTCTCGGTAAATTGTATATTCGATAAGAAAGTCAATAACCTGACTACATTAATATAAACGGAAAGTCGGAGACGCGATTACGTTGTAGGATGAGAAATAAGCATTGCAGAAAAATAAACAGATTATTGGCGGCTTTATTGTTTAGTCATTTTGTAATCATTTTTATTTTATATTCAAGGCAAACGACATACCGTATAATGACCAAGCATTGCTGGTACGGATTGATATCTACTTCTTTTTCTTCGCGAGCCCGTATAAGTTCACTGCTGGACGCGAGCCGCTCCCGTCGTAGGGAGGATTTCTCTTAATCGTCACATTAGGCAAGCGGATTAAAGATAGTATTTTTGGGCCGGCAAGTTGAGAGTGCTATTTCGTCGTATTACATGGAAACGTTACCACTTCAAATATATTATCGTAGTATCCCGAGCCCTCTCCGCTTGTGTCGAATTGCCTTTCTTTTGGACTAAGAGAGTCAAATAATAGAGAGTGCACCTGTGCTTGCACACATACTTCCCCTAGGGATGCGGCCAGTATTACTTTGTACCCTTTGCTGTTGGGAGTTTTAGTATTGGTACTAATTTGAAAATGCTATACTAGAAGAATTGAATACTCATTTAGAATTTTAATTTAATTAGTTGGAAGAGTTTCTGTGTTCTTCTTCTTCTTAAAGTGCCATCTTCTTTCGAAGGTCGGCGAACATTAAGGCAACTTGGATCTTTGATGCCGCGGCTCTGAATAAGGAACGCTCTTTCCAAACCATTGGCGTAAGTTTTTCGGTCAAGATGTTCTTCTTCGACCCAAACTTCGTTTTATTTGGATCTTGCCCTGTATGATAAGTTGCAGTCGATCGTGGTTTCTCATTATGTGGCCGAGATATTCTGTGTAGGTTTTTTATTTCAAACTTAATTTGAACTGTATTTTCTTTCGCTTAAATATCTAAATGACTGCTATTTTAGAAGGGCACTAAAAGTATTCATCTGTAGCAAATTTATTTTTCTTTATAAGTACGTCAACATTTAAGTGCTATTTGCGCTGGTTAGAAATCTTAAATATTATTGAAGGGCAAATTAATTAAAAACAAATTAAAGGGCAATAATTGAGTTGGCATCGGCTTTAACGCGTCTTTTCGGTACTTCTACTCCCTAGGCTAGTCTCGAAATCATGGAAGACAGCTTTCTTGCAACCGATCCCTAAAAAAGGTAACCACTCTGATCCGTCCAACTATAGGTCTATCGTCATCACCTCCTTGTTCTCTAAAATAATGGAGTCCGTTATTAAAAGCCAGCTCATGCGGTACATCGTATATCACCAGCTGATTAGTGACCGCCAGTACGGTTTCCGTAGCGGCCGCACGGCCGGTGTTCTTCTGGGTTACTTGACTCGTAAATGGGCTGAGGCAGTTGAGTCCAAGGGGAAGGCGTTGGCAGTTCGTTTGGAGATAGCGAAAGCGTTCGATCGGGTTTAGTACAAAGCGCTTCTTACGAAGTTTCCTTACTATGGGTTTCCCGAGAAATTGTGCAATTGGATCACTAGTCTTCTTGCAGATCGGAGCATCAAGGTCGTAGTAGGAAAGAACCTATTACTTTTTAAAAGTGTTGCAGTTGTTCATGGACGACGGTAATCACTTACCATCAGGGGAGCCGTATGCTCGTTTGCCCTCTCACATATAAAAATAAAAACTTGAATTGACCGACTGTGAAGCGACCTCGCTCGTTTCGGTAAAAAAATTACGTTTATTTTCACTACTGTCAGCCGTTGTATTTTCAAATATCCTATACCTTTAAACGACGTTTCGGGGGTAATAAATCGATCTAGCTAAGATTTATTTTTAGAAAATGTCCTTTTGTCCGTGTTTTCAGACAATAAAAAAAACTGCTACAATATAAGAAGGTAAATTTTGACAGATCACTAACGATCGTTATAGCTCAGGTGGGATGTCGGTCGGGCGTGATATCGGAGTTCCGAGGTGCGCGTCATGTCTCTGGTCTACCTTTTTTTCCTTTTCTTTTTTCAAGTTCCCTTCTTTTGAGAGAAAATCTATTATTTCACTCCCCTTTTTTTAGTAATTTTTAAAAATACGAAAATTTTAATAAAACTAATTGCACTCATGATTTTTTATTCAAATAATCAGTTCAGTTTTTCTATTCTGTCAATAAGATCAAAAAATATTATTTAACTTTCATCAGTATGTAATTTATAAATGTAATTTCAAAAAAAAACCGAGCAAAGCTCGGTCATCCGGGTACAATTTTATAAAATAGCCATAGTAATTAAACACATTTCAAATATAAATGTCGGCATAGTAAACATCTTTTAGAAAAAAATACACTTTTTCTACTTATTTTCCCCAGGGACTATATTAAAAAGAAAATTGACAAAATTACCAATTTTGTAATTAAAATGTCATTTATTATAATGACATGTAATAGGATTTACTTTTATGGAGTGACTAATAATTAAAAAAAAAAATAAGTATCAAGAACTATTCCTTTATCCAGTAAATAGCCTTCGCGGTAAGATAATGCCTATTTGGTTGCGATAATTTCGATACATTAATGAAAATGAACTTGTCATGGATATAATACATACATGATACATAGATTAGTGATATCCTATCACTTATACGGCTTTAAATTGTACTATGGCTGTTATTTTTTTAGTTTTATACCACCCTCATAGACAGAAGTATATTATTACTTCTGTCTATGAGGGTGGTATAAAACTATACTGTACTGTATTTATAAGTGTACAATTACGCCATAAAAATAAGTTTTAGAAGGCAGTTTGCATACACCATTGCTCATAAATAAGATTTGAGTGATACTATAATAACACTTAGAGCTGTAATAAGCAAGTGTCAGCATGCAAAACAGCTCCTATACAGCTTTAAAGATAAAATCAGATTCAAGTGTTACAAAATACTTAAAGTTGTATACTAGAGTTTTCGTATTCTGATTAAGAACCCTAAGATTACTTAGATTCCATTATACAGACTTTATACAGCTTGAGCTGTGTAATAACTTATAAGGATACAACCTCTTTTCTGCACTGAACTTTCTAAAAGTTCTATGTAGGCTGGTATATTGATGTTCATAACGTTTGTGTGCTGCTTGGGATATCGATGACCGTCCTTATATAAGTTAGCACCGATATAGAGGTAAAGTTGGCAAAGGAAGGTTTGTCATTTAAAACTGATAAAAACACTATTCTTTGAATATTTAATTTTTTGTTTTGTTTTAAAATAGTTTTTTATAAAAAGAATTCTCATTATAAAAATAGCCTTAGGCTTTTCTTCCTACAAAATTAGCTTGGCTGCAACCGCACATTATTAGAGTTTCCTGAGTTAAATTTATTGATTTTTTTAAGTTTATTGATTTAACTGAGGTAAGTTTACTGACGTCGCCGAAACCACCATTTACGACATAAACTGCTTGGTCAACTAAAGTACTGAAAACCGGCTGAAAACTTCAAATATAAAAAAAATAATTTTATATTATTCGCGTTATATTTTGTCTACATATCTCAAGATACGTAACACAAGCTTTCAGATGCACAGACATTTTGGTGTTTGTCTGAGTAAATTATATTTAAAATGCCTTTGGAGAAAAATTTTCAGTTTTTTTAATAAAGCTGAAAAGAAAACAATTATTTGACACGAAGTAGTTCGAAGGAATAAAATCTCGTATAGAATATTAAAAACAATATTTTTTCAAATGTTTTTTTTAATCGAGTAAAAGTGTGTCAGAATACATTTCCCAAATGTATTCTGACAAAACGAGAATCTTTTATGGACATGTAAAAAAGGTTGCAAAGATATCAAGTACAGATGGCAGGGACTCTAACAGTTATTGGCAACCCTAGTCTGGGTGACGATCCGATATCTTATCCGTTCTTATCAAGGCAAGTGCTTTACGTCTAAGTTTCGACTCCATATGGCAGGTTCCGTTCAACCGTCGTTTCGTTTTACGAGCGTACCGAAAAGCGCGTCATTTTCAACGATTGAAATCGGTTCAATTGGAACTTGTGAATTTGTTGAATAGTGTACGATGTTAGAGCTTTATGAAGGTACCCTAACATGTGACATAGGGACCTACCCCTGATTATAACAGTTAACATTTTATTAAAATCCTGAATCGATATGATGAATGAATGCTTTAAATATTAACCATGTCTACGTGTACGTCACTTTGTACGTCATTAAAACACATTTACATTGAGAACAGTACATGTGTTGTAAAAGCATTTAATATTTCTATAAAAAAGGTTTTATAATAAACTATACAAAATTAAAATTCAATGCCTTACATACATTGAATTTTAATTTCGTGAGAAGCATTAATTTTTATTCCACATAGTTTTTGTTTAATTAAAAACATTCTTTTGCAACTAATTGGATTCGGTTATCAAAACATTACTATAAGCTGAAATAACTTTTTTCATCGTTTACCATTACCTACAGCTTATTGAAGTCCACTGCTGTACATAGGCCTCGCCCATAGATCGCCTCATAGGAAGGATATTTGCCATAGTTGTCGCGTTTGGCAAGGGGGCTGGCAACCGCAGTTTTTTAGTTTTAGGCGTATTTTATAGAAGAGGGGGCAAACAGCATGCGGCTCACCTGATGGTGTTCACCGTCGCCCATAAGCAACTCCAACACCAGAGGAATCGCAGGTGCTTTGCCGGCCTTTTAAAAAGAGTAGTCGTGTAGGCCCGGAGAAATCGCTGGTGGTAGTCGATTCCATACGAAAGTTGTGCGAGGAAGAAAACCTTATAAATCGCTTAGTGGTGTAATGCCAAATATCCAGATGTTATCGATGATATCGCGAGTTTTGTCGCGATGTGCGATGTTGAAATTGAGCGGCTAGAATTAGTCTGAACAATGCCTCAGAACACTTCCGTAGTAGATGCGATAAAATACGCAAAGACATGCAACATCTCTTCGCAAGGACAGTGAGTCAAGCCGATCAGAAAGAGCTCGATTGCAGATGATTCGACCCTCTGCGCTGGATGAGATCAAAAGACTGGTGATCCTCAAGGTTCCTCATCAGCTGGCAGTTTATAATAGATTCCATTATTTTGGAGTAATAAGGAGGCGATGGCGATGATAGGCCTGTAGAGTTAGACGGGTCTGAGCGGTCGCGTTTTTAAGGGATCGGTTGGACGAAAGTTGTCTTCCATGAATTCGGGACTACGCCTAGGGAGTACCAGAAAGACGCGTAAAAACCGGTGCTAACTCCGCAGCATACGTTTTCAGCACAATAGGAGAAACTCCATCGGCTTGACTTGTTAATGTTCAAGGAGAGGAGTGCTTGCGCACTGAGCGCCGTGTAAACAGCACATCTTGCATAGAGCAATCACACCGCCGAATGGTCAGCGGTGTGTTCACCCAGTCATCGAGAGTCGAGTTGAACGCAAAGAGAGAGCCTAGTAGATCGGCTTCCTCCTTTACGGCATGTGCCAGTGAGTCGTCCTCCCTGTGCGGAGATGGCAGAGATGGCTGACAAAAGTTCCCTTGGACAGCCTTGGCGAGACACCGAAATGCACATGTTCCTGAAAGATGTCGAACTAGTTTCTCGCCAATTCTGTCCATGTGCTCTGAATTTGCCTTGGAAATGACACTTTTGAAGGACCTGGAGGAGGAGGTGGTATTATACTTCTTTACTTCTTTTTAAGAGCGCTGGTGTTTGCATCCTGAGACATTGATGTGTCAGCCCAAGCCCGGTAGCATTCCAGCTTAAGGCGTGATGCAATTTTACGGTAGTGATCAAACCATGGCTGAGTTCTGCCGTCGATAGGCACCACAGATGATGGAATAATATATAAAGTAATATAAAGTCTCATTCCCTGAAGTACCACATCAGCGATGGAATCAGCAACAACGTTGGAATCAACCGGTGAGAAGCAAATCCGCCAAAGGTAGGATACAATAAAAGACAGCATCCTGTCCTAATCGGTTGATCTATAGTGCCAAATACGGTGGCAATCTGCAGAACTCAACCGCGATTAGAGCTCGTCGTTATTAAGAAGACGCTGCTGCCCATCTGATTGGTTTTCCTCTGTCGTTTCTTACGACGCCCACGGAATGATATGGGGTAGCCGATAGTCTTACACCATCACAACACGGAAATGTTTTTCGTCGTTTGTCAATCAGTAATTATTAGGTCTCGTATAGAATTCTAGTATAAGGATGGGTTAAATTAATGGATACATGTCTTATAAGACTTACATTTATATACGCGAATAACACAAAATTGATGTTTCACATACATTCAGCGTTGCTAAGGACTGGGCGTCAAATCTGACGGAGCGCGTATGCGCGGATATCTACACGCACGCGTGTAGATACGGTAGGTTACGCGTGAACGTGTGTTGTCAGTCCAGTTCGTCATCGTTATCATCAGCCTGCGGCAATCCACTGTTGGACATAGACCTTTCCCAAGACGCGCGACTTATCCTGATTTTCGGCTAAACGCATCCGGTTTCTACCAGCCACCTTGTGCAGATCGTTGCTCCCTCTGTCCAGGGGGCGTCCCACACTACGTTTGTCTAGACGCGGTCTCTACTCCATAACACGTCTACTCCACCGGTTGTCGCATGTGTCACAGACGGTCTAGTTCATAATATGCACAAATATCAAATGTGAAGTGGCTACAGCATCTGACCACAACCGATGGCATGCGATCGGATACGGCGGTAACCGGGTGATCCTTGCTGCAATTGTATGGAGCCGATTACGTTCCTCGTAATACGCGAGTTGCGGGATGTATTCCAAATAAATGAGTTTCCCTTAGTGCAGTTTTAAATATGTTGCGGTGACCCGCTTCTTTATAGTCATTCAAAGAACAAGAGAAACAGTGTAATTTCCATACAGAACACTGTAGTGTGAATTGCATTTACCACGTGTTTGAATATGAAGGGAAACATCGCTAAGAAACCTACACATCTGAGTAAGTGAAATAAAATATTTTAAACATCTGAAAGACAAATATATATATTTGTGATATCCATTTATTTGCAGATTCGTAGCACACAGACGAGAAAGAATATTTTGTGCTAATGTAGGCTTTTTTCTTTTTCACTTTTTAAAAAGTCAAGATGGTGGTAACATAGTAATTCATCATATCAATGTTCAACCATTTAGTACATTCTGACGGTTGATCATCAGCGTTGTTGTGTATGTGTTACTCATCACCATGTTGTAAATAGGTAACTAACCAATCACGCATGTAATTGAATCTTTGTTAAGGAAACGAAAAATGATTTTACGCTAGAACGTTAATAAAATATAAGACGTGATGGTTATAATTCATAACACCATTATATCTTAAACCTAAAGCATAAAATTAATATGAAATAACCAAAGAAGGTGATGAACTAGATTCTTTTTACCATTGGTAGGGAACCCAAAAATGATAATATAATCACTTTTATTCCTTTATTTTATCTTTTTATTAAATAAAAAAATACAATAATATTGTTTTATACAATTAGTATGAAAATATTTATAAACACCATGGTAGCAATCACCTCGTTCCCAGGGGTAACACATGATTGATAATTACCCCTGAGAATGAGATTTTGCTCATTTTTTTAGCTTTTTGATAGATAAGGCCTGCATATTTTCTAAGACTGTTCTAAAAGTGTATGCGTTGGCCCATAGAGTAAAGTGCTGGAATAACTAACGTGTGCTTGTTCCTAGTATTTACAGAATGTACTCATGTAATGAGCACAAGCGCAACGTAGTGAACTATGGCCAAAAATATATCTAAGATATCTAATCAAAAAAATATAAGATATCTAATCTAATATATCTAAGAATTTTCTCAGAAGCTAGAAAAACCGCATTATCACCTTTTCCGTAGTTTTTCTGGAAAATGGTTACAAAAACAACCTTTTCAGGCAAACACATCATATACCGTATCCGTTACGAAGTCGGTAAAAATAGCAATTTCCCAAATTTCGGGTAATTTTCCCTATAATTAACATCACGTGACTCATATTTTGTGTTCAAAAACTAGCGATTTAATTTATGACAAACAACAACCATCCAGACCCGGAACAATAATTTTGGAATGACACAAAACACTGACTCTGACCGTTGCTATAAATCTATGATTATGAGGGCTTCATCCCCTTAAGGATCATTTCTTAAAATATTTATTGGCATCCGAGACAATCGTTGAACGTTTCGCTCGGCATAAATCTGGCGTTTTATTTTGATTTTCTCGAGATGTGAAAGCATTTTGTCACAATTACTGCACCATTTTGGGACGTTGTCGAAGATAAATTACGTATGTTTTCTATTATGTAACGATGTTGGCCTCTGTGAGGCGACACAATGTGCGATAAGCATCTCTATAACCCTGATTCATTGTGGCCTGTGAATTAATAAAAAAAATATTAATATGACTGTTTTAACATACAATATTAATAAAAATTATTACAATAATATGTTAGCTTGTTTAATAAATCATAAAAAAATAAAATTTAACCTAAACTAGATTTGTAAATATCCTACTTAGTCTTCAAACCTCGTTATTAGGATTTTATCCTGTATCGTGGGGCAAATAATATTTTACATGCATAAATTTCACAAGGACAAACATCCAGACAGACAGGCCAGAATTTGTATGGCCTAAAAATGAAGAAAAAACAGCGTGGGAAAAATTTGGCGACGATGATGAAGTGAAGTCGACAATTTCAGCCTATTTTGACGCTCAAGACAAATCACCAATTTATTTCATCTTTTTTTTTCACGATGTAATTGTCCGCCAGTTAAGTTTGACGTCGTCATTGCATAATTACATCTTCCTCATCACTTGGCATGATTGCGAAATACGATTGATAGCGTTCTAGATGATCGGCGACGCACATCGGTCGAATTGCATTGCACCGCCCCATTAGAACATATAATTTGACTCGACAATCGATTCGATGTCGCTCATATTGCGCCGTATCGTGAGAAATGTGCCTAAGTAATTTATGTGCATATAAAAGTAGTGTAGTAGTCGTAGTGATGCCGTCTTTATGATTTTTTTTATCGATCCAATTATTATGCTTCGCGTTTCTGTCATCACACCAGCACTTGTTCGTATATTCAATGTTTCTAAAATGATATTGTATGAGAAATAATTACATTGCAGTAGTTTTACAGTTTCAAAAATATGTTATAAAGTATGTCAACGTAGCCTTTACAGAATAGTAAATATTTGCGTGTTACTATTTCTGTTTGATCTAGTATGCTTAAAACGGCAGTTGTTTTGTTTCTACCGAAAACATAAAATATTATTTATAAAGCACATTGGTATGTACGTTTTATAATTAAATATCAACAGTAGCGGTAAAAGCTGGTAGCGCGACTCAACGCTCTTGAAATATACGAGTACAACAAATAAAATGAGCCTCGTCTATAGACCGTTTCTGAGTTATCGTATTGTAATTCTAACTTTACCAGGGACATTCAGTTCTCAGAACGACATGTATATTGTGACATAACAATTTCGAGAAGTTCACGAAAAGTTGACTTGACATATAGATTGTAGTGTGATGTCAGGAAACTTACAAATCTAGTTATGATTTACAAACTACTATTAAAACTTCTGGATTGAAGATTTTTTTTAATCAGTAGGCTACTCTAAATTATTTTCATCTAATTACGTATTAATTATCTATTAATTCATTGCTGGCTTCCAAATATCTAATTAATATTAAGTTAAACAAATACAATGCCGTTTTTACTACTACTATTGCAGTTGCTTGAATAATTCGTATAACCAGTGTTCCTAGAGTCGATTCTATATCACTGCACTTTGCCATACTTTTCTTATTCAGTGGTGTTATATAAAATAATAAATTATTTTAATTTAAAAAATTTAATTTGCCTAACTGTCGAGAAGACCAATATGTATTGATAAATATCGTTAAGAATAAATAATAAAAAAGCTGCGTCCTTATATTTTATTTTTATCTATTACTGTCTTATTGTTTACGTTACGTAAAGGAACTGATTGATGTTTATCGCCTCATTAAATTTATAATAGTCAGCTGTTAACAAGACAATTTATTGGTTCCTGAACTTAAGCAATAAGTGTACAGTTAAGAAAACATCAGACTTAATGAGCGTAGTATTAATTAAGGATTATCGTTCATGATATGTTTATGGAAATGTCAGTTGATGACTGGGTAATTTAGCTGTAAGATTTAATTTAAAAAAAAACAACATAAATATTACATATAAATTTAAACGATAAATTGAATGCTAAAATAAAATGATAAAATAAACTGTTAAGGTGTAAAATAACTATTTAGGTCAAGTGTTGGAACCTGTTGTTTAACAATATTTAATTAATTCGTTTTTGTAAACATAAGTGAAACGTCATAATAAGAATTTCCGCAGTCGAATCAGACTCACCGACATAGCGGAACGGTTCAGTAAGCTGAATTAGCAATGGATCGTCCATATGTATGTCTCACAGAACCGACAACCGATGGAAAAGAAAAGTTCTCGAGTCAGCAGTCTTCTAGCACAAAGCGAAGTGAAATCGATGGATGCAGGTGGCTCAGGACCTACTTAAACTTTTCATCATCATCGTCATTACAGCCCTACACAAGTCCAATGCTGAACATCGGCCCAAGAAATGCCACACGGTCCTGAGCCATCTGCATCCATCGACTTTCTGCATGTCTTATCAGGTCGTCACTCCATCTAGTAGGGGTCGCCCCAAAACTTTGCCTAACGGTACGAGGCTACCACTCGAGAACCTTTTTCCCCATCGGTTGTCGGTTCTTCGAGCTATATAGCCGACCCATTCACTTAAGCTTACCAATCTGTTGGGCTATGTTGATCACTTTGGTTCTACTGCGGATATCCTCATTTCTAAGTTTATCGCGCAGAGAAACCCCGCGTGTAGCCCTCTCCATAACGGCCTTGAGCGTTTCCATACGGCCAGCATTGAAGGACCACGTCTCGAATCCATAAGTCATCACTGGCAACACGCACTGGTTGTACAATCTCGTTTTCAAGTTTCGAGGTTTTGTAATTTCCCGAACGCTGCCCAGCCGAGTTGAATCCGTCAATTGACTTGATTTAGACTTATGATATGTAGTAATGATGCTGATGAATCAAGTGAGTTCTAACTCACAACAACTATACAATAATGATGTTAGTTTATTAATGGATCATTATCAAAGCCCATATCTATTTTCTCGTAAAATCGATAGCATAATCCTACTATCTACCAAAAATATAAAACTCTACTTTGCTTCAAAGTACGTTAGATGCTAAACAAACTGTTCAATCATTCTTCAATCGTTACTGATGTAGATCATTTTATGTCTATAAATCTGTTAGCAACGATCACAAGACGGGCCTCAGTCTAAATATTTATCCTAATGTATATTTATAAATCTTCTGTTTTATGTTGACGACCGGCTCTGAAAGCTTAAACAAATACAGATGTGTGAAGTGACATCTTTTTTTAATTATCAGTAAGTTTTTAACACTTTAATCTATTTTTATTTAAATATTACATAATGTTTAATCTAATCATTATAAATGTAAACTACGAAGCAGTTATGTAGGTAGCAATTTGTTCTCCAAATATCAACCACCCATCTGTGTTTTACGAACCACATCTTAGAATTAAATGATGAAAAATATCAGACCCGAATGCGGTACTCTGGTGAAGGGATCCGGCATTCTATTGTTTCGGTCTTGTTTCTGCGCTCATTAACTTGCCTACACAGCGTGGTGGATCTGGGGTAGGAACTCTTTCACAACATGATTGACTGTCAACGCGTTCTTGAGAGGGCTTTTGTCTAGCTGAGCAGCTGAAAAAGGCTGACGTCGAAGATTATTGGTCTGTTAGTTTAATCTTAATAAAATGCTGCTTGTCAAAAAATAAACAATAATGCAACATTGACGATGATTTACCAATTCTGATATTTTAATCGGTGTATATTGTAAGATGAAGTCAATTTAGATTTCATTTTTATTTCGACATTTGTTTTTAGTTTTTACTCAAACCGTCGTTTATATGTTTCGAATTTAGGTTTCGAACGGTTTTATAATTGCTAGTTCAAAAAAGAAATAAATAAGGTCGACTGACTTACCATCAGGAATTCATCATTTTACATATGTTATGACGGCTTCTATATAATAATTAAATTGAGAGTTACAACAACAGTATAAATTGTTATTAGTGGTCCGCATCGTAAACATACGAGTAGATTTTGACGAGGACATAATATTGAATATTTCGTATCTCTGACACTACAGCCCGCACTTCATATTATTGATTGAATTTGGTATCCGGTAATAATGTCTTCCAGATCGAATTTCGGTCACGGTGAGAGTTTTAACGGAGGCAAGCCATCTGCGCAGGATAGGATTATTCACAGTGCACGAGTGTATGCTCAAACACATGTGCTCTCTCGATTTCCTCGCTCTCATGGCCCAATTGCATCCGTTACGGAAGGGTGAGAGTATTAGGATAATCTTTAATGGAACACACGCCAGTATTTCTGCTTAGTAGTTAAGAACTGCTCAATTACACAATCACTCACTGGAAGTACATCACTATATTGTCATGATTATTGTACCAATCAAGTATAAATTTTTATCTTGAGTTTAGTTCTTTTTTGAAAACTTTTTAAATTGCTGTTTTTTTTTTCAGGTAATTGAATGATCCTCACCCTTATAGACGCTGGTTGTTTAAAGTGTTTAATCCAAAATAAACAAGTTTCAATCGGAATCAAGTAAGTTACTTGCTGTTAAATAATGTAAGTATTAAAATTCGGAAAAGGGCTATTACTACTAAAAGTCTTTCGGTTTACTAAAGTTTTTAAAAAGTAGACTAGTAAAATAATATCCATTAGGAAATGTCACTTACAATGTCATACCAGGACTGATTTCACTTACTTGAAAGTCATTTATCATTATTTTTTATGTTATGAACATAAAACAGTAAACAACTTAAAGAAAATACAACTCGAAAACAAACTAAATTCTGTAAATATTTTCTTTATATTTACGTTGTCGGCTGCAGTATAATAAAATTAATTAGTTGCCTCTAAAGCCGATATTACACGGATCAATCAAATTGAATCAGATTCCATTGAAAAGCATTGAATATTGCACATTGAACGACTTTATCAATATACACGTATATCATTTAAATGACATTCAATGTTCACAACGCATTGCAATGTCGCGCCAACGTACGTGCGGGAATTTCGTTAATCTGCGACTATTTAATAAATGAGCTAAATAAAAACAAAAGAAAATCTCAGCGATTGTGGGTGCGCCCGTGGATTTCGAGAAGGATAATTAAAGGAGACACGAGCACCTCATTTTCGAAATAAACATAGCGAACTACTATGTAGGCGCGTACAAATACTTCGCGGTTCCGTGCGGGATTCGAACCCACACCCCTCAGAGTAAAATCTAAAACTCATTGTCTAAGCCATAAAACTGCGCCACAAGGAGTCTGTCTAGTCGTTGAGAAAATGGAATTGACTCGAGAAAATTCAAGAGCGATGATTTATTATGACATTCGAAGTGGTTTAACACAAAAACAGTGTGTTGACCGGATGATTTCTGCATTTGGTGATGAAGCCCCATCCAAAACCACAATTTATCGCTGGTTTGCTGAATTTCAACGTGGACGTGTCAAGCTCAGTGATGACCCCCGTCAAGGTCGTCCAAAAACTGCAGTCACCCAAGAAAACGTTGATGCTGTGCGTAAGCTGATTGAGGAAGATCGACATGTGACATACCGCGAAATTCAAGCAACTTTAGACATTGGCATGAGTCAAATACAAATAATCTTGCATGAACAATTAGGTGTAAAAAAGTTGTATTCCCGATGGATACCGCATTCGCTCTGTGAAGAGCAAAAAGCGGCTCGCGTTACTTGGTGCGTCAGAACTCTCGAAAGATTCCACGCATGATCCTCAAATGCTGTATACAACATCGTATCAGGTGGCGAATCCTGGATATACGCGTACGAACCCGAAACAAAAAACCAGTCACGAGTTTGGGTGTTCGAAAATGAGTTAAAGCCAACAAAAATTGTTCGTTAACGGAGTGTTACAAAAAAAATGGTGGCCACGTTTGTCTCCAAAACCGGCCATGTTACGACTATTCCTCTTCAGGGACAAAGAACGGTTAATGCAGAATGGTATGCTAGCATTTGTTTGCCACAGGTCGTTTCTGAACTCCGTAAAGAGAACTGCAACCATCATCCCCACAAAATCGAGTTCTCACACCGCACACAGAACAAAAGAGTTTTTAGAGCAAGAAAACAGAATTATTAGACCATCCGCCGTACAGCCCTGACCTAAGCCCTAATGATTTCTATACTTTCTCTAAAATAAGGAATAAATTGCGTGGACAGAGATTTTCATCACCTGAAGAAGCTGTGGACGCCTACAAAACGGCCATTTTGGAGACCCCAAGTTCCGAATGTTATGGTTGCTTCAATGATTGGTTCCATCGTATGGAAAAACGTGTCAAATTTCGCGGAGAATACTTCGAAAAGCAATAAATACATTTTTAAATAGTAATGTTGTGTCACTTCCTTGATTCCCGAAATTTTCAGTGCCGCCCTCGTATACACGTTTCAACCGCATTGAACAATGACCAATATTACCACAATTGTATTGAAAGGGTTCGGTGAATCTTAGCTTTCAATGAGATTGCGCAATCGCATTGAAATGTATTTAGATGTATCAATGCTATTGAAGCAATTAAATTGAACCGAAATTGAACCATGTAATATCGGCTTTTTTATCGGATAGGGTGACAAACGAGCACACAGTCCACCTGATGGTAAGTGGTTGCTGCGGCCCATAGACATCTACATCTATTTTCGATTATAAATCAAAATGCAGATGCATTGTCGTCACCCGTGAGGACTAAGATGGAATGCCTCGTTTCCAGTAAAAAGGGTCTCCGGTTCTCTACACTCACCATAAAAAACACAGCGGCATTAAAGCTACTATTTTAAGCTGGTATTCTGTGAGAGTGTGGTCCTTCTACGGTCGAGCCAACCCATTCGTGCTACAACTATTCTACTGATATAACTGCAGCATGGCTCTACCACGTTTAAATACCCTTAAGGGAATTTAAATAGGTTTAAGGGAAATACCCGCATAATCTTATGTCCTTCCACCGATGGATCTTTGAATTTTCACAAAATATTTATATTTATAAGTGGTAAAGCTATGTTGCAGTTATATTAGTAGTATAGTTATAGCACGAATGGGTCGGCTCGACCGGGGAAGGACCACGTCCCCACAGAATACCAGCGTAAAATAGTACCTAAATGCTGCTGTGTTTCGTTATGATGAGTGTAAAAAACTGGAGACCCTTTTTACGATTTTGAAGCTTTGAAAACGAAGTCGAAAAAACGAGTCATTCCATCTTAATCCTCACGGGTGACAAAGCATCTGCATTTTGATTTGTAATCGATTATAGATGTCTATGGGTCACAGCAACAACTTAATATCAGGTGGACTGTGTACTCGCTTGTCACCCTATTCTATAAAAAAAATCTTATCCCGCGGCTTTGCTCATATAACAGTAAATGAATCGTTTTTCCCAGAAGTCCCAGTGTTTTATAACAAAAGTCTTATAATAACATTGAAAATTTATAAAGAAAAGTTGGTAACTAAAACTGCACAGAGAAAGCAACAAAACGCGTTTCACGTTTCCGTCATAATTCTCCCCGGGGCCGTTTATCAGCTCGTCGCGTCGCAGCGTCCGGATGCGGACGCGTGTGCCCAGTGTTTGAAGCGAAGAAAGCGTTGTATCACCGCGGTGATTCAGCGTATAAACAATGACCGGAACAACGCTCACCATAGATATTAACATCTTCGTTTTACTTTACGCTTTATTGTACATATTTGTCGTAATTGATCATTACCGATTATATTAGAATGACTAAATTATCTTTGTTTAATCCATTGTATTATGAACTTACATTCTTACGTAAGTTACATTATATAGATAGAGCATGCATTCCATTTGCTGATAAGTGGCTGCAGTAATCCATAGATAGCGAATACGAGGCGAAGGCTAAGCAAGGCGGAAGTCACAGGAGACAATATTGTGGCACAATTTTTAACATTAATATGTAACTTGCATGTCTAAGAATATGAAAAATTGTCGGCAGTGAATAAAATATGAGAGCCTTACCTTTTTTATAGCATTGGGTGACAAACGAGCACACAGTCCACCCGATGGTAAGTGGATGCTGTGGCGCATATACATCCAATTTTATCCTTATTTAAGAATCAAAATGCAAATGCGTTGTCACCCCTAAGGACTAAGATGGAATGCCTCGATTCCAGTAAAAAGGATTATCTGGATCTCTACACTCACCATACCAAACAAAGCAGTATTAAGCTGCCATTTTGCTGGTATTCTGTGAGGGCGTGGTCCTGCCCCGGTTGAGCCGACACATTCTCACTACAACTATAATATAGCTGCAGCGTATAAAAAATAAGGTTGTACGTGGCTCTACCACGTACAACCTTATTATCTCTGAGCTGCTACAAGGTCAGGGGATATGTAGAAAAGTTCTGTATAATTGTGGAGATGGTGGATCTTTTTTTCCACGAACCATATTTTATAAATATGTGTACTGAAATAACAACATTATTGAATGGACCGAAGATTTCATCGTAATTTTAACAAAAACTGTACAAATTTTACGCTCATAGCAAGACTTCGTTACGTGCCAACTTTAATTACTTTGTTAGTCATATCGCATACATATCAATTCATCGCAAGCCAGTATATTGGATCGGTTAATTACTTTGAAAGTAGGTATTACATATACAGTGACGCATCGGCTATCAACTGATATTTCGTTATCGGACGCTGTAAAAATGTAGAGGTACGCAACAGCATATTGTTGTGTATTATGCACACTACATAATATTGTGTTGGTTGGTAGTTGAGCTATTGTTGATCAAGCTCGGATTATTGCGTGCTCACATCCTTTCACTTTACTTCCCTTTTAAAACATGGTCTCACATTTGTAACCAGGGTTACGCGTGGGCAGGATTTATTAACGTGGCGTTATTTAAATTGGACATAAATACCATTTATTTTATCAATAAAAACTAGATTGTAAAACCAGTGCGTGTTGCCAGTGATAACTTACGGATCTGAGACGTGGTCCTTCACTGCTGGCCGTATGAGGTCGCTCAGCGAGCTATGGAGAGGGCTATGCTCGGAGTTTCTCTGCGTGATAGACTCAGAAATGAGGATATCCGCAGTAAAACCAGAGTGACTGACATAGCCCAACGGATTAGTAAACTGAAGTGGCAATAGGCCGGCCATATAGCTCGAAGAACCGATAACCGATGGAGAAGAAAGGTTCTCGAGTAGCAGCCTCGTACCGGTAGGCGTAGTGTAGGGCGACCGCCCACTAGATGGAGTGACGACCTGGTAAGATATGCAAGAAGTCGATGGATGCAGGTGGCTCAGTACCGTGTTTTGTAGCATTATTTGGGGGAGGCCTATGTTCAGCAGTGGACTTGTGAAGGGCTGTAATGATGATGATGATGATGATGATTTTATCAATGATCCGTTTTTTTAAACAAAATCCAAGTTTTTTTGATAAAATATTTCTTAGATAACTCCCAGCATTGCTTACTCTTTGTAAACTTTCAGTTCAGTCGTTCCGAAGGTTAGCCCGGACAGATAGTCGTGTCATCAGAAACAGAAACAGAAACTTTTTTATTCAATGTAGATTATAAACTATACTTATTGAAAGTCACTTTTTTCATTTAACCCTGGTACGCAAAAAAAAACCTCTGTCCTGGGAAGAATTAGCAAGAAACCCAGCGGGAAATTCATCCATCCATGTTTAAATCGCATGCTAGTAACCCTCCAGCTCAAAATAAGCCATTTATTTTGATATTATACACAGACAATTTCGTTTAATTTATATATAAAGATAAAAGTAATCCCTATTCATATGTTTTCTCTAACTGAAATAACTGCGCATTCATCCATTAGGACGAAGAGACGTTTGCGTAGTAATTAATTTATGTAAATAAATTTTCCTTTTTGTTAGCAGTCAAACAATACAGCGATGTGATATAGCATGTCTTTATATATAATTTCAGTCGTTATTTTTATAATATTAAGTTGTATTATTTATTTTTCTTTAAAATAAATTAATACATAATGAAATAAAAAAGCGATATTAACGCACTCAGCTTATTATGAAATTATAGATTTCATTACAACCCTTGCTCACCTTTAATAAAACTAACCTAATCTGTTGTTTTTACAGTCTTAGTAGAAATGTACCTCTATTTTACCGAATTTATAAACTGCTCTGATACCTTATAAAATTAAACTTTTAATAAAAATAATAAAAAACAAAATTTAAAAAACTTAACACGCATTCATCATAAGCCCTGATGATGCTGTTGAGAATACTAAATCATATTCTTGAAATTATTGTATTGTCTTCGAATTCTCATACAAAAATTTTTTCAGAATGCCTGGTAGTGGGTGAAAACTGAATCATAAAATTAAATAAAAAAAAGTTTCTTACATAGTTCATTACATAGATACATACATACCGATCAAGCACTTTTTTTAATAACTAATTTTAATAATATTTAAATAATATTATTCGAACAGTCTTTGTATGTTATCAAAACAAATTATGCTTTAATCGTGTATTATCCTCATTATGAAATCTTCTCAACATTTTAATACACTTTCGCAGACTTATCAAGCTACTTGATGGTCATAGTGCCATCCTCCAAATACTTGACCTCGACTTAGCGGTAAGAGTTTTATCGAATTTTACGGAACCCCTTTACTTTTAAAATCTAGTTTTAAAGATACTGGTTATATATTATCAAAAGATATTTTATTAAATAATTATTTTACTGTATGTTAACATATTTACTAAAATGTCTGATCTCTATTTTTAATGAATGGTTGAAAATAATTATTCAAGCAAATACGTAGCGAGATTTTCAAAGGCCCTAAAGTTCTAATTAACACTTCGTTACTGATCCACAAAATTTTGTTCTCTCACTAATGGAGAACAAAGTAAAAATATTTAAACCGGGAGACTTATGAATACAGACTGATTTATTATGTGTAGGTACGTAACATATAATAATTGCAAAGAATTTTTATTTTATTTTATTAATAATAACAGTTTTGTAGCATTGTCAATTGAACCAAGGTTCTTCCGTTATCGCACAATAATTGTGCAAATTACACCTTACATTGAGCTATTCCATTTATATTGTGGAGGCTATCCTTTGTAATCCATGATGTTCGTAATGATGATGTCAAAGATGTTACATATAAAAGACGGTGCAGCCATATAGCATGATACAAATTGCATTATTACATCCCCATTTATACGTGGTAGAGCCATGCTGCAGTTATATTAGTAGTGTAGTTGTAGCACGAATGGGTCGGCTCGACCGGGGAAGGACCACGCTCTCACAGAATACCAGCGTAAAATAGTAGCTTAATGCTGATGTGTTTAGTATGGTGAGTGTAGAGAACCGGAGACCCTTTTTACTGGAAATGAGGCATTCCATCTTAGTCCTCACGAGTAACAACGCATCTGTATTTTGATTTGTAATGGAGGATAGATGTAGATGTCTATGGGCCGCAGTAACCACTTACCATCAGGTGAACTGTGTGCTCGTTTGTCACCCCAATCTTATATAAAAAAAATTGCGTGTTAATTAATTCTAGCGATCGCCTCGTGGTCGAAAATCGTCCGTAATTCATTTTTTTTGGTTTGTATGTTAAGCAAACATTTCACTTTAGAGTGCACATTAAGAAATAAAGTATATCTAGCTAGCGATCCGCCCCGGCTTTGCACGGGTGATTTCTGAACAGCGCCACCTACTGTGTACTTTTACTTGAAGATCCTTTAGCGTTTGTGATTGGTCTTAGGGTTGTAACATACATATGTTGGATACATATTATGCTTGTACCAACTCAGACATTGGCAGTATGAACGTAAACAATGTACGTTTCATTTTATTTTATTTAATATATTTGTAACATATATTATATATACATTTTAGCTTTTTGCCCTACATCTTGATATAAACGTTAACTATGACAAATCTCATAATTCTCCGTGCGTGAAATATGCTTAAACATGTATATTAATACGTTAAAGGAAAACTGTACCTACTCCGCAAAGTGTTAATATATAGATTACAAAACAGCATAAAAGGAATCCGGCTGTATGGATTCTAAGGTAAATCTTGGATGATATGTTTAGTGCAGATATAATAAATGTAACAACAGAACGTAAATTTAAGCAGCGTGGACTGCAAAGAAAGGCTATATGAGAAGTGGGAATGTAGTAATTTCCTCTCATGTTCATGATCATCGGTGTGAGATACATTGCAATAAATTGCTGTAATATGCCTGAATTACTATAACATCTATATAAAGCACGTATTTTTTTGCTTTTCTTATTTATGCTTTATACTGTGTATTAATTTATGCTCTTTATATTAAAACGTTAAGAATATGCTTAATGTCTTTAATAAAAAAATTAAATTAATAAAAATTAAGTATTTTAATTTAATATTTTGTTAATATATTTTTATGTTTGTTAATACGTGACGGCGAAATTATAATTAATAATCAATCAGTCACCGTTCTGCTTCCATCTGAGAGGTGTGTACTTTAGTTAATCTGGGCGCGTCCTTGCGTATACTAATGGTTTGATAAAACATACAAATATTTATCAGAGCGACAGTGGGCCGCATCGTGGAGGGCACCGTCGCAGCAGGCCTCGGCAATCAGTGTACTGTTTACAAGTCAAACGAGCTGTTTCATTGTGTCACGACTGACTAGGCACGAGACAAATTCAATTCGAAGTGAATAAATTTTCCCTCGTAGCTTCGTTAATTTGATATCAACTTAATAGTAATTAGCTAAATACACAATTAGTCAATGAGTTCGACAAAATGGTAAAACATTTACAATTTGAGTGACACCTTGCGACCCAATTATGAACGAAGTAAATTGTGAATTGTGAGTTTGTATTTCTCGTCCAGAACAATTCACGATCTATTTTCAGTTTAAAATTAATACTTTTTGTGTGCATACGTTTCAATCGATAACAGTTATTTTTCATGACGATGTTTTCAGTGTTACGTGACCGACGAAAAAAGTTGGTCATGTGGAATAAGTTAAAAAATATACTTTTTATTTTCTGGGCGGAAATATTAAAAAACCAGCGGACTGCAGGTTTCTTACTTGTCCAATTTTTTTAATTAATTTTCGTTAATTTTTGCAAAGTTGATATATAAAACGTATTTTTATTTGTTAGAATTTCATTTTTCTTAAGACATGTGTGTTTGCCTGACCACCCTTAAAATACTAAAATTGTATGAAGGCGACGCAATGCTATTAACCATTGAACAAATGTTGTTGAATTATATCGACGAAACCATCCTAGATGACGAAGATTTTTCATTTGATACCCGGGTGAATTATTCTGAAGAGGAAACTGATGATTATTATTACTGACAAAAATACTTGATGAAATAAATGACAACTGTACTTCATAAATTTAACTTTAAAATTAAACTTTTTTATTTCTTTGATTGAACCTAACCTAACACAAACATTTTAAGCTTACCGGGAGAGTTTAAAGTGAATATTAGTAATGTTTATAGCATTCCTAATATTTTTACTAAAAAAAAGTGTTATCGTCCCGTGAGTGTCGTAAGAGACGACAAAAGGAAACTGAAACAGGGGATGGGTTGAAAACTGGTTGCCTAACCGGCGTCACGCGTGGCAAAATCCTCCCATATGGAACAAGTTTAGCAGTGGACGTTTAAATCTTTTATTGGATAGATGGATGGATAAAACAAATCGATAGAACTTCTTATAGTTATTTATAATTAATAATAATTCTGGAATTTCTAATAGTCACTTTTTACGACAGCTACACTTATTCTAGCGGACATTATATAAATATTAAGTAGTCTCAGTTGACTGCTTTGATTTAGTGGTCGTAAGCGCGACTGCCGATCATGTGATCTCCGGTTCGAATCCCTGGTCGGTAATATTTAGTTATTGAGTTTTTCGTCTGGTGACTACCCCATGCCTTGGAAAACACTTAAAGTCGTTGGTCCTGCACTTGATGTATTTCCTGTCATGTCAGATTGCCGTCCTGCAGATATTGCAGTTTTCTTGCGCACACACATGTTCTATATCCTGTCCTGCGCAAATGGCTCCGTTGAGGCTGGCCACAATGATCTTCCTAGTATTGGGTCTAGAGGACATTATTATGCTGAACGTTAAGAAAATAATAGCTAGAAAAAAATTACCCTTCTCTAAGTATGCTCTTTTATGTTACCAGTAAATAATTTTCTCGAACTTCAGCGAGATAGAACTTTAGCAGTCCTTTGAAGTATTCAGGTAAAATTAATTGCAAGAAAATGGAAAATACTTTTAAAACTTAAGCAACCTCTTAGGAAAAGCTTTTTTCATTAAAAAAAACCACAACTATAAGTTAATGAAGCATCGGTTGTGATTCTTCACTCTATAAAAGATTCGTCTTATTACAAAACGTTATTTATACACTACGTTATTGATAACGAGGTACTAAAACTCTGACTGTAAGATCATTTTATAATGATTATTTATAGTTTAAACCTGTGACAATAATCAACCACGTGTTGAACAAAACCGTTATTATTTCTTTTTACATAACACTGATCCTATGGCACAAAACCTTCACAGTATTAAGATTGTACAAAGATGTTTTTCCCATGGCTGAAATTAGAATTAGATCGTCTCTTTGATAGTTAATCTGCAAGCGAGTGGAGGAGCACTAAGATTCGTATTCAGAAACCTTGTAGTGGCGCTGTAAGTATACACGTATATGCCAACCTATGCCGACCCGTGCGTATAGCAAGGGGCGACAGAAGGAAACAAATCTGACTGCGGTTACCAACCTGCCTGCCAAGCGTGGCTGCTATGCTAAACACAGGGTAAAACCGAGATTGATGCGCCAGTTTTCGAAAGAGGCTCTATATTTTCATACAAAATATTTTGGCATAGATTATCCCTGTAATATAGTTATTTTGGTCAATTATATAGCTTTATAATCTGTATTTGTTTATCTAACTATTACTGGTTTTGCAAAAATTAAGTTCTTGCGATATTTTTTTTTTTTTGGGGGATAGATGCCTACCTGTACGGATAGATGACCTCACTATGAAATTTCTTAGAAGGATAGTTGCCTATGATGGGGGATAAATGCATTTTTAAGTAATCAACAAGAATAAGTAATTACAATGTAAGATTTATTTATAATCTTTAGATTTACAGTTAAAATATATAAAGTTTGATTGGAAGATGGGTGCATAGCTGTATAGGGAAGATAGTCTACACCATTTAGAACCATTTATGCCACAGTTATGTTAGACAAAGTCCGACTATTATTTATAAGGATTTTTTTAATATTATATAAAAATTGCCAGTTTAATGTGTAAGCAATCTAACAAAACACATAGTCTAAGCATCTGTCTCATTTGAATTTTTTTGTACAGACATTAAATTCACAAAAAAAATTCAAATATTTAAAGAAACAGGTTTTTAGCGCTAAGTTAAAAACACGGACGGTGCTCTTTCATTTGAGGTATCTTTTACGCCGGTATGTCACAAATTATTAAAATGAGGACCTACAAATTCCGGCATTCTAATGAAACAACATTTTCTTTCAAATTATTTATTTATTGATGCTCAAAATAATTGCCGCGATTCCTAACCACAAACACGCACCCGTCGTCTCCCTTCTTTTGTAGTTACTTTCAACATCGCCTCCAGTTTCATCGTTTCAAACGCTGAATTAATTATTTCTTTTAATTCTTCTTTTGTGTTCATTTCTACACTAGTGTAAGTGTTGCAGACTTAATACGTCCTCGAAATGTATGTTGCATTTGGAACATTGACACTTATAGTAATATAAAATACGCAGAGTGCCGCGCCGTTGGCATCACGAATTACTCATACTAGGCTGCACTTAAAGTATCGGAAATAGAATATTTCCACTGTTCCTGTCATATTAAAATCTTTTTTAATTGAAAACTCCTTGGTTTTAAAAATCGAATACCATTTATTTATTTTAAAAAAAGAAGATTCTCGTTCTTGTTACAAGGTTTTGTCAAACTTGTTTAGTCGTTGAGAAAATGGAATTGACTCGACAAAATTCAAGAGCGATGATTTATTATGACTTTCGAAGTGGTTTAACACAAAAACAGTGTGTTGACCGGATGATTTCTGCATTTGGTGATGAAGCCCCATCCAAAACACAATTTATCGCTGGTTTGCTGAATTTCAACGTGGACGTGTCAAGCTCAGTAATGATCCCCGTCAAGGTCGTCCAAAAACTGCAGTCACCCAAGAAAACGTTGATGATGTGCGTAAGCTGATCAAGGAAGATCGACATGTAACATACCGCGAAATTCAGGCAACTTTAGACATTGGCATGAGTCAAATACCAATAATCTTGCATGAACAATTAGGATTAAAAAAGTTTTTTTTCCGATGGATACCGCATTCGCTCTGTGAAGAGCAAAAAGTCAGAACTCTCGAAAGATTCCACGCAGGATCCTCAAATGCTGTACACAACATCGTATCAGGTGACCAATCCTGGATATATGCGTACGAACCCGAAACAAAAAACCAGTCACGAGTTTGGGTGTTCGAAAATGAGTTAAAGCCAACAAAAATTGTTCGTTCACGGAGTGTTGCAAAAAAAATGGTGGCCACGTTTGTCTCCAAAAACGGGCATGTTACGACTATTCCTCTTGAAGGACAAAAAACGGTTAATGCAGAATGGTATGCTAGCATTTGTGTGCCACTGATCGTTTCTGCACTCCGTAAAGAGAAATGCAATCCCCGCATCATCCTCCATTCACGACAATGCGAGTTCTCACACCGCACACAGAACAAAAGAGTTTTTAGAGCAAGAAAACATAGAATTATTAGACCATCCGCCGTACAGCCCCGACCTAAGCCCTAATGACTTCTATACTTTCCCTAAAATAAAGAATAAATTGCGTGAACAGAGATTTTCATCACCTGAAGAAGCTGTGGACGCCTACAAAACGGCCATTTTGGAGACCCCAACTTCCGAATGGAATGGTTGCTTCAATGATTGGTTCCATCGTATGGAAAAATGTGTCAATTTCGCGGAGAATACTTCGAAAAGTAATAAATACATTTTTAAATAGTAATGTTGTGTCACTTCCTTGATTCCCGAAATTTTCAGTGCCGCCCTCGTATTGGATTTTTAAGGCGAGCATGTGGCAACGTAAGCTTAAATATACAAACCGAACATACAAGATGCTTGCAACGATACATGTATTGTAAAAATAGGGAACGAAGTTTTATATTTGGTTGTAAATGATTTGCATGATTTCTGATACTTTTAATGATTTCTTAAATTTACTTGAATACATTCTTACACAAATTGATTAAAATTATTTTTATTCATTATTTAATATTATTATTTAGATTTTATTGTGTTTAATTTATTTTTGATTATTTTCTAAATATCCCTTTTTTATTTGTTTAGAATACCTCTTCGCTACTTTTTCTTATTTAACGTTTTTTGCTTTTCTTACTGACATATTTCTTCTGTACCGTGAAGGCATTTTACGTACATAAATTAACACTTGCCAAAATTTAAACCCGGAAAAAACTGAACCCGCAGCCCGCATTGCCGCAGGCAAACGCATAGCCACGGCGGCGTTACCGAACCATCAAACACATTTTCATAATTGAGTTTCGATTTTATACAGGTTGTCCCAGATATGGTACCATACCGTACCATAGACCACATACATACCCTGCGGCAGATTGTCGACAGAAGACCGAAGAGTACAATCTGCCACTTTGGCTGGCGTATGTGGACTATGACAGAGCCTTTGATTCCGTCTAAATTTGGGCGGTGCTACAGTTCCTTCAGCGGTGCCAACTTGATAGTCGGCATATCGAAGTGCTGAAGTGTTTGTACAGTAGGGCTACGATGGCTATCCGAGTACAGAACCAGAGCTCGAAACCTATCCAACTGCAGAGAGGTGTAAGACAGGGTGACGTTTTATCCCCGAAACTCTTCACCGCTGCATTGGAAGACGTTTTCAAGCTACTGGACTGGAAAGGAATACGGTATTAACATCAATGGCGAGTACATCACTCATCTTCGATTTGCAGACGATATAGTACTTATGGCAGAATCGCTGGAGAACCTAAGCACTGTGCTCAATGACCTCAATGGTGTCTCCCAACGGATAGGTATTAAGATGAACATGGACAAAACAAAGATCATGTTTAATGTCCATGTCACACCTATGCCGGTAGTTGTTGGGAGCACTATGCTCGAAGTTTTGTAAATCCATACCTTGCCGCTCTGTTTTTGGTCAGTTTGTTTTAGTGCATTTTATAATAGCAATACTACAGTGTTTCTATTCAATAAGTATAAATTCGTCTTTTAATTGTCGCGATAAAAGTTATGCATGTGGTGTTTACCTGTAATTGACTGTGTACTTAGTTTTTTTACTATATCGCTTGATTTATATGGGAAGATGTTAGTGCATAAGTTGTTGGTAAACCACTTTTAATAAAATAAAAATAAAAATAAAGTTGTTGACGAGGACGTTTACCTGGGACAAATAGTCCGACTAGGTAAGTCCAATTTCGACCGAGAGGTCAATCGACGGATTCAACTCGGCTGGGCAGCGTTCGGGAAATTACGACACATCTTCTCCTCAGGTATATACCTCAATCTCTGAAAACTAAAGTGTATAACCAGTGCGTGTTGCCAGTGATGACATACGGATCTGAGACGTGGTCCTTCACTGCTGGCCGTATGAGGACGCTCAAGGTCGCTCAGCGAGCTATGGAGAGGGCTATGCTCGGAGTTTCTCTGCGTGATTGACTCAGAAATGAGGATATCCGCAGTAAAACCAGAGTGACCGACATAGCCCAACGGATTAGTAAGCTGAAGTGGCAATGGGCCGGCCATATAGCTCGAAGAACCGATAACCGATGGAGAAGAAAGGTTCTCGAGTAGCAGCCTCGTACCGGTAGGCGTAATGTAGGGCGAACGCCCACTAGATGGAGTGACAACCTGGTAAGATGTGCAGGAAGTCGATGGATGCAGGTGGCTCAGGACCGTGCTTTGTGGCATTACTTGAGGGAGGCTTATGTTCAGCAGTGGACTTGTTGAAGGGCTGTAATGATGATGATGATGATGATGTCCCAGAAAGAATGGATAATCCTGAAGCGCCTACTAGTACAGGTATCAGACGCTCAAATATAAATACAAAAATAAATATATCCCAAGTGGTGCCAAAAATATGAAGCTTTTAATTTTTTTTTATTGACATTACTGTAATTTCATGTACACCACTGCCGCAAATTAATGAAATTCGTTGCGTTTTTAGTGTTCTCTTATTCCTCACAGACTATTCTATTAGAAATGCAGTATAGAGTATGAGTATCTATTGTACTTTTTGCAAAAAAATAAAAACTGCAATTTTTAGCATGAAATTTTATCAAAAAATAATTTTGACAAAAGTTTGAGAGCCATTCGTGAAGAAAAAAGGTATGAAGGCCTAAGTGGCTAAATATTTCAGTAAATAAATTTTTGGACTGGTATATTAAGGGGAAAAACTAATAATTTTTCTATTTAATATACCAGTCTAATTGAATTTCATTCCATTTGAGCTGCCCGGAACTTATCTCTACAAAGTTATTTGAATTTTCTACAAAACGATCTGCCAAATTTAATGGAAGAAGTGCCGAGAAGGTGAGACGATCACACTGGCTACAAAATGTTGGTTGTCTTGCGCATTATGCTGCAAACGTCCGTGTGTATTTGAATGCCACGTATCCAAATAAATGGATTGGTCGTATAGGTCCCATTTTGTGGCCTCCGCGATCCCCGAACTTAAATCCACTAGATTTTTTTTACTATAGCTGTCTAAAAGAACAGGTGTACTTCAAGCCTGTTTCAAGTTTTGAGGAATTCAATAATCGCAGTCGTTTGCAGGAGTCTGCTTCAAAAATAACTGAATGGCGATACTCACGACTTCCTAGAAGAGCATTTATTAGAAGATGTTGAGCTTGTATCAGAGTCGGTGGCAGACAATTCGAACACCTGTAATGAAATAAAGATTGATTTTTGTACAACTTAACGCTTTAATTTGACAATTTAAGACAAGATTATATTTTTCTTTCTTCAGTCGAATTTATTCTTTTTGCATCTTAACGTTAAACAAAATTATGTATTATACCAAATCTAAGAAATACATTTTGACAGCTGTCAGACTTATTGCACCAAGCATGCCAACCAAAATATGGGAACGTACAATATTCGATTCTTAAAAAAATCGATATCGATTATTTAGAGTTGGTAATCAGTTACAGTTTGGTTTGAATAATACCAGAATAAATCAGAAACGTTTAATTTTAAACACAAGATTAATCAGTTTCTTCGTATTTTTTGTTACTGATTATTTCTAGAGGCAAAGTTATAAAAAATTAAGATTGAAACTAGATTAAAAATAAATTTATTCAATCACTTTCAGTACAATTAGTTGAGCTGTCGTTGTTTAGATTAATTTGGGGTATCTATATAGTTTTTTCATCTGGTTGGGTTCTATAAACATATAATTAAATATAAATGAAAATGAAATAATAAATATACATAAATATCAATAAAATAAAATAATTACAAAAAAACACATAAATAAATAAAAGACCAACCAGATGGAAGCCCTCGGCAGGGGAGACCAAACGGCCGAGGGTTAGGAGAAATGGACAAAACGGGCGGACGATGCGGGCGGTATCGAAGAGCACCGCCTTCTACATTTGAGCCCGGAGCGGTCCGTCACGAAATTCCAGTTGCCTGAGATGACTCGAGAGACCGAGAGCTGATCGGGATTAGCCCATTTGCATAGACGACTACAGGAATAATTTCAGTACGTAGACCACCCCACAAGTCGGTCACCTCGTGAACCAGGACCAGATATTTTGTTTCCTTATCTGATTCGGCTTTCACTAGGTTCTCATCATATGGAATGGTAATGTCGACCAAAAATATCCTTGACTGTGCCCGGTCCATCACCACAATATCAGGCTTATTCGCTGTCTGTGATGATGGCCTGGTCACAGTAGACCTTGGTGCGGTCATTTTCGAGCACGGTTTCCAGCAAGTACTTATAGTAATTCAGTTTTCGATCCACGAGGCCGTATTTCAGAGCAAGCTCCTGATGTAGAATCCTAGCTACTAGGTTGTGCCTGTGCAAGTACTCAGAGTTAAAAAGCTCCGAACAACGGGAGATAACATGCCTAAGTGATCACAGGGATGACGACAAGCTCGACAGATGTCGACGGTGCCATCCTTTAGGATGTATCTCCGATAGTTGTTGGTCTTAGTAACCTGATCCTGTATTGCACAGACAAAACCCTCGATTTCCCCGAAGAGGTCGCCGAAGCGTAGCCAGTTGAGGGAGGCAACTGTATCTACGAAGAGCTCATGTAGAGCCCTGTAGTACCTCCCATGGTGCTCCTTCAATACGGTCTATATGTTGGTCTATAATGCTGTGTACTTTAGATTAATTATTACATTTTAAATAATGCATTCAAAATTAATGTCTCTTTCAAAGTCATTCATAATGACCTATTTTTGTTTTTTCTACCACTTGCCCAATCATCCTTTGTGACATGGGCACATGGTTTAACGAATATAGAAGAAGCAGTCGAAAAAGTTAAAGCCGAGTCACAAAATAAGAAGACAAACACAAAATCACAAAATTACGCACAGTAAGCTCCCGAAATGGCGGGAGATCGAAATTACGTAGTGGTTTTTTCAGCGCGGCCTTGTATATGTTTTTTACCTACACAAATTTACGTTGACAAAGTTAAAAAAATAAACTTGTTTTATTCAAGATTCATGTAATTGAAGGAATTTTAAAAATATAAATTTAATTAAACAAACAATATGTTAAAAAAATAATGATTCGATTATTTGAATATTTTTACCGATTTTTTGAATATTTTTGCCGATTATTCGCATAACAATGAATTTTAATGATCCAAACACTACGGTTAGGTACATAGCGACATATCATTGAAACCACGTCAAGTAAAAAAGGTTGGTGCTGGTTATTTTTTAATATTTTGCTTTGTTTGGAAGATTTGAATTTAAATCGGTGATAAAAAATCTATACACGTTGTAATGAAATATAGATAATTTTATAATTATTCGGATTTACGTAAAAGGTTATTTTAAATCGTGCGAGTATGCTTGTGCAAAGTTATTTCGAAATGTTTAATGTGAAACGTCAAAAGGTATTTCTTAGATTTGGTTGACTATAACTACGCATATTTTTGAAATATTTAGCCACTTGGGTCTTCATACTTTTTTTCAAGGATGGCTCTCAAAACTTTTTTCAATATAATTTTTTTATAAAATTTCATGCTAAAAATGGAAATTTTTCTTTTTTGCAAAAAAGTACAATAGATAAAAAAATATATATATACATACTCTTTACTGCATTTCTAATAGAATATTCTGTGAGGAATAAGAGAACACCAAAAACGCAACGAATTTCATTAATTTGCGGCAGTGGTGTACATGAAAGTGCAGTAAGGTTAATAAGAACATATTTTTTTTAACCTTCACATGTTTGGCAACACTTGAAATATATTTTATTTGAGCCCCTGATACCTGTACTATATTAGGTGCTCCAGGATTATGTGAAGGAGAGAGGATCAACAGAAAACAAACTGCTGAAGAAATGTTAAGAGTTCGAATAAAATCCGAATAAGTAAAGTAACCTTTGATAGAATCAGGCGTTACTTTGCGGTAATCCATTATAATAAAGATATTGATTAATTTGCAACCTTCCGTTAACTAATCTTAGTTAGCTGAAGGTTGCAAATTAATCAATATCTTTATTAAGGTGATACCTCGAAAATTTTGTGGTTTTTCTATTTAACATATTTTTTTTAAGTTTTATAGATTACAAACCAAAATTTTGGTATATGATTTTTGTCTATATGACCTTGGATTGCGTAAAAGGAAAACACGATATCATGTAATTTTCTCGACAGAAAAAAAATTGCAAAGTAGGCTCTAATTATTTACATTTTTCGATGACACCACAATATTCTTACGAATAATTTTATGGAATTATTTTTAAGGCATAGTAAATAATCATATCTAAGTTCTCATAAACCAGTTTTTTAATCCATAACGAAGTTTTGTTAAAATAAATAAAAATGTTGTTTGGCGCTTACTTAGTTTTTTCCGAGCGCTTGCTCGGTATGGCTATCTCATAATTTGCGTACTATGAAGTCATTGCATCACTTTCATTTTGACACTCACTCAGTCGTCCGTTAGCTTCACCGACAAAGGAATAAGCCACACCCCCAAAACATCTCGGCAAACATTTCGGCATTTGGCACGAGGTGATGCAGTAAATTTGATTTAATAACAATTTTAATAAATATTATCGTACGAGATAAAGTTTAATTCATTTGTAAATAGTTGCACTATATCTGGTAGCATTAATTAATCAGGTAAACACAACACGCGATTTATAATAAATAGTTTTGTTAGACACCGGCACAGAAACTGTCAAAACGGGTAATATCGAGCAAAAAAAAATAGTGGCGCGCGTTCAATTCAAAAGTAAGTTTCGTGCTGTATTTAATACAATTACTTAATATTTTGCTTATATTTCACTGTATAAATACCCTAATACAGTTAATTGACACTGATTATTATAATTCTTTATTGATAAAATTAATAAATTAAGTGGCCGAAAAGTGACACATAAAATTTTCCCATTAGTTGGTTGTCGGCCATGCGGCCGAAAAGTAGCCTGAGTTTAGCCTAAATACTTTTTCTCTTTCGTTTATTTGGTTACGTACTATAATTGATCTTTCTTACTTATATTGAATCGTAGCGTGCGTAGACACTAACTTTCAGTTTTCGTCCACTAATTACTGCAATTTGAACAGTTGGTGACGAAACAAAAATACCCATTTCGGTGATGGCCGAAAACAGGGTGACCCTGAAATATTTATTTAGTTTTCGGCCAACTTAAAATTGTATGAAATAATACGGCGGCGGAAAATAGAATGCTGTCTTAGTTTACGTTTACGGCCATTTCATCAAATATTTTATTCATATTGTGTTTTAGGAAGAAGATTCAACAGTAAATGTTTTTCTTCAGATGGCTCCTCAGAAGAAATATGTGGATTACTCAAATTGAGTCCAGCGAACTCTGGAAAGACTAATCGGTGAAAATTGAAAGAAAGTATAAATATTTCTAAAGACTAACGCAGATCTAGTTTCCACTAGAAAAGTTTAGAAACATTTTAAATCAACTTAGGCAGAAAAAAAAACATAAAAATTGAAACGAAAGTCTTCTCAGATCAATATTGTTACACACAGACAGGCCAACGAAGACTTGGAAATTCTCCAATTAAGCAATATAAGACCGCTAAGTCCATTTAAGTCTCCAGAAAGTCTGTGCAACAAAGATCAAGATAAAAATATTCTAACTCACGATGTTGTGGTAACTATTTATTCATCTACCGATGCATCAGAATCGTTAATCGATAACAAAATTTCAACATTGCATTTGTCAGGAAGTTATTTGGATATTGGTTCCTAAGTATCGTTATATGATGTTCTTGTAATCCAAACTCAAATAAGCCTACCAACGACAACAGTACTGACAATGCCTGAAATGATAATATATTTCAGTAATGAAACAATAACGACTCAAATGACTACGATGATACCACTACAAACACCGACGATAACAAACAAGATCTCTGAAACTTTAGAAAATGTGTGGGTTGATATTCCAACTAAACAGACTAGTACACCTCTACAAACTACTGGAACATTGGTTTCAGTACATGTATTCAGGTGATGCAATAGAAAAAACATTTAATTAAACCGTAACCCGTAAAAAAATTAACTGCTTACAGTAGTACACGTGCAGCGTGTTCTGCAGCAATTTCATCTGCGATGTGGCGAAAATTTTATGAAGATAAGTGAAAGTTAAAATAGAGAAGTAAGAACTAAAATATTTTGAAAATTAAAAAAATAGAAAAAGAAAAATTAAAGAGTGCTAAAGTTCAAATACGAAAAATAGCTAAATCCAAGAAATCTATGAAGGAGAAAAGGGTAAGAGTAAATTGCGTTTTGTGTCATAATATTTTAATAACTACAGAAGAAGATCTGGAAAAAATATTGGATGTGATATGAAAAAATCAATTAAAATTAAACCAAATCCGTAAAGTAGTTTTAATCAATTGTAGTGTTCGCGTAAATATAAGAAATCATTATATTGGATGTGACTTTTGCACCAAATGGATTTGCGATGTACTGATGGTTAGAGATGGTAACAGATTTTGTTGAACTAAAATACTTATGAGGAAGTACAAAATACTCGTAAATGAGAAGATTTGATTGCTATGTTTAAAAAGGTTTTTGTTATTAGATTATGATTCAAAGAAAAATGATTAATAATGGTTATTATTTTATATTAAAAGCACCCCCAAAATGAAAAAAAATAAGTTACGGTTAAAAAATCGCAAGTACCGATTGAAAAAACTAAATACACTGATTTCCCAAACCGTTTTGCCATTTTCTGATTTTACAAAAACACTTTTAAGTTTGTATTACCTCTTCTAATACAGTGGCCGAAAACTAAAACTCTTGTGGGCCGAAATCTAAAATTTGGGGCCGAAAACTAGCGTCTTGCATATTTTACACATCAAAAATTATTAAAAAAATAGATTTCTTTTGTAGCATCAATGAGTTATAAAAATGAAAACTACATTATATAAGCTACAGATTAACATTAACAGCACTAGGTCAACATAATGGCTATTATTTTTTATAGTACCTTAAAGTTGAGAACTCCACTAAAAGGCCGAAAACCAGCACATCGACCCTATACTCTTAAAGTAACCTTTGTATACAATATACTGGACACAGTCCTCTCATTCCTAAGATAATTCAACGACAAAGAAGATTCCGCCGCTCTGACCAAAAGTTTGTTTTGGAGTTTCTCCGCACAAAAAAATCGATTTACAAAATACGATTTACAAATTCGATTACATTTCGACTTTAGAGCGATGTATTCTTTCACGTTTCGAGCACGTGTTAAATCAGCACTCAATTGAAATTAGGAATTTCAGTGGTGCTTAAGGTGATCGAAAGCAGGTTTCTCGCGGACGATATTTTTAGACGCTCATCCCCCCCCTAAGCAAATTAAATTTGAAATCTAAAGGTATGTAATGAAAAACTTCTAATGGTAATTATCTTAAATTGTTTACTATACAGCTCCTATTTTAATTGGACTTGGTCCTGGTTCTAGTATTCGTTTAATTTTAATATATTTATTAAAATTTCCACTATCTATCTGTTTATTTAATCAGAGGTAAAAGGTAACGAAAAAAATTTTGTAGTAAAATTCTTTTTTATATTCACATGCTAATAAAGTTCTTTATGAAGTGGTCCTTTATATTTCGAACACAAAACAAAGCTATAAATAGCATTCTCGCAATGACAATGTTGTTATTACATAAGTCTGAAGTGTCGCTACAAGGTTGTCATAAATTATATTGCTTGCGTTAAATGTTTTTTGAAAAACTTTCGAGTCTTTAACAGATATTTTTGCATACAGGCAAAAAGATGAGAATCAGGGAACTTCAATACAGCTGGGATTGAAGAAGCAAATGAGTGAAACCGAGGCTCCAAAGACTTTGCTAGTATTTGGGAAAGAGCCATCGGTCAAAGCCTGTAAGCCAAGCCATGCGCACTTTCGATCGTACAATACCTACCGTACGTCCGCCAAGCAGTGATCTAATTTGATCAGAATTATGTAAACATGTGTACCTATGAAAAAACTATTTTTTCGTTTTAAACAAAACCAAAGACACTATGCAATAGATAATAGTATCAAAGACAAAGATATGCTCTTTTATTTTAAACCATAACCTGGCAATGTTTCTTAGAAAAAAAAAAAGAAATCACTCTGAACTTTCGGCGTTCCACGTGCCGTTTTGATGAAGGTGCTCCGTCTTTTTTATAGAATTTTATATTTGTGTCTGGACTAAAAACGAAAGTATTATACTTTTTTATATTCCTTGTAATATAGTGAACATATATATAAATAATTTGTTGTATAAAAAGTGAAAAGTAAATTGCCAAAAGTGCTTCAAAATCTGGAAGGCCCATTATGGCGGCTGGGTCATAAATGTGGTATTTTTCACATTCTCATTTATTTTTAGTGTAAAATGTAAGTAAAAATAGTTTTCTTACATATTTCAAATAACTTGACGTTGTATTTATTTCAAATTCACACAAAACTATTTTAGAAATATTGTTCTAAATGTCACACAGATAAAATATTATTATTTAATTTTTTTAATTTCTTTATATTTTAATATTTTGGTATGAGTAACGAATGGAAACACATAAAACATAAAAATATACATATTTCCAAACATTTTCATATAAATTTCTCTAAAAACAAAAGTGTAGAATTCAAATTAGTAGTAATTTTGTCACTAAAATTGAAGTATATACCACTATACAGCTATACAGGGTAATTTACGTATTTTATTACAATTTCTAGCAACCAAAAATAATTTTATTCGATAGTTTATACATTCAACAAGAATTCCTGTAAGTTTTATCCATAAATATTGTCTCAAAGTGAAAATATAGCAAAATTTGCAATATAGCAAAAAAATTTGCTAATTTTCAAATTTTGCCGCCATTACGGTCCCGAGCGAACGGGATTATAACATGTCGCGCGCTGTCAGAGCTTACAGGAGATCAACATTAGCAACATCATTTTTAGGACACCAGATATTTTTATTAGATTGAGAGAGATTCCGCGAAATTCAAACCGATTCTAGTTTAAACTAGTGATTGAAACGATTATCATTTAGGGACTATTGCACTTTGTAATCGACGATTACGATTATTTCTGTTTGAAATAAAACATAATATTTAGATGGAGGGTATCGGATCTACTTGAAGAGTGGCATCACAAGGTTTTCCTATAAATTTTTGTGTGTGAGTTTTTTTCCACATTGTTCCGTATATTTGGTTGTATTTTTCACTGTACAAGACATTTTAGGGTCACAGTACTTACATTTCGACCTTTGAGTAGTTTCAGGTAATTTTTCAAAGTGCAGATAAACATCACTGGTTTAGCTTTCTTTTCGATGCTATTTTCATAGATTCTTACTGTAGGTAATACCTAAACCTCAATTATTTTATTTACTTCAAAGGCTTTTCGAATGAAACTAAACTGAACTAATAACTACTAAGTGAATTATAAACAGTCAACAACTGCGCGGGGAAGGCCCTATAACGTCAATCCAGGCGAAGTATATTACCGTTCAGATACACCATAGAAGCAACACGGGCCACTGGCGTATCCGAGAGGAGTAGCCATACGCATGCGCTCGCCTCTGTAAAAGTATAAGTCCACATGCGTACAATAAAACTACTTGGTTGCAGCAGCACTGCTCACTGGACTAAATCTAGTTGCGTGGCTAAACAGATCGCCCTACAAAAATGACGAATTTTTCAATTTTGCCGCAAAAATAGATCTGCCACGTCAAGTTTACAAAAAGATTGCGTTACCTTTTATATATAAGTAATTTTTGATCACAAGAACATACAGGATGGATCAAGAGTAAACAAGAGGTTGCATCACTCTAGCGGCGATCGTGGCGTTGTATAATTAAGGTATATCGAGAATCCCCCACTCGTTTATCCAGTATAAAGTTCACTTAAGACGCCGTGCGCGAGAGATTCCGCCTAAGTAATTCGACGAGTGCTACTCGTAGAATGACAGTATCGTGGGTCTGTTCGTTGTAGCTATTCTTCTAGTGCAGGCTAGGAAGATGGTGTTGCTGAGAGGCTGCTATCTGTTACATTGGGATGAGTAGTGTTGCTGTTGTTTTGCATACTTTGGTGTTATCATGTAATTACATTCCTCACGTTACACTACTGAATAATTGTGACGGTACATATTATAGTCAACCAAATCTAAGAAATACATTTTGACAGCTGTCAGACTTATTGCACCAAGCATGCCAACCAAATAGTGGGAACGTACAATATTCGATTCTTAAAAAAATCTATACCGATTATTTAGAGTTGGTAATCATTTACAGTTTGGTTTGAATAATACCAGAATAAATTAAAAACCGATAATTTATAACACAAGATTTATCAGTTTCTTCGTATTTGTTGTTACTGCTTATTTCTAGAAGCACGTTATAAAAATTTAAGATTGAAACTAGATTAAAAATAAATTTATTCAATCACTTTCAGTACAACTAGTAGGGATGTCGTTGTTTATATAAATTATTATATGATTTTTAATAATGTAGCCAAAAATAATGTCTCTTTCAAAGTCATCCTTAATCATTTTTTTGTTTTTTCAACCACTTTTGCCCAATCATGCTTTGTGACATGGGCACATGCTTCAACGAATTTTTTATAGCATTGGGTGACAAACGAGCAGTGGCGAAACTAACTCTAAACCAGGGCAAGCCCAAGATATAAATTGATAAAAATATAGATTGTTGTTTTTAGCAGTTTTTTAAAAATACACCAGTCTTGATCTGTCTCCACTCTTCAGTTTCATATTCAGTGCTGTCAAGCACGTGTTTAACAAAGCACACACAAGGCATACTACTGCTAGATAGATTGTATTAAAGCCGTTTGGGTTTGTTTGAGCGAAAGAAAAAGATATTTACATACAATACAATACATGAACAAAAGTAAAACATGAACAAAGTACAAACAAACTATGTACAAAGATAAAAAAAACAAATAATTTACATTTTAAATGGAATCGTCTCTCTTTCTTAAGGAAAGATTTAATTACGTCCATGTAAAACGTTGGTGAACGTTTTAATTGTACCAGTAACTGTTTTTTTAATTGCGATAATTGATAAGTCTGAAATCCACCTTAACCTTGTGTATTATCTCAACAAAGTTTAAAGATTTTACCTTTTCCTCTCCGATTAGCACTTTAACACACTTCAATTCATCACAAGGAACACTATTATCCTCCATTTTCACTAAAAATCTTTAAAATAAGCATAAATTTTCAACTCGCAGTATTACATCACTTAAGCTAAACACACAGAGTAAATAAACATTGTAATATGAACTAAACTTGCAAACGTATTGCCCGCGCGCCTCCGCTTTTACAACTTTATTCCTAAAGCCTGGCTTTAAATCTCTATACTGATTGCTATATATACAATCGTAGTTATATTTCACCATAGAATATTTTGCCATAGGTTAGAAAGAGAGCGATCGTCTTCTCGAAAGCCCCGTAAAAAGCCCACGCGAGCGAGAGAGACGACTAATTGTTCTATTAAAACTCTTTTTTTATGACAGCAGCATTATCGCTAAGGCAATACGAGGTCATCGGCGACCTGGGTCGAACAGTACAGTGCGCGGGAAATTTGAAATAGTTTGAAAAAATTTATGAGTAATTTTATTAGTTGATATTATTGATTGATTCAGTTTGATAAAGCAAGCCAGGCTTTTCGGCTTCTATGGAGGCTTCGCCACTGCAAACGAGCACTCAGTTCACCTGATGGTAAGTGGATGCTATGGCCCATAGACATACACATTTATCCTCAATTAAGAATCAAAATGCAAATGCGTTGTCACCCCTGAGGACTAAGATGGAATGTCTCGATTCCAGTAAAAAGGATCTCTGGTTATCTACACTCACCATATAAAACACATCAGCATTACGCTGCTATTTTACGCTGGTATTCTCTGAGAGCGTGATCCTGCCCTGGTTGAACCGACCCATTCGTGCTACAATTATAATATGGATGTAGCGTGGCTCTACTACGTACAAAAAGTTATTATAGAAGAAACAGTCCAAAAAGTTAAAGTCACAAAATAAGAATACAAATACAAAATTACAAAATTCCGCACAGTAAGCTCTCGAAACAGAAACTTTTTTATTCAATATAGATTATGAATAATACTTATTGAGTCACTTTTTTCATTTACCACTGGTTCGCAAAAAAAAACCTCTGTCCTGAGAAGAACCAGCAAGAAACCCAACGGGACTAGTTTTTAAAAAAAAATAAGAGCTTACAATCATGCGTGTTACAATTAACAACACAAAACAAATTAGAAATAGCTGGGGTTATTATCATCCATAAATGCCTCAATATTAAAATAAACCTTTTTATACAAACTTAGTTTAATAAAGTTTTTGAACTTTGTGTACTTACGTCAAATTTTGTATATTTTCTGGCATTTTGTTATAAAAGCGTATACATCGCTTCAAAAATTAATTACTGATTCTGTGGAAATTATGTAGTGGTTATTTTAGTACGGCCTTGTATATTATGAGTTTTTTTCCTACAAAAGTTTACTTTGACGAAGTGAAAAAAATAAATTTGTTTTATTCATGATTCATGTAATTTAAGGAATTTTGAAAATAAAAATTAAATTAAACAAATAATACATTAAAGAAATTAATGATTCGATTATTAGAATATTTTTACCGATTATTTGAATATTTTTCCGATTATTCGCATAACAATAAATTTTAATCATCCAAACACTACGGTAATATACATAGCGACATGTCATTGAAACGACGTCAAGTAAAAAAAAGTTAATACTGGTTATTTTTTAATATTTTGCTTTATTTGAAAAATTCAATTTTAAATAAGTGATAAAAAACTATACACGTTGTAATGAAATATAGATAAAAAATATATAATAATCGTGTGAGTACGCTTGTGCAAAGTTATTGCGGAATGATTAATTAATGTGAACCCTCAAAAGGTACTTCTTAGATTTGGTTGACTATAATTACGATATGGTCGAAATGTAATTACTCTACACTAAAAGTATTTTGCAGGACGCTGTTTCATTGCCAACAATGATTAATTGCGTAAGCAGGAGCTGTAGTTGAACATCCGCTCTCAAACTTCTTATTTTTAACAATTAACCCTTCTGATGTATTCCCCATATTTACCATAAATTTAAAAGTTACAATAATAAAAGGAAATACTGGGTGAAGAAGCCGCTCTTAATACACTACTGTCACCCGTGTCCAAATTTCACACTCTTAATTCATCATTCCATTGTGACTTGTACTCACACGTCTGCTCCGTGCGAAAGTCACCAACGAGCAGATTGAAATTGCCCCAATTGCGCTACACACGCGACAGCGGCAGCTCCGATCTAGGGAGCAAGGAAGGTCTTGCGCCCCTGCCGCCCTGCCGCAGGGCCGACTTAGAAAATTGCCCCTGCTTGCATACACACATCACAATTAAGTAGGCAATTAAGGGTCATCCCCACTCCTATACCCTAGATTGCCCCTACGGCAGGCAAGTGAGTAGCCGCCTTAACAATTGGTTCCGCCATTTTGAAGATTAGCTCGTACAGACAGAACGACATACAGACAATTAAATCAAGCCTGAGCTCATTAGAAGACATTATTTCCATATTACAAACACACGTCAATTTTATGTATATGTATAGATATTTCTTATATCTAATCAAACTTTAATAGTATTGTTTGGCTATGGGGCTTGTTTCGTTGTCGTTGTCGTTGTTGTTAATAATAAGCATACTTATACGACAGCTTGTACTTTAAAAACATACTTTAATGTGTGATATTAAAGTGAGATTGCAAACATAACGCCACATTCAATCATACATCCGCCGCGCGGCGCCACGCCGCCTCGTCGCATTAGATTGTATCTTACTTAGCAATGGCTTCGATAAATATTTATAGGGCACTTATCACAAACAGACATTGAAAATGTAGGAGCCAATTTCTTCTATATGCGCAAATCTTTCTAAACTAAGCCTTAATATAAACAGGATTACCATACCATAACATTTAAATTATATATATATTCAAAATATGCTATAAGTTTGTTATTCCTTTCATCATCTGTACATCTTATGTACTCATCTATCTGAACACAGTTCTCCATTGTAGCGTTACGATGCCGCTTGCATCCTCCGACACCCTACCCTGTCTGCGCCATTAGCCTTATGACTGTGTAATAGTGGTAGGAATCGTTTGCAAGCGGACAAGCGGGAAGCACATCGCAACTACGTTATGTTTGTTTGTTTGTCATTATGATAACAATTTGTTACCAAAAATAAAATATTAATTTAAAAAAGGCATCGTCTAATAATCGATACTGATGCATTAACACAAATACAACGAAACTAAACGTCATAACGAGGCCAACTACGCTTTTCACCAGAGTTACACAATCGAACTCTAGTTTGCAACTTCATCTAGGAATGGCGTCGCCCTGTACTGTGCTTGAAGGAGGTTGCCATTTATATTGTGTAAAACAATAATTTTTCTAAGGTTGTATTTTGTAGTACACTATGTGAAAATACAGCAAGTCAATAAACTCAAAAATATATTTCATGAACTTTCCATTTAGTTGTAATGGGTCCGAGCATTGGAAGTCCAACTTTTTGTCCCTGGGGTCTGATTATGTTGTTTTGAAAAGGGTGTCTGTGTACAATACAGATAATATTCATTTACAGATGATATGAATTTCAATAATAACTTATGTCATTGTTTCTTTAATGCCTTGCCTTTCTTTCTTTAATGTGTCGCCGATAAATTTATAACTTATAAATATATCGGCGACAGCTAGTGTTCAATTATTTACAACATAATAGAAAACAACACAGACAACTATATAGATGACAACTAAACTAGAATACAGCGCTATTAAAGAAACAATGACATAAGTTATTATTGAAATTAATATCAACTGTAAATGAATATTATCTGTATTGTACAGTCTATGTGTATGTGTTAGGTGAAATTTTTAGTTTTCGCATTTCTCAAGATGGTAGATACTCGTAATAACGTTTCCAAACCAATTTCATTCTAAGCTTGATTGCATAATGGGTACCCAATTATTTTTTTTATTAAAACTAGATGTAGTATGTGATAGGTTAGAGCGTTTTGTATACAAATCATCCGAGTGTGTTCACTTAATTTACATGCTGTCTGTGGTACATCAAGAAGCATTCCCCAATTGATGAAAATGGACACTAATGGAAGTTGAAATTGCAATGACCAGTCATATAGCTCGAAGAAAATACAACCCATCTGAAAGACAGGTTCTCAACTGATAGTCTCGTACTAATATAATATGTAATATGTGTGTAAATTAATGTAGAGCAGTTCCGCACTAGATGAAGTGGTGATTTGGTAAGGCATGCAGGAATCCGATGGTCGAATTTGATTCAGGATCGTTTTTTGCATACATTTTTTGTAGGCTTCTGGTAGTAGAAGAAATAGGAGACATCTTCCGCCAAGCAATGGTGCTTAGCCTAGGGAGCGGCCAATAATTCATGTGGTATATACGGAGGTGTTCTTTATTTAATGGAGTAGTAAGGAGACTTCGATAGTGTAATTTAGCCCTTGGTTCATTTTGCTATGCTTGTGGTGCGATGACTGCGCCCCTAACAGGCATAAGTTCAACAGTGGTCTTGTGAAGGGCTGCAGTAGCCCCTAACCACCAGGTGGACTGTAAGTTCGATTGGGTATAAATATAATATTTCGGTTCATCGTCTTTGTCATCGTCATTTTGACAAGTTCATTTTTTTCAAGTCCGCAGCTAAACATGGCCTCCCCCAAGAAATGTCACGAAACACGGTTCTGAAACCACCTGCATCCATCGACTTCTTGTATCTCTTCTTGTATCTTCTATCATACCAGGTCATTTGAATAAAAATATATATATATATATATATATATATATATATATATATATATATATATATCATTTCAGTTCATGAAATTGGTAAAATAGCAACTACGTATTGCTGAATCTGATACTATAGTAAATTTTGTAGGCGCCTTAACTGTAAATAATGTGACCGATGATTAATGTTCCTAACTTACGTTAATGGTTTTTTGAAGCATAGTCAACTAACATTAATTAGCTTCAAACAACCGGTCCCTTGATGATCAAATTCTGCAGGTTACAATTTTTTAACTTTAATAAAAAAACATTATAAATAATTTTGGTTACTTAAATATTAGAAGCTCAATAAGAAAACGCCGTTATAGTAAGGGTATCATTTACTTGTAAATAAATACTCTAGTACTTCGTACTCGTGTAACAATGTCAGTAATTACATAAACGAAGCAATTAAGGTATTTTTGTAATTATTTGGTTTCTATGCTAGAAAATTTCAGTTATTTAACATTAATACAACTTTGAAGTAATTGTTCCATGAAATTGCTGTTTATGTTTCTGCACATGTTACCGGAGTAATTCTGACGTTACTTGGTTCTCACGTTAGCGCAAGTTCCCTTTAAATAACCAACTAGGTAAGGCAGGATCTAACGCTAGTGAAAAGGAAATTTCCAAGGTAACCACCGCTCTTGCATTAATTAACACAATCTCAATTCCTTGTACTTTATGAATACTTTGCGTACTCTAACGTGAATTTCTCCATAATAGGCCAGTTTAATTTAAACTAAATTACCTTTTCTTATTCATTTATAATTATATTATTATCTTTTTTTTAAATGCGAACATCATCCGTCAACTTCCACACATCTTTATAAATTATTTTCAAAAAGGAAATAATTTATATTTTTTTAAATTAAAACAAACTCTTTTTTAACTTATAAAAATCTATAAAAATAATAAGCGTATAAAGTGTAATAATATTTTTAATGTATTATAGTAAATATATTAGATATTTAAATCCTCTGTCACAATATGTCAGAGGAGTCACTGACAAGATTGCCTACATTTTGAAGCGCTCTTTAAAATGTACTTCAAGCCGCTAAAGAAGATTGGTCAGTTTTTATCATCACTTAAGTATAATGTCCCTCTTCAAGATGCAGAAGTGTACAAGCTTGATTGTGAATGTGGTCTCTCTTACATGGACAAACTAAAAGATCACTTAAGACCTGCGTTAAAGAACATATAGCTGATGTAAAGAATCGACGCTCCGGGAAGTCTGCAGTCTGTGAACACGTATAAGATCGCCCCTTCACTACATCAGATTTAATAGATCATAAACCCCCGTTAAAAAACACCGATTCCTTCCAAGGATGATTTGCGAGGCTATTGAAATCAAAAACATCCTAATTTCAGTAGAGAAGATGGCTGTGTGCTACCATCTTGGATCCTATAATTAATAAAATTAAATCCCAATCCAAGCACACAACTGCAAGACTTTAAGTTACTATAAGTTCATACTGCGTAGATCGGAACAAAAATTAATAATTTTAATGTATGGTGACCGCGGTTAACTATGACATCTGCACGTTGAACATCTCAGTCCCCTTCCGTGACCATGGGTGTTGTAAAGTGCTCCAAACGTCGGGTGTATAAAAAAGTTAATATACACGATAAAAAAATTGCCGTGTAGTGGCGGTTGAGAATATCCACTACCCCATATCTTCCCGTGGGTGTCGTAAGAGGCGACAGAGGGAGACAGGCAGGAGATGGGCAGCAGCATCTTCCTGATAACAACTGTGATATAATAAAAAACTGCGGTTGCCAACCCGCTCGCCAAGCGTGGCAACTATGGCAAATGTCCCCCCATGAATAACGACGCAAAAAAACGGCCCCCATCGCCGGCGGCCCCGCTATTCCTGGCTACGGTGGCGACCATGGTAACGGCGGGGCAGGGGGGTGCTAAGAATCTCCGGTGGAGGTTCGGTTGCCACCTACGACGACTCGTCCTGGCAACATATAACGCACGCACCCTGAGGACTGACGAGAAGATACTGGAGCTGGAAGAAGAGGTAGATAAGTTGCGCTGGCATATTATTGGATTATACGAGATCCGAAGAGAGGGAGAGGATACGGCAATCCTCGAGTCCGGCAACTTGTTCTACCACCGGGAGGGCGACCATCTGTCCCAAGGCGGTGTCGGATTTATCGTCCACAAGTCTCTCGTCAACAACGTTGTAAAGATTGGGAGTGTGTCGACGAGGGTCGCGTACCTGATACTCAGAATCACCAAACGGTATTCGCTGAAGGTCATACAGGTTTACGCACCAACCTCGGCACATCCCGATGAGGAGGTGGATGAAATGTATGAGGATATTTCCAGAGCCATGCATTCCTCCAAAACCCACTACACGGTGTTGATGAGAGACTTCAACGCAAAACTAGGCACAAGAGAAAGCGGTGAGCTGAAGGTAGGAAAATTTGGAGTAGGGCAACGGAACCGAAGGGGCCAGCAGCTGGCCGACTTTGACTTTGGAGAAAGAGGGACTCTTTATGATGAACTCTTTCTTCCAGAAGCGGCCCCACAGGAAGTGGACCTGGTCGAGCCCCGACGGTTCGACAAAAAATGAGATTGACTTCATTATGACGACCAGACGCCAACTGTTCAGTGATGTCTCAGTGATCGCAAGGGTGAAAACTGGAAGCGATCACCGAATGGTTAGAGGCACACTGAACCTAAACGTTAAGTTGGAGAGGTCTCGTCTAATGAAGTCAACGCTCCGTCCCCCTCGTGCTCTAAATCCTTCAGCTCGAGTTACAAAACCGCTTTCAGTGTCTAGAGGATTGCAAAGCAGTTGACGATATGAATGACAAGCTCGTGGAAACTGTCCATGCGGTTGGAGCTAAGTTCTGCAAGACCCGCCGCAGAAGAACACAAAAACTCTCCGATCACACTCTTAATCTCATGGCTGTTAGACGGGAGATGAGGCTGCAATCGTCAACAGATTTGACAGCATACAGGCAACTGAACTGACAGATCTCTAAATGCGTGCGGCGAGACTTACACAACTTTAATACTACTCGTATTAAAGAAGCGATCGAGTGGAACCGGGGCTCCAAAGTCTTTGCCAGAGATCTGTCTGCCAGAAAGAGCCACCTGTCAAAGCTGAAGACTGAGTGTGGCAACATCGTTTCCGGGACACCTGAAATTCTGAGTGAGATTGAGAGGTTCTATTGGCAGCTGTACACATCATCATTGAAGCCACACGCAAGTGTGAGTAACGATCCAAGAGCAAGTCTTATCCGACACTATTCCATGATATCCCGGACGTCAGTCTGAGCAAGATTAGAATGGCTCTCCACCACCTTAAAAATGGCAAGGCCCCCGGCGAGGATAGAATTACAGCGGAGCTTCTGAAAGCGGGTGGAACACCGGTACTTGAAGTCCTTCAGAAGCTCTTCAATTCCGTCCTCCATGGTGGCACTACTCCGGAGGCGTGGAGCAGAAGTGCGGTGGTCTTGTTCTTTAAGAAAGGCGACAACGCTCTCTTGAAGAACTACAGACCGATTTCCCTTCTGAGCTGCGTTTACTTGCTGTTTTCGAGAGTCATTACGAATCGTCTCGCACGCAGACTCGACGACTTCCAGCCTCCCGAACAAGCCGGTTTCCAAAAAGGCTTCAGTACCATAGACCACATACATACCCTGCGGCAGATTGTACAGAAGACCGAAGAGTACAATCTGCCACTTTGCCTGGCATATGTGGACTATGAGAAAGCCTTTGATTCCGTCGAAATTTGGGCGGTGTAGCACCGCCCAAAAGTCCCTTCAGCGGTGCCAAGTTGACTGTCGGTATATCGAAGTGCTGAAGTGTTTGTACAGTAGGGCTACGATGGCTATCCGAGTACAGAACCGGAGTTCGAAACCTATCCAACTGCAGAGAGGTGATGTTATATCCCCGAAACTCTTCACCACTGCGTTGGAAGACGTTTTCAAGCTACTGGACTGGAAAGGATACGGTATTAACATCAATGGCGAGTACATCACTCACCTTCGATTTGCCGACGATATAGTCCTTATGGCAGAATCGCTGGAGGACCTTAGCACTATCCTCAATGACCTCAATGGTGTCTCCCGACGGATAGGTCTTAAGATGAACATGGACAATACAAAGATCATGTTTAATGTCCATGTCACACCTATGCCGGTAGTTGTTGGGAACACTATGCTCGAAGTTGTTGACGAGTACATTTACCTGGGACAAATAGTCCGACTAGGTAAGTCCAACTTCGACCGAGAGGTCAATCGACGAATTCAACTCGGCTGGGCAGCGTTCGGGAAATTACGACACATCTTCTCGTCAGGTATACCTCAATCTCTGAAAACTAAAGTGTATAACCAGTGCGTGTTGCCAGTGATGACTTACGGATCTGAGACGTGGTCCTTCACCGCTGGCCGTATGAGGACGCTCAAGGTCGTTCAGCGAGCTATGGAGAGGGCTATGCTCGGAGTTTCTCTGCGTGATAGACTCTGAAATGAGCATATCCGCAGTAAAACCAGAGTGACCGACATAGCCCAAGGGATTAGTAAGCTGAAGTGGCAATGGCCCGTCCATATAGCTCGAAGAACCGATAACCGATGGGGAAGAAAGGTTCTCGAGTGGCAGCCTCGTACCGGTAGGCGTAGTGTAGGGCGACCCCCCACTAGATGGAGTGACGACCTGGTAAGACATGCAGGAAGTCAATGGATGCAGGTGGCTCAGGACCGTGCTTTGTGGCATTACTTGGGGGAGGCCTATGTTCAGCAGTGGACTTGTGAAGGGCTGTAATGATGATGATGATGATGACACGATAAAATCCGTAAAAAATAGTATTATTTAAATGTATAGGGTTCGCGTAAATACAAGAAATCATTATATTAAATATTATTTTAACTGCTTCCTTCTTGAACATTTGGATGATGCACGGAATTAACTCGATGATGGGATAGCTCTTTGTGTATAGGAATCTGTCAGGGTAGGTACCGTCCTTTTATCTGCATCAGCCGCCAAGCAGTGCGCGAACTGTTGAGCTGCTCCGGGCATGCCGTCGTCCTCCTCCTCTTTTATTTTTATAGAAATGAGTGACAAATGAGCACACAGTCCACCTGATGCTAACTGGATACTGTGGCCCATAGGCATTTATCCTCAATTTAAAATCAAAATGCAGATACGTTGTCACCGCTGAGGACTAAGATGGAATGCATCGAATCCAGTAAAAAGGATCTCCGGTTCTCTAGACTTACCATACGAAACACAGTAGCTTTAAGCTGCTATTTTACGCAGGTATTCTGTGAGAGAGTGGTCCTTCCGCCGACGTGTCGACCCATTCGTGCTACAACTATACCAGTAATATACCTGCAGCATACACAATTCAACCTTTTGCTTTACGTTCTTAGATGTAAAACTAATTTATCGTCAACGAATCTCGCGTCATCACCTCACCACACCATACTAACATTCACATTAAACAGCTGTTATTTTATGTGTATTCTGTGAGAGCGTGGTCCTAACCTGATCGACCCGACCCGTTCGTGCTGCTACTATAATATAGCTGTAGCGTGGCTCTACCACGTATAAGAACTTCTTTATCTTAAGTTGGTCATGTATTTACGGGCTGCATTAGACACCATCAGGTGGATTGATATTTTGTTTGTCACTTGTCTTGTCACTTTATAAAGAAATAAAAATTAAAAAACGCTTATGACAGTGTATTCGTTCTAACTATAAGATATAAAATTTCAGATGTATTAGTTATTTTAGAGTACAATAGAACATGCTATTACATTATCAACGAACTAAAATAGTTTTTAGAGTTCGTTGAGAATAATAAAACTGATGGAGGTGCAAAATAACACGGTGGTCGAAGTTTACATATTATACGAGTATGTTACAGCTAAAAGCCGAAGTGCGTTACACCTTTAGCCGGCTATAACTAGGTGCAGCCGATGACAGTAAGTTAAACTTAGGTGTGTTCGATTTATTCAAATATTTTGTAAATAATATCCGCTGCGTTGGGGTGGCCCAAAGGACTTCTCAGCCGCACCTTATCCTATTGTTGCTGATATTGCTTGATTTCTTTAACCTCTCAAGTAACCCCTATCAGTCTCATGAGACCGCGGTCATATTCCGTCAAATCCCTAGCGGTTTCACGAGGTTGCACCCACCCACAGCACTTTAGCCCATAAAACTTATTTATAGAGATTACTTTTCTGTGAAGAAGTTGGGCATTATATAATCAATATAAAATTTTCTATCCTTTAGTTCAATAAAAAAAACTGTTATTTTATGTATATTTATTTATAATCTACGTTCATTTCATACGCCATTTTCGCGTGAATGTTATTGTGTTGATTTTTGGATGTTTCTAATGTTTTAGTATAGTGTTTTATTTTCAAATTGTAATGAAAGTTTTTGTGTGAATATACTCGTACTTTATCTTTTTACGTAAATAATTTCGAGTAATATGTATTGAAATAATTGTGATTTTCACGCTGCCGACATTCGCTTGGTATGTTTTTTTTTGTTATCTAAATACAATAAAATCTTTTTGTAATGAACTAAACTGACTTTTGTTTAGACCATAGAAAAGTAGTCTCTGAATATAAGTTTTAATGGTTTTAAGTGCTGTGGGTGGGTGCGGTCGCATGCGACCGCTCGGGATTTGCCGAGCGCATGCGGCTGCATAGGATTTTTATGGCGCGAAAAGTAGTCTCTGAATATAAATTTTAATGGTTTTAAGTGCTGTGGGTGGGTGCGGTCCCATGCGACCGCTCGGAATTTGCCGAGCGCATGCGACTACATAGGATTTTTATGGCGCTTGAAGGGATAATAGCAGTCATAGTAATTTTAATTAATATTCGAACTACTATACCTAGTTTTATCCGCAATCAACCCTCTATATCTAATTGATAGAATCAGGCGTTACTTTGCGGAAATCCATTATAATAAATAATTTATTACTTTGCAACCTTCCGCTAACCAATTTACAATAATGTGTCTTACCTGGATTGAAGAGCACCTCCCGCCCTCCCTCAATTGCATGCATTAACTCAGTCACCACTAGAGATTGCAAAATCCGGATTTTTTTGAAATCCGAATTTTTGAATTTTTCTATGATTAAAATCCGGATAATCCGGATTTTCCGAACTTTTAGGGTGATTTGATAAAATTGAAATAAAACAGCATAAATCAGTTAAAATCTGCATATATTCTGACACGACGGAAGAAAATCAACCAAAATAAACAAAAACCGTGTAGTGGCGGTTAAGAATATCCATTACCCCATATCTTCCCGTGAGTTTCGTAAAAGGAGTGAAGCAGGCAGAAGATGGGCAGCAGCATCTTCCTGATAAAAGTAACAAAAAACTGCAGTTACCAACCCGCTCGCCAAGCGTGGCAACTATGGCAATATACCCCCATGAGCAACGACGACAGCCTGAGGACTGACGAGAAGAGGTAGACAAGTTGTGTTGGAATATTATAGGATTATCCGAAATCCGAAGAGAGGGGGAGGACACGGTGATTCTCGAATCCGGCAACTCGTTCTATCACCGAGAGGATGACCATCTGTCCCAAGGAGGTGTTGGATTTATCGTCCACAAGTCTCTCGTTAACAACTTTATAAAGATTGGGAGTGTGTCGACGAGGGTTGCGTACCTTATAATCAGAATCACCAAACGGTATTCACTGAAGGTCATACAGGTTACGCACCAACGTCGGCACAACCCGATGAGAAGGTGGAGGAAATGCATGAGGATGTGTCTAAAACCATGCATTCCTTCAAAACCCAATATACGGTGTTAATGGGAGACTTCAACGCAAAGCTAGGCACAAGAAAAATCTGTGAGCTAAAAGTAGGGAAATTTGGGATAAGGCAAATGGGCCAGCAGCTGGCCGACTTCATGGAGAAAGAGGGATTATTTATGATGAACTCTTTTCTTTCAGAAGCGGCCACACAGAAAGTGGACCTGGTCGCATCCCGACGGTTCGAGAAAAAATGAGATTGACTTCATTATGACGACTAGACGGCAACTGTTCAGTAATGTCTCAGTGATCGTAAGAGTGAAAACTGGCAGGGATCACCGAATGCTTAGAGGCACACTGAACCTAAACGTTAAGTTGGAGAGGTCTCGTCTAATGAAATCAATACTCAGTCCCCTCGTGATCTAATCTAAAATCCCGAAAACTTTTATCTGGAGAGATAAAACCGTTTTCAGTGCCTAGAAGATTGCAATGCAGTGGACAATATGAATGACAAGCTCGTGGAAACTGTCTATGCATTCGGAGCTGATTTCTGCAAGACCCGCCGCAGAAGAACACAAAAACTCTCCGATCACACTCTTAATCTTATGGATGTTAGACAAGAGATGAAGCTGCAGTCGTCAGCAGATTTGACAGCATACAGGCAACTGAAGAGACAAATCTCCAAACGCACAAGGCGGGACTTACTCAACTTCAATACAGCTCGTATTGAAGAAGCGATCGAGCGGAACAAGGGCTCCAAAGTCTTTGCCAGAGGTCTGTCTATCAGAAAGAGCCAACTGTCAAGGCTGAAGACTGAGTGTGGTAGCATCGTTTCCGGAACACTTGAGATTTTGAGTGAGATTGAGAGGTTCTATGGCCAACTGTACACATTATCGTTGGAGCCACACGCAAGTGTGAGTAACGATTCAAGAGCAAGTCTTATCCGACACCATTCCGATGATATCCTGGACGTCAGTCTGATCGAGATTAGGATGGCTCTCCAGCACCTTAAGAACGTCAAGGTCCCAGGAGAGATTCGAATTACAGGGGAGCATCTGAAAGCGGATGGAAAACCGGTACTTGAAGTCCTTCAGAAGTTCTTTAATTCCGTCCTTCATGGTGGCACTACGGAGGCGTGGAGCAGAAGTACGGTGGTCTTGTTCTTCAAGGGAGGTGACAACGCTCTCTTAAAGAACTACAGACCAATTTCCCTTTTGAGCCGCGTCTACGTGCCGTTTTCGAGAGTCATTACGAATCGTCTCGCACGCAGACTCGACGACTTCCAGCCTTCAGTACCATAGACCACATACATATCCTACGGCAGATTGTACAAAAGACCGAAGAGTACAATCTGCCACTTTGCCTGGCGTATGTGAACTATGAGAAAGCCTTTTCCGTCGAAATTTGGGCGGTGCTACAGTCCCTTCAGCGGTGCCAAGTTGACTGTCGGTATATCGAAGTGCTGAAGTGTTTGTACAGTAGGGCTACGATGGCTATCCGAGTACAGAACCAGAGCTCGAAACCTATCCAACTGCAGAGAGGTGTAAGACAGGGTGACATTATATCCCCGAAACTCTTCACCGCTCTTATTGGAAGACGTTTTCAAGCTACTGGACTGGAAAGGATACGGTATTAACATCAATGGCAAATACATCACTCACCTTCGATTTGCCGACGATATAGTCCTTATGGCAGAATCGCTGGAGGACCCAAGCACTATGCTCAATGAACTCAATAGTGTCTCCCAACAGATAGGTCTTAAGATGAACAGGGACAAAACAAAGATCTTATTTATTGTCCATGTCACACCTATGCCGGTAGTTGTTGGGATCACTAAGCTCGAAGTTGTTGACGAGTGAGTTTACCTGGGACAAATAGTCCGACTAGGTAGGTCCAACTTTGACCGAGAGGTTAAGAGCGCATATTCAAATATGTCCAAGTCGAAATCTACGCGATCGCTTTGGATCGGCGTAATATTGACGCACACTACAATGTTATCTCTGTGTGCGTGTCAGGGCGAGCGTGAGGCTATAATAGTTGCCTAACGACGACTACGAATCACTTTGATCTTTGATTATATACCTGTCTTTGATACTATTGGAACTAAAATAATAAAAAAATAATTTCCATATAATGGCTTATATAGTGTATAGAAATCGGAGGCTAATATGTGGAAATTGTTTTTATTCTTTTAGTAAAATGGTACATTTTCACCCTATTGAGTAGGTATATTATAATATGTATACGTTCTAATTGTAAAATATGTATTGTATAAAATATATATCATTTGATAAACTTTTATTCCGTTTCATAATGTAAACATAATTCATCACAAACTAACAATTTCATTAGTGTCGGCGGGGAGTAGTGTTGCCAGGTCTAGCAAGTAAAATTTCGGGACAGAAGGTAAAAATAATCGGGGATTTGGTTTTCATATCCGGAAACTACAATGACTACAAAATATAGGTTTCTTTGTAGCCTTTTTGTGCTTTATTGAGAGCCGTGGTAGCTCAGATGGTCAACGCTAACTGTAAAGTGTAAATATCACATGCGAGTAATGCGAGAAATTGTGACTGTAACTTTACTTTATTTTTATGCTTTACAATTATTATTCGGGTCTGATCTCATAAACGAATAACTTTTCACCCAAACATCGTAAAAACTGATTTTGTTTTTCATTTTAAGCAAATTAAAACATTTTTGAACTATTTGTTTTTTTTTTTTGCAGTCCTTGAATTTTTCAAATCACTCATTTTAATATAATTCTGTTTAAAACTTTTGTGGTTTTTTTCGACTAGTGAGACAATGTCGTAGTAAAAATATTTTAATGTGGTAGTAGCTAACAGATATAATCATTTTTGCTGTCTAAATTATGGATTAAAGCATAGAATAAGAATGTTAGTGAAAATGGGGACATTTGGCGTCCCGATCAAGGGTGAATCGGGACGTGTCACTAGACCCTTGAAAATCGGGACGTCCCGCGCAAATCGGGACACCTGGCAACACTAGCGGCGATCGAGCCCGGATTGTTCGCGTTTACGGCGAGCACTACGCCCTTCAGCTACTCAACTCAAGCACGGCTCATATGTTTTATGTCTGGGGGCACGGTAGTGTCCCCGCCAAGTCGAGCAAAATAGCGGCACGGCCGTATCATCATTGCGAGACTTGGTTATTTTACAAGTTATGTTTTTGATGGCATGTCTTTGTTTAATCATAACGTTATCTCCACACTAGGAATTTTTCCTAAGTACATCGTGGGGGCAGTTTAAATACATCAATTTCACAAGGACAAACATCCAGACCTGGAACAATTATTTGTAGGTAATACACATTTTTGCTCCATGTGGGATTCGAACCCGCGGCGCTCAACTCTACAACTCATTACCAAGTTACTCCGCCACGGAGCCAAAGGTGAAAGCCAACGATTTTGTATTTTTACTTGATCCGAATTGCTTACGTTCATTACTCATTTCTAAAAAAATATGTATGAAATGAAAATTTGTCACCATTACATCATTTAATATTTAAATATTACAATCATAAACATATTTCAAAATTACTTACTACCAAAAATATCGCTTATAAAAGTCTCAATCGTTTAAAATGCGCGATGGTGCTATAGGTAGCTAGTTATAGTATAGTGTAGTATATCCCTGTCGGTGTATCAACGCGATCGCGCGGTGTCGGTGGGAAAAAGTGATACGTCCTGTCGTTGGGATTACCCGGAGCGTACTGAATCGAACGGTGCCTGCGCATGATGTTTTATAGTATTTTTAAAATAATTATATAAAATAATTGACAAAATAAAACGAGCTAAAATTTTTTTTTGGATATTTAACATTACATGTATTTTGAAAAAATAATTAAAATAGATATGTTTATAAGCAAATACATGGAAGAAATTACATTGAAGTAGACAGTTTTGGTGATTTTATAATATTATTTTATAATATTAAATCGAAATATTTTCGTAATTTAGGTTTTGCTATACACTAGAAGACTATATATTCCATTATAATAACTCTTAAAATAAAGTATTTTAGCTTAATGAAAAAAAATAATGGTTGTATTCAACCTGAAAGATAACTCTGATGCATATTTTCGTAAAACACTGTGAAGGGATTGTATTCGCTCTAAAAAACTGTCATTAAAAACTATGATTTTGCATTGCTGTGTACTAAATAAAGACTTCATCTTTCTAAAGCCCTAATTTTCAGCAAATAATCTCCTCACGTCGTTACGATATCGCCTTTGGAAAAACCATAAAACATGTAGTTTTCGACGCGAAACGCATATGCCCTCTTAATCGACGGATTCAACTCGGTTAGGCAGCGTTCGGGTAATTACAACACATCTTCTCGTCAGGTAAAGGTACCTCAAAACCTAACGAGACTGTACAACAAGTGCCAATTGCCAGTGGTTACTTCTGGATCTGAAACGTGGTCTTCCACTGCTGGCCGTATAAGGACACTCAAGGTCGCTCAGAGAGCTATGGAAAGGGCTATGCTCGGGGTTTCTCTGCGTGATAAACTTAAAAATGAGGATATCCGCAGTAAAAGCAGAGTGACCGACATAGCCCAACGGATTAGTAAGTGTAAGTGGCAATGGACCGGCCATATAGCTCGAAGAACCGACAACCGATGGGGAAAAATGGTTCTCAAGTGGCAGCTTCGAAGCGGTAAGCGTAGTGTAGGGCGACCCCCTACTAGATGGAGTGGCGACCTGGTAAGACATGAGGAAGTCGATGGATGCAGGTGGCTCAGGACCGTGCTTTGTGGCATTCCTTGGGGGAGGGCTATGTTCAGCAGTGGACTTGTGAAGGACTGTAATGATGGTGGTGATGATGATGATGAAACAACAAAACACAATAACACCTACCTGTTCATTAGTTATAATGAAAATTTGTGGATAAATGTAAAATATTATCCATTAAACTCAATTTTAAGTCCGAAAAAACCGGATTTGAATCTTAAAAACCGGATTTATAAAACTCTGGAAAATCCGGATTTTTCAGTTATTTTCGAATTTCGAAGAATCCGGACTGCAATCACTAGTCACCACTAGTCCCAGCACCACTACTTCCAACACCATTATTCCAGGCAAGACACACCATCGACGACAATACGACACGTGTTTCGCCTCTACACGAGGCATTTTTAGGTAATGTAGACTCTACGGCGACTGACCGCTAAGTGAGCAGCGCGCCGAAACAGCTGCTATTTATACACGCCGGCACAACCACTCCCCACCAAAGTAGCGAGTGACCGCGCCGCGCGATAACAATCGTGCAACTAATTGGTATGACTAATAAATATTTTTTAAATATTATTATTATTATTGTTTTTTATATTGATATTATTATAGTTATTTATTATTATTAATTTTCAATTATTATTAAAGATTAGCTTAAAGATGTTTAACAAAGGTGAATTAGAAACATTTGTTTGTTCATTCAGCAGTGCATGCAGTTGAACATCCACTCTCACACTTTATTATTTTTAAACAAAAAACCTCCAGAATAATTTCTAATAGTAAAGAAAATTTGTTACCGAGACTAATATTCTTTTATTTTAAATAATTTTGAGATAAATTTCTAACAATATAACTAACTTCGCTTGCTTATTGCATTTAAGAGAGCATGTAACGTATCTATAGAACTTTTTTTATATGATAAAGATGAGAAATGTGCACACAGTCCAACCGATGTAAGTTACTTACTGTGACCCATAGACTTCTACATCTATCCTCGATTACGAATCACAATGCAGATGCGTTGAAGATGGAATGCCTCGTTTCCTGTAAAAAGGGTTGTGGCCGCTGAAGGAAAAGGGGAGATCTCTCGCCGGGCAAGGTGTTCTCTCCATGTGATAGTTCGGAGATGTTCTATATATACTGTTTATGATTCGAAATTTTTGATAGCGTGATTTAGGGTTCGGTGTGTTTCGGTAGCGGCGCGACGACAGCGCCACCACAGGGTCTCCGATTCTCTACACCTACCATACGAAACACAGTAGCTTTAAGCTGGTATTCTACGCTAGTATTCTGTGATAGCGTGGTTCTTCTCCGGTCGAGCAGACCCATTCGAGTACAACTTTACCAGTAATATAGCTGCAGCATAGAAAATTCAACCTTTTGCTTTACGTTCTTTGATGTAAAACTAATTTATCGTCAAATGAATCTCGCGTATAATCATTTTCAACCAGTGACTCACAGCCAGCCTTTTTCTAGCTTCCCCTACGGCCACAAGCTTATGTAATTTGCCGAGCAATCGACACGTGACTGAACACTTTATCAAGGGGCCTTTTACGATCGCTTCACTATTGCGAAAATTATTATGCAACTATTATGTATGCTCACGATTTTTCGATTTATAAGCGTTGTTGAATAAAGTGTTTACTTGTTGCTGTTTATACGTTTCCAGTATTTTGGTTACCTTGCTGTTTGAAAAGTAAATTATTGGTCAGAGCTTTTGTGCATCTTAATAATTATATGTCAAGAACTTTTTTGAAAAACTGATAAATTAATATGTATATAAGTATTTATCAGTTTTTAACAAGTGAGTAGTGTTTCAGAAAGACGTACGATGTGCTTAGCGTATACTAATAATCTCGACCCAAGCAGTAGGCAAAATGGCGTTCATCGCGGTTTCGTTCCTCTCTTGCTTTGTATGAGCCTAATATCATTCGATTTATGTCACACGGCTGAGGATTGATAGAAACCTGTCTCGGTACAGTACGAGCTCATGCTATGTAACGTAATAAAAACTGTACTATAACTATACATAAAGTAAATAAGTAGTATAAATGAAGTTTACTTTAAAATTAAACTGAGAGTGTCTTCATCATGTTCCGAGCTTAGGAGATTTTTCCATTTGCAGATCTATTTTGCATATATATATATATATAAATATATATATATATATATATATATATATATATATATATATATATATATATATATATATATGTTGTCGTGTTTCACGGACTAAAAGATTTTATACAACATTTGTACAACTATATTTATTGGACCAATTTGAAGATTTGGACGAATCGAATCTCTAAGTTCGGAATAAAATAATTTTACTAATACCTTATTAAGTATATCTAACACAATCGTAATGCAATATACAAGTAGCATAGTACCTTTTATGAGTTTGAAATCGTGTCCACGCGACCCGTATCAAATCCTATGAAATTGGTGTTTATCGTGAACGTAATGTATTTTGATTTTTATGTTTTTGAAATATCAGTTGTACGTTTATTTTCGGAGTGTTTGTTCTTTCTTTAATATTAAGTGTCCACGACCATGGAAAATTTGAAAATCCGCCTTATTTTATTAATACCGTCTAAGACTAATATATTCATTAGTTATGGTACTTTTTAGATCGTTTTTGTTCTGATTTTTCGACTATAATAGCGTACCAAGATATATATTACATAATAGCGGGATAATCAACTTTTATGAAGAATGAAAGCTTCTGTGTTAATATAGATTTATTATTTATAAGTAACATAATATGAATTAAGGGATTAGTAAGCTAAAGTGGCTGACCATATAGCTCGAAGAACCGACAACTGATTGGGAATAATGGTTCTCGAGTGGCAACCTCGTACTGGTAGGCGAAATGTAGGACAGTCCTCCACTAGATGGAGTGACTACCTGGTAATACATACAGGAAGTTAATGAATGCAGGTGGCCAGGTTCCGTAATTTATGGCGTTCCTTGGGAGAGGCCTATTTTCAGCAGTTGACTTGTTGCTGCAATGATGATTAAATATTAATTATTAATTTAGCATTAATCTTCAATAAGTCACGATATGTCATGGTTCATTTTTGAAAATACTAAAGATCAAAAAGCAAGTAACTTACGAGCTTCAGCTACATTTTGATCGAGGGTTGTTTTTGAAATAGTAGCTTTTAAACCGAAGTTCAAATATATACATTTTTTTTAAATAAAAAATGCGTAAATAAGGCTTCTATTTTATTCGAAATTATCCCAAATAGAATGTGATTTATGCTTCGATCAACAATACCAACTAGATGTCAGGTCGGCGCAAGAAATCCATCTCAGTAAATAAGAGCGCACATGAGACGTGAGCTCTTGCGCGTGAGAGTGTAGCTCGTAAGGCAGTAACGGAAAAAAGAACTTTATCTGTTAAATATTAAGGTTGATTTCACACTAAATGTTATTTAATTTACGTCTTTTCATAGTTTATATTCATGTGGACAGTATTTAGCTATGATTTTGTGCGTGACCTGTTATCTAGTTGGTATTGTTGATCGAAGGATTTATGGGCAACAACGTTTTTGCCTACCGATCGACCCTTACGGATGTGTGCATGCTCATTAAATAATTTAAAATGCATTACCACGTATTCTAAATATAAAGATAAAAAGGACAGAATGTTTGAGATTTTTTTAGTAATATTGGGTCCTTACATATGAAATTAGCGTTTTGTCGTACTGACAATTTTGATCTAAAATATCTCCTCTTTGGTTAAGAATTCCAAATTCAAATTTGTAAATTCATTTAGCTGGTACATTAGAGTTTTGAAAACAGTCATTCATTTGTTTTTTCCTCATTATTTTTTTCTTTAGCGTCGCTTTTTACCGCACAATGGAAAACATGAAATATCGGTATATTTATGAGTACGAGTTCTACCGTGGCACCAGTGCTGCAGAAACAGCTCGAAGGATTAATGATGTGTACGGCGCTGATGTTGCAAAAGAAAGCGCTGTACGATTTTGGTTTCAACGTTTTCGTTCTGGAAATTTCGACCTTCAGAACCATTGAGCTATTATGTACTACGACTAGAGACGACACTGCATTCAGCTACTCTGTTCCACTCAACTGCGGTGCATACACCGCACTTTAATCAGTCACTCGCTAGGCGCTTGTAGAGTTGTCACGTGTTGTGTTGATTTAAAAAAAATCGCTTGATAAAAATATGCCGTCGTTGTGTACTTAGATATTGCACAAATAATTCAAGAAATGTCAGTAAAAACCAGGGAATTACTTTTCATCGGTTAATAAGATATAAAAAATCTTTAACGTATTTACAAAATTCCTAAGAATCTCGTGTCAGGGAATATAGATTATGAAATTTATATGTTCAGATGCGGCATTTTTGAGGGTACTTAAGTATAGGACGAATATATTATTGTACACATTTTTTTTTGTAGAAACATATATATGTTATTATAATTTAGCAAAATTTTTCATGTTTAAATCTGGTTATTATTCTTTTATTTTATTTTTAGGTTTCCACATCAAAGTCAAAGTGATATAAATTCGTCCATTTTTAACTCTCGCGTGCCCAGCATTTATGAACGACTTTTATTCTAATTTAATAAATACAGTGGATTTCATTAATAACGACCTCGGTTGTAACGACTTTTTGGTTATAACGACGTCAAACTTACGTCCCTTGAATTTAAAGAATACTTTCGTAAGAAATTCATTCGGTAATAGCGACGTCGGTTATAGCGTCAATTTCGGGTATAGCGACTTGTTTTTATGAACCATTTATGACCGATTCCTAGAAATCCCTTGCTGATATTGCGACTGAGTCGGTAAAGGCACAAAGACTCATTCATAAAACTATTAAGCTTTCTTATCCTTTGTTTTTTCTTCAAACACAAGAAAAGGAGGATGAAGAAGAGGAAGAAGATTGCAATATAAATGAATCTAGAGATGAATTATGTGCTATAACAACGCTCAAAAAGTTCTGTTTATTCGTGAAGGCCAAAATAATTTAAATGTTGAAGGAATTATGAAAATGGAAACAAATTCCATTTTCCTTACACCTTACAGCGTGCACAAAAAACTAAACTTAAACAGTGCACTATAACACGTTTTTGCAATTACAACCGTGTATAACATAATTAAATAAATGATAAGTAAATATGTACATGACTTTATATTATTTCGGATATAGAGACCTCCGGATATAGCGACGACATGTCACCACTATTAGTAATTTTAGTATTTTTTTTATATTTGAACTTTTAAAATATTCGGATAAAAATATCATTAAAATGTAAATGTGATATAATGTCATGTAATATTATATTAAATAAGCAAATATAATATACAAAATAAATGACAAAATTTAAATATTGTTCTCGATATAATTTTTAATATTTACATTTTTCCAATCTACTATTACCTACCGGTCGTTCTACCTATGTTTATTCTATGATACAAAAAAACAACCGCGCGAACACAGAGTAGCGCACATTTTTTGTTTGAGATAGCTGTTTTAGTACGTAAGTACATATTACTTCAATGTTCAGAACCAACCCCGTGGACGGCCGGAGACCAAAGTGGAAAATGAAGAATTAAAGGCTATTGTGGAAGCGGATCCATCACAAAGCACTTCAGAAATAGCTGCAGGCTTCGTGTAAGTGATAAAACTGTATTTATCCACTTGAAACAAATCGGGAAATTAAAAAAATGGAACGATGGGTACCTCATGAATTGAGTGAATCGTACTTGCAAACACGCGTCGACTGCTGTGTTACTTTGCTCAACCGACACAAAAATGAAGGGATTTTAAAGCGAATCATTACTTGTGATGCAAAGTGTATACTGTACGATAATCGGAAGCGCTCGTCGCAGTTGCTGAACCCTGGAGACCCAGCCAAATCCTGCCCTAAACGAAAATTGATTCAGAAAAATTACTTGTGAGTGTTTGGTGGACTAGCGCCGTTGTCGTTCACTACAGCTTTCTAAAATCTGGCCAAACGTTTACGGCAGATATCTGTTGTCAGCAACTGCAAACCATGAAGGAAGAACTAGCTGCTAAACAACCGAGATTGCTCAATCACTCTAGATCACTGCTGCTTCACGACAACGCAAGACCACACACTGCACAACAAACAACCACTAAGTTACAAGCTATAATTGGAGTGTCGGCGACATCCTCCGTACTCCCCGGACCTTGCTCGAACAGATTACCTTTTTTCCGAAATTTCACAACTTCTTACAAGGAAAAAAATTCAACTGCGATGCGGCAGTCCAAACCGCCTTCAAAGAGTTTATTGATTCTCGCCCCCATGGTTTTTTTAGTAAAGGGATCAATGAACTACCTATGAGATGGCAAAAGTGCATAGATAACAACGGTGCATACATTGATTAATTAAATGTATTTTACAAAAAAAATGACTTTATATTCCTCCCGTACAAAACACGAATTTCATATGTAAAGACCTATTATTTCTTCACCATTTGCTTATATTACTCATTCTTAATCTTCTCTGCAAATTTGTATGGTTATTGCAAAATAACCCTGTTTAATATTCAGAAATGTCCGTCGCAATGCCCGCTCAATGGTCGCAACGCTCTGGAGACAGTCAAACAATAATTTAGCATGGCATTATATGGCATTAGCCATTTGAAAATTGGACTAAGTAACACTCCTTTATTTTGCAGTGTGATATTACACTTGACTGATGGTAAAAATTGACTGATCTTCTTCGGCAGTTTAAAGTATGCTTTAATGGAAGCACGCTTCAAGATATAGCCAATCTTGTCAGTGACACCTATGAAATATGGCAGTAAAGAATCCACACTCAAGTGTAACCGGTCTCACTCGTTAACTGTGACGTAGACACGGGACCCGAATTCTGTTGTCGTGCAAAACTTGCTTGACGATCTTGTATGAGCCCTGAGCAGTAAGAGTACTTTCGCTAAGAGTTGATCTAATCTGTAAGTTGATAAATCGGTTTGGCTCACTATTAGTAGACGTAGTACTGTACTTTATAATGATTTAAATCAGTGATTCCCCACAAGTGGTTCGCAAGAGCTTAAATATGATCCGCGAAAGATTTAAACACTTATTAGCCTACCTAATCGTTTTAAATTATTAAATTTAATACTATCGGCGATCTCGCCTCACCTTTTAGAAAGAACAATATTTTTACACTCAGTTTGTTTTATTATATTTGTGCATGGTCTGAATATATTATTTTCAAATGAAACTATGTTTTTCACTTCTATTTAAAATATCTACTGTTTCATTTACATAAACGAACGCGTTCCGTTGTATTTCCGTGTAACCTCCTATATTCCAGTGTTGTGAGTCCGCCTCCGCTTTTACCGCTGACTCAACAATCCTTTACTGAGCATGCTCGAGCACTTTCCACACGACGCGTTCTTATTTGCAGGCATTATTGTGTTAGCAACAACAAAATTTAATTTACTCATGTTGACCCGATATGAGACGACGTTGAGACTCCTTTTACCCGTTTGTATTATAATAAGGCACGTGCTTCACTAATACGTAATTCCTGTCTTAAGAATGGCAGAAAAGTTGATGTTGAGGAGAAAACGATGAAAGACTTCCGAAGAGATGTTACCCTCAAGGCTAACTAAATTGTGACGAGTTCCAATGCGGTGTTCGAATCTCTTATGTCAACAATCCTTTTGTTTCTTGTTATAATAATATTCTTCAATTAGTGAGCCCGATTTTGTCCGTAGATTTGTTTCAAGGCTAATCTCACGGTACACATTTGGTCAATTTCGATCCATGCATTGTGTGCGAAATAAAATCGCATATTGAAACTTTTTGTATTTGCCCAACGAAGCGTGTTGTTTGAATAGATCTTATTTCGATTCTACTCAAACGAGTTTACCTATTGTATAAGTTATTTTTTCTTTATATCTTTGAAAGAGTAGCTCTTAAATTGTAGACCCTCTGGAAAAAGGGACATTAAGACGCCTCCGCACGTACAGTTCCTAAATGAAATTTCCTAGTACTAAGAAAGAGGAGGGCTACTACTTCCCTCGGGGCGTTTACTGGCCTATGAATGGCTAACAATGTTAACTTACGCAGTTTTAACTCGATTTCATCTAATTTTACACTTTTTTAGGAGAAAAGAAAAAACTTTTTTTTATAGGAGAGGGGAAAACGAGCATACGGTTCACCTGATGTTAAGTGACTACCGCCGCCCATAAACAACTGCAACACCAGGGGAATTACAGGTGCGTTACCGGCGTTTTAGAAAGGAGTAAGCTCTTTTCTTGAAGGTCCCTAGGTCGTATCGGTGAGGACACGGCGGCAGCCTGCAGAATGCAAACGCGATTTCAGCGTGAGTGGCACCACACTCCGGATAAGACAATAATCCAAGGAGCCAAGAGGGGCATCGACGGAGACTTCACATCTGTTCGGATGAGAGGTCAGCAGAAGGTCCAACAGGGAAGGTGTATGGTCCTCCACATCTGGAATCCGCGTAGGCGAAGTAACCAGTTGTGTCAGACCATATGTCAAGGCAAAACCATGGACAGATCTACCCGAATGATGGGTTAAACGTGAACCAAGCCATTCGGCGTGGTGGGCGTTAAAATCGCCGAGGATTACGATCTCTGCGGAGGGGATCTGCTGTAGCAACGAATCACCCGTAGACGCGCGAATGGTCGTCGCTGTCTACGCGAGTGGATGACGTCACGCTGTCGAGGCGTCGAGAACAGATGTCCTCTCCGACGTATACGCAAACTCCAGCCCGAGGCACAAAGGAGTGTTCCAGTTTGTACCCCGGGTAGGCGAGATACGAAGCATCAGCCGGAGAGGACACCTGCGTCTCGGTCAGAAAGAGCAGAGCTCAAGATGGTAATGGACGGCTAGGTTCGGTTGAAGTCCCCTGATATTGCAGAAACTCACGGATAGCGTGGCAAAGGTTGCCTTGGTCTTTTTGCTCAGCTTGCCCCGAGCAGTTGTTGTCTTAAGTGGAATTTTGCCTGCCACCCACGCTCAGGAGTGGAGTAGCTTGGTCGTGGATGCTCAATGAGGGATTCTCCAGGGGTACTGATACCTTCCTGGGGTAGTCTTGACATTTAATTCCGCTACCATGTTGATGGGGTAGGGGGGGGGGAATTGGGTCTCCGGCTACCTGCACTCACTTAACGAAATGCAGAAGCATAGCTTCCACTTCACGCCGGTATTTTGGGAGGTCGTGGTACCACCCCGGTTTGAGCCGGCTCATACGTGCAATAGCAAAGCTGCCGCGTGGCTCTACCACTGTTAATGTGCTCGCGTGGCTCTATCACTTATATAGCGATAGAGCTTTCTTTTATCGGGTTAAAAACTGAAACTTAAAAACGAAGATGATGGATAGTATTTATGATGATGTAAATTTTTATACAAAGCCTTGTGTTAATATTTGATTTGATGTAGAAATTTTTAACCTCTAAAGGTCTATGTGTCCTATTGGTCTGTATTGTAATTTTCGTATTTTATTTAATAGCTTATTCTCAATATTTTTTACTACGTTCTTATGCTATTATTGTTTATTTGTAATTGTATATATCATTGAAACTATCAAACCATTGTCAAATCCAGTTAATCTCATAAACGCCGAAAAGATTTTTGTAGAGTTTTTACTACCCATAAAATACCGATTTCCTTAAAGCCCCCTTATCTGTAAAGGCATATTGAAAAATTATTGCCCGTTTTACTACAATTTTGCTCGGAGCAATAGGATTTCACATTATGTTATTTATTTTCTACGAGCCGAAAGGTCAATTGTGGCTTATAAACGAGCGGAGCTGGATTACACAGTACCGCAGCCTCTAGTTAAAACTTTCCTTTGCTTCAATTGTTAGAGTAGTTGTCTGTTTCTAATATGTATTTTTTATAGAATAAAGGTGATAAACGAGCACACAGTCCACCCAATGGTAAGTGGATGCCGTGGCCCATAGACATCTACATATATCCTCAATTAAGAATCAAAATTATGTGTTTTCAAACCTGAGGACTAAGATGGAATGCCTCGTTTCCAGTAAAAAAGGTCTCCGATTCTCTACATTCTCCATTTGAAACACAGCAGCGTGTTCTGTGTGAGCGTGATACTACCCCGGTCGAGCCGACCCATTCGTGCTACAGCAATTATATAGCTGCAGCATGGCTCTACCACGTATAAATATGATAATAGTGTTTAATTATGATGAACAAATAATATATCGGATACATGTTTCGTACAATACAAATAAATCTTTAAAAAATTAACTACTGGATAATTTCAAGCTAAAGTTAAGCTTCTGGCGTCACGTTATCAATTAAGATCAGTGTCCCTCGTGTGGATCTGTTTTTGCGTAACTTTCGTGATCCTCTTATCGCTCCTAAAACGTTTTAGAATTTAATTCCATTTAAATTCGAGTTATATTTTATGGTAAATTTTCTGTGCGAGCGGGTTCTATTTTCAGAGCGGACGCAGATGGCGAAGGTCGTCGAACAGAACGCTACTTATTTATTTAACGTTGGCCACACGAGTCTCGATACATTTCCTTTTTCGTTACGAAAAAAATAAAAGGTCGGTCTCGTTGGGGATTACGATTGTATTTTTATATTTAACTTTCGCAAATACAATTTACCCTGACCTAAAGCCCGTCACGAACGGGAGATGTTAACGTCTTTTACTTTATTTGATTTTTCACCTTATTTACACCCGCTCTAACAAATTTGTTTATATAGGGGTTGTTCCGTTTTTTAACACTTAATAATCAATTAATTCATTACAAGACGATATAAAAAAATATACGGTAAAATTGTAGATTGGGTCATTCCAAGTCAATTCAACACAATTTTGGGAGATTTTCAGAATTTATGTCTCAGATTTTCATGATTTTTTTATGCAGCAATATATCATAGACCTATGAAAAAATTCAATATTTCAGTTATGTAGCACAATTATTATATTTGAAGTTATTAATTTTTAAAGATTTAAATTTTAATGAAAAAATTCTATTTTTGGCAACTTTGGATGCCTGTAGTCTGACAACCAATGTTGATATAAACCTGAGAGTGGTCTCATTTTAAAGCTGTTGAATGGGACTTTAATATGATATGCCACAAGATAAGGTTACAATTAAAAAAAAAATAAAAATGAAAGGAGACAATTTATTTCTGTATGTAGAATGGGCCCATCACAAATTTTAGCGGTGCTTAATGAAATGCATATCGATTTATTCCGTATAACCTTATAGATTACAATATTAATATTAATTTTACCGCATCTTGACGGGCGTACTGAGAAATTAACAATTAAAATATGAATATCACAATAACCTAAAAACAAACTAAAAGCGATTGTCTAGTACTTTTCACTGGTATTATAAGTTAAAATAGTGCACTGTTTAATAATTAATAGTATAAAAACAAGATTACAGGTAAATTCAGCAATTATATGTACTTCAAGATCGATGAAAAATTATTTTAGTAGTTCCAACAAAATATAGTACCTATCAATACATGTAAAAGATATCAATAAATACCAATACATGTAAAAGATAGTAGGTACTATCTTTTACATGTATTGATTGATTGTGAGTATTCATCCCAAATACCATTAAACTAACATGATCAAAGCCAAGATGAGTAAGGGATAATATGTCCGTTTATATTATTACCTACACACGCTCTACCTATAGTAAGAAAGATAAACAAAAGAAAAAAAAAAAAAAAAAAAGAATGATTTTTTTTTTTATAATATAAAAAAAAAAAAATATTAGGGAAAAAAAAATTAAGAAAAAAAAGGAGGAATGGGGTTGGTTTAAAAATAAAAAAAATAAATATCACTTTAATAATAAAAAAAAAAAAAAAGAAAAAAAGAAGTGGGATATATCCTGAACACTATTTAAGTCTAGTAATGTAAACAGTGATATATATATATATATATATATATATATATATATATATATATATTATATATATTAAGCTAGACATTTTAAACTGATTATGAAAAAACTCACTGTATTTATTATAATTGATCATCACCATAAAGCAGTATATACAGACAGGTGCAGTGTGTAAATTTTGTTTTAAAATGGGTTAACTGATTAGTTATTATACCCCTAATTCCATTAAAGCCAAAAAGACGAAGGGTAATATCATGTTTATCTATATTATAACACACTAATAAATAGTTAGGAAATAAGATGTTAAACTGGTTGTATTACAAAAAGCAAAATATAATGTAACTCTTTTTATACTCTACGTTTCACTAGGTTGTCTTCCGCGTACGACCTCTCTGTGGAATAGTTTACCACCGGCAATTTTTCCGGACCGATACCACCTGAGGACCTTCAAGAAAAGAGCTTACTTCTATATAAAGAGCCGGCAACGCACCTGCAATTCCCCTGGTGTTGCGGATGCTCATGGGCGGCGCTTGGATCCAACATAATAACTTTATATAATATATCAATTTATTTGGACCTTCATAATTACTGTGCATAAATACGCGTCGGACATTTAACACATGCTCGTACGTATCCATCCGTAATACTAATGAATTTCACAAACATTCTGGTACGTAGCAGAATAAAATTTGATTCCAGCTCACAGAATCTGTACAAACATACGTCCACCGAATCGGCTCGGACAAAAAGTCGAAATGGAAGTCCAAACAATATTGATATCGATAACAGCGACGGTGCGTCCGGTGGCTGGCGCGAGGGCTCGCATGTTTGACTTTCATTAGGGAACGACCGCACCTAGGGACGCCATGTCATAATAACGTAACGCACTACGCTATTTTGTTGTCCATCATACTGTGTCGCGTGGAGAGTCGCCCGGGTGTAAATGTTTGTTTATAATTTAATTACAACTAACCATTAACGATTCTGTTTCCCTTCTAAATTATTTAATTAAGTGCTTTGGTATTCCTTAAAATATTGTTTCATTAATGTTACATGAGACAATAAGTATCAAAATACCATATATCACTGTTTTTTTAAATGACTTCAATAAAGCAGGATGTTCTATATTCGACGCGCATGTTATTATGTATGTTATCTCGCCTTAATATATTATCTCTATTGAATACATATATTATTTGTTGATATCATCACCATCGTTATTCATCATTACAGCATTCACAAGTCTACTGCTGAACATAAGCCTGCCCCAAGCAATGCCACAAAGTACGGTACTGAGCCACCTGCATTAATCGACTTCCTGCATGTCTTACCAGGTCGTCACTTCATCTAGTGGGGAGGCGCCATACACTTCGCCTGCCTGTACGAGACTGCCACACCTTTCTTCTTCCGTCGGTTATCGGTTCTTCGTGCTATATGGCCGGCCCATTGCCACTTCAGCTTACTAATCCGTTGGGCTATGTCGGTCACTCTGGTCCTTCTGCGGATATCCTCATTCCTAAGTTTTATCACGCAGAGAAACCCCGATATATATAATTTCTTTACGTCGACATATAATATATTATGTGAATTTGGATTACATAAATACTATAAAAATTAAGAAAAACTACTATGATAGTGTATTTAATGTATTTTAATTACAAGTTGACTGCAATGAATTATTTATAAATATAATTTTTAACACTAAATTCATATTTTGAACATTATTCATGTGCATTTTTTTCATTTGCAATTCAATTAAGCAGATATGTTTTCAGCTTAAACGTAGTAAAGGTTATAATTATTTTTTTGTATCTTATAAAATAGCATGAGGGTGCTCCAACATCCAACGTTCTCAACCTATCAATAGCGAACATTGTTGTGGGTCGATATCAAAAAATCATTCGAAGTTTACACGGTGGCATGATACCCGGCACCGACTCCTGTAGGCGGTCATAAAATTACAATGTCGTGACGCCGCCGCTTCAGCGACCCTCCGTTTTGTTGCGGCCGCACCCTCCGACGACACGTAAAATTCTACGAAAATTTCCACTAGTCATTTACTTAAAATAATGTCTTTAATGGGAATATATCGAAAGTATTGTGGTGGTATATTATATATATATATACTTCTATATCCAATGTTATAACTTTAAAATAAAAAAATTCCATTCAAATGCACGTTTGTTTATTCTCAAACTTTTAACTTGTTGATAAAAGTTGTTTTAATAAGCCCAAAAGGAAAAACAATATAGGGTATAGCCATTTAGATTAAAAAGTAAACGTTCTATACCTAAGGGTAGTAAATATAGTCGATGAAATTTTTAATACACTATTAAGACGAGTTGTAACCGGTCGATAAATTACTTTTAAAAATTAAAAATTGACTTCATAAAACTATAAAGAATTAAATAATTTATACATAATTAATAATAATGTCTTCCATGATCCAATGAATTTCGGTCACGGCGGCCAGCCTCAATAGAGGCTAGTCATCTATGCAGAACAGAATTATAGTGCACGAGTGTGTACGCAAATACAGGTGCAGTCTCTATTCCATCACTCGCTTAGTCCGTTGGGACGGAAATTCGACTTGATTTGACGAGCCGTTTTTCCTACATAATTAAATAGCTTCTGCAGTTCCAGTTCCAGCCTTCATTCTACGGTACACTATGCCTGAGCGCAGACTTCACAAGCTATTAGGCCGACCACATACGTACGGAATTCCGTTTTTTCCGTTCCAGTATTGCGTTTTGGAATTCTGATTCGGGGGAGTCCGAACGCAGCAAGTCCATATAAAACCAAGGACCCGTCCCACACCTACGGTAGTTTTCCGTTCGAAATTTTGCGGACAAAACGGGACTCCGCATGTGTGGCCGAACTGTTCGTTCCGAAACGGAATTCCATATGTAGCGTGTGGCGGACCTTAAAGTAAGTGGGAATTTTTCATTTTAGTTCTTTGAAACCAGTTTTACTTTTTTGAAAGTTTGATTTTTAAATTCTATATGTCACTTGCATTGAATTCCGAGCTACAGGACCAGACAATGCTTCGAGATCCGTTCCCGATTAGAGTTGAGCCTATTAGCCGCCGATTAATCGGCTTTTTATTTTATTAATTTCAGCTAAGATTTTTCGTGATTTTCTGCGTGGTAAGTGCGGCTACATTGATATGAGTAAAGCTTTAAAATTTAAGAAAAGAATAGTTTCCCATGCGTAAAATCACGTCAGATTTATTTGTAAATTAATCAAATAAATAATAAAATAAGTAGGTTCATACATAACTTTTATTGAAAAATCAGTCTCACATGTTTTAATGTTAATTATTCTGGACATAACAATTATTTGTAGGCCATACAAATATTTGTTCCGTGCGGGATTCGAACCCGCGGCTCTCAGCGCCGAAACTCATTATTAAGCCAAGCGCCACGGAGCTGTACCAAGGAGCCGTCCCACGGAGGAGTAGAAGGTTGCAGGTCACTCAAGTGCTTTTGAATTTCTCGGGATAGGTCTGTGTTTAGCAGTGGACTGTCTGTCATAGGCTGCATTGATAATGATGAACAGAAATGCTATTCTCATTTCTAGAAGTCAGTTTAGTTGTTGTATTATAAATAATTATTATAGTATGAGGTTGTCCGTAGACTGTAAAGGGAATTAATGAAATGTACTTGTAAATAATAAAAACAGAGCGTTAATTTCTAAAAGCTCACTTCAAAATGAAAACATATATATCAACATCTAAATATGTACACGTTTACACTTAACATTGTGGTACTAACTTTACATAAAATAAAATAAATTGTTCTCTGATTTTATGTTTGCTTAACGTTAACATGTTAGTTATTTCAGATGTGAAATGGCCTGCACTGTTTACCTTCTTTCTAGGTTTCAGCCTTCAACAAACACGCTAAGTAAATATAAGATAACATTTCGTTTCGAAATAACATTTATACAGAAACTTCACATTTGTACAAAAATACAATTTAACCTTGACTATGGAAGGGCTGTTAAGACTTATGTACAGATAAGAAAGTTCTGGATTTGCCTACGTGTAAATTATCTCGAAAGTGTTTCTAATTTTAGACTGAAGTTAATCTCTCTTTGTACAATATCGAATTGGTGTCGAATTTATATTTAAGACTCGTTCCGGCTTGGAGTTATGTATTTTTTGAACTTTTTACTTAGTGCGTTGCAGCAAAATTACGCAGTGCTCCGTCTTTCATTATCTGTTAGTTTTTATTTAATAGAAAAAGAGTGACAAAGGAGCACACAGTCTACCTGGTAGTAAGTGGATGCTGTGGTCCATAGATATCTACATTTATCCTCGATTAAGAATCAAAACGCAGATGCGTTGTCACCCCTGAGGACTAGGATGAATGCCTCGTTTTCAGTAAATAAGGGTCTCCGGTTCTATACATTCACCATACGAGAAACACAGCAGTATTAAGCTGCTATTTTATGCTGGTATTCTGTGAGAGCGTGGTCCTTCCCCGGTCGAGCCGACGCATTCGTACTACAACCATAATATAGCTGCAGCGTAGCTCTTACCACGTATAAAAATATACGTGTAAAAATTAGGGATGGGCCGAATATGGATTTCACCGATTACGAATATTCGGCCGTTTTACCAAATCGAATATTCGGCCGATCATTATTCGGCGGATCGCCTCGGTACCTAACCACTTTATGTCGAAACTTGTTACCGTAAAACGCGCGGGTTTAGCACCGGACCCTGCCCCTAACTCATCATCTAGTACTGCGTAAATTGCCGGCACTTACTTCAGTTTTGACTATTTTTGTGAGGAATAAGTATTTCGTTGTGTTATTTTTAGTAAAAATTGATAATTATATGATAAAAATGAATGGCAGGAGATCTACTATTTAGACTTATTTTAGAGAAATTGACGATGAAAGTAAAGTAAAATGTATCTACTAATGTAATATTTGTTTTGCTTGATTCAAAAACATTTTATCAATCTTTCTATTTGCTGTACCTAATTGTAAATAAACCTATAGTGCCTCAAAAACATAAATAACACTATACAAGTTTAACCTATAAACAAAATATACTTTCAACAGTAAAATTATGAAAGCCATGGCATTACTCAATTCGTACATTTTAGTACAGTGGACAATTTGAGTACTATTTTAACGAATGTTCGGTGATTTAGCCGAATATTCGGCCGAATACGAATATTTTGTAAAGCTGCTGAATATGCAGAATACCGAATATGAAACGAATATTCAGCCCAATTCTAATAAAAATACAGTCTAAGCGAGTAACTGAAATTATAGTACTGATATGTGAAAGCGATTTATCATATTGAAATTGTTTTGTTTGTTACGTGTATGTATATTAATTATAATAAAACACACGCTGTTTCCTTAGAGACGGTTAAATCTTGAACCGTCTAGACAGACGCTCTATACTGCGTCTAGTCGAGTTACTAAAATTATTATTACAGTAGCTTTATGGTCTCTAATGCCATTAAAATCTTTATAGGATTTGTGAAGTGTATGTTATGTTATACATATTATATCTACAAGTTTTACAGTACTTAGTTTCAAAATTAATTGAGTATCCGCACAACTATTCATCATTCAAAAGTTAATCGCACATCATTCAAAAGTTTTATTTATGAATTATTAGTAAAAGTAAAAGCTTGGTACTATCGCTTAAAAGTCACAGTACATTTCAGTCAATTTCGATAATTGTTATTTAAAATAATACAAATAAGAAGTTTGTTTCGTTATTTTGATTTTATGGACTTGATTCGCTATTATTTGAATGATGCAATGATATCAGTGTCAAACAGAAACTTGTATTCCTTCGCAAGATGGATGCAGTTGTTCATGGACTACAAGTAGACTTTACCGTCATCATTAAATCAATCAATAAAATGTGCTATATATATGTCGTAGGATTATTAGATAAACCGAATTTTCCGCACAAATCTAGAGATATCGCGAAAACACGGATAATTAGACGATTGGTCGAATCTGTCCTAAAACCGAATCAGCTCGCCCCGGCACTACTTAGTATTGTCTGGTCTACCCATAGAGCGTTTTTGTAAAGCCGTAGGCGCTGTGGGAGAGCAGCCCCCGCCCGCTGCAACAAATTGCAGGTACCCGTGCTAGCCGTAGTGGCTTAGGATTGGTCGCCGAAGACTACCTATAACCTATAAGCCAAAGCTGTGGTAGTGAGCATGTGTACTTGTGCTTTGCTACGCAAGGGCGAAGGGGCTGCACTTCCTGTAACGCCGAAGCTGTTACAGTAACTTTTTTTGAAGTAACTGGGTCAATATTCCCGTGTAAAAAGTGAGGCTATTATTTTACAAAAAAAAATCATTACTCATAAACTATATGCCTATAAACCACAATCAAGCCAGTCAGAGTAAAGTATATTCAAAGTTGCAAAACCCTTAATCTTTTTTCATTAAGATTGAGAAATGTCATAGGCATTGTCTAATTGTCCGTGTTTTCACGACATCCCTAGATTTTCGCTGAAAATTCGGTTTATCTAATTATCCTACGACATATATGTATGTCGCTTGTCGTATGAGCTATTTAAGATTATGGACATTAATAATGTGCATATTTTATATTCTTAAGTATATTTACGCCTTTATTGTGTCAGTAAGCCGTTTAAGCATATTTAGTTTTATATAAGTTTCAGTTACGGCTTCGGGTATAGCTGCGTGGGAGGACTGATCTATGATCGGATTATTGATGACGCTTTTTTAGTATTTACCTCGGAGTCCTCATTATTTATTAATGCTTTCTACTATAATCTAAGCAATTTTCTTTACGCTTCTTATATGCATACGATAGGAATGATATTATACGAAATACGAACTAAACGCATTTTTCTTGGTTTTTTTCAACGAAATAATGCCGACAGTCCTATCTCCATAGATTCCTTGTCATCACTGAGGACTACGGAACAATTCCTCAAACTATAATTATACTGGGTTCTTTATATCCTTCAGGCTGGAACACTGTGGTACAGGGCTTTAGCTAAAACAAATAGACAGAAAGTTTTCAAAAATTATGGTTTTGTTATAAGTACTGTATATGCTTTTATATGCATTTAGCAAAAAGCTGTTATTTTAAAATACAAACAGACACTTCAATTTCATTCACTTGTACAGATAAATAATGGATACTAACCCATATCCCCTCAATTAATTTTCATATTTTTCCATCTCTGCGTACACAAAAGTGTCAGTTACTTAGTTTTTTTGCGCATATTAGAATTTCTACTTTCTTTCAAGTCCTGTTCTGTTATGTCTGAAACAGTACATTAGGCTCTTTATTCAAAGCCAGCTTCATGAAATTTCGACCTCGCAATAAAGCATATCCATTCATGCGGTTCACGGCCTTGGAACTAATTTGACTCAATTCTCAAGTGCTAATATTAGGAATGGGCTCTTTGTCTTCTGTTTCAATTTTAAATTACATTAGCATTTTAACAGAATCTGGATACATCAGATTTTCATTTGATTTATTTTATAAATTATCACCTGTTGTATTATAACTTTAGTTTTAATGTGGAGTAAATACAAATTTAATTGTTAAGACGCGTAAGAAAACAACATCGTATGTAAGAATATCTACTTTCCCTTATCATTCCGTGGGGTAAGAAGTGTCAGAAAGAAATTAAACTTAAGATGGGTAGCAGCGTAACGAACGATTCAAAATAATAAATAATCTACGCTTGCCAAGCGAGGCAACTCCTGCAAATATCCCCCTTTGAAAAAATTTATGAGGGAGCTACTAATTCAAATTTAAAACAACGCTCAACATTCTCATGAACCTCCTTGTCAGTAATCACAATTGATGTTCATATTCCGTTCATGATCAACAAAACATACAAGGTATCTTTGCTTTTGGATTTTCGTTTAGTTGGTTTTAGTTTAGATGATTACTATTTTTAATTAGGACTGGGTAGGTACATTTATTGCATTGAATTATAAATCACTGCTTATTTTTGTGCATTTTTTTCATACACGTAACCCTCTAACATAAATATTTACATTTGTTAATTTATATTCCATTGCAATATTATATTAATAAATATTTATGAATAGTTCTTGAAGTATCCCTCTATCAATCAAAAGAAAGGCCTCCACAACAACGCGTAAAATCGATAGCTCCGATGAACGGTCTGGAAACTTACCTTCATCACGCTACTTCTGTACGCTAGACAATTTCTACGGTTCGGCGTTCGCGGCGTTCGGTTTCATTAAATCTCTTATTTGAAAAGGTAATATTGAATTCATTAGAAAAATTGTCATAATCAGTAAATTTTTACTTTTGTTATATATTTTTTTTTGATTATGCTGTTAATTAGAACAGAAAGTTAAGAACATTCGTAATATTTTTAGTTTTCGCAAATAAGTACTAATAGTGATAAAAGTGGCATTATTACACATATGTATACAATTACTATATTCAATTTATTAATAAAGTTATATATATTAAGATTATAGGGCTCGCTTAATATAGGACAGCGTATTTCATAAATATCTATTTTAAGGGAACATTAGTTTTTTTTCCGCAAATTAAAAAAATACTTTAAATAATCTGGGATTTATTAGTTATCATTTTGTTTTCGTAGGCCATGTCACAGGCTAGCAAAAAACAGAATGTAGGTGCATTGTCTATAGATGAAAAGGAAATGAGAAAGTCGACTGCATTCGAAACCAACGCCCGGCCGTGTAATTAACTGAAACAAAGAGCGGGTTACGCGAATCCCAATACAGAATACTAGAATAGGAAGCGGGCTGCTCGCGGCGCATTTCCGACCGTGAGTAATGTATTATCCACAGCACGCCGTATTTCACTGCGACTGAGACTCGATTAGCTTGTTATTATTATTTATTGCATTGCATTAATATTTCTTACCGTTTTTCACTTTTCGCCGTTGTTCTCAAATTATGGTATTAAAAGTGTTTTTATTTCACTGTTATTATATTATGGAGATATCTGTGGTTATTTTATTTTTATAAAACTGAAGTGAAAATCAGTCCACCCGATGGTGAGTGGCTACTGAAGCCGATGGACATCTTTAAGCCTGTAACCACCTTCAAACAAAGAAGGCTACAGATGCTTTGTCACCTCTGAAGATTAAGATGGAATGTCTCAGCCTGTAATCATACCCCTCAGACCGGGGTACACAATAGCACAGGCACTGTTATTTTACGGCATAAATAGGTAACAGGTTGGAGGATCCCCTGGCTACCACGGCTCTCAGATGATTCAAAACTTATCTTATTTTTGAAATTACTTTTTATACTTGTAATCTTATTGGCTCTTGACATTTTATTGTTTATTTTAATAATGTGACAAATTCTATATAATTATATTTGTAATAGTTCCTTTGTGTTTTGTTTCAGGTACATTCTAGTAAAATTGAAGCGACATTTAATATTACTCTCCAGCAAATGGCTACTGCAGCCCATGGGCACCTGCGTAACTAACTTCAAACAAAGAGCACTACAGATAAGTTATTTACCTGTGAGAACTTGTACGTATCAGACGGACCTACATGGACTGGATGGATGGGATGATCATTGTAAAAAAATGCTTTAATGATAATCATACAACAGTTATTGTAAGCTATTATTTGAAGAAAAAAAAACTAGTCCCGCTGGGTTTCTTGCTGGTTCTTCCCAGGACAGTTTTTTTGTGAACCAGTAGTAAATGAAAAAAGTGACTTTTAATAGGTATTGTTTGTAATCTTCTGTTTCTGTTTCTGTTACAGAGCTAGAACTAGCAACAGACTCAGTTCTGCAGCATATATGCTGTTAGAAAGATTGCGTTATTTTAGGTTTTTTATGTCAATGTTATTTTACTGTGTGAAAACGAAATTGACAAATAACCTAAATTTGTTATGTGAAAGAGGACAACTTAAATTTTGTCAAGAGTCTCTCAGAGAAAAGTATAACCATTAACTTTGATCTTACAATATACTTATGAAAGTTAAATGTACGTACCTATGTTTTTTTTAATTATTTATCATATAGATACTAGGATTAAACACAACCTTCTAGTGTCACAGGTACTCGACTCCACGGAGCTAGTAATTCTTTCAATTAGTACAGTATTAATGAAGATAAATACAATTTAACCTCTCAACCCCCTAGCGGTCTCATGAGACCGCGGCCATATTCCATCAAATTCCTAGCGGTCTCATGAGGTCGCACCCACCCACAGCACTATAACCCATAAAAACTTATATATAGAGACTACTTTTCTATGAAGAAATTTGGCATTGTATAATCAGTATGAAATACTCTATCCTCTAATGCAATAAAAAAGCTGTTATCAAATAAATATTTATTTATAATCTGCGTTCATTTCGTTCGCCATTTTCACGTGAATGTTATTGTGTTGATTTTTCGATTTTCCTAGTGTTTTATTAGTGTTTTAGTGTAAATTGTAATGAAAGTTTTTGTGTGAATATAATTTATCGTTTTACGTAAATAATTTTGAGTAATATATATTGAAGTAATTGTGATTTTCACGCTGCCGACATTCGCTTGGTATGTTTATTTTGTTATCAAAATACAATAAAATCTTTTTGTAATGAAGTAAAACCTGACTTTTGTTTAGACCATAAGATAGAGAATTTTGTATAGATTTTATAATGCTAAATTGCTTCATAGAAGAGTATTCTCTAAATATATGTTTTAATGGTTTTAAGTGCTGTCGCATGCGACAGTTCGAGATTTGCCAGGCGCATGCGGCTGCATAGGATTTTTATGGAGCTTGAAGGGTTAAATAAAGTAACTATTTATTCCTGCGTTTATACTTACTTGAAATATTTTTGTTGTTTTTCACTTCAACTCGTTTGTATAAAAAATAAAAGGTGACTATAAGAAAGGCTATAAAGTCTTCGCACTAGGAAAGATTTGTCTATGTCACCTAAGGTGTCGTGGGTAATGCTTTAAAGGATTACAGTCTAATCATAGAAAAAACACAAGATTTTATGTCTTCTTAGGTATAACTTGAACACATTCAATGTCGAATTCTCAGACACAAAGGTTGAAGAATATCTTTGAGTCATATGAAGTGGTATATTGGATATGTAATGGGTTAAAATGATAATTTTTTTAATGATGAATATTTCAAATCACATTCGCAATGCGTTGCCGGAATCTCGTTCGCGGTCAGCGAGTTTGTTTATCTACTCTGACATTTTCTAATTAGAGTTGTAATGCTGACTTTGCAGCAAAATTGCGCTTACAATTTCATTTAATCAGCCGTATAAATTTCACGCCTTATGTAAGTAAATAGATATTTATATTTTAAAACGTGCTTTTACATCTATACGAAGATAAACATGATGTTATTACTTATTACCTAAATAGTTATTGGTATTTATTATTAATTCAAATGAAATTATAAAACATGTGCAATACTAATCGGTAAGTCATCATCGGCGTATAAATATAGCTTAGTGTCCGGTTGCGATTGCTCTTTATCGTTATCGGTCCGTTAAAATCCAATGTTGGATATAAGCCTCCCGTGTTGTAGGATGTATTTGCCTTAACGGTCACGCGTGCTAGGTGGATTGTTGATCGCAACACCACACGCGTCGCATTGTGAGGGGCTCGATATTTTACGTCTGACTTAATCAAGATAATATGCTGTCATCTATCACGCCCTAAGATTTTTCTGGCATTTCTAGAGTCCCCTCTTATGGGTTGATGGATTTTTAGCGCCGCCACCACATATTAGAGTTTTAATAAACTAACATATTATAAACGAAGCATATGTATACCCATAAATGTTCTAAAATTTAATGAGACATATAATCTGTCTTCAAAATTAACTTATCTTTGTACAATGTAGGTATATTTTTTGTTTTTGTTTGACTTTTTATATTAAGTTATTGACTGATTCGTTAACAGCCTATTTTATTGCATTAAATATATAGAAAAATTTCTGCAAAATTTCACTGGTGCTTTTCTTAATAGAAAAACATTGCGTAGTATTTCTTTGATCTCCGACAAGATCTCGTGATTTCTTTTATTTACGTCATACCTGCGATGCTCCAATTGATATCTACCCTTGTCGCTGTGTTGTGCGGTGTCGCTATTTTCACACCTTTTCTGTTACATATTTTGAAAGCGCGATCTGTATCTTAAGTACCAACCTACGAGTACGACTCACTATCTTCACAAGGTCTTCGTTATACTTATGTTCGTACGTTAAAATATATTATACTTTGCGAGCAAAGAAGTGTTTTGTCAGAAAATACTATTGCCATTGTATATTTTTTGCATGGAACGACCCGTTTTAAGATCTCAAAAGTAACATACAGGTACCAGACCAAGCAAGTGGTAAATCAGCACTTAAAATTACAATTAACAAATTTACTGGTACCGATAGAGTTCATACACTGTTTGCTCGGTTACTACCAAGAAATGTAAAGGCAATCACTTATTTCCTGAGCTACTCTAACTAGACTACTACTACTAGACTAGATCTATACGTTCATTTTAAAAAATTGTTTTTATCACTAAATTATTTTATTTACAAAAGCATTTATTTTAAAATAATATTCGTTATGTTATCAAAAAATCTAGTTTGCATCCTTTCGTTCTGAATATGCTTAGAATTCACGGCCGAAGAGTTTAGCTCCGTCACACAAAATGCGCACAGCAGAATGTTGGAATATTTGACTGCAGCAGTTTCTCCGTCCAAACAGAATGTTGGGGTCGCAGGAGCCGCGTATAAAAGATATTTTATTAATCTAGTACATTTTACTATCTAAGACTGCATCAACATAACATCAGGCAAAACCGTTGCTGCTCGACTGCTTATAATTTATTTAAAAAAAAAACGTTATAATTAGAAGACTGAACGCAAATTCTTATAAAATGATATTAAATTCCTTGTTCACAGTTTTAATTTAACGTGCTACATCGGGGTGAGATTGCCCTAGAGCGATATTCATTATGGCATGGTAATTAGGGCATGTGCGAGATAAAGCTGCTTAATGCCTTCTGATGCAAGCATATAATAAGAAGAGCGTCAGAGTAATGAACATGTCTTTTTTTAAGTGAGCTTTTCATACGAGATTTCTTTGTTATGAATAAATTATGTTTAATTTCTGGCTTTCTGAACACTGCATACAACCTGGTTCATTGTGAATTTGTTTTTTTTTTTGAAGAAAAAAAAAGAGAATTATTCTTCTAGCCAATTTGTTTTGTTTTTACACATATGTTTTCCTGATGTAACTAGAAGTTATTTCTTAACTTATTTTTATTACTATTGTAATCCTAGGGTTTTTTAAGTAACATTTGATGAGTTTTATGTTACGTTGGATTCTTTACCGCTGTTTTATTTCGAGAATATAAACAAGAAAAGACGTCAGATATAATTTGCATACTATGTACTACATAACATGCTATTTGCATGTACCAAAACGGGCTCACTACTTCAAAGAAATTGAAAGCGGCCGAGTTACACTCGCTCAAAACAAATACAATCTATATGAAAATTGGATTGCTGTTACTTGCTTCGTTCAATTTCCTTCTTCAAAATTCATCGAAAATATATTTAGTTACTATCGCTTTATTTCAATTCACTAATGAATATTTACTAACATTTTTAGTTTTGCAAAGTTCTCTCAATATTCGATTGTCGTATTACTTTATCTGCGATTAGGACAATAATAATTTTTATCATTAGAGGAACTTGATAACTTCTTTTGTATGGCCTTTGTAGATGGTAGTCTTATTTAGTAAAAGTAAAAAAAGTTTTATATTTATTTCAAACAATTAATATGGTAATAATAGTTAGATAGTAGACCGTCCTAATTCTGCGGACAGTAAATTCTACAAAGGATCTAATACGCGTGGCATGCCCCATATTACTTTACTTATGTTCTTTTAAGGTATTGTATATTTACCTTATTGAACTCCGTATAGTCAAAACGTTGTCCGTCTTGTATATTGTAAAATAACGGCGTTCTGAACTAAAACTCAGAATGTTTTAAGTACTACTTACGTTAAACTTGTATTTGACCACCTTACTGATAAGCATTATAGTAATGGAATGTGATGTAGAAATTTTAGAGAGTGTTTATAAATAGGGCCAATAGATTTTAAATTCTCAAATAAATATAGTAAATGGAATATATTTTTGATGCAAGTTTTGTTACAGAAATAATTTTAAACATTATTTATCTTTATAATGCGCGCAATTTTAGCTAGGAAATAGTAAAACGAGGACGTAGAACATGTAACGGAAATAATTATTTATTTTTAATACGCTTTAACCAAGCACTCACTTTATAAACACTGTGAAGCAATACTCTAATGTTGGAAATTTTATTTTTAATGATTTTAGGTTCACCACACATTTGGTATATTACTAAAATATGGCAAGTGTTCATTCAACTGTGAATAAATATGTGTAACGAGTAGTGAACTGAACGTCGTGACGGAGCCGTTCCAATCAGAGCTTGTTGTAGCGGCCCGAGCCACCATGGCGCCGTGTGACGTCGTAGTTTCACCCCTCCGTAACTTCCACGCCGTGAGGGACGAACAAACCGTACGTCTTGTTGACTCCCATATCCCGCCTTCGTTTTAGGCGTCATTTTCCTTTAACTTTCCTTTACCCTTTAAGAAATGTCTACTGTTACTATGACGGAGCACGTTGCTGTGGTGCTGACGAATATCAAATCCCATTTTTGGTTGGGCGATGCTGAGGGAGGCTAGCAATAAGTCTGCTCTACTCTGCGATGGCTCGCCTACAATTATTTTATTATTTACCGACTTCCAATAGGTATTCAATTCAACATTTTTTGTATTACCATTATTAGTAACTTGTCTCGAGGTAAAGCAATTTTGATGATTCTTTTTTTATCTGAAAGCTGATGCTTCTCGTGTCGTGTCATATCAATATATTCAAGATCTGACCTGTAGTTTTTTTTTAGTTATCTTTAATAATGCGTATTTCATTGATTTCGAATTCATTGATGATGTTCTGTTAATTGTATTGATTTTAATTGTATTGAAGTCGGTAGTTGAATTTTTTTTAATTTTACCTGTTGTATGGATTCAGCTTATATAAAATGTTGTCGATTCAGTGTTGAACACAATAAACAGGGATACACGTACACACACACACACACACACACACACACACACACACACACACACACACACACACACACACGCACGCACGCACGCACGCACGCACGCACGCACGCACGCACGCACGCACGCACGCACGCACACACGCACGCACGCAGGCACGCACACGCACGCACGCACGCACACACACACGTTTCTCTCAAAAAAATTTTTTATATTTTTCGGTTAACTATTATTACTTGACCGCACCCGAATCCAGCTTGACGTCGACTTCTGGGACAATCTTGGGCTATTTTTCAAGGAGTAGCCAAATTTTAAACTTAAGTTCAAATATATAAATAATGATTTACCGTTATTGCTGTTTCTAAAAATACGAGTAAATAAGGCTTCTACATTTATTTGAAATATGGTATTTTACCCATTTTCAAAAATTGTTTTAAATGAATCCTAAAGTGATATTGAACCACTATAATTTTTATAAAACCTTTTTTTAATTATTTTTAAACCGAATAGTCATCATCCCCAATATGGGTCACTACTCAATCTATTGTTGTGACATTTTAAGGTCAGATACTCCCCAAATATGTCTATGCATTTTTCACATCCCTTGCCATTGAAACTTATCAACTCCTCACCATCCAGTGCAAACAGTGTTGTCGATTTGGCCATGTAGCAGATCAATGCCGCTCTAAACCACGCTGTTTCCGATGAGCCCAAGAACGCACTGCAGCAATCTGTTCTGTAGTTGAAAGTAAAGCCACGTGTCTGTTATGCTCCAAAAACCATTTTGCTAATAACAAAAATTGTCAAGATCAATGTGTCAGAACGAAATATATCCAAAGAATAGAATATATCTCATAGAAATACGAGTATGTACCTTACTGTTTTCAAATTACATTAGTTGGCTTGTCATAGCCGTCTTTTAGTAAAATTACAGCCTATATACGTCCCACTGCTGGGCACAGGCTCCTCTCATTTCTTAGAGGGTTTTAGGGCAAGAAAATGTCCCAGTGAATATTGACGATCTTGACATGTCTACGAAATATTTTATTTTTTATTTTTTAGAAATGTGGGTTTTCTCACAATGTTTTCAATCAATATCAATGTATTCTTTATTGTACACTAATACACATAAAAAAGAGACAAAATGAAATATATATAGAAAGTATAACAGGCGGTCTTATCCCTCTGGTAGCGATTTCTTCCAGACAACCCTTGCTTACCAAAGAACTGTTGTTTACATGTTACAGATACGTAAATTTGAAAATTAAGTTAAAAAAATCATGAATATATATAAATACACTCAAGATGATGATGGTTGAGGATATGTAGGATAGATAAAATTGAGAAAGGGAATTATGATGGGAAATATTAGTTCCAGGTAATAAGTTTTGAGTAGATATATGAAGGAAAAAAGGGATTGAGCACGTCGAATATATCAAGGCAGGGAGTTCCAAAAGCGTATAGGTGTAACGGAAAATGATTTATTGAAGAAAGAGGATGAATGTGCTGGAATACGAAGCAAAAAATTGTTAGTGGAACGTAAATGACCTTCGTGAGAGGAGGAAATGAATTCAAAGCGGTCATTTGGGTAACATGGAGTGGAGGGATTGAACAGTATGCTGTATAAAACAGAAAGAATGTAAGTGAGTATTCCTGCGAAGGCCAATCGGCAGCCACCTGAGACGTTTAAAAAATTCTGAAATGAGATTATATCTACGGAGTCCAAATATGAAACGTAATCATAAGTTTTGGACTCGCTCAAGTTTATTTAAATGCGCTTCGGTAATATCTAGATACAAACATCAGTATAGTCAAGGATAGGCAGAAGTAGAGGTTGAGCAAGCGTAACTTTAGTGGCAGTAAAAGTAAATTTCTAAGTCTCCGCAGATGTTTTCCTTCACCGCCAAGCCCATTGCAAATCAGCACTTAAAATTACAATAAATAATTTAACAGGTGCCTGCGGGGATCGAACCCAGGTTGCTCACTACTGTGAAATTTACAGCGAGCGCTTAGCTCCTATACTACCACTGCTCATAGCTGTCTTATTAACAAGTAGGGATATTAAAATAAAATTAATAAAACTAAGTTACTAATAAAGTAATTATTAATATTATTAATTATAGAAATGGATTTTACTCGTGCTAGGAGATATATTATGGCTGCAACACGGTGGGGTCGGCTTGACCGGGGTAGGACCACCCTCTCACTCAATGCCTGCGTGAAACCGTAGATAAATGCTTAAATTTTATACTTGACGAGTCATTCCATTTTAGTCTTCAGGAAAGACTGTAGATGTATATGTCTGGGCCGCTATATCCACTTACCATCAGTTGGACTGTAATGCTCTCTTTTCGAACATATTCTGTAAAGTAGGTAACCATAATTTTAAGTGCGAATCGTCTTCGCGCTTTGTTGGGGCTACAGGAGAGCTTTCGCGCACTACAGCAGCACCGCCGACTGTAGTAACTCTTGATATGGGTCCTACAGCATTGAGGGAATGGAGTTTTTATTTTTATTGAATAAGGATGACGAATGAGTACACAGTCCACTCGATGGTAAGTGGACGCTGTGGCACAATGACATTTACATCTATGCTAGATTAAAAATCAAAATGCAGAAGCGTTAACACCCCTGGGGACTAAGATGGAATGCCCCATGTCAAGTTGCCAGGCTTGTTGGCTTGTTTCGACGCGTCTCCCAGTTTCCGTCAACCAGTTCCTATTAACGGTGGATGGAGGACAGCCTGATATGCTCTCCTTATAACGTCCTCTCCTTTTTTTTCTTTGAAGCGTACTTCTACAAAATGATCAGATTGTAGAAGTGAACACATGGAATAAGGACCTCACGATCTCTCACATCCCACCATAGGTTTATTATTAAGGTTGTGAGAAAACGTCAAGCATTGCTACGTACAAGAACGACACAGCTGAGCCTAAACAGATCTCCTTTGTAGAATATGGTGCACCATACGAATACTATATCGTGGTACGGTGAGCCTTGTCCTCGTCACTGCGATGAATATGGAATTTGGTTTTCAGCTATACAGCCTATGTGAAATAACCGACCCATCTCAATCATCCTCTTGTACCACACAGAAAAGTCAATAAACCGGGCTGCCTTTTCATCCAGCCCCCTGCCCTAAATTGACAAGTCTCCGTTTTCAGCTTGAACAGAGACTGCCTACTGTGGAAGCTCCCCATTTCCCTTTTTTAGTGGAGGAAGTTAATTTCTTTAGAGTTTGAATCCCGAGCGCCAATAGTCTAGGTCTGGAAGGAAATCACGCCAGTAAAGACGCTGTCTCATAAAAAGGCGTGTTATCCCGTGCTCAATCAGGGCATCTGCACAAATTAGTTCCCCATAGAGAATAATAGATTGCACCATCACACAGAGTAATTATACTGTAAGCTTACCTTTCCCAACTTTAATCAAAACGCAGTAATATTGCAAAAGTATTAATGAGACATAAAATAAAATATAGGATATAATATTGCAACATTGTTCATTTGTGTAGAATAATATTATGCCTTTGCCGTTTAATTTTTGTTCCATTTTTTGTGAAGTTTTTTTTACTACATTCCAGTTTACACAGTGATTACTTACAATATCGTTCAATATAATATAACACATGCAACTTGATTGTTTTAAAATTTTAATTGGTCGATCGCTCGAGTGATCGAGAGTGGGCCACGACTAAAGCGGCCTATTAGCGAAAATGCTCCAAGTAAACAGCGGAAGGCGTTTTGTGCTCGGCCTTTTAAGCTGCGGTGTTGATGATACTCTTACGTAATCAAGATTACACACTATGTCATGTGAACTTATAGCTGAGTGTTATGTTATCGAGGGAGGTATGTTTTAGTCAATCAGTTTCAGTTATCGTTTGTAATGTTCCGTGATATGAATTCAAATCATAGTCATCTCCTACTATATTTGTTTAATGAGAATGATGATAATCTACTATCCCATATCTTACCGTATGTATAAGAAGGCGACTGCAAGAAAGTCCAGAAAGACCTCGTAGCTTTTAATAGATGACAGAATGCCGTCTCGTATAGATGGAAAATATCGAGACGGTTGACGAGGAGTATCGTCAATGGTACAAGGTAACAACTACTCCGATTGCAAATCTGCCTACTTAAAGTTCGTAACCAGAATTGAAACTCGTGCTAATAACCTATCCGTGGTTATTGCGATAATGAACTTTTTGTGTGAATAATTCTGTTGATGTAGAAATAGTGATTTGGTTCATGCATTTTTATAGAATAAGGGTGACAAATAAGAACTCATTCCACTTGATGGTAAGTGGATGTTGTAGGTAGTCCATAGATATTCCGCACCTATCCTCGAATAAGAATCAAAATGCAGATGCGTTATTAATCCTTAGGACTAAGAGAGAATACTTAGTTTTCAATAAAAAGGTTTTCGGTTCTCTACACTCACCATGCGAAACACAGGAGCTCTAAGCTGCATTTTACCCTGTTATTCTGTGAGAACGTGGTCGTTTCCCGGTTGATGCGACCCATTCGTGCAGCAACCGTAATTTAGCTGCAGCGTGACTCTTTTCATTTGAGGCGGAAACCCAAACATAAGTCAGTCAACGAAATATTTTATCATAATGAAAAATAAACCGCAATTAACTTTGTGACATTCTCAAGTATCAATACTTTCAACATTTACTTTTGGTATTGTATTGAAGTTAAAAATACCTTGTTTAAAAAAAAGATGCTAAGTAGGGCACGAGTGACGCAATGTTTTTCATATTCTTTGTGGTCACGGTAGGTCGCGTCAGCGTTAAAGTTTTTGAGGGTCAAGTCGTTAGAAAGTCGCTCTAAATGTGCGTGCCCCGTATATATTCAGCCGTTTTTGTGACATCTGGTTGTATTTAATATATAATATAATTATATAAAAAAAAAATATATATATATATATATATATATATATATATTAGAGTTGGGCCGATTAGTACTTTGGCCGATTAGCCGATTAATCGGCCATTTCTCATTATCAATCATTATTCAAGAATTAAGTGTTTTTTGTTATGGAGAGACTTAACTTTTTTTTTAAGTTTATTAAGAACAACATTATTAATATTTTATTTTGTTGTGTTACTACTCTGCATTACGATTAGAAAACGTTAAAATGTAGAAATAAAATAGTAAGTACTTAGGTTTTGTTTAGTTTTAAATAGCTACCTCAGATTCTTTTTTTTACCAAAGTTACTATGTTCAGAATAATTAACATTAAAACATGTGAGACTGATTTTTCAATAAAAGTTATGTATGAACCTACTCATTTTATTATTTATTTGATTTACCTACATATAAATATTACGTGATTTTACGCATGGGAGAGAAACTATTCTTTTCTTAAATTTAAAGCTTTACTCCTATCAATGTAGCCGCACTTACCACGCAGAAAATCACGAAAAACCTTTGCTAAAAATAATAAAATTAAAAGCCGATTAATCGGCGGCTAATCGGCCCAACTCTAATATATACGAGGTGTGATCCAAAATTAATGATAATCGGTTCCTTCAGGTCCGCATAAAAATCCAAAAAAAATATTTTTTGATTGCTTATATACTCACTACGTCAGCCTAAAAAAAATCATATAAATAGATCACGATTTCCGGGAGATACATTCATTTGAATACGAACTGTCAAAGAGATCATCAACATGGAGAAAAACGAAATTAGAGCTGCCATCAAGTACCTCTGTTTGAAAAAAATGTCTTCAAAAGACATACACAGTGACTTAGTGGAAACATTGGGGGACTCTGCTCCTCCATATTCTACAGTTGCACGCTGGGCCAAGGAGTTTAAACCGGGCAGAACATCCATTGAAGATGAACATCGCGAAGGACGCCCGTCCACGTCCCTCACTGAAGACAACGTGAAAAAAGTCGAAGATGTTGTGTTGGCAGATCGAAGAGTGACCATCAGGCATGTAGCTGACGTCACAGGGATCTCATATGGCAGCGTTCAAAGAATCCTTGCGAATGAGTTGCATATGAAAAAGGTCTCTGCGTGTTGGGTACCCAGAATGTTAACCGACGAGCAAAAGAAAAATCGAGTTGACATTTCGAGGGTCAATCTCGAAAAGTTCCAAGCAGACCAAGAAAATTTTTTGTTCCGTTTTGTGACTATGAACGAGACCTGGATCCACCATTTTGATCCTGAAACGAAACAACAATCGATGACTTGGAAGCGAGCCTCCTCACCGACGCCAAAGAAATTCAAAGTTTCAAGTTCGGCGGGAAAGGTTATGGCATCTGTTTTTTGGGACGCTCAAGGCATAATTATGGTGGAATATTTGGAAAAGGGAGCCACTATTACGGGCTCTTACTACGCAGACCAAATAAGAAGATTACGGGAGGCCATCAAGGAAAAAGACACGGCAAACTCCGAACTGGAGTGCTGTTTCACCAAGACAACGCACCGGCTCACAAAGCCGCAGTTGCGATGGCTGCCATTCAAGAAACGGGATTCGAACTGCTCGAACACCCTCCCTATTCGCCAGATCTAGCTCCTAGTGACTTCTACCTCTTTCCTCGGCTCAAGGAACGCCTCCGAGGCAAGAAATTCGAAGACGATAGCGAAGTAATGGCCGCTGTTGAAGTTTTGGGAGGGCCAAGACAAAGAATTTTTTTCAAAGGGAATCCTGGGTTTAGAAAATAAAAGATGGACTAAAAATGTATTGATTTGTTAGGAGACTATGTAGAAAAATAAATTATTATTTTAACTTTAATTACCGTGTTTTATTTTCATTATCATTACTTTTGGATCACCCCTCGTATATTACAGTTGCGTCTATAAACATTTACTAATTGGGTTAAATTTTATATATATAATTAATTACAAACTTAGGCATCGATCTTGTTATAGACCGACGTATGGAAGAACGTCTATCCTTCCTTGAATTCGTCTTTTTGATAAAACAATGTTCGGTGCTTACGTTATTTACACTTTATGAATTTTACTACATACTTTAATTAATTAATTTTTGAAAGTGAGTATTTATCTAACTGCTTACACTGTATTGTATTTCGATACTTCGATTGTATTATAAATACATATTGTCTATGTTAATTTAAATCAATTCTTGTAATGGTATCGGAAACCGGTCAAAATTGTCGTGACTCGATTATTTTTTAATAAAAGCGGCAAACAAACGTACAGTCCACCCGATAGTAAGTGGCTACCGCAGTCCATGGGCAATTTCAAACAAATAAATAAATTGCGTTGCATACAGATGCGTTGTCACCTCTGATGACTAAGATGGAATCTCTCACCACCTGTAATTACAGGCTCGGATTACTAGCGCTATATATACATAATCATGTTTACTAGTGGTCGAAATTTGACCGTAATTCATTATATTTTAATTCATTATATTTTAAATATTTATTAATTATTCATGCATTACATCACTTCACAAAAGTCCACTGATATCTAATGTACAAAATATAAAATAAACTCTTTTTTGCCTAAAACTTTTTTGTATGGTGATTATATATTCTTTGGTACTGTTACGAGCTTGAGGTTCGTGACAATAAAAATTGCCGATAAAATTACCTAAATTAACACTTTAATTTACTTTACACAAATTAAAACTTAAAACACTAATAATTAAACACACTAATTCACTTTATTCGTCGATCTCACAACAATTATTCCTCATAAAGTCTAGGCCTAGGATGCAGTCGTCCATTATATATCGAGTGGGACCCCCAGCAAGGATGCAGAAACGAGAGTGACCACACTTTTGGAAGACTGTCGCAGTGTTCTCTCCCCGAACGAATTGGTCAAGGCGAAGAAGTTGTTACTCAAGTACGCCGATGTATTCTCATCAAACGATGCTGACATAGGAAAGATTGGCTTAGTTCAACACAAAATAAACACAGGAGAAGAATTGCCTATCCGTCAGCGGCCAAGAAGATTGCCGGTAGCACGTGAAAAGGAAGTGGAAACCATGATTGAAGGAATGGTGAAGGATGGTGTTATTGAACCTTCCTCTAGTCCATGGTGTTCACCAGTGATGCTGGTGAAGAAGAAGGATGGCAGCATGCGGTTTTGTGTTGACTACCGCCGTCTGAACGACGTCACGAAGAAGGACAGCTATCCCTTGCCAAGAATTGATGACACGCTGGACATGCTTACAGGAGTAAAGTGGTTTAGCACGCTGGATCTAAAAAGTGGCTACTGGCAAGTAGAAATTGACCCTAAGGACAAGGAGAAAACTGCGTTCTCGACGGGAAAGGGTCTGTGGCAATTTAAAGTAATGCCGTTTGGGTTGTGCAATGCTCCAGCAACGTTTGAAAGGCTGATGGAACTTGTATTTACCGGGCTAATTGGCGATGCCTGTCTGGTCTACTTGGATGACATCATCATCGTAGGCCGTACGTTTGAGGAACACCTTCAAAACCTGGAACGCGTGCTCATGAAGATTCAGAGTGCCAACCTCAAGTTGAGCCCGAAGAAATGTTCACTATTCCAACGGTCGTTATAGCTCAGGTGGTTTGTCGGTCGGGCGTGATATCGGAGTTCCGTGGTTCGCGCTGCAGCTGCTCCTGTAGCATCGCCATCAGAGCACCTAAGTCAGGTGCTGCAGGTGTAGGAGCTACTGACGGGGTCAGCAGTCTCGAGGGAAGCCAGTCGACCAAGCTGGTTAATAACTGTTGGTTCACCGCACGTCACTTGAGTGCGTTTCTTAATCCCACTTCTGACACCAATTGTTACGAGCTTGAGGTTCGTGACAATAAAAAGTGCCGATAAAATTACCTAAATTAACACTTTAATTTACTTTACACAAATTAAAACTTAAAACACTAATAATTAAACACACTAATTCACTTTATTCCGCTTCTCCCGAAGCTTCGCTTGTCTCGCCAAATCCAATACTGCCCCGATCGCATCTTGCAGTGCCTATATATACAAATTAGCAAGGAAGCATCCGGAATATTCAAGTAAATGCGCGCAAAGCGACGAGTGTTCGAGTGTAGATTTTCTAGAAACTTAGTTCTTCGGTTTGAGACTAGATGGCGCTGTCGATTGAAAGATTTGTGATGTCATTTTCTGCAAAGCTCCCCTCGCTCTCGTTCCTGACACTAGATGGCGCTAGTGTATGACGTTGACTTATTCACGCAACAGTACTTAACTCTGAGACTTTGGGAGACAAATTAAGTCGACGCAGTTTGACAACGACATAATAAGTTTTATTTTATTAACTTTTCGCTAAAGTTACTATATAACTTTTAAACGGCTTTACTGATTGAAATGAACTAAGCGGATTTTCATAACACTTAAATTTCCTATGAATTTTAACAAATTCGGACCGGTAGATTTTGAGAAATCTCAAAATTTTTATTTTTGGGAAGTTAGGAGGAGGGAGCTAAGATGGCCATAGCCGAGAGCGGAAGATTTTAAGGAACGACATTTTAGGAAAGAAAAGAAAATGTTTTACTGAACTTCTAATTCAAATATAACGAACCACTTTAGCGATGAAATTTTCTGAAAACAGAGATAATCTGCACTGCACGCACATTCTATCTGCACTTGCCAATTAAAGAAATAAATACAAACATTTATTACGATATTTGCATAATTTACTTGGGGACCGCAGGGGGAATAGCAATTTGCGGCAGAAACCTATGTCATGCCACCATTGACACCAAGTCGATTCATTTACTTATTCAGGGCCACATAATATCTGGGACTTACAGACTTACTAGCAGATACATTTATTTTACCCAAAAGCCAACCCCTAATGTAAAGGGAGTACTATATATCAACATTCGCATATTTAACTCGTCCCTCGCGACATCGCGTTTCATCGCACGGGGGAGACAGTTTATTGCTTTCGGCGGTATTAGGACCTTACTTTACGTTGCTATTATTATTGAAATTGTTGACAGCATTTTTTTATTATCATTTATTTCACTGACTTATAATTATAAACGTTTACATAATTAATAAGTATGTGTGTATTAATTAAATACACTTGAGTGCGGTTGGCTTGAATAAATCCTTTAAGATTGCTTAAAAATAATGCAAAATTTGCATATTTTTGGCAATTAGCTACGAATCAAAACAGTTTCTGGAACTTTAAACATATCAGTTTCATAAACTCTACTACATTTATGTATCATAAACTCGTGAATATGTTTATTCAATGAGTATTGTTATTTAAACATTTAGTGGAGGAATTCATAATGAAATAAATCAAATGACCATGTATATATTTTTATTGTTATTTTAAAAGAAAATACTTAGATACTTATTGTAGTTAATATAAAGTACGCTACTTTTTCAAACGTATAATTTGTACTGAACAAAAAAAAACTTAATAGAAAAAAAAGGTAAAGGTGTAAAATAGCCTCCAACGGAAAAGATTAAACGCGGATATTGGGTATTTAATTGATTTACAAAAAAAAAATATTTTTATATCCCCGAAACTGCATTTTAAATATACCGATTGCTAACTGAATTCGCGTCTTTTACTACGCAACCAAAGAGCAAATAAATTTTCCGAATGTTTTTCTTTCCTTTCGTCTTAATAAGAAATAAAAAATTAAGTTTACTTGCGTCGTCTGTCGTTTTATCTAATATGTTGTTCAATGTATACTCGTATTTTATCTCATGCTTTGAGTTTTCAAACGACGTTTAGTTTCTGAGTCTTAACGAAGTGACGTACTTTTTGTTTCATCTGTGATTACTGATTAGGTTTTTTTTTGTGTATGTTTTTCTTTTTATATTCGAATTGTCAAATTGTTAATATGCCTAAAACTACAGATTTTTAAGGATCTCTTATTTTATATTATGTAACAATCAGCGATTCATATATTTTCTATTATTAGTTTTAGCATTAATTAATGAACGCGTTTTGATGAATACATTTAGATGTACTAATGATAATTTAAAACATTTATTTACCATTGAACAATTTCAAAGGTAAATAAATGTTTCTTTTCTCGGTCTAAGTCTTGGTTAGCCATTCAGGGAGTAAACGCAACCAGCGTTCTTAACATTACACTGCGGGGAGTAGGACTATATTATAATTTTAATTTTAAAAATAAAATGCAGGGTAAATAAATCTGTGTCTAGTTAAAGTAGATATGTTTTACTGATAAAAACATTATTATTACCATTAATTGTTATACCGTAATTAACATGTTAAAATACTCACATGCTGAGCAACTTTCATTGCTAGGCACATTATTTTTGGTTGTAGTAAATAAATTAATTAATTAAAAATAATTTTTAAATTAAAGTTTAAGTTAGTCTAAATAAAAGTTAAGTATATCAAATTCATTGTCTTTAAATATAAATTAATCTGTGATATGTTTCTAGAAAAACGATGTAAGAGAGATCAACCAATAATACAAGATGCGAATGCTCATAAATTTACTTTGTACGAGACATCGTTTTTACGAATTTGAATCATATAATGGCGAGCCGCACTCACCGAGATAAATCTGTTTCTAGTGAATTATGAAGAAATTGTATCTTCATCTTCAAGATCGAGAAAATATTCTTAAAGATCGAGACAATAAGCGATAAACGTGTAAAATTACTTCATTCCGAGAAATGTGGCTGCCATGAATCCGCATTGCCTATGCGCTACGTCTAATTAGAGATGTAGGTAGTGATTCCGCTCGACTTTGAATTATTTTCGTAATTTTAATTAAAGTACTGGCGCGAATCCTTTGAGGTTTTCTGTTAATTTAATTTTTTAGAACGTATTTAACTCTGCTGTAATAATTGTATTGAATTTTCCAAATCTATTTAGCAATGCAATAAGAACAGTAATACACAATTGTAATAAAACAGCTCTCATAGCTATATAGAGTTGATCTTTTGAATCCCGCGTCATTTAGGGTTAGTTAAGCTGCTTAAATGATCGTATGTTCTAAATCGCAATAGCAGCCAGAGGAACATGAATTGTAATTTATAATTGCCCTCTTGCCCTCTGGCTATTCGGTGACGAATTGTCTGACAATATTGCAAATGTATTGGTCAAGGCAAGGTTAAGATTTGTAAACTTGCATTGATTTTTATTTCGGCAGACAACGCCCTATTAATAATTGGATGAGGTGGACATAATGTGATGTATCTTATATTGATTAAAAAATATATCGGCCTATTTTTTATTTATTTAAATTCAATCTGTTTTCATCGTAAAACAAAAAACTCGTAGCACAGAGGCCCCCTAATTTATATGCTAACATGTAAAAGTTTCTTGTACGTAGACTAAGTTATTGTAAGTAATATAACGCCGCGTAGTGACAGCGTAAATAGAATCCATTACACTATATAGGCGACTGAGGGAAATATACTTATCATATACCTAATCAATTCAAAAAGATTCTATCGCGCTTAATTTTTTTATTCCCGACGTTTTGGGCACTTTCTAGCGCCCATGGTCACGGAGGGGGAGGGGGGTCTGAGGTACTTGACGTCCCGATGTCATAGTTAACGATCTTCAACTTTTAAATATTAATATTTGGTCGAAGCCTTGCAGTAGTATGCTTGGGTTTCGATTTAATTTTATTAATTATGAGAATCCAAGCAGACGGTAGCACCTCGCCATATTCTGGATGTTTTTTTTTTTCAATATCAATAGTCTCGCGAATCATCGTCGGTGGGAATCAGTGTTCTTTTGTGAGGATTTGTGGTCTATCAAATCTGATATAATAGTTGGGACGGTGCTGAACATTTTGACATACTGCAGACTTCCTGGAGCGTCAGTGCTTCACATCAGCAATATGTTCTTTCACGCGGGTTTTTATGGATCTTTTTGTTTGTCCTATGTAAGAGAGACCACCTTCACAATAAAGTTTGTATACTCCTGCATTTTGTCGAGGATTACACTTAACGGATGATAACAACTGAGTAATCATCTTCTGCGTCTTATAAATTGTTCTAATAGAAGCCCGCTTCAAGATGTAGTCATTCTTGTCTGTGACTCCTCTGACATATGGTAGTACAGCAGCGACACACTCGACTGTGGCCGGTTTCACTCGGCGACTGTGACGTGTGACGGAGGCGAGGGATGTAGTCGTTCTTATCTGTGACTCCTCTGAACAGCAGTGACACTCTCGACTGTGGCCGGTTTTACTCGGTAACTGTGACGAACCACTCGTTGTCGTGCAAAACTTGCTTGACGTGCTCGGGCTCTGTGGCCAGGTGTTTACTGTCACAGATCCCTTGTGCTCTCTGAAACAAAGATTTTCCCACGGTAGCTAACTGTGAAGGATGCTAGTGAGGTTCATCGTTTAAATATTGGTTAGTATAGGTATTTTTTCTATACACAGAATGACTGATGGTGTTATTAGGATTTCGAATGATTAAAACGTATAATAAGGCTAAAGAATTATTTGCTTCTAACTCCATAGTGAATTGAATTTTATAGTTTATGGAGTTAAGGTAGTCCAGAAGAATGCAATAACTTTGTCTGATGGTAAAATTGTGTGAGTGTCGTCTACGTATCGATTGTAGAATCTGGGATACACAGGTGCAGTGAGGAGGGCATTCTCCTCGAAGTCCTCAATGAAAATAGCGGCGAAAATAGAAGATACACGTGAGCCCATAGCCACACCATCTACTTGCATGTAGAACTCCTCTTTCCACAATAGATATCCAGTTGTGGGGAAATGTCTGAGTAGTTCTGCATATTCCGCAGACATGTTGTTTTCTTCTAGCTTAGACTAGGAAGTCACAATTGAAATGCAGTCTTCAATAGGTGGTCATGTAAAAAGTGACTGGACATCAAAACTGACCATAGTTTCCTTTGTCGGCAAGATGTCGGTCTTTTATCTCACTGAGAAAATGGTATGATAATTGATAGAATCAGGCGTTACTTTGCGGAAATCCATTATAATAAAAAATAAAAATATAAATTTCTTTGCAACCTTCCGCTAAATAAATACAATGATGTGTCTTACCTGGATTGAAGAGCACCTCCCGCCCTCCCTCAATTGCATGCACTAACTCCGTCACCACTAGTCCCAGCACCACTATTCCAGGTAAGACACACCATCGACGATAATACGACACGTGTTTCGCCTCTACACGAGGCGTCCTCAGGTAATGTAGACTCTACGGCGGCTGACCGCTAAGTGACGAAGTGTAAGTACTTAGCGGGCGGGAGGTGCTCTTCAATCCAGGTAAGACACATCATTGTATTTATTTAGCGGAAGGTTGCAAAGAAATTTATATTTTTATTTTTTATTAAAATGGTATGAATCGTTTGTATGTGCTCTTGCGTGTCCTCTCAGTGTTGACAGTTTTTATGCTAAGTGTTGCCAACTTATACGTGAATCAATTCGACTCACTATGGGACATAGTGGAAAGTTCGGTTTGTATATTTTGGGTAACCCATACAGCTTTGGTGGTTTGGTACATAAATGGTGGTATTATCGAATTTACGTCATTTATATAGTATAGTATTTTTTTATTAGATCGCTAGTTGTTTTAAGCACATTGGTTCTAGGGTTTGTTTTGATCTTTTTGTACGTACTTTAGTCCGCTGAAAGTTGTTGTATTTTAAAATAGTAATCTGACGTATTCTACCGCTGTATTTCCTTTATCTGCGCGGAGAATCGTGAGCTCTCTGGTTTGTTGCGTAAGTTGTACAACACTTTAAACTCGTCTTTGGGGAAATTTAGTTTCGGCGCTGAACTTCGACGTAGCAAGGAAGAAATGTCTTTAAGTATGTCCTCCAAATCTTTCCTCTCCACATTTTTTTAAACAGACAATCAATCAAACGTCGGGAATTAAAAGAAAGTTAAAATTGAACGCGATGAAATCCGTAAAATTAGTTTTATTCCATGTTTTAGTATTCGCGTAAATGTAAGAAATCATTACAGTTAAAAATATTTAAAAAAATACTGTGGTAGCCAGCCCGCTAATTAATCGTGGTAACTATGGGAAATATCCCCCTTATGAGGTAATCGATAGGGGGGGCCTATGTTAGGCAATGGAGTTTTGATGGGCTGTAGTAATGATAGTGATGACGTAATGTACAATAAATGTCCAATTATGTAAGAAATAACTAAGAACTTTTATACCTAAAAATTCGTAATTACTCAGAGTTTTAAAAACAATGGAGCGTAACGTATATGATTTGTTATAATCTCTTAATTAATCATGAATCGATTCCATATGGGAACTGAGTTCACTGCTCTTGACTAAATGATTCATTTGGCTGCGAGCCACTCACTTTATCGTACGGAATTGCGAAATTCTGAAAATGAAGATTTTGTGATTTGATTCAATAATTACATTCTCTAATCATGCTTGCACTGCTGTTAAAAAGTATTTTTGTATATTTTTTGTGAAATATTTTTTATAACATTACAAAATGAATATTTTAATACCAATTAAGGGATTCATATGCTGATATTTGTCCTTGTGAAATTCATGTATGTAAACTGAAACAAAACCACGATACATGAGAAAATTGTAACGTTTTTTTTTAAAGAAAAAAGAAAGTAGGGGGAGACTGGGGCTGGTCGTGACATTTTTTTTATAGTGTCGTAATTTTTTGTTTGTTTAATTGTTTTACCGGAATGTAGGTTTGTTTGATTAAGTAACTATTCGGGTTATTAATTTAAAAACAATTTTAGGTATCAGACTATTAGAAGTGACATAAATGAATGAATTCTAGGAAAAGAGGCGTGTAACTTTAAGCCCCGCGCCAGGGGCTGGTTGTTACACTATAAGGGGCAAAATGTTACAACAAAAACCAAACGTAATATAACACTTTTTATTAAGAACAATGACAGTTTACTACAATTATTATGTCTACAATGTCAAAATACAATATCTATAACCCTTTAACGCGCAAGTAATTTCTTTTTCGTAATTTAATAGTTCTTGTAAAAAAATATATTTCATATAATAACAATGTCCATAAAAATAATAAAAAAATATTTTGAAAAACTGTTTTTGAGAAAACATATGTTAATTAAACTCAACATCACGAAAGATATAAAGAATTAAAGGTATGTAGAGACGTTAAGTATTTTCAACATTGCTCTTTTATGGATGACCAAAAATAAAACGAATACATTAAAATAAAAAGTTTACTGTTTTACATGGAAGTTATAGAAACAATTTCTCTTACTCACTAAGCATAGTCTCAAAGAACATTTGGTACATTGCATATTTGTGAAACCGTTTTTACAAAATTTGCACATACCATAGGGAACAAATACTAGCAAATGCCCAGTGTTATCGTATCGTACAGCATCAGGTGGTCTCGGCGCAGATGGTAATTGAATTTGGGCAGCAGCATTATTTTCCTTATTTGTGTCTTTGGGAACTCTATTTTTTTTCAATAGTTCTGTGCATACATTAATCAAGAACTATTTTAATGGCATGCACTTACTGAGTGATATTTTGTTATCTCTTTTGTATAACAGCCATGCATTATTGACACATATGTCTATGGCTTGCGAAAATATAGCCATGTACCACCTCTTGGTTTTGAAAGAACTGCGATAAATTGCGATTAACATATCGGCCAGGTCGACGCCCCCCATGTGCAAGTTATATTGTTTTATTATTTGAGGACAATCAACTTCTGCCCTTGTCTTAGTACCTTTCGAATAACGGTTGATTTTTTCAATAGGGTGCGAATCCACAATTGAACTAGCAAGAGTAACAGTTTTATTGACATGCCATTTTATAACAGCAATTTTATTTTTATTGCAAACCACTTGCTTGCTTGAACCCCTTCCTTTTTTTTTTGCCAAATTTTTATCTGTAGGTAGTTTATCTTCACATCCTCTCAGTCTATTGCTTTTAATTGTGCCCAAGCTGAATAATCCGCACTCGTCACGTAAAAAGATGTATCAATTCAAGTGACGTAAAAAAGTTATCAAAGTTTAAAATGCAGGTCTTTTCTGTATAGTCTTCGCCAGAGCCAGAACCACTTTAGCCCCTAAGCCAAGGCTGTTTTCATACTCGTTAAATGACATGCCCCTAAAAGTATCGTCACCACCATATGGCAAAAAAATCATATACTAGCCCCGAAACTCCTGCTCGTATAAACATTTTGAAGCCCCATTTTTGGGCTTTTTTGGCAGATACTGCCGGCGGCTGCCTGCCCTAGTGCCTTTATAGGGTACCATCATTTCATCAATGCTGTACCTTCCTTCTTCTTCAACTAATAGGCAGTTTTGTCTTATTTTCTCGAGGATGGGACGTATTTTAAAGTAACGGTCATTATTTGCATCGATATTATTCGAAAAATGGAGGTATTTTCCAATTTGTTCATACTTTTTCAGGGGCCTGACATCGGCAATAGGTGCATATCTTAACGTTTGACTCCAATAGTCCCTGTAAGATGTCATTTTTACTACTCCCATTAAAATGGTTATGCCGAGAAAGTCACGAATATCATCTTTGGATATATTTATGTCTTTCGCTTGCCCCCCTCCACATTGTGCAGCATATAAATTTGTTTGATCCACTATTAGATCTATAATATCTTGTGAAAAAAAAGAATAAAAGTAGTCAAGAGGAGATTTAGTATCGGTAGGTGTGCTGAATTGAAACAGGTCTTCAACAGTTCTTGCATATTTAAATTTACCTTTTGTCCATTTGAAATTAAAAGGTTTGCGAATATATTTTTTTACCTTTTTTGTTACTAATTTCGGTCTATTGATAGCTTTTCTTTTATTTGATCTTGTATTTTCCGGAAGTGCAGATAAAAGTGGCGAATTTAACGTAGGTAAGGTATGTAGTAACTCTGACCCCGGTCTAAATATCTCATTCATAAGTGGAGTCAATGGGACTGTATCTTCTTCGTAAGGAGATATGGGAGATTCTGGATTTTGTTGGATATTGGAGTTACTATTATCAGATAGATCGTCCAGGATATTTAAACTTTCTAAAGAAGACTCTATTGATTTTGGCTCGGAACTAAAATCAGATAAGTCATTCGTCTCAACGTGTTCTAGTAATTTAGTAACCTGGTCTTCATCTTCTGAAGTATTGCTACTATCAGAAGGGGCGCATGCAGGAGGCACCAAAGCCATAATACGCCTACTCCGCTCCCATTGTGGTTTTACCTTCAATAACCAAAAAAAGTATGCAAAACCCAAATAACCAAGCAAATATACTTAAAGAAATTCGCATAATTTCAAACAAACCCAAATGCATTACATTTAAAACAATAACCATTAAAAAGATAGCTATTAAAAACCATAACTCATTACCAAAAAAAAAAAAAACATAAAAACACCATATAAAACAGCATTAATGTTACTCTATGTGTCGGGCAACGTTGAGTATTCTTAACGTACCCAGTTATATGTACTTTAGTCTATGTCTCGTAACGTTAAAAATACTCAACATGCATCAAACGCTTGTTTTATTTCATTAGTAAATGCAGTTGGGGATGCAATAATAAGATGAAAACAAAGGTTAGTCATTTGCAAACACAATTATAGCAAAATAAATGTACAAATCTTATGACAATCGCGAAATTCAGAAATAAATTACCTTACGGTCACGCATTGCTGCTGCACCCGACGCCATTTTGCGGCTAAGTATCAAATTTTGACGTGTAACGTGTGGAGATACTTTTCTTTAGCTTGTCAGTTTGTTTGCCTCTCCGATTGCAAAGTGTTACCATATAAATAATCAACAATTTCTAACAATTAAATATTTTTATTAATAGTTGAGTATACTTAACATTGCGAATTAAAGGGATATAGCAGTCTTTTGCCTCATTATAACAAAAACAGTAACTTCGTTGAACAAAATTATAATCTTATCTTTTAGTCTTACGACTCATAAAAATAAAATTTAGGTAACTTCCAACCCGGTAGAAAATTATAAATTTCTTTATCAAACAAAAACTTAGTATGAATTAACAAAACATTTATTATGCCTCATCACATGAACAAAAAATAAATAAAGTCTCTCTTTAAAAAAACAATCAGATCCTAAAAGCTAAAAAACAGTTCAGTCACTTTAGTCTGAACAATCACTTTCACAATTCAAACATATGTAGGATATAACATTACCCTTAGCACATCTTACGTGTGACCATTTCTTACAAACAACACACTGTACCCATTCCTCACCAGCTCGACTTTGATCAAACGGTTCACAACATATCAGGCAAAAATAATCATCTACACTTCCTTCGTCAGACTCAGAGTCATGTAAGACCTTCCTTTTCACAGCAATCTTCCTTGTTTCCTTAGGCGTTTTTTCTCTCTTCATCTTTCCTGGCTCAGTTGACTTCCCTTTCTTAGTTACCTTTCTATTTTTTGATGTAATTTCCTTTTTCTTGCTCTGTTCTTGTGCCAATACATTTTTTTCCGGCGTATCCGTTAAAATAGCTGATTTGCGAGTTTTTCGTGTTACTTTATTTGTTCTTGCAGCAGCTTTTGGATAAGGCCGAATGGTATCGGGAGAAAAAGTCGTACATTCATTGTGAAACAGATCTCTGCTACAACCAGCAACTGAACCATAAAGGGAGCTTTCGCATTCTTCTGCAGCATCTACTACTTCAGTGGCCTCTTCAATAAATCCAGGTATAGGAGGTATAGTATTATCTTTGGAGGAATGTGGAGGAGTTGGAGATAGAGTCCCAGGGAAATTAATTGGAGTAATCTCTGTTATAACAGGCGTGTTTTCAAGATTTGAGTTAGCAGTTTCGTCTATTGGTCTGTCAGTAACAAAAGCAGACAAGAAATCATCTTCCTGAAAAATATCTTTATTAAATGGTGCAATACCAGTCTTTTGAAATCCGTTGATGATGTTAGCCGGATTTAGCGCTAAGGGCAAAGCTTTACTCACTATAGATGAAATATTGTGAATAGTCATTGTCTTACCCGGATTGTTTCTAAGCCAAGCATCTTGCTGGCTGGCACAGTAATTTTTAAATGGTCCATAGACCCCCACATTCATGGGCTGGAGTTTATGAGAGCAATGTGGTGGGAAGGACAGCAATACCACATTGTTTTCTTTAGCTGTTTCGACGACTTCAATATCCAAGTGCGAAGAATGATTATCCAATAATAAGAGCACAGGATTGGATGGAGATGGTTTTACATTGTCTATGAAATGTTTCATGAATGTTTTAATTTCCCCCCCAGTCATCCAACCACTCGAGTTGCCAGCGCCAATGCAGCCTGGAGGACCATCGCGAACAAAGTAGTCCCTATATTTCATTCGTGGGAAAATAAACATACATGGTATCGAGTTTCCCACTGCGTTTACTGCTACGCAAAGAGTGACAAGAGTCCCTCTCTCCGCTGACGTAATGGAACCAACTTGCTTGGACCCTTTTGGAGCCAAAACTTTTCTAGGTTTCTGCACCGTTGTCACGCCAGTCTCATCTACATTCCATATGCGTGACAAAGAAAATTTATATCTATCCAACAAGTCTGCCAGCTTAGAAAAAAAATTATCGACGTTAGTTTTATTAAATGACGTAGCCCTACTTAGGCTAGTAGCCTCTGGCGATCTTATAGACAAAGACTGGTTCCGTTTTAAAAACGCTGTCAGCCAATCAACTCCTGCTTCTTTATTGTCAAGCCATGATTGCGGCATTACAATATTGTACTTAAGTGCACAGGAAAATGCTAGTTGCCTGACATCTTTTGGCGTCAATCCGTAATAAATTTGGCTGCTTTTAATCAAGTAACTCACCAAAATGCGCTCTTGTTCATCGTTGAAAACTTGTCTATTCTTCTGGTAGCCAACTGTGAGAGATTCTATAGGTGTGCCCTTCTCTTTTGCTTCTTTTCGTTTCTTCAAATATCTTGTTAGCGACATATGACATAAACCAAGATCTTTTGCGATACCACGAATTTTTTTAGTTTTGTCCTCTTCCAAAATAGCTGCTGCTTTTTCGTAAACCTCTTTAGATATTTTTCCACGCTCAGTTTTTCTTTTATACGTCCTCATCCTACAAAAAAACAACAAATTATGTAGTTCCAATTATATCAGTCGGCAAGCAGCACTACGGGGCAGGTAGTAACAAATAACAACCTGCCCCGAGCAAATGTAACTTTTAGCCCCAACGCCAAAACTGACATTTCAAGGTTAAGTAGTGAAAACGCAACTAAATATAACTGTATAAACGTAGATTCGTTGCAAAAAGAAAGCATTAAGGCACACATATCACAACACACACATATCTGCTTTAAAGGAAAACAGGTTGTAGACCAATATTACGAAAAAAACGCAAATGTTACTAACCTGCGGTTTTTACGGCAACATGTACGGGCTCCTCTCACAAAAGCGCTGGCGCCACTGGCTCACGCGGCGTGCCAGCCGGTGGTGGCGTGATCATTTGTCTCTTTCTCACGTCAATATAGCGTTCTCTGTTTAGCCACCGTTGCCGCTGTAACTACCTACCCCTGTCACGACCAGCCCCAGTCTCCCCTACTTCCATAACCATAACGTTTGTTTTCTGTGCCATCTCATTCTGTGTGTCCATCTCACTACGATAGCTTAAACAGACTGAATAACAACAAAAGCTTTTATCACGCTATCGGAGTTTCACGATCACTCTTCACTAGCTTGACCACGAACATGCCGTTCCTTGTTCTGAACACCTAGCTTAGCCAGGCGCTGATGTTTCCCTTTTCCTTCCAGGGACAAGTTATTTTCCATTACTTTAAAAACAGAGGAAAAAAAGGTATGACTGACGTTTGCGTAAGTGTTATTGCGTTTGCATGAAGACAAAACATTCAATATAGGTAATTAAATCAAATTGTTTATTATATAGCGTTTTTGTAGCGAAAATCGATAGCTTTAGACGTTGAAGTTTAGAGACCGGAGGCATTGGTCCCTTAATCTGGAAAGTATTTGGCTGGCAGCCAATAGTTTCGACTGACTGTCTGGACGGTAACGTGAACGAGAACCTGCCGACTTAACGTCGCTGTCTCATATTAAGCTCCTGGATTTGCCATTGTTATGATATACCGATGTAACAGTGGAAGACTAAAAAGAAATAATTAAAATTTATCTCATTTTTAATACACAATGTACAAGAATGATAATACCTTCAAGACTATATAGATATCGTCAAGGCTAGATGACAGATTTTGTTGTATTTTTATTATAATCGAAAAAGGTATAATTTTACATTTGAATTTTTAAAAAAATGTGATGTAAAAAATCTGTTTTATTTTTTAATGATCCCAATAAGCGATGGAACTTCAAGGAACGGTATCAAATGTGTTGAAATATATTTTCCAATGTGTGTATAGTCTATCTATCTTTAATAGGATCTTTTTGTAATTAGAGCAATTTTCGTTAATTTTTCTTTATTCCCTTTATGTGATATTTAAAATATTAAATAATTCTTAGGTGTTATAGCTACAAAAAACTTATTATCAAAAGAAAAATGTGTTTAAAATGTCAACTAGCTTGCCAGGCAGACGTTGTTCTGCCCTTTTCGACGACCCTTTGTCGCATATTCGCAAAAAAATTGTGGGTCATTCATGGGCAAAAAAACTATCCTCTCAAGTTGGACCAAACTGCACACGAAGTGCAAATTTTATTAAAATTTAGAAGTATATAGAATATTAGGAGTCCATCGCGGACAAACAACGTGACACGTTATGATTTCTTATATTTACGCGAACACTACACATTGATTAAAACTACTTTTACGGATTTTATCGCGTTTATTTTACTATTTTTTTTATTTTTTATAATAATTAAAAAAAGCTGAAGGTACTCCGGGTTTAACAATGACATCGGGACGTCAGTCATCTCAGTCCCCCGTGACCATGGGCGCTTTCCAGCACCCGAAACGTCGGGAATTAAAAATAATAATAAAATAAACGCGATAAAATCCGTAAAAGTAGTTTTAATCAACGTGACACGTTATTTATATAGTACCCGGATGATCGTTTTTTTTTTGAAATCACATTTAGAAACAAATTACATACTGATGAATAATACTTTATGATCTTATACACATAATAGAAAAAACTGAACTGGTTATTTGAATAAAAATTCATGAGTGCAATTAGTTTAATTAAAATTTTCTTATTTTTAAAAAATACTAAAAAAAGGCTCGAAATAAAAGATTTTCTCACAAAAGAAGGGAACTTGAAAAAAAAGGAAAAAAATCGGAACGAAGACTGGACGTGAACCAAGGCATTATGATTTCGCGACCGCTCGATATCCACTTGAGCTATTACGATCATTAACACAGTGTCACAATTTACCTTCTTATATTGTAGCTGTTTTTCATTGCCTGAAAACACGGACAAAAAGACTTTTTCTAAAAATGGTCGTTTAAAGGTATAGGATATTAAGATTTCTACCCATTTGTAACATTTTGTATTTTTAAGTAGTAATTTCATATTATGTACGGCGTGTTGTTTAGAAATTAGCCATGTTGTCTGCTTTTTAGTGTTATTGGTTTTCCTAAACTTTCATTTATTAAAAACATATAGATGCAGTAACGTTGACTGTGTTTTTTGTCGATATTTTAAATTGGATGACAAAAAAGATAAAATGGCATTGTAGTTTTCACGAATTTTACGTTGCCTTTAATTAGTTGTAGGATTGCGTTTTCAGTTTACAGAGAAAAAGAACCAGTATAAAATTATAGGCTGTGAGCCCATTCCATGTTGATTGTAGTCTTAAGAAATAACAACACATCTGACGCCTTATTCGAAGTCGGCGGTAGCAGTACTTGGGCTACAGCATAGTCACTAATCATGTGAACTCTTCACGTGTTTTTTGATGCTCTAATATTGTAAATCAATATTTATATTTTATGCAATTTCTCACCCGTGTAATGGCTATCTACGTAGTGTAGGAATATCTATTACCCCATATTGTATCACGGTGGGTGTCGTTTTTATATGGAATAGTAATGGATAGTAAATGGATGCAGTGGCCCTTAGACATCCATGTTTATCCTAAATTAAGAAGGAAAATGGAAATGGAATGCCACGTTTCCAATAAATAGAGTTTTTGTTTCTCTACACTCACTATACGAAGGTGCGTGTTTAAGTTCGCGGAATGGGTAGGTAGGTAATAAGTGGGGACGTCGCTGAATTACGTGCTTTGACTAACTCATTATTAGTACAAATACCGGGTTTTATTGTAATTAGATCATTTAGTCTGAGTTATCGTCAACCAAACAAGTCAATCTGGATGAAATAGTGAAATATGGAAAAAACGAGTACCGTGCCGTTATAAAAATCCTTACCAAGTGGGGAAAATCGGTTCAAACTATACTGGAAGAGATGTCATCAGTTTACGGAGACTCTTGTTCAAGTAAAACTATGGTTTACAAGTGGCATACCTGTTTTAAACAAGGCAGCGAGTCACTTGAAGACGACCCACGGCCATGAAGGCCGATCGAGGTGCCCACTTCGGAAATTATTCAAAAAGTCGAAAAATTAATATTAAAAGATGCCCGCCTACAAAAAAAAAACAGCTCGCTGAAATGGTTGGAGTATCAGATACAATCATTTTCAAAATTCTTCATGACTAAAGTTAGCGCAAGGGGTGAGTAGAATGCTCACGCCGCCTCAAAAGCAACAGTGCGTGGAGTGTTCTCGTGCTTTTTTGGACCTCTGTATGGAAGACAAAGATGGATTGTTGGCTCAAATTGTTACTGGTGACGAAACTTGGGTTAACCATTATGAACCTGAGTCCAAACAGGATTCGATGCAGTGGCACAAAAAAGGCACACTACCACCCAAGAAATTTAAGGTGACGCAATCGGCTGGGAAAATCATGGCGACAGTCTTTTCGGACTCCGAAGGAATCCTATGAATTAATTATGGAGATAAAGGTGGCTGCATAACCGGAAATTGCTACGCTTCAATCCTACAACAATTGAAGGAAGCCATAAAGGAGAAAAAAAGGGGAAAATTGACCAAAGGAATCCTTCTTCTGCACAACAACGCGCCTGTTCACAAGCGCCATGTTGCGATGGCTACCCTGCAGAAGGTGGGCTTCGGAATTTTGCCACACTCACCCTATAGTCCTGACCTGGCCCCCAGTGATTATTATCTATTTCCAAAATTAAGAAACGAACTTCCTGGGAAAAAGTTTTTAAGTGATGAAGGAGTAAAGGAAGCAGTTTCGGCGTATTTTTTTGACGCAAATCATATTTTTTGAGGGTACACATAAATTAATTGAAAGATCTGAAAAATATATTAGGGTCGCAGGTGAATATATTGAAAAGGAAAAATAAATTTGAATTTTTTTTCCACTGCTTACCCCCCATTCCGCAAACTTAAAAAAACGCACCCTCGTACGAAACAGTATTATTAAGTTGTTATTTTACGTTGGTATCTTGTGAGAGCGTGGTTCTACCTCAGTCAAGCCGACCCATGTGTGTATGCAGCGTGGCTCTACCACGTATACATCTTCCTAGTAACTACTCAAAATGATTAAAATCTACTAGGCAAATAATGGGGGAGACTTATAACCAGCTGGCGAGCTTTTGATAGAAATGTTATGCAATGTCTACTCTTATATTACTTTTATAGGAGGAAATTATATTTAACATCCAGCGAAATAAACCTAATAAAAACCTTGCAAAATAAATAAAAAATACATAATTGTCTTTGTTAACGTTAGATATGTCTTGTATAAACGTTTGCACTGTCAAGGTTTGAACGCAATTTCAAGGTGGTCCGTCACGCGAGGTCGTAGCCCTTAGCGTTTTGTTATTTTAAGTTGATTGCTTTGAAGGAAGCTTAACACTCATTCTCTTAGAAACTAATAAAATGTAACTAGGCTAGTTATAACCTTATTTGCATGATGGATGACTATTTCAAGTTTATATGGGTTCATAGCAAAACTGTTATTACGGCCAAGTTGAATTCCCATCACAAGCATTACTTGTTGGTTGGTTGTGCAAAATACTGTTTGAATTTTTAAAATAGTTTCGGTTTTGACTAGCCTGATCGTAAGGCGACTGCTGATCATGGTTTCGGGCTCGAATTCCCGGTCGGGCCAGTTATTGGGCTTTTTGCTCAAGAAATTCTCAGTAGCAACTCGGAGTGAAGCAGGCAATGTTTCATTTCTTTGTTCAGAAGGCACACAGCCGTTTTTCCTATGCCTATGTGTGTGATGTCTCTCGTATCGATTGCTGTTCCATTACACTACGAGAGTGAGAGAATAGAGAGTGCACCTGTGTTTGCGTACACACTCGTGCACTGTAATCCTGTACTACGCACAATTCTCCGCCGAGGTTGGCCGCCATGGCCATGGGAATTCGATTTGAAAATATTAACGCCTTTGCTCGTAATGGTTGATTATCGTTTACTAACCATCTTTACTACTGTCTTTTTCTATTGCCATTTAGTATAGTCAGAGAAATTTAATTTAAATGTTTCTTAAATTGACGTTGATTTTTATGAGTAAGGCGTGAGGTGCGTTAAAATAATACGTGTTTCAGCCATATTTGGCTCGTGTCTCCTAGACATGTCGACGAAAATATATAAATGAGATTGTGTCAGCGTTGTCCCACTGATTGAACGAAGTATTTTGCTTAAATCTCTTTTACGTTTTGTTAAAGTAAATTAAACTGGCGCAATATATTATATTCTTTGCTGGCCGCTATATATTCAAACGATACATTGGAAGTAGGAGTTTATTGGAGATTTATTAACTAGCCACTTTTTCAACTCGTTTCCGAATTGCTTCCTTGGCTATAATGTAATGTTGCGTTAAATATTTTTATGCACATTGCATGGCAATTATTATGAAAATTAACTGTTTTCGGTATTTTATTTACTTTGTCTGCATTCTTTACACGTTTTGATTTGATTATGTCTCCAGCGGTTATAAACAGCTCAGGTTTATTTTTCACAAATTTTGCTGTTTGTTATATATATGCAAGAAAGTGTTAGAACTTTTAACTGTCTAGATATTGGTTTGCACGATTCATGAGGGACCATATTACACATTGCAAGTAGACATTTTTTGCACAACGAAAGCTTTATTAATGTCTACAGAATTTCCCACTTAGTAACTAAGTAATAATTATAAATTCTTAAGGCTAGTCGGTTTTATGTAAAGCGGGCAAAGGTATTTTTCATAACGTTGTAAACGTTAATAAGTACGAAGGAATTTGTCTAGTAGCGAAATTAATTAAAAGTTATAGCTATTAGCGTAGTTAGATCAAGTTGTGCCTACTCCATGTACGCTTTAATTTTCATATACCAGCCATTTATCTTCAGTAACATTGCCGGCGTAGTTGAAAATAATTCTAAAGAACACTAGGCGCCTTTTTATTAATTTTTTATTGAACTTTTAGATGTAATCTCAAACTAACAATAAATTCTGAAAACAACTTATTATAATAATAAAACCGCGGTTAACAACCCGCCTGCCACGAGGGGTAACAATGGCAATATTGTCTTCCACATCGAATTTCGGTCCCGACGGCCAGTCTAAACGGAGGCTAGCCATCTGCGCAGGACTGCATAGAGTGTGTTCGCAGAAACTTGTGGACTCAAACTTACTCTCATAATGAGATGGGACAGAAATCCGGTACGACTGAGAATAGAACAGGCGCGGGTCCATCGGCTTTATGTGCTTTCTGAGGTACAGGTGTAAAACGCCGCCAACTTCTCAACCGCTAACAACTCTGGGCTGCTACTAAAATTTTTTTGGCAAAATTTAAGGTTTTCAATCAATTCCAATTTTTTTTGGGCCCGACTTCGAACACTTAAAACAATAAACAAATTATTGGCGGAGTTCTAAATTTGATACAAGATAAAGAAACGTTTTACATGACAACCAGAAGAATTTTATTATATTCATATTTTTTTATACTTAACAAGCTAATGCATTTTATGCCTTATGTTTGAACAAAAAAGTTACGTGTAACTGTTATCTTTTTCAGAAAACAACCAAAAACATTCGCGTTCGACCACTGTTTTTACTCCTTGGATTCCACGCTGCCCAACTTTGCATCTCAGAAGACAGTGTTCGATTGTCTCGGCCGGGATATTCTCGACAACGCGTTCGACGGGTACAATGCTTGCATCTTCGCTTACGGACAGACAGGTTAGTGACTTTTGCAAAGAAAAGTACTTGTATATTTTTCAAATAAATTGTTTAAAATTCTCATTATAGCATATTATTACTTTACTGCACTTGCATTGATTTAAAACTATCTCATTTACCAATAACATACGATAATAATGTACCGACGTTCGAATTTGCTTAAAGTTATCCATTTGACAATAAACATTAATGTTTTGGAACGACAAAGTCAGTGAGCTGTAAGCTGTTATTTTGTGTTCTTAGTTATATTGTACTGTTTTAATTAACGATCGCTTCCGTTACGTTTTGTAATCATCGTTGATAGCGCTCTTAAAGCGTTCAATGGAAGTGTAATTCTGTCGAGGAACTAATTACAAATACTATAAAATTTAATATCTGTTTAACTGTGTTCGTTAGTATCGCATAGTAACCAAATAGGATTAATTGATTTGTTTTATTAAGAACAGCCTTAGGAATGCAGTAATTTAGAACATTTAGAGATTGCTTCTAGACCACTATCTTAAATTTAAACAAAATTTCAATCAAATTAGATTCATATACAACGTGGTTTTTCCTTTGCTCTCTCCGATGGGGTAGCAAATGTATTCATTATTAGATATAACATCATAAGATTATTTTGCAAAACATATAGTGTAGATATTATTTAATCAAGTTTTATTGAGGGGTGAGTAAGTTATGACTACTTTGGGTTTGTCAAAATATAAATGGAAACGATTTTTATAAAAGCAATTTTTTTAACTTTATACTGATACTTAAAGTTCTACTCATAATTGTGTTGTAATGTTCTAAGTCTTACCACCACATTTATTAGGAAACAACAATTTTTAATTACAATACGTATTTGTATACAAGCATTTAATTCGTTTCCCTATTTCACTTGGACGCTTAAACCAGAACTAAAGAAAAACAAAAGCAAAAGTCAAGGTCAAATAAATATAGCGACAATCTAAGCTTTTGTTTCAGTTCTTCACGAAGAATGAAAGTGTTTGCGAAGACATTATTTGTAATGTTTTGCTGAATTGTTTTTTTCTGAAGATGAAACCCTATTATTTTTATTACACTACAAGTATAAGATAAGCTTCCTTTGTAGTCTACAAGAAAAGTTTTCTAATGTTATAATGTTTTTGTAAGAATACTCAACATTTGACTATCCAAAGTACTTGCATGATGAATTATTTAATTCATTCATTAAGAAAGCGTACATTGACACAACACACTACAATAAAAAATATTATTATTAATTATACTTATACAGCCTAAAAAATATATCAAAACATTGTACTGTCAAAAGACAGAGTGTTAATAAATACATTATCATTGGATAACATTGATCGTTTTAAATTTAAAAAAAATTTGAATAACATACCTTAATAATTAAATTAACCGAAATAATATCTAATCAACTTCAGTGCAATGCTCTATAATATAAGAAAAAATTATGCTCATGTCTAAGATTCTATAATAACATATCAATTTTACTATTTCATATTAAAGAGAGGAATTAGAAGAATTTTGGCGCAACAATTTAATTCATTCTTTTAAGATTAAGTATGAGAATAGACGTGGAATTAAGTATGTTGATATAGAAGGAATCCGTATTTTGCTGAGAGCGTTTTATCTGATCCGCATTAAATATAAGGCTTATCGGAACCCAAAGTTTTGAATACCCATCCACCCATCCACTGCTGAACATAGTCCTGTCCCATAAGTTGTCACTTACGAGGATTTTGCCCTAGTTGCCACGCTTGGCAGGCGGGTTGGCTTTTATAATTTTGTTAGTTTTTATCATGAAGATACTGCTATCCATCTCTTGTATCAGTTTTACTCTATTGACTTTAATGACAAAAATACTCTTTTGGAAATATAATAAATAAAAGCTATTCCCTTAAAGACCCATTGTGTAATAAAATAAATATTTATATTCCCCCTTGACACCCTATTGTTATAAAATGTTTGCTTCAGTTAAGTATTGATGTAGATGGGTCGACTCGGCTGAGTAAAGCCTGTGCGTTCTCAGAATACGAGTAGTTATCAAATAAATTATCTGCAGAATGTTGTTGGGTTTATCGTATGTAATTAACGAAAACCAAAGATTTCCTTTCTGTAAACCTTGGAGAGACCAAAAGTTAACAGTCTGACGCACTGAACGTCTGTAACCTGCTCCAAACGAATACAGCTACAGATGCGTTTTACCACTGAAAAAGTCTACACATATGTCACCTATGTATAGTCTATAATTAATACTTTAATTGTTAATTAAGTGAGGGATAATATTTCTTATTTTTAGTTGCCAAATTGCGATCTGTATCTTAATTTGCTATACTCAAATGTCGCTGATTAGGGAAGTGCGAAAATGCTGGCTTCAATGTTGTGCCCATCCGGAGCTCCATGTTCAAATGTTGAAAACATTAACACACAACTAAGGACAATCATCAAAATAAAAAGGCTGTTGATTGGATGTCATAATTGTTAATATAATAATACCAGAGATTTGCTGTTCTCCAAGGTTAGGTGCAATAGAGAACGTCATGTCTATTCGACATTTACTTGCTTACTCATCACCGTGGTACCGAGGAGGCTGTCCTGTCGGGAAATTGATTACGAAATTGATTGCTCAGACTGCACGGCACTTCGCAACTTTAGCCGTTGTTGTTTAGTTGCTATTGGCTGCAATTATATATTTTGACTTATACCTAAGCAACTTGACGCATGACGCTTTGTCTTGTGTTTTTTTTCACATCAGTATTATACAGTCTTGAAGTGGAAGGATAAAAATCGTAACAAAAGTGTTATTTTTCATTTATTTCATCAAAATATATTTTATATATTTAATCCAAATATTCAAAACACAGATTCAAAATAAAGCATTTGTATATTAGTTACATGCGTACTTTACATGTGCGCGCCGCTATATACATATAGAACTGCCGCTATATACAAATATGATTTGCCGGGCCTGACATCCGACAAAATGTGAACAGCGTCATACTTACTTATAGGCGAACGAGATTCGATGCGATTTTTTTACGAACGTAGAGGGCTGGCAAACACCCGACATTTCTTGTCGGCGCCGACAAAAATACAGTGTCGGATAAGTGTGAACAGCTTCATATAAAATGTTCTGCCACTAGAGCAGCCGATTTTCTGTCGGACCCGACACGCATGGGAACAGGCTCTAAGCAGAGAGGAAATTCTATAAGCTAGTGTTCAAATCTTACTAGAACCAATTCCTCCATTAGAAATAAGATAAGGGTTTGCTCTGCAGTGGGACGCTTATAAGCGGTTACTTCTTTTTTTAAGCGACTTCAAAAAAGAGAAGGTTCTATATTCGACGCGTATGATTTTTAAATATATGTTAACCGATTTTTTATTATTGAAGAGGCTTTATCTCAAGACTATATAGTGTTATTTTTCAAAGAGTAGCCAAATTTTAAAGTCAAATTAAAATATCTCTCTAGTGCATTGCCACGCATTTTGAATTTAAAAAATAAAAAGGAAGGAATGTTTAAGATTTTTTTAATTATTATATTTTCACCATTTGTCTGTACTGTACTTATTCTGAACCTTCTCTACAAATTTGGACGGTTATTGCAAAATAACCCTGTATATATTTTAGACGACATTCAGAGAGTTTACTTTTTATAACAACGTAATAGAGACTAATAATTCACTAACAACCTACCCTGGTTTTCCACAGGTGTTTTTTTTTAAGTAAATTTGATTTTTATTGTGCTTAATTCTTAACAAATGAACATATTTACACGGCCTTGAACAATTTGATATACTTATTAAATAAAACATTCATTACAACTAATTAAAAGTCCACTACTGAACAAAGAGAGTCCCAAGATAGCTTCATGTTGTGGCAGATATTATCAAGTAGGTGAAGCGTGTCAACTATGGCAATTATGAGGGATAGTTGTCATAGTTGCCACGCATAGCCTACGAGTATATTTGTTACCGCCCTAAAATAGCTATTTTTAATAATCAAGTTACAAATAGGTAATTGTCCGTTCAGCTCTCCTTGATTTGTAAAATAATAAAAAACAAATACGGAATTCCTTTATTTGTAATAAATAAATATTTTACACCCGTTCATTCATTCATTACATTATACCATATATTAAAAGTACATTGGAGAACATGATGTTCAGGTTGATGATAAGAGGTATATTTGATATATTATAATATTTAATAAATCAAGCACATTTAAAAACTTATTTATTATTACACGTCCGTTGTAATATTTTTGGTTATAAAACTACGAAAGAACTAAGAACTCAAAAGTAGTAAATGAATAATACGCATTAATTTAACTTACTACAAGCGTTGCTTTCTTAAGCATAGATACCTTGCTTGTATACATTGTCAAATGTCGAACATCAATGGGTTTTAAATTAAACTAGAGAATTAGCTTCCCAACAGTATTTTACTTTCACTGATCTTTTAAAGCACCTTTGAAAGACGTTTAGAATTTATGTACTCTACCATAGGGCGTTAAATGATTTATTACCGCGATACATTGGCAGGAATGCTAAAACCCTTTCCTTGCTAAATATGGCTTTCATATGATGTTTATTAAATTTTAATTATTATTTAATATTTACTTAAAAATGTCATACCTATAAATTTAAGAAATTATCGTAGAACGTGTAAACACATCAGACCCCTTTTTTAAGCTGTAATATTGAAATGACAACTGCAATAAAAGCTGATAGTATAATATGTAGTGTTGCCAAAGTGCAAACAATACTTGCTTTAATATCATAATGATCAGATTATGTATATATATATATATATATATATATATATATATATATATATATATATATATATATATATATATACAGTGTGTCCGGTCACCGCGATATTTTAGGTACTTATAATACAGCTATTTTAATATAAAAATACACTACACAATGAGGTCTAATCACCTCCCCCTCTATTTGGCAGCCATTTTGTTTTTCTCTTGAGATATTCTCCACGCGTTTACGAAAAAAGTCATATCTCTCAAAGTTTTAGTCCTACTGAGATAAAAGTTAACTCATTCGGAGGCCAATAGTATTGTTTATCGTTTAAATTATCAAAAATTTTTTGACATACTTGTAACTTCGAAGAAAAAAAAATTTACTTCAAATAAATATCAAAAAAAATATGCTAATCGGCAAATTATTGTAAATTACTGCAAAAACAACCCTGTTCACCCTTTTTATTTTTATACTAGATCGACAGGTTTTGAGTTAAGCTACAATACAACATAAAGTTTACAGCTGTATCTTTATTACTTTAAGAATTATTGTTGTTTGAACATAGCATATGCGCAAACACAAAAGGCCTTTGTTAAATGACAACTGGCACTGCCTGCCTAGGAGTAATAGTAATCTGAGATTACTTATGATCTTCGATGAATTAGAGATGATGAATGAGAGATCAGAGAATCAGAATCATCATTTATAAGTAGTATAATTTGAGAGCAGGCAGCACAGAACACTATTACTCCTAGGCAGGCAGTGCCAGTTGTCACTTAACAAAGGCCTTTTGTGTTTGGGCATACGCCATGTTCAAACAACAATAATTCTTAAAGTAATAAACATACAGCTGTAAACCTTATGCTGCATTGTAGCTTAACTCAAAATCTGTCGATCTAGTATAAAAATAAAAAAGGGTGAACGGGGTTGTTTTTGCAGTAATTTACAATAATTTGCCGATTAGCATATTTTTTTGATATTTATTTGAAGTTTTTTTTTTCTTCAAAGTTACAAGTATGTCAACAAAAATTTTGGTAACGTAAACGATAAACAATATTATTGGCCTCCGAATGAGTTAATTTTTATCTCAGTAGGACCAAAACTTTGAGAGATATGACTTTTTTCGTAAACGCGTGGAGAATATCTCAAGAGAAAAACAAAATGGCTGCCAAATAGAGGGGGAGGTGATTAGACCTCATTGTGTAGTGTATTTTTATATTAAAATAGCTGTATTATAAGTACCTTAAATATCGCTAGTCCGTGACCGGACACACTGTATATAGGTATACAATATGTAACGTAATTAACGCACACCCTCGGACACCCCAATTAGTATATTATGTTATTATCATAATACATACACTGAATTTTAGTCAAACATTTTTATACACTGATTATTTATCAAATTATTTATACTAAATCCCGAAGAATGTTGTGGTCACAGTATAAATCCAGGAACGCAAAGACTTTAACGTGCTTGAAATAAAGTTCATTTTTCTTTATTTCTATTGAATGACAGAATAATAGTAATAATACAAATAAAACTGCACTCTTAAAAGTCTTATTGCCTTAAGTTACGGTCCATTTCAGTTTGTTTTGACTGTACAGATTTAATGTGACTGTAATTTACGTAGTTTTAATTATTTTTGGGATAAAAAATTACCTATATTAAAAATGATAGGAATCGATTCAGTAAACGATTCTGAACAAACTACTTTCTCAAAGTGCGTTAATTATGTTACATGTTGATATATATATATATATATATATATATATATATATATATATATATATATATATATATATATATATATATATATATATCATCATCATCATCATCATCATCATTTCATCATTACAGCCCTTCACAAGTCCACTGCTGAACATAGGCCTCAATCCCCCAAGTAATGCCACAAAGCACGGTCCTGAGCCACCTGCATCCATCGACTTCCTGCATGTCTTACCAGGTCGTCACTCCATCTAGTGGGGGGTCGCCCTACACTACGCCTACCGGTACGAGGCTGCCACTCGAGAACCTTTCTTCCCCATCGGTTATCGGTTTTTCGAGCTATATGGCCGGCCCATTGCCACTTCAGCTTACTAATCCGTTGGGCTATGTCGGTCACTCTGGTTTTACTGCGGATATCCTCATTTCTGAGTCTATCACGCAGAGAAACTCCAAGCATAGCCCTCTCCATAGCTCGCTGAGCGACCTATTACGAATCGTCTCGCACGCAGACTCGACGACTTCCAGCCTCCCGAACAAGCCGGTTTCCGAAAAGGCTTCAGTACTATAGACCACATACATACCCTGCGGCAGATTGTACAGAAGACCGAAGAGTACAATCTGCCACTTTGCCTGGCATATGTGGACTACGAGAAAGCCTTTGATTCCGTTGAAATTTGGGCGGAGCTACAGTCCCTTCAGCGGTGCCAAGTTGACTGTCGGTACATCGAAGTGCTGAAGTGTTTGTACAGTAGGGCTACGATGGCTATCCGAGTACAGAACCAGAGTTCGAAACCTATCCAACTGCAGAGAGGTGTAAGACAGGGTGATGTTATATCCCCGAAACTCTTCACCGCTGCGTTGGAAGACGTTTTCAGGCTACTGGACTGGAAAGGATACGGTATTAACATCAATGGCGAGTACATCACTCACCTTCGATTTGCCGACGATATAGTCATTATGGCAGAATCGCTGGAGGACTTAAGCATTATGCTCAATGACCTCAATAGTGCCTCCCAACGGATAGGTCTTAAGATGAACATGGACAAAACAAAGATCATGTTTAATGTCCATGTCACACCTATGCCGGTAGTTGTTGGAAGCACTATGCTCGAAGTTGTTGACGAGTACGTTTACCTGGGACAAATAGTCCGACTAGGTAAGTCCAACTTCGACCGAGAGGTCAATCAACGGATTCAACTCGGCTGGGCAGCGTTCGGGAAATTACGACATATCTTTTCGTCAGGTATACCTCAATCTCTAAAAACTAGGTTGTACAACCAGTGCGTGTTGCCAGTGATGACTTACGGATCTGAGACGTGGTCCTTCACTGCTGGCCGTATGAGGACGCTTATATATATATATATATATATATATATATATATATATATATATATATAAGAGTTTTTTAAATTCTTTTTGGAATAACAATTTACTATGCAACTTCCTTGTTACACATTCAAAAATAAATGTAAACTCTGCATCTTACTATCTGATACACCGCTAGAGATCGCTATTTAGTTCATAAGCTAACATTTCAACTCGCGGCTTCCTAAAAGATTTATACTAGGGTTTCGCCCACTCGCGTCATGTAATTTTAACCTCGTTTATCGTTCTCGGCGCTAGGAAGCATTTTTATTTTGTTTTGGTGTCATGAATTTTTGCTAGGCCTCGGGGACACGTTTTCTGTCTAGAAGCCCGCCTGGGTACGTACCACACTCTTACAATATTTCTGACACAGTACCAGTACGTGTGTTGCCTGGTTCATTATTGATATATTCCTTTTTAAAAGGTATAGAGTTAGGCATTATAAGTACAGGTTGTGTGACATTCCATCTTAGTCCTTAAACGTAGAAGGCTCCAGATGCGTGAAAGTGACGTGAAGTTGGCTACAGATGTCCATGAGCTGCAGTGGTCACCTACTATCAGGTGGGCTGTTAGTTAGTTTGTCAATTCAAAGGTATATAAAGAAAAATAATCTTCGGGATTACTTGCAATAATTATGTAGCATTTTTAATAACTTACTCATTATCTTTTGCAATGTAATCTATTGCTAATATTCTGTTCAACATAACGATAGGTAAAGGAAACCGTCACAGTAATGAGAAAAAATATTTAGTACACATCTATAGGCAGCGTGAGCCGTGGTAGCTCAGTGGTTAACGCTCGCTGTAAATATAACAGAACGCGAGTAACCCGGGTTCGATCCCCGCCGGCACCAATGAAATTGTTAATTGCAATTTTAAGTGCTGATTTACCACGTGCTCGGCGGTGAAGGAAAACATCGTGAGGAAACCTGCATGTCTGAGGAATAAGAAAAAAAATATTTCGAAGACATGTGAAGTTCGTCAACACGCATTTGGGCAGCGCGGCGGACACTTCCTTGCCCTAAACCCTCTCAGAAATGAGGGGAGGCCTGAGCCCAGCAGTGGGACGTATATAGGCTGTAACTTTACTTTTTACTTTTACACATCTATAGCCATTTTTATTGACGGCTCGGTAACTTAGCCACTGCGCTGCCTAAGTTTTGGGTCTAAAAATGTGTTTGAATCCCGAACAGAATAAGTGTATATAGAGATAACTATTAAATTCTAACGTCGTCTTTAATTTCGCGTATAATATAGGTACGTGTACTTTTGTTTCACATATCTGAATCCCCATCGTTTGTCGATTCTTCTGTGCCTCTTCAAATTACTACTCCATTAGGCTATATCGGTTACTATGGTTATATTACGGATATTCTTATTTCTAAGTTTATCACGCAGAGAAACCCCGAGCATAGTCCTCTCCATAGCTCGCTGAGCGACCTTGACTTTCATAGTACAGGAAGGACCACGTCTCAGATCCGTAAGTCATCACTGGCAACACGCACTGGTTGTACGATCTTATTTTCAAGTTTTGAGGTATACCTTACGAGAAATATGTGTCGTAATCTGTAACCTCTCAAACGCTGCCCAGCCAAGTTGAGTCCGTCGATTGATTTCTCCGTTGTAGTTGGACTTACCTAGTCGTACTATTTGGCCCAGATAAACATACTTGTCAACAACATCCTACTTAGTGCTCCCGACAAGTACCGGCATAGGCGTGAGATGGACGTTACTCATGTTCTTTATTTTGTCCATGTTCATATTGATTACTTATCATTTTTTGTACTTGAATTTATTCTACTTTCATATGAGAAAGAAACAAAAGACGGTCATGTGTTAACTGAAAGGCTAATTGAACTAGTTGACTTCGACATACTATATACGTCAATCTATAGGGTAGGTTTGTGTTCAGTAGTTGGCTTTTGATAAGCTGTGGGATGAATAAATGATGAATAAATTATATTATATAATTATTATTATAGAAAAAACTAATGTTTTGTAGAGAATTGAATAAACAATAAAGAAAAGGTGCCGAGAAGTTCGTAGGTTTTACATTAATGTTGAATGTTATCTTGAAAAAATAATTTGCCTTATAAGTCTTAGTTTCACTTTTTAAACGTATATTGTGCATAATTAAAGTTAATAGAACCAACAAAAAAGATGATTGTTTAACTGCGCGGTACACTATACATTACGAATTTTATATTGATATTAAAATATTCGTCTTAAATCAAATGGAAATTCGCCCAAATTCCGGGGCTTAGCGTCGCTTTAATGAAGAGGAAAACGGCGTCATTAACAGGGCTCACGCTCGGAGTGAGTTACAGCTTACGCATTGGTCGGGTTATAGGAGGTTCGAGTACGGGTGCCCTCTACTTTGCTCGAAAATTAGAAAATTGTGGTGTGTGGTTGGAATTCCTTATAATAATATTTCCTGTACTGTTTTAACTGGCTTACTATTGTAATTGCTGATGATTATTTTTCTATATTTATCATTGAATTTCATTGAAAATCATATTATTATCGGTTCAAATGCTATCTTGTTAATGAGAACTTCACTCTGTTAGGAATTTCTACTCAATAAAGATTACAAGGATTTCGAATTACTCTTTTAAACTGTCGAGTACTTCAAATGCCCAATAAGTGCGAAACACAAATACATAAAACAAAAATATTATGATTATTTTAGCTTTTTATGGAGGGTGATTATTTATTTATTAAAAAATAGACTTATAAATGGTAATTCACAAAGATCTAAGGCTCGAAGACCCCTTCATTTTGTAGCATCAAATGATGTGACGTCTTCAAAAGAGAGCTAAGGCCACGTACTATTGGACATATTAATAAACCTATCCATATAATGTACTCTTGGGTTGTATAAAGAGTTATGCTTATGTTTGAATCCACGTGTGGCTCATGATCGGTCAGAGTGAAGGAGCCTATAAAAATGTCATGCCGCAACGCAAGTCCTTCTGTTTTAACGGATCTTTTGTAACATTACAATAATTTACTTCTTTATTATTTTAAGCCTGTAAACGATCTATCCTTACTGCGCTTTTATCGAAACTAATAGTTTCGAAAAAAGAATATTATAACAGTGGGGAGGAGAAAAATATTTCTCCCCCCTCCTTAGACGTTACTACTGGCGGCGGCAGAATACCAATAGTTATTATTCCATCTTTCCATGATATTTAAAAAAAATATTAAACTGTAGTGACAAATAAACTTCACATCTGATGGTAAGTGGCTACTGCAACCCATGGACATCTGCAAACAACTTCAAACAAAAAATGCTACAGATGCGTTCTCACCTCTTGAAGACTTAGATGGAATACCTCACACCATCTTATTATGACTGGAATACTGCAGTGCAGGCACTGCTGCTTGGCTACAAAAATAGTTAAGACCTAGACCTTCCTAAACGGACTCCAATGATTCCTACCACCCAGTATCTTTTACATTAGATCTTTTAGTCAACTATTGACTCTTACAACATCCACTGATCGAAATAAAGCGATGAGCTTTTAAGTTGTGCTATCTCACCACATAGCACACACCTTCTATTTAATTATGGCTGCCACATACGAATTAGTACCAGTAAAATTCTAGAAAATACGAGATTGTAAATATGCTATGTTAGCTGTAACATCGGTCTCTGCAACTGGAAAGGCAATTAAATTCGTGTCAAACGCGGGAGCTTGTTTGTTCCAGAGTCACTTGTATGTACAGATGTTATAGGCATGTTACGCGATGGTATCGTGTTTTTAAGCTTTTTGTTTGTTTTGAAGCAGAAAACCCGCTTTTTTGTATATCCTAATTGAATAACTTTATTCAATAAATCAATTCATTACAGTTTAAAGGTATGAAGACGGACTGAAATTTTACGTGGTAGAGCCACTGCCAGTTATGTGTGCAGCACGGATAGGTCGGGTCATCCGAAGGACCACGCTCGCACAGAATATCAGGATGAAATAGCAGCTTTATTATTATTAAATACTGCTGTATAGTGTACGATGAGTCACGGAAATCGGAACCCAATTTACTTGTATGGCGGCATTCTTTCTAAGTCCTTAAGCGTGACAACGCATCTGAATTTTGATTCTTAATCCAGGATACATATAATGGATACATGTTAACCATATAACAAACAAATCTTTTAATATCGTATTTTTCACTCTTTTTAGCGTCTAATAGATTAGATTAGCAAAGTTTTGTTGCAGATTTACTACGGTTTTATCCGTCCAACATAGGCAGTAGATTGTTATAACGCCATCAATCGGAAGCTATGATCCGTGTAGGACTTCCCATAGTTGTCTGCTATGCCTACAGGACGAAATGGGGTAATAGATTCTCTAGCACCTCCACCACACGCCGTCCTTCCGTGCGTAACTATTGCGTATACAAATTACATGTAATTAAGTAAAGTTGCTTGTAACTAAATGTATTTATAATAATGATTTCTTATATTTACGCGAACACTAAACAGATCTATGTTAAACATATAGCTGATGTGAAGAATCGACGCTCCGGGAAGTCTGCAGTCTGTGAACACGTACAGGATCGCCCCCGTCACTACATCAGATTTGATACTCGTAGACCACAAATCCTCGCTAAAGAACACCGATTCCTTCCAAGGATGATTCGCGAGGCTATTGAAATTAAAAAACATCCTAATTTCAATAGAGAAGATGGCTGGGTGCTACCTGCTCTGCTTGGGATCCTACAATAAATAAAATTAAATCCCAACCTAAGCATACAACTGAAAGACTACAAGATACCTTAAGTTCATACTGTGTAGATCGGAACAAAAGTAAAATTTTAATGTATGGTAACCGCTGTTAACTATGACATCTGGACGTTGAACATCTCAGTCCCTCCGTGACCATGGATTCTGTAAAGCGCTCGCAACGTTAGGTATTTATAGTTAAATATACGCGATAAAATCCGTAAAAACTACTAGTATTTAAATGTATTTATAATATTTAAAAACAGTTGCGTACATTAATCACAATGTTGTAGCAACAGACAAAAAAACAGCGCTAATCGCTGTTCAGTTATGCCTTGTCGAACACATTTTGTTCGCTGCGTGAAGTAATCCAAACTTTATGACAAGTTTGCCCCACGTCTATCGCGTTGTCTGAGTGCAGTCCCGTGTTCGCAGCCACTCGTCTGCTGAGTAATTTATTCATAAAGTCTGTTTGAATTTTGCACGTCCACGTAATTGAATTTTGATAGTATAAATGTTTTATGGAATCCTCTGGTATATTATTTAATTTTTAGCAAATATATAAAACGATTTGCTAATACTATCGCTAATATTGATTATTATTATTATACATTTAGCCAACCGGTGTTTCAGTTTGTTTTGACTGTACAGATTTAGTGTGACTGTAATTTACGTAGTTTTAATTATTTTTGGGATAAAAAATTACCTATATTAAAAATCTCGAGTCAATTCCATTTTCTCAACGACTAAACAAGTTTGACAAAATCTTGTGACAAGACCGAGAATCTTTTTTTAAATAAATAAATGGTATTCGATTTTAAACAAAGTTTTATAAAGATTTAATATGACAGGAAATTCCTTCCCGATACTTTTAGTGCAGCCTGTGGTACAACATTTGATTACTGTAAGTATAACTTCTGGCTTGTTTTAGGAGATTTCTATTTCTGTTTGTGATATTGTAACATCTGTACTGCCGGCGAGGCTCTTGGTTATATTCTTATTTATAGAGATACTTAGTTCCATCGCAAAGTTTTCATTTTTATTTATTTTGTTTAACTTTCTATACACTAACAAGCTAACGGCATTACTGTCAAGTTTTCAGGGGCGTTTTATTAAAATGATATTGTAAGATTTTCATTGTATGGCTAGTACAAAAGTCCGTTACTTAAAATTGTTTTTAAGAAATTCGTTTCTTAACCAAATTTAAATATTATTTAATTTAATTAATAAACTTAAATATTGAACATAAAACCATCGTACCATAATATTAATAATAATAATATTGAACGGAACCTAGTTCAGTTCAACCATTAAATAGCAATTAGCGCTTGTAACTGCCCGGAGTCGTTCAGCGGAGCGTTCGGTTCAGGTCTCCCTGAACAAAAGCCGCTTATATAGCGGTATCACTCATATTGCTAACAACTATATACCTTTTGATACTCATCGATTATCCTTTCGCAATCAATAACAAACTTATCGATTAATGTCCTATAGCATGTTTGGCAAATAATTTGTTCATTGTTGAATTGTGCTGTTTGACTTCGTTTGACGAACGAATGCATATTCATATCGCATCGTCCGTTGCGAAACTGACGGCATGAGCAAAGGGTTTCTGCTGATGCATATACTTGTATCGCAACTGGCGTACTCATGCACTAAATACTAAATTAACGCTTTTCATCCGGCGAGAATCTTGGTGGTATACCAAATTTAGTTTATAATAATTTTGTTTTAGTTTTACACAATTTTATTAGAACTATATGTATTAATATAGGAATGCTACAGAATCTTACAATTATATTTTTATCTATTAAAACACCCAATAGATTCGTATAACTATGTCGATGTATCGAGTACAGATAACAATACAATACCCGTAACAATATATGTATTATCTATCAACGTAATGGAATGCAATTCAAATTTCAACTACTTTACTTTAGGTCATTCGACCTACATAAATATTTTGACGTATTGAGAAACATCATGATCATCATTATCAGTACAAAATCAATCAAGTGTTTGGATCAATCTATCGTGTACTAACTGCTAGACTGCTCTGTAGTTAATAAGATCTCTATCTGGGATTGCGTCTCTTTGTTGTCGGCTAGGTTTATCAGTTGCGTCAAATCATTGAATGATCTCCAAATAGGACTTGACTGCTCGAAGCTCGCAAGTAGGATTTCGAAAAATTTCTGGGAAATGCGCACATAAATGGAAGAATGGGATTAATTTTGAACAGATTTATTGTCATAACTAAAATGCAGATTTGTGTCATTCTTATAGCAAAATTTATTTTCAAGGGTGTAACAGTAATAAAAATACTAAAAATCATCTTATGTAAGAATTTTAAATGTAAAGTTTAAACTGAACATGTTCGACCATTCTGTTACCGAAATTTTTAACATATAATGAAAACAAGATTGAAAAGTACGTTGAAATATCGCTTAAATAAAATTTAAAAAACCTTGAGGGTCTACATCAGTTGTGTTAGATTTTGTTTGTCAAACCATCGATAAAAAGAAAGATTCAGGAATGGAGCCTCGTGCCGTCATGGGCAAAGTCGGACGAGGTGACTGATGTAGTCGTGACCGCGGTGTATGTGAAAGTGTGCCCGTGACAGTGCCTAAATACGGCGAAGGTGGAAAATAATGGGTCTAATGTCGCCTCTACACGTTGGCCAACACAGTGGCGAATGTAGTGGCGAATATATTGGCCGAGAGTTGGTAACGGCGTCCACACGTTGGATGGTCGTTCAGTTTACTTCGGTTCGGGCCAATGTGCGGACGGACGACGGCTCCGTGGCGCAGTGGCTTAGCAATGAGTGGCTGTGCCCGGGAGCCGCGGGTTTGAATCCCGCACGGAACAAGTATTTGTATGTCCTATAACTAATTGTTCCGGGTCTGGATGTGTGTCCTTGTGCAACTTATGTTTGTAAACTGCCTCCGCGATACAGGAGAAAATTCAAGTGTGGGGATAACCTTTTTATAAAAAAATTATAAAAGAATATTTGATATTAATGGGGCTGTAAATAGATATACGATATACGATTAGCTTTATTTATTCTCTACATGCATCATAAACTGGAATAAATACCATAAATTAGAAATTAACTTATTTTAAAGTTAAAGGAGTTTTAATCGATTAATCTATGTTTTAAATTGGGTTTTGATTTTAAAGTTTAGCAAAACATGTACTTGCTTTTCTATCAGACATTTGATGTATATAAAAAACACCTTATAATTTATTTGGTAATTTAATTATTTTTTGAGAAAGACAAAAACAATAGCAATAAATATAATTAACACTGACTTAGTAATAGGTACTAATTATAACTTAGAACATAAATGAAAAACTCATGACAAGGAAAGTGGCCATGCCACCATGCTTTGACGACTTTAACCATGCTTTTGCAGCAGTCTGTGGAGGAGGATGTTCAGTAGTGGACTTGTGAACAGCTGTAATGATGATGATGATTCGAAAACTTGCTAAATTATAAGAAATCGACGTTTTTTTAATAGTATAGGGTAACAAACGAGCACACAGTTCACCTAATGGTAAGTGGTTGCTGTGGCCCACAGACATCTACATCTGTCCTCGATTACGAATCAAAATGCAGATGCGTTGTCACCCATGAGGACTAAGATGAAATGCCTTGTTTCCTTTAAAAAGGGTCTCTGGTTCTCTACACTCACTATACGGAACACAGCATCATTAAGCTACTATTTTACGCTGATATTCTGTGAGAGCGTGGTCCTTCCCCGGTCGAGCCGACCAATTCGTGCTACAACTATACTTCTAATATAACTGCATGGTTCTACCACGTATAAACGACGTCCTTCTTCTTTTTTTTCATTTTAAATTTGTTCTCGTAATAATCTGATTGTAAATAAATGTTCGCTTTTTTTTGATAAATAGCTTATCGATTAAAACAAATGTTTAAAAATAATTAAATCGCGCTAATTAAAGTAGTAGGAATGTTTAAAGTTGAAATTGGCACTAAAAGGCTAGTAATTGGGGCATCCACCCTACTAAGCTTGAATATAAAATTTAAATCAGATGCGTGTAATCACTCTGGGAGCTTGTAGCAAACTAAACGCGCGGCCAACGTGTGGACGCGGCGACCAAACTCTGCCAACAATCCTTTGATCTTTTGTAAAAAACCGACACCACACGGATCTCGCGCCAACTTGCGGGCCATCGTTCCAATACATACCAATGAAGCCCAAACACCCCGTCTACACGTTGGCCAATGCTACTGGCCACTACATTCGCCACTGTGTTGGCCAACGTGTAGAGGCGCCGTAAGTCGGAGTTCAAAAAACTACCTAAACCCTCGCGAGGCGGGTGAGTAAGCATTTCCCCATAAAAATAATGTAGCGCAAAACTGTGCGTAATTAAAAATTAATGGGGAAGCCCTTATATCACGGGGTATTTATTACTTGAAATGATGATGATGAATATCAAAATATGGTCTAAGGATCCTTATGGCCATCATATTTGTATAAGAGACAGTCGTTCAGTTCTATAAAGAGGTAACAATTACGCAGTTATTCAAGAATTTCAGAAATTGTTGATTATGGTTAGTATATCTATTATGTACCTATTTGTTAAAGCAAGCTGCAACCGAAAGAATACCCAATTCGAGAATATGAATATATTATCAATTCCTTTTGTTTTTTTTTCAAGAATATGAAAATGAACTAAATAAAAGCCAATATAAAAACGCTCGAACGGTTATGGATAAAAATATTTTTTTACATCACAGCAGCCCATCAAATGTCCACCACTAAATATAGACCTCCCCCACTTTTCTAACGACGTTCCTTATTTTTCAATGAAACGTTTATCATAATAATGTCCGAGGATTTTAATGTATTTTGGCACACAGAGAGCGAGTTACAAAGAGCGCAGTTTCTTAGTATTCTGTTCAAAACTTTGAGTATTCAACCAACTGGAGAGGCCATGCGCGTTAATTCGTAAACAAAAATTCTGTCAACATCAGGGGGGCGCAAGAAGAGAACAAAACTGTATACTTAACTACAAATGCAAAATTAAATCGTGTCACTATAAACGCACACTACAACATTTGTGTTTGTGTTCATCGCGTTTACCCATACCATCAAATTGTACACGTACACTGATAGCGCTGGCTGAATGCGTAAGCAACGTAAGGCGTGAACTATGTCGATATTTTATCGATAAACAAATCACCATAGTCCACATAAGTTTTTATTTGATTATAAGTAATACATAGATAAATAATACCAAGGTGTTATTTGAAATTCTTTTTTTAAAGCTATTTAAAAATGATCTTTAGAAAAAGTTTATAATTTATTGAAAGAACCTTTATTATTTTGCTACAGGTTTAATTTACATTATGCAGGATAAAATTTAAAATATTTAACAAATCGAAATAGGGGGTTTAGTTAACTTATTTTAAAAATTAGATTTATGAAAAGAAAAATCCTATCCGTTTATCATCTTAGATGGTGTTAACCAAGTTTTTGTTTTTATTATAAGGCTTCAATCAAAAAACCGCTATTTATAAAAGTTGTTGATTTTGAGGTGTTATTAAATTAATTATCTGGAAAATATTGAATAAATTAGGAAAATAAAAAAGTTTTACACTATATAACAATTGAACAAAGTGAACTTTAAACAGACAGCTGCTTTGAAATAAAATGTGACATCTTCCTAGGGCTAAGTATTCCCCAGAAAGATGTTTTGCTAAACTAATGTAAATTGATGACTGACTTGGCTTCACAAAAAAGCGTTAACTGTTTTAAAACTTGGACTAGAGAGTAACCCTGAAAAGAAATTGTATTGTATATTAGTGATAGATGAAATGAAAATAAAACAATTGACGGAGTACTATGCAAGTTCTAAAATGTATATAACATTTTGGTTATATACATCATGCCTTTCGCTGCTAGCATGGTATTCCGTCGCTTAATTTTCATTTCATCCATGACCAAGGTACAATTTTTTTTTTATCAGGGTTACTCTCCCCTTTCAATTTTAATGCCGTCAGCGCTCCTTGAGTAAACCGGCGATCGATGGTAGTGTATCACTTAGTCATTGTCCATGGTGCAGGCAAACATGTTCCAAAAGTTTTACTTACATAGCGATAGGCTTTTGGTGAGTAATAGTTAAGTGTTAGGGCAAAGTATTTCTTGCAAACTTGTGAAGCCTGTTTATGCTATTGTTTTTTTATATAAAGGCATTTTTTCAGTTTAATTTTTCTTGGCCTAAGTGTTGGCTCGTACTCATATAAAGAATTTTCTCTCGTACGTATATAAAGAATTTTTTTCGAATTGTGACTTTCGAGACAACTAATGGAATTTTTCCGGAACATCCAGCTTTCTTTTTTCGATTTAGACGATATTGTGTAATCACCACGATCACCCTAAAAATATATGAATTAAATTTGATAGATTAATGCTTTTGTAAACTTAATAAAATATTTTCAAGTAGAATAATATTGGTGTCAAAGGTAATAATAAAAATAATTAATCCAAATCTAATTACAGCCAAACATTACCTCCCACAAGTTCATGGTTAGTACTGCAGTGTCAGGTAACCTTCTTTTATTGTAAGCTTGGGGTATGAAATAGTAATCCGTTTAGGTATCCAAGATTCATGTTTTCTACAAGCTACAATCCAAGTTTGTCGCCTAAAAGGATCTTTTGGAAATCTGTAAAAACAAACCAATAATAAAAAAATTTACTACTTTTTGTAATACTTTATTGTAAAAGCTAAATAAAAACTACAAACCGGTTCGGCAGACAAACCCGCATGGTTAATTAACTTATCGATAGCTATAATTGTGGCGATCATCACTATAGTGCAATACTTTCGGTTGCAGTCATACCAGTTTATTTTTATAAAAATTGCACACTTTTGCTGCGAAGTAGCAAGTTTCGATTTGACTTATTTGGCCTTTATTTTGTATAATATTTTGATAAATACTAGTTATCGAATATATTAAATTATATAACATTCAGTATCGTGTTGAAATTGTACTAAATATAGGTATATACCTATATACCTATAAATCATTTAACAAAATCCACTACACATCTGTATGTAGTGGTTATTGTTCATCACAAACTGATTTAGTTATTAGGAAATATATTTTCGTTAGTATATTTAACTTGTGTAGTAAATTATATTTATTTAAAAATAGATTATTTTTCATTTTATGAACTATGATGGCCACACTTGCTATTGGACGAAAATATTCACAAAGTACGAGTTTTGATGATAAAATTACTTTAATGTTATGTTAAAAATACTCACAGATGAAAAGTCATATTGTCCTTTTGTATACTTGACGTTTTTGATTGTTTTTTTTTTTTACATTTAAATACTCTGCAATTCGGTATTTTGTCGGAGCTTGATTTACTGGCAAGATCATTCGGAATGACGCACGACGCGGATCAACTAGTTTTATATAACGGGTATGAGTCGGACTCTCGTACCTTTTATAGAGGGGTATGCCTTGCGATGCCGTCTCCTTTGGTTTAATACTCAAAGGTTCAAAATGACAACCTGCACACGAAAAATGCCCCGGAAACCGTGGAGCGCTATTGAAATCAGTACATTTGAAGCCTTTAATTATTCAGACAGCACTTTGGAAACTAACCGTACAAACGTTGAAAACTAAGAGTAAAATGCTTTTATAGAATATTTTCGTTATAGAATAATTTGCGCAAAAACTAAATGATTGTGAATATACAGTAAATGCCACTTCAGACGGTAGTTCAGGTCTAGTAGACGTTATATATTGATCCACGAGTTATAGAAAATGCCATGGGAATTTGAATTCTTATTGTCACGTCATATTTCGTATTCGTATTTCTTAGTGTTCCCGGGCATTAAATTTTATACTGTAATTCTTTCTGCACGATTTATTCCATGTAGTAGCTGCGTAAGAGAATCGCTGCCTCATGTCATCCCGTGGGTTTTTTTTTTTTATAGAAGAAGGGGCAAACGAGCATGTGGCTCACCTGATGTTAAGTGACTACCGCCGCCCAGGGTGTCGTAAGAGGCGACAGAGGGATATAAAAAAGAGTAGGGCATTAGCCGCAAGCAACCCGTTTGCCACAACTATGGCAGACCATGTTTAGCAGTGGACTTTTCATTGGCTGCAATGGATGAATTACAATATACTTTAATACTAAATTAAATTGTAAATTCGCTGCAAGTGCAGTCGAATCTAACTTCGTTGAACCTAAGTCCCCGAGTTTGTAGCGTGCAAAAACTGTCTTTAAATGCGATGCCGCCGTGACGTTCCACTACAGCGTTCATTGAGCTGTTTGTGTGCGTCCGACCGTGCATTGAGGAGGGCTCGTGTGTTAGCATTTGAAACCATAACGTCATTTAATTGTCATATCGTCATTCTATGTGTAATTTATTTTGTGTTACGTACCCACTAATAGATATACTGCAAAGAATTTTAAACGTAACTATATCTAATACTTGACGCAATTGTTCACTATTCGTGCTCGGTGTGTGTGTATATGCTGTAATTTACTGGTCATTTTTAAGTTAGTGAAAAATAAATAAAAATTATATAATTTGGTGATGTATTCAAGTTTTTCAGGTGTGATTTTGGTTAACAGTGAAGTATAATCACACGACTATTATCAGAAAATCAACTAAATATATTTAGGTGACAGCTAAAAAGGGATAAAATGATGATTGGAATATCGATATCTTATGTGTATACTTTAGACAATACTTTAGACACACTACATTATCGTATAGCTTTGCTTTTATTAAATTTATGTTGATTGTCCTGTATTCGAATCCCAATCGACTCCACTGCACATTCTAGTGTATCTTTAATATTGTCGTCTACGCGTAGTAAAAATATGTTAGGAAGACATCATAGATTTAATGTGTTATGTATTAACACGATATAGGAGGAATGGTAAAGGGAAGCAATAGCTCAGTAGTGGGATATTATGGACTGATATAAAAAATATAATTTTTTTAAACATTTCTAGTATTAAACGAATTGTTATAAAAGCTTCATATATATACTTCATTAAATAGATACTTGATCTCAATACTAGAGAGCCTTGAGCGGAAAAATAGTGATGATAGATGAACCTGTTTAACTTGTAACATAGTTCTGCGAGGCAATATATGTATTGCTTCGCGCTCAACCTGGACCATTGCCATGCATAATGTGGCTACTTGCAGTTATTAGTTCCGCGGCGTAGTCGTTTTAATTTTACACATTGGGTTTTTATCAATCTTATGTATTCTTTCCAACCACGTGCTTACAGTGCAAAAACCCTAATTTTAAGTAAGATATCATCCCACATACGTACCACTTATAAGAACAGGACCTGGTCATTTTTGATATCTAGAAATTTCTATTATAACACAACAAATCACTACGATAATGCAGCACACAATGTACACACCTCTGTTGTTGCAATGGCTAAGTTCCACGAATTTCGGTTCGAAATATTGAACCACCCGCTTCATTGACCGAATTACTATCAAACTTTTGTTTATTCCCTGACTTAAAACACCTAATGGGGAGAAATTTTTCACCAAAACAGGGAGTAATAGCGGCGGCAGAGTAGTATATTGAGAAATCTCCCCACAGGGAATGTATCAACACGCTAGATCACCAATGGAACAAGAGTGTTTTGAGATAAGAGGAGAGTACAATATAATACAGATAAAACTGTTTTAATATAAAATTTTGAATGTTATCTTGAAGAATTCAATTGCAAAATAAATAGAACAAAGCCTATCATTTCGCATTTTCAAATAGGTGTAGTCACTTTTAAAACACTTTAGTACCGAATGTTGTTTTATACGTATGAATTTTGACTTGTTAATAAAAAGCAAGCTGACATTGTTTTAATTTACGTGCTGGCGGCTATAACAGGGAAGCAGTTTTAAGAACATCTGTAATATTTCTCAGGAGACGCTTCAGGGAATTCTGAATTTACATAAAATTGCGAGATAACACGACAAGAACGCTGACAGTTCCTTTTTTTACGAATACAGTTTTTCACCCTCGGCTACGTGATGAAGCAATTCAAACTGAAAAGGAGAAAATTGTTTTACGTGTACGCCGACGTAGACGTTTCGAGTGCAAAAGTTCTTTTCACGAAGCTTTTAGTGATTAATACGATAAAACCTTTTTTAAAACGATGAGAAGGTTGTCACATTTATTTTCAGATTAATATCGATTTACTTGTACTTAGAAACAAATTTCATTAATCGTTTTTATTAAATGTTAATGCTTTATAGGATTACGCTATCACGACAAAACACTCCATAATTAAATTCGGTCCCAATATCAACGTCCGGTCATAAAATCTCACAGTTGCATAATTGTTATGATTTTGAAAGAATACGATAAATATTAAGGAGTACGCGAGCAACCTGACTTTGTTCCCCGTTGTCATTAATGAAATTGTTACATGTTTAAGTGCTGATTTACTGCGTGCTCAGCGGTGAAGAGAAATATCGTGAAGAAAACTACATGTCGGTGGAAATAAAATGTTTTGTTATGTGAAAACTCCCATACTTTCTGTGAAATGAAAGGAGGACTCTGCCCGGTAGTATGACGTATATATGCATTAAATTTATGTTCTTTCCGGGTATTTAAACTAGGGATGATAATTTTTAAACTTTATATTCGATAGGAATATCATCATCATTATTACAGCCCTTCACAAGTCCACTGCTGAACATAGGCCTCCCCCAAGTAATGCCACAAAGCACGGTCCTGAGCCACCTGCATCCATCGACTTCCTGCATGTCTTACCAGGTCGTCACTCCATCTAGTGGGGGGTCGCCCTACACTACGCCTACCGGTACGAGGCTGCCACTCGAGAACCTTTCTTCCCCATCGGTTATCGGTTCTTCGAGCTATATGGCCGGCCCATTGCCACTTCAGCTTACAAGGAATATAAAGCTCTCACGTATAGGAATATAAAGCTTTTTATTTTTTATGTCATGCAATTTAAGTCTATATAAAATCTGGTAAATAACTCTTACTGCGTCATCATCATTACAGCTATTCACAAGTCCAGTGCTGCACATAGGCCTCCCCCAAGGAATGCTACAAAGCACGGTCCTGAGCTACCTGCATCCATCGACTTCCTACTAGGTTGTAAATACATCTAGATTTGGGTGGCCTAAGATACTGCTAAGTACTAAGTTACTGCTTACGGGTGCGAGGCCGCCACATTTATTTCTTGTTTCGTAAGAGTACAGTTGTTCACATCATCAATAGATTCATAGACAGATTATAATCTATCACTGTTATTATTTTTCACTGTAAACGTAGGTCAATCCTTTAAATTTCTTTGATAAGACATTATACAAAGTTCGTCCCCTACGAACAACGTCAGGTAAACATAACCGAGGTTTGCAGATAGCAGGTGATCCTCAGCTCTTGTTTACTTAAACTGGCGCACGTTTTTAATCTACTAATCCCCGCATCAGTTATGTAATGATGTTTTTGGTTTTTACTTTATTGTGCTTAGTTTATTCGTATAGCTATTTATTATTTATATTAGCAGTTTTATAAACTAAAAGGTATGGGTAAAAATTATAGTTTTTTACCGTACCGTCATTTATCATCACGCCATAACTGATAAAAGTTAATTGCAAGCGAGAATAAGAAATTATACAAAATTGCATTAGAAACTATTTTAAAGTCTGACGTTTTCTGATGAAGGAGGATGCGATTCATGATCATCATCATACATCGAACATAGGCCTCTCCCAAGGAATACCACAGCATACGGTTCTGAGCCTGGAGTTCTGTCTAGTAGGGAGCTGCCCTAAACTTATATTATCGTAACGAGGCTGCACTCGTGAAACTTTTCTCATGATCTGCTGCATTACCGTCTAGGTTCTACTTAAGATCCATAAAACGTTAACTAATAATAATTTTCCAACTTGTAAAATTATTTTATAGTTGGCATATTTTACTACACAGTATGATTGTACGTACATAAACAACGGGGCTTATGTACTGCTTATGCTAACGGTAGCGTCGTGTTCAGCAGTGAAAGTTAGACAAACGAAATCTTCCAACTTTTCTCATTGTCAGCATGTTTTTTGTTGAAGCACATATCTCTGACCATTACGTTCGTACATAACACAATAGAGGTGTCTGCTTTTGAATTAAAGAGGAAGATTTTTTTGAGAAATTTGCTGTGTTGTTGTTATTTTAATGATCTTCATAACATTCCAATTAGTGATGTTTGAAAAGAAACAATCAACAATGTTAAAAACATTTCGCCACTGGCAAATACATTACCATAATATAAAATCAGTTACTTTTATTTACTCGTGCTTATGAACATTCCTTTTGGAGGCCTATGTTCTTCAGTGGGCTTGTGATGGGCTATAATAATGATAATGATTCGGATAAAGTGACACGGTTATACGTATGTAAATGTAAATATAAGCCTATATACGTCCCTCTACGAGGTCGGCACTGAAAATTTCGGGAATCAAGGAAGTGACACAACATTACTATTTAAAAATGTATTTATTGCTTTTCGAGGTATTCTCCGCCAATTTGACACAAATTTTTAAAAAAAAATTTGAAAATTTCCATACGATGGAACCAATCGTTGAAGCAACCATTCCATTCGGAAGTTGGGGTATCCAAAATGGCCGTTTTGTAGGCGTCCACAGCTTCTTCAGGTGATGAAAATCTCTGTCCACGCAATTTATTCTTTATTTTAGGGAAAGTATAGAAATCATTAGCTGCACGGCGGATGGTCTAATAATTCTATGTTTTCTTGCTCTAAAAACTCTTTTGTTCTGTGTGCGGTGTGAGAACTCGCATTGTCGTGATGGAGGATGATGCGGCGGTTGCATTTCTCTTTACGGAGTTCAGAAACGACCTGTGGCAAACAAATGCTAGCATACCATTTTGCATTAACCGTTCTTTGTCCCTCAAGAGGAATAGTCGTAACATGGCCGGTTTTGGAGACAAACGTGGCCTCCATTTTTTTTGCAACACTCCGTGAACGAACAATTTTTGTTGGCTTTAACTCGTTTCCGAACACCCAAACTCGTGACTGGTTTTTTGTTTCGGGTTCGTACGCGTATATCCAGGATTCGTCACCTGATAGGATGTTGTATACAGCATTTGAGGATCCTGCGTGGAATCTTTCGAGAGTTCTGACGCACCAAGTAACGCGAGCCGCTTTTTTGCTCTTCACAGAGCGAATGCGTTATCCATCGGGTAAACAACTTTTTTACACCTAATTGTTCATGCATGATTATTTGTATTTGACTCATGCCAATGTCTAAAGTTGCTTGAATTTCGCGGTATGTCACATGTCGATCTTCCTCAATCAGTTTACGCACAGCATCAACGTTTTCTTGGGTGACTGCAGTTTTTGGACGACCTTGGCGGGGATCATCACTGAGCTTGACACGTCCACGTTAAAATTCAGCAAACAAGCGATAAATTGTGATTTTGGATGGGGCTTCATCACCAAATGCAGAAATCATCCGGTCAACTCACTGTTTTTGTATTAAACCACTTCGAAAGTCATAATAAATCATCGCTCTTGGATTTTCTCGAGTCAATTCCATTTTCTCAACGACTAAACAAGTTTGACAAAACCTTGTGACAAGACCGAGAATCTTTTTTTAAATAAATAAATGGTATTCGATTTTTAAAACCAAGGAGTTTTCAATTAAAAAGATTTTAATATGACAGGAACAGTGGAAATATTCCATTCCCGATACTTTTAGTGAAGCCCTCGTACTTGAACACGCAAGTCACATTTCTCAAAGGTTTATTGGGAGCATAGGAGAGGAGCATCGCTGCCGTCATGCTATAACTAGTGTTAACAATAATGTAGCATATGACTTAACGCCGTGTTTTACATTATTTTACGTTGTATAGTGGCGGCGTGGGAGTATCCACTACTCTATACCACCCATAAATATGAAAACCCATAGAATACCCATAGACCCATAAAATTGTGGCCACGGTCATTGCCAAAACTGGCCATGTTGCGACGATTGCACTTGAAGATCGTAGAACGGTTAATAGTTAATACAGAGTGGTATAAGTGAAATTACACGGTTCACTTTTGTCTTTCAATTTGGATGAAGCAACCAAATTGATCCATGTAAACTTATAAGTGAATCATTCAATGTCATGAATGTTGTCGTTCTACGGCGTTGAAAGAATGAAATATTTTCACTTTTAGCGTTCAATATTTATAAGTGAATCATTCAATGTCATTGAATGTTGTCGTTCTACGGCGTTGAAAGAATTGAACATGCTCAATATTTTCACTTTTAGCGTTCAATATTCAACGCCGATGTATGAGAAATGAATGTGTAAACACAAGAATTGAACGATTCACTTTTAGTCAGTCGTGCGCGTCGCAGTGTCGAGGAAGAGCGTATTTTTGGACAATACGTACCTACCTACTACATACCTACGAAATGGTTTTCAAATGGAACGAAGAACACATGCCTCTGTTCTTGGAACATTTTAAAAAGTATACGTGTCTATGGAATTATAAAACGGAGGGTTATAAAAACTGAGATTGTCGTGGAAATGTTATTAAATTTAAAATTAAATTTTGCTTCATTCATGCGAAGATGATTGAAGTATGCATCTGGATCCTCTTCTGCCAATTCTCTCAATAGACGGTTTGACGCTACTGAGGCTTGCCTTCTTAATACCCATGATCGCACCCACCCACAACGGCGTTTCCTTAGCTTCTTTTTCGATAATTCTTTTATTAAATGATCACATATTATTGCAACTCCTAAACGTACGACCTCATTCGACGACATCTTTCGAAGAATATGTGTTGGAACAGTTCATTTTCCAAATACCGTGTAAACAGCATTCCTTTCATTTCTGCTCCATTCAACCAAAGTGATTGAATTTGATTGAACCGTGTATTTTCACCTTTATATACCACAGCCTGTTTATCACAAGTCATCGCCGAACTTCGGAAATCTAACCCAAAACGACGGGATGATGATCCTACACCATGGCAACGCAAGCTCTCGAAAAACGATTGAGTATTTGAAGCAGGAAAACGTAGAAATTCTTGACCATTCTACATACAGTCCTGACTGATTTCTTAACATTTCCTAAAATTAAGAAAAATCTTCGTGGTCAAAGGTTCCAGTCCGGTGAAGAAGCTGTCGACGCTTTCATAACAATATTGAACACCCCCACTTTGGAGTGGAATAAATGTTTTAATAACTGGTTCGAGCTAATGGAAAAGTGTATTAAACTACGTTGTATATTTTGAAACACAATAAAAAGTACTATAAGTTTCTAGTTGTATTTTTTGGTCAAACGACACAACTTAAAAGGCATGCCTTATTAGGTTTACACATACTTTACTAGTTAACTATGTTACTTTTACGTTACTTTACTATTAAATATGTTTTTGTTTTTATTTCACAGCTACTTTATCTTCTTGCAAAAATAAAAAATGTGCCTAATTAACAACTATCAAGATATTATGTTATTTGGTATGAAAATCTTTTAGACTTCACTATATCGTGTATTATGTAATTCATCATAATAGTTAAGTTGAAATGCGAACAAAAGAGTTTAAAGCAGGTACCGTGTCCGGGTGACCTAAAATTGCAGGTGCCAGCTTTGTGTCACTTCGGGTGCGGCGCAGCATACAAGAGATAGCGTGTGTGACCCTGTAAATATTTTCTTACGTCACGGATTCCTTATTTTTCGGACTAGATCCTTTAAAATTTAGTATATTATACAAACATTTTACACCTTACGGTTTTTTCTTGTTCTTTAGTCCATAAACAGTCCGCTGTTTAATATGGGTCTCTCTCACAGAAAAGAAGACTTGCAATCAACATAATTAGTGGTCTCAGTACCAGACGTCTCGTAACTTTGCGGGTCTGTCGCTTCGCGGTCCCACGTCCCGTTCTGGGCCCCTTACATGTGGCATGGTACAAAACTTATCGGTTATACCGCCATTTCATCATTAGTAGACCAACTATATTGTGTATTAGCGATCCGCCCCGGCTTCCCATAGGTGATTTCTGAATATCGGCAACAGCGACACCTACCGGCTCCAACTGTGCATCCAAACAATTTAGGGACCCATTCAAACACATACAAAAAGAATATTCTGGCCAAGTTTTGTACCAATTAGAGTTATAGTTTGAAAATGTGATTTTTTAAATTAACGCCCCCGCGACTCCCTTGCGGGTGAAATTTCGTAAAATCAGTTAGTTGACCTCTAAAGGAATAAGGAATATTCCTACCAAATTTCAAGTCTCTAGGCCTTATGGTTCCAGAGCTATCTTGATAAGTCAGTACATAGGTGGAAATCTCATAAATATTAATAATATATAGGTACCTGGATGACCGAGCTTTGCTCGGTATTTTTTTTTTTGGAAATCGTGTTTTTTGTGAATTATATTCAGATACAAATTACATACTGATGAAATATGAATAAAATTTTTCGATCTTCTCGGTCATTATTTTTCGTGTTTAAAAAAATATACTAAAAATGGCTAAATATTTTTAGTATGTGTATTTTTAGTATATATTTTAGTATATTATTTAATATAGTATTTTCTCACAAAAGAAGGAACTTGAAAAAAAGGAAAAAAGAGTCAGACCAGAGATATTTGGACTCGAACCGGCGTTCCATGATTTCAGGACCGCCCCATATCCCATTTGAGCTCTTATAACCTTTTAGGCAACGGAAAAATTTACTTTCGTATTCTAATGATATTGTAGCAATTTTTCATTGCCTAAAACATTGATAAAAGGACATTTTCTAAAAATGAGTAGTCCTAGCTAGATCGATTTATTGCCCCCGTAACCCCTGCATACTAAATTTCATGAAAATCTATATATATATATATATATATATATATATATATATAAGAATTGCTCGTTTAAAGGTATTGGATATAGAGATAAAAATAATATATATTATACTATAATTTTGTGTTATCTATAATGGAGATCTACTTATATGTTAAACCTGGCTACAGATGCGTCACCTCTAAGGATATATGATTATACTGGCTTTCAGACCGGAACGCAGCAGTGTTTGCTGTAAGCACTGCCAATTGGTGCCAGAAATAGTTAAGAGAGTGGTACCTACAGTGGTACATATACGGAGTCCCAGGCAGAAAAGGACTCCTACCACTTATCAAATAGAAAAACCTATTTTTTCTCTCATCTTAGACCACACCAACTTAAACCACCCAATGTTTGTACTCGTTAATTGTACGAGAAGCAACTGCAGTGCCGCTCTGTGAAAACTAGTAGATCGTTAAATGATTCCAATTACTCTCCTTTTTATAATTTGTAATTGAATATAATATATTAGTTGTTATTTAAATAGAACTTATGCGATATAAGTGTTATGTTGTACGCAAATATCATAAGTGTGACAAGGACAAGAATTACATAAAAAAGATGTACTATAAGGTTAGTTCCTTGTATACGACTTATTATATTTCTTTGGTAAATAGATAGTCTCGCTTAAGATATAGCAGAAAAATCTAATAACAATATCTCTACAATAGATCTCACCAGTGACGGAAGATGCGATAAGTCTAAACAATTGGACGGATGCCAGCAACCGACATCATCCCTCACACGAAGTTGAAGTCACGCATTAACTTGCATATTCCTGGGAATACTCCAAATCTAATCTATTTTACTTCATCTTTGGCTATCTCAAATAACTCTCACATCTGAGTATTGACGTTCAAAATAAGTAAAACTAAAACTTCCAATGTATTTACTTTATCGCCGTCTAGAGATGGCTTAGATACTACAAAAATTAGTAGCAGAACTTAGCAGCAAGCTATTCCGTAAGCCATTACTGATAACTTTTAACAATAAATTTGCTACTCTTTATACATTTCTAATGACGATTAGATTAGATCGGACATTTTGCCGTTTCCATTTTCCTAACGACCGCTTGGTCTGTATACAACTTTCGCGCGAAAATCATTATTGCTCGCCGCTGGTATCATAGTATAGGCCTAAGTAGAATATACAGTCAGTCATCGCGTTTGATGTCGGAAAAGCCGACATAAACAATAAATTGCTTGGGTTTTCAAAACGGGAAATAATAAAATAATAAAAACTGATTTTATTTTATTTCACGTTTAAATTAATTAAAAAACTTAATCAGACAATTAGTGTTCAGTAATAATCTCGATAATCGTAGTAATCAATAATAAAATTGGTTACAATAACTTTAATTCCTCATCCAAAAATTAGGAAGACCCAAAGTTTATAAATGCACATGTAGTTTGAACCATTTTAATTTATTTGCGTGACAGGACAGCCGCTAGGTCTGGAAGGCTCCCGAGCGATTAACGACCGCTCGGGAGCATTCCGCCCGTGTCTCTGCACTTATGCACTATTGCCCCGCCTAGACACCTTCGACGACCGATTGTTACTAGTAGTTAGACTGTGGTATAATAAGTTACTTAAAATGAGAAAATCCAAATTGGTTATATATTACATAAATATTAAATTTATTTGTATTTTGAACATATAAATTAACTTTGAGTGAAATAATATTTCTGGCGCTTGACTTTTAGATTAGAGAAAATATAATATGTACTTATAGAGTTGAGGTTATCGTAAAATCGTGGAGGAGAATAATGGTTTCTCGGCTGCACCTACACGGGTTTATTGTTGCCTATATTTTATGTTTTAGGTAAACTATTCCCTTTATTATTAGATCTAAGTGTAGCTTTTGTGTGTTATGTACATAGATCACTAATAAAAAACGTTATGTATCTACAAACGCAAATGGTGGTGTGTTGGCGTTACTAACGTAATATTTGGACGTTATGCTTGTAACAGATTATTGTCGAAATGACTATAATTTGCAACAATCTTTGCCTCTTTCTTGCAATTTGTAAAGAGGTTATAAGTAATGAATATTAAAAGAACCGTGTGAAAAGTATATGTATACCAACTTTTATACATATCTGGCTGCTCAACGTAAAAAGGTTGTTACAATGGACTAATGATAACATTAAAGTTTGTTGAAAATTGGCTTACCGCTAAGAGGTCATAGCGGCCAGCCACTGCAGTCTACTTCATCTGAAAATGCCTCGTGTAGTAGTGTTGGGAGTAGTCGTGACGGGGATAATGGAGGGAGGGCGGGAGGCGCTATCAAACTAGATAAGTCACGTTATTTTATTTCATTACGCGGATCTTAGTAAATTAATTTTTTATTATTTTAATATAATGAATTTCCGCAAAGTAACACCTGATAATGGATTCTATTAACTATCTAATGATAAAAATCCAATAGAACATACTAAACCCAAATCTATAGACTTATGACGGAGAGCAGCATTACCTATCTGAGGTTGGCAGATTTACGCTTAACAACTCGTCTGCTAACATATTTTTAATACGCAAAGGCCTGAGTCCACCCCTGAACGATGCCCGAGTTAAGAGCCAAAAGTAAGTGCAAAACGAGGTTTTTTCATATTTTTAATTGAGATTTTTTATCGTTTCGCTTTAACAGATTTTAAGATTATAAGTCCAAGTTTAATGTATCCAAATAGCAAACTCTTAGGTCCTATAGATACTGAGATCCATGTCGCTATGTTACCAAGACAGCATCATATGGATTTATTTTTCAACGTAAGAAATTAAAAAGATAGACCATTAGTAAGTATCAATATTTTTTAAATTATACTATCGTTTCGAAATGAAGTACGGCGTAGAAACGTCGATAGAAACTCCGTTGTATCCACTTTCATGCCATTTTCAAAGTCTAATAATAGAATATGTATACATTTATATACAAATAAATAAAATTGATTCTAATGTCAAAATCACAACTTTTTACTTAATGAATATGGAAGTATATAAGGTAATTATAACAAAAAAAAAATTAAATATTTTTAGTTTGTCAATTTGTTGCGGCTAATCCGAAATAGCTGGACCGATTTTGACGGGACTTTGACTGGCAGATATCTGACGTTATAAGGAGTTACTTAGACTACTTTTATTTGAGAAGAGAAAAAGAATTAGGTTTCCGCGCAAAAAATTAAACCCATGATATCCAATCGTAATAAATATCACGTGGACGAAGTCGTGGGGAACAGTTTTTTCGTAAAAAAAAAATTAGGAATTCACCTATAGGTGCAGATAATTTTATATAATAATCTAATATATAAAAATATGTTTGTTTGTTCGTATTTTATGCGCTGCCTTACCCTTTATCTGATTAAAATCGGTAAAATTTTGTTAAGTTATTGCTTGCACTTGCGCGAAGTTTATAGGCATAGTAAAATTAACATACAGTAGGTGGCGCGCGTATTGACAAATTTATTTGTCAGATATCATTTAATTTCAATGAATCCATTCATTTGAATGAATATTATCATTCCATAGTAAACAATATAAATCTTCTACATTTCAAACAATATTCCTACTATCTGGGTGCACGGCAGTGCCCCCGCCAAGTCGAGCAAAAAAGCGGCACGGCCGTACGATACTTTTCTCGAAGCAATTCAGGCCATTTTCGACCCCCTATAACTTCGTAGTGGATAAAACTAGAAGCCTTAATTTATTTAAAACACAGTAGACATTGTATAAACATGGTATATTTTAAATTTCATTCAATTTGAACTAGTAGTTTAAGAAATATAACTAGTCAAAGTTTCTTAATTTTGTCACTCACTGACTGATCGATCATCAAAACTCTAAGGCACTTCTAGCAGACATAGAAGCTTCAAATTTAGAATACAATTAGTGTTTAGTGTATAAATCAAGGAAAAACTAAAATATTTTTTTTATTTCAGTCCAGTTTTCCACATACACCAAATGCATATATAATATACAATAAACTTTGTAATCCCATATATAGAATTACAGAGTTACATTTGCAGAGAACGAATCAGTGTACTTGTATATATGTGTAATAGGTGTAGATAGGTAAGTTATTGGTATTCAAGAAGTAGAAGGTACCGTAAAGGAAAAACAGTAGGACTATCTTATCTACAAAAAGAAATGAGATGCCATCAAAAACATAAACATAAATAATAATCATAATTGCAATCGCACTAAGCAATCTAATTTAATATAATATGTATTACATGTGAGATACATTGTGTTTTCTTGCAATGGCCAAGTCAATCTATTTATTTGAAACATAAAAGATTTTTAACATTGATATGGTCACTATAAAATGTTGTTAGGTTAGCTAATTACGTAATAACTTAAAATAGAAGGACCCTTAAGTAGGGACTGAATAAATTAACCGACTCGGTATTACACGAATCTCGCAACTTTATACGGTAGAAGAACTAACTTGCGAGACTTGGTTTTTTACAAGTTATGTTTTTGATGGCATTATTTATTCTGCGGCGGCAACGCGCTGGGTACCAGCTAGTATTACTTAAAAATATTTAAATTTAAAGCGACGGTAGCCTGATAGCACGGTTCGGACTGCAAACTCAAGAAAGTCGTCGGTTAGAATCCGCCATTCGACTATTGCGGTTAAACCACTCTCAACACAAGCATTTTTAAGCTTACTTAGACTAGTTAACGGTAGTATTAGTAATGTTACTTAATACATAGTATTATTTTGATAAGGGAACAAAACGCAAAAAAATGTTCTGTATTTTTACACATAACGGGATTTATTTAATACACTACACTACCGATATGCTACGTATATGGTTTTTCGTTTAGGTAGGTAGCAGTTGTGCGAAGCAAACAAGTGATACGTATATACACCTGTGCGATGATATAAATTTGAAATTACGCGTTCGCTTAAATCATGCATTGTTACGTCTCCACACACGGAATAGTAAATACCGTCATATTATGCTTTATAGTTTTGTTAAAGTACCTACAGACGTATTACCGAAATAACTGAACTCCATTACAGTACGGTTTCTCTACTCACGCGCCTCCATTGAGCTCATTGACCATTTTAATTTTTTGTCTGCCTGCCTGTCTCGGGCTAATGTTTGGAATCGGTTCCTAAAGTCACTTCACACAATATGGCCAACGAACCTTTTGTGAAGTGTCTTTATGAACCGATGAATGAAATATATTTTATCTAAAAGATATGGAAGATTTTTTATAAAATCTAAAAGATAATAAAATATATGTTTTTTTAATGATTGTCTCTTAGACTATAAGGAATAATAAAAAAAAATTACAATCATTTTTTTATTTTGTAATTTTACACAAAAAGGACCTCTAACACTTATTTCCTTCTATCTCTTAAAGTCTTGATGCAAAAATTTTATTGTTACAGCAGTAGAAAATAAATCTGATTCTGTAGTGAAATACAGCATGTACAATGTACATAATATGTCTGACAATAATCTGATTACTTAATACAGCAAACCCCAGTAAACCATATCGGATCGTGTATGTATGTATATAATGTCTAAAAGTCAATATCGATTGTTTTAATCTTTTATGGTTACAATCAGAAATAATAGGTCGGGAAAAAGGTTTCTACGTATTTTGTTTGTACGTGATTAAAGAAAAATCTCTTTTTTATATTTGTAATTTATAACTGAATACAATAATGTTGCGAAAATATGTGAAAAAGGTGCAAGACGTCCGGCAATTGTCAATCCACCTAGGCGATTGTGCAAATCCTACCTCCAATGGGAGAGGTCATGTACAGCAGTGAACTTTCACGGGCTCGGAACCTCGGATTACACTAAGAATTGATTAATGGCCTATTTTACCATTAGATTTAATATATCAATTTATTTAAAACAAACATTATCTTATTATTTGCCACATACCAATTATTGATTGGTTCTCATTAAGACCTCTTGCTTATGGACAGATAATGTATTAACAAAAAGTTTCTTCCTTTTATGAAATGAAATATTTAACGAAATATAGAGATATATATATCTATGTCTGTATATTTTCTTCTAATTCATCGTTAACCTAGACCTTTGAAATTAATTTATCTAAGAAATGGTTAAAGAGATATCCAAGTCGTTTCATGAGTATCGTTTACAGATAGTTTGTCAAACTTTAATATAAAACGTTGGAAAATCTGAGGAGTCAGTTTCAACAAAATGTGTTCACTTCTTGACGTAAAAATTCGTGAACCTTATTTGACTGTACCAATAAAATTTAATAAAGTTAAGAATACTTTAAAAATGAAGTATTTAACGACGCCTGCTAAGAATAAAATAATGTTCTTATTATTTACGAAAGCAATAATATTTTTTACGAATGTATTATGTTATATTTTTACGACTCCTTTGGAGGTTCTCAATTCAATATGCATGTTACTTATGTCTTCGTCACTTGTGAAATTATTGAGATGGTAAAATTTTTTTAAACAAAAGATACTTGAGGGGTTGTCCCATATAAATTTGAATAAAAAACTTTATATGGGACAACTCCCGTCGTTTAAAAAAATAAAAATAAAAAATTTTCTATCACGGGTACGTAACGATAGAAAAAAAAGGAGATAAATGTTTTAATCTAAGACGACAAATAAGTTTGTTATAATATTCCTTTAATCATTAGACTTGTAATACTAATTTTAAACTAAAATTAATGTCTCGGCACCGACTTCTGAAGCTATTATGTTATTTGATTCATTTTAATTCTTTGAAGTCGGCTTTTATAACATTAACGTCTATTAACAATAATATATTTTTGCTTCAGGCTCAGGCAAATCGTATACCATGATGGGTTCGCCGGGGGCTGAGGGCGGCATCATACCGCGACTGTGCGATGCGCTGTTCGAGAGGATTGCTAAGCAGCAGTCGCCGCCTGCACTTACTTACAAGGTAACTTGTCATATTTTATTATTTTTTCGTATTACATTATCTCAAAGGTTTATTCGCCATATAACATTGGCGAAAGAGACAGAAAGGATGGAGTGCTACGAAAACCTTTGCGACCTCCATCTCTAAATAACGACGACGTTGAATCTGATGAGTATACTTTGCGTTAAATTATGACGAAAATATTTTATTCTCTTTAGTTTTTTTGAAGTCGGCTTATAATACATTTAAGCTGGCTTTAAAAAAGAACCTTTTCCTTTCTCAATTCGACCTTTTTCTTTAATGTTACGCTATATCTTGGTTAATAGTGAACCACATTAAATAATTATTTTATTATATACATCAAGAGTTTATCACAATCTCCAGGTAACAAATAAAATGGCGTCTAAGTAGTTACGTAAAAAAACCCTACTTTCAACTTCCAGGGGGTAGATTTTTTTTTACTTATTTAAATCGGACTGCTTTTGCGCTATAACTTATTTAATTTAAAAAAAAACGGTTCACAGTTGACGAAGATATTGCGCAACATACATACGAAAAACAAACAACCGGTTGAACTGTGAATCTGAATCCTTTTTTGAAGAAGGTTAAAAATAATCTGCTGAATGCTATAAAAACGCACTAGAAAAGGTTATTATAAACGTCGTGCCTTGTAACAGCAGCTCGATTTTTCATTTATTTACGTTGTTAATATAGACAAGGAAAATGCTCTCACTGGGAAAGAGCGCAGTGCTGTTCCCTTGTCAAATGTCATTGTGTTCGGCCAACTGCCCCCTGTGGGGAGAAAATCACCCCGTGTACGTTATGTGTTATGCGATTTTCGTTTTTAATGTCCAATTTTAGAGACTGGTGTGATTTGAACTGTTACCGACGTGTTTGTTTGGAAAGACAATTTGAGTTTCGAGACAATATTATTACATAGTTTCTGAAGAAAATAACATATTCGTTCGATTCGATGAAATATCACAGTGTACACACCTTCGGATATATATTATATTTTTAATGAAACTTGTCTAGCAAAAGGTGATGTATTAACTACTGATCAATATATATATATATATATATATATATATATATATATATATATATATATCAAAGCGACAGTAGCCTAATGGCAGGGCGCGGATCGTGAACTTAAAAGGTTGTGGGTTCGAATACGCCATTAGACTACTGTCGTGAATCACTCCTAACACAAGCGTTTCAAGCTTACCTACCAGGAGTGGTTAAAAGGAATATTAGTAATGTTAATTAACAAGAGTACTAATAAAATATATATATATGTATATACTATATTAATCAACGCTCGTCAAAGATATATAATATTAATATTCTTTGACGAGCGTTAACAATGAACTACAAGAAAACGTATTCATGTCGCTAAGCTATATTATAGCCTTAAGGGTAAGACTAGTGGGGAAAAATGACGGCATGATACACACGCTCTTGTATTAGAATGATGGAAGCCGGTCAAAATATATGCCAAAAGCCTCATCTCGGAAAGCTACAAGCCTCGTTGCTCGCAACACGTAAGAGCTCTTCGGTTAAAACCTGAGTGGAGAGCGTTTATCAGTGCGTACTGCATTTAGACGCGCCAAATTAAATTCTGTTTCAACAAAATAAATTCTGTATTTCATTCAAAAATAATTTCGATGTTTTAAGAAGTAGATATTATTATAAGAATAAACATTATAATTTTGTAAAATGATGTGTAACGTGCTATCCTTGTAGCGTTGTAAGAATGTCCACTACTTCATAACTGAAATATAATATGGGCAGTAGCATCTTTGTGATAGCAACTGAATAATAAACTGAGGTTGTCAAGTCGTTTGCCAAGTGTAGAAACAATGGCAATATCCCCCAATTAGGTAATTCGATGGGGGAGGTCTATGTTCAGCATTGCCCTTTTAATTGGCTGAAAAAGTAATGGTAATGTAACATGAGGCATTATTAGTACCACTGGAATTCAAAGCTGAAGAAAAATCTCCGAGGGATGGTACTAAGACGTAATTTACCTTTCAATTTTATTTCCTTTATCTTTGAGGACATGAAAAGAAGTGATGTTAATAACGATATTAATTACTAAAAAAACCATGTAAGCAAATAATACCGAAAAACCGCGGTTACAATTCGGTTCTAACAAACTTAAGTTCTGTAAGCTTAATCTTTCTGTCTTTACTAAATTTTTCTATCTAGCCGTGGTTGTCGTGAAACTGTATGAAGAATTCTTAAAACAGTAAATTTCAATTTCAATTGCAAATCGTTTATTGCTTCTATAATATACAGTACATTAGCAGTTACAGTGACCATTATGGACCCTGTCGGGCGTTGCAATATACAAGAAATATACAATATAATAATTAAATGGACTTATAACTATGTAACACCATTATATTATATTTGGCTATTTTGAAAATAAAATTTTATTTAATACTTAGTAGTTAACTATCAAAAAATTCAGTGAGCGTGTAAAAGCATTCGGAAATAAGATAATCATGAAGTTTTTTATTGAATGAACTTAATTTAACTTCAGATTTTATATTTATGGGTAGTTTATTGAATATTTTAATTGCCATGTAATATGGACTACAATTGAGCATTTTGGTTCTAGATGGGGGTAAATATAACCTATGTTTATGCCAAGTTTTACATTGTGTGTTTCTTTTATCTGGGTGAAGAAGTGTTTATTTTTAAATACGAAGTTACTTATATCTTTTATGTAAATAGAAACTAAGGTTAATAATTTAAATTTAATGAAGTAAGGTCGACAGCTATGTCTGTTATCAATTCTGGCAAGTATCCTAACACATTTTTTTTGTAAAATGAACAATTCATCTGCATTAACACTATTACCCCAAAGGATAATGCCATATTTAAGCCATGAAAAGGCGTACGCGTAATATGTGGAAAGTGCAGTTTCTAAATTTGTGCTATGATTAATTTGATAAAGCGCATATGTAAATTTAGAGAGCTTGCATTTAATTTTTCCAATATGCGACTTCCAGTTTAAATGCGTATCTACATTAAGTCCAAGCAAGTTATAAGAGTCTATCTCTTCTATTAGGTTATTTTGTAATTGAAAATTAATTTTTAGGGGTGGTTTATTATATGAACGAAATTGTAAAATTTTTGTCTTTTTAAGGTTTATTTCTAGATTATGGCTATCAAGCCAATGAGTGACATTATGAAGTGTATCATAGATAAGGGCTTCAGAGCTAATGTTGTCGTTACTTTTTATAAGTCTCATGATTTTCATGAGACTGTTTTAAGAATTACATAAGATTAATGGTCAGACAGCCACATTCGTGCTTCTTCTTCATCAGCAGACAAAAGTTAACTGGTGGAAAATATGCCTTTTCTAATATGGGATTTCTATGTACTCGTATATATCGTGAACAAGGTTATCTTATTATCTAGGTATATCCTCCCAGCGACGAGAAATGCTTAAGTCCAGCGTTGGCCTTCCACGGGCTGATGAAGAAGTTGCATGTTATCTTTATATCGATTGTTTCACTAGTATTGTATGCCTAGGTGGAGGTGTCGTACATGGAGATTTACAACGAGCGTGTGCACGACCTATTGGACCCCGAGACAACGCGGCGCTCGCTCCGTGTACGCGAGCATGCCGTCCTTGGTCCTTACGTTGATGGCCTATCGCAACTGGCCGTCACATCTTTTCAGGTATGTCTATAATGTTAATTTGGCGATGCTTGTGCTGTTTTTATACGTTTCTTTTGAAAAAAAATCAGCTAATCTATATAAATAAATAAAATTAAAGTGTCTGTTTGTTGGCACTTATAACAAAAAACGATTTTGCGCGCCTCACAACTTGAGGGAGTGATCTACTCTCGATATGTGGGGCCATACGTCATTTTAGCTACATAAAATCGTTATCTTATAAAATCGTTTACTTTTGGTCTGACATCAAATCCATCCACAAACATTGAATTATAAGATTAGTTTATTTTCTAATTGATTCGCTTTAGATTACATAACAAAAAATGGTTCGTATGTGAGTCTTCTCGCTTAATAAAAATGTAAACAATAGATTGAGATATATAGTATTAAATAAGGTTCCATATATTATAAGGATCCCTATTTAAAATGTTTGTCTATCTGCTGTTTATTCCGGCTTACCTCCGAAATGGCTAGACCGATTTTGACGAGATTTTCACTGGCAGATAGCTGATGTTATGAGCAGTGAATAAGAAAAATAATTAAGGTTCCGCGAAATGTAATTAAAACCCATGAAAATTAGTCGCGATAAATTCCACGCAGGCGAAGTCGTGGAGAACAGCTAGTGTAGTGATACTTATCCAGTTCCACCATACGATTTAGGAAAGTTTTCGGGTTATTCCCTTTATCAATTCTAAGAAAACCACCCTAGGGTGGATACTCGGAAACGTGTGTTCGTTTCGTTTCCACCCTAGACGGGGTGGATAACCGGAATTCACTTTTTGATTGTTGGTTCCGCCTTTCCACCCCAAGTACAGTTTAACAGAACGTAATATATTCATTTTTAACATATTATTAATTAATCTTTAATACTACAAACTTAAACAAAATCATTACGTATTGCATTTAAACCAAATTAAACTTCCTTGTTTTAAATAATAATAAGTAATTTATAAGTTCTGCAATATGTCCCGATAATGACTACCACTAATCTCATTAATGGGTAGATGTAATTGTTTATCATGTATTTAAATAACTACTTCAATAAAATATAATTGAAATTAATTGTAGTACGAGGGTGACACTGAAAGTTCTTAGAAAATCAAAAACTGAACAAACTAGCAAGTTATTAATTTTATTATATCTTTGCAAAATAATGTCCATTTACTTCAATACATCGCTACATCCGATGGAAACACTGAGAAAATCACTTTGCCCACTCGTTCTTAGGGGTCTCTCTTTGACGGCATTTTCCTCGTTTTCCTCGAAGTTTTTCTATTATTTTCGGAAATAAATAAAAACCAACAAAATGTAAGAGCTACAGGGCAGGTGACCCAGTAATTCCACGCCTGACGTCGCCAAGTAGTCTTGTTTGCTTGGCGGTGTGCGACGAGACGTTGTCGTGGTGAAGGAGGATCCTACTGCGGGGTCGTTTCTCACGAACTTTTTCCAAGACAAGTGTCAAACAACTGTTGGTGTACCACTCTGCAGTAACTGTTTTTCGATCCACTAAAACAATTTTATACGTGGTAGAGACATGCTGCAGTTATATTAGTAGTATAGTTGTAGCACGAATGGGTCGGCTCGACCGGGGAAGGACCACGCTCTCACGGAATACCAGCGTCAAATAGTAGCTTAATGCTGCTGTGTTTCGTATGGTGAGTGTAGAGAACTGGAGACCCTTTTTACTGGAAACGAGGCATTCCATCTTGGTCCTCACGGGTGACAACGCATCTGCATTTTGATTCGTAATCGAGGATAGATGTAGATGTCCATGGGCCACAGCAACCACTTACCATCAGGTGTACTGTGTACTCGTTTGTCACCCTATCCTATAGAAAAATTTGTTGCGTGAACCTGTCCTTCCGAAGAACGAGGTCACCTTCTTTTTTCCCACGCTTCGACATCTCTTCACTTTAGTTGGCAACTCCACGGATGGAAACACTCATACAGCACTCTCTTAGTTTCAGGGTCATAACAATAAATACAGCTTTCGTCATCCCATTTTCATCACCATTTCACGACGCCAATCAACACGACGGAGTTTTTGGACCGGGCACAAAGCTTCCTGACCGCTAAATGTTTATGGAGGATTTTGTGCACTTGACTCTTACCGATGCCTAAGCTTGTCCAAATCTGCTGATAGGTCACTCTTTTGTCAGTCTCTATCATACGCCGCACAACACTGATGTTATCTTCAGTCGTCGCCCTAAAAGGCCGCCCCTCACGCAGATCATCGGTGAGATTAGTGCGACCACGTTTAAACTCATTAACCCAGTTGTAAACAGTGGCACGAGATGGGGCTTCATCGTGAAAGGCCAATCGAAGTCTACCATAACTTTCTTGTTGAATTAAATGACATCGAAAGTCATAAAAAAATTTCTCGCGTTAAATTCATGCTGAACTGGCAGTGACACAGACAATTTCCAATTTGCCGCTAAATCGTAATGAAATACATAGGTATACAATAATATTGGCAAAGAGTTCCATTTTCAAAATTTGAGCTTATTTTTTATTATATCGTTTACAAGTGGCCAGTTCCAAAAACTTTCGGTGTCGCCCTCGTAAAACATTTCTTTCATCATGAGATATCTCTAAATCTCTTATACTTATATAAAAAAACATTGAGAGGTATTAAGACTTTTAAAGACTTTAAAACGTTTGTTTAAAATAGTGAGCATGTCATTCAATTATTATTTTACGTGCGAGTGATGTAATTTTAAAAAAACTTAGTGAATAGTTTATTCTATTGTTTGTATTCGCATCGCTTTGGTGCATAAATTACGGACGTACGGGTGAATGGATTAAAAAGGTTTGGATATACGAAACGTTTTAGGTTTCTCTGGGTTTTCCGATTAAGGTCTTTTGTGATTCAAATTGGTTTAACGAATGCAGGCCCGTAAAGTTAATTTAAATGTTAAATCCGTTATACATGAAATTTATGGGAAATATTTCATGCAGGCGCAATAGAAACGAGAAAAACTCTACAGAAATATAATATACTAATAAAAATTATTATAAAAAATCATCAACACGTATTTTCTCTTACAGATTATAACATTTTAATATATGTACCAGAAGAGAATACTACCGTTACCGTTACAGCCTATTAAAGTCCACTGCTGGACGTAGGCCTCCCACATAGATTGCCTCATAGGGGCGATATTTGCATTAGTTGCCACGCTTGGCATGCGGGTTGGCAATCGCAGTTTTCATTTTATTTATTCCCATCTGACACCTCTTACGACACCCACGGTAGGATATGGGGTAGTGGATACCGCCGCCATTACACCGAGAATAAGAATAGAGATAGAGAATAAGCTAAGTACATAAATATTCCACGCAAATAAATAAAACAATTCAAAATAAGCTCAAATTATTCTCCTCCAGTCGCTCCCATATTAACGAATTGCTAAACTTCGTTAGTGATTTAAACAATTCTAACAGAATTGAGCTGGATACGGATAAGATTGCGATTCTCTATGTTTAAAGACGTCCAAGGTGAAGAGGGTCTCTCACTCTGAGGATATAGACTTATCAAAATATAGGTATCGATGAAGCGGACATGAAACAAGTTCACGATCAGCCTTTGGTCGGACGTGAATATTACGGCAGGCGCATATAACGACTAGATCACTAGATCATATTCTAAGATATACCTAGTAGGTAGGTATAACTTTGGTATACTCAGGTGTGCTCAGAATGAACTTAACGCCCTCAATATAAAATTCTTATACTGTTATGACGTCCTACAGGGTACATCATCCGAGATCGTCAATTATGAGATATGTTGTCGCAGCAAGTACAGCACTTGCTGCGACAACATGGTCGGTTTTCGTCGTCGCCATCATTCATAATTGTCAAGTGTGTGTAAATAAAATAAATATATTTGCAACTAGCCATCCGTCCCGGCTTCGTACGGGTGATTTCTGGATATCGACAACAGCGCCACCTACCGGCTCCAATCTTGAATCCAAACTATTTAGGGACCCATTCATACACATACAAAAAGAATATTCTGCCCAAGTTTTATACCTATAAGAGATATAGTTTGAATTTTTTTTAAATTATCACCTCCGCAACCCTCTTGCGGGTGGAATTTCGTAAAATCTTAGCTGACCTCTGCTCGGCGAAAGGAATATTCCTAATTTCTACTAAATTTTAAGCCTCTAGGCTTTATGGATCTTGAGATATCGTAATGAGTCAGTGAATAGGTGAAATTCTCTATATATATATATATATATATATATATATATATATATATATATATATATATATATATATGTATGTAGAGATTATTTTCTTATCTCCATATTGACACATTACATTATATTGAATTCTATCCAAAATGCTTATAATATAATTAGTCAAAAACTTGAAAGTTATGCTACTGTAACATATTGGTACAGAAGCACATTAAAATTATAAGGTGTACTTGTACGAAAACAGAATCCTGAACATGAAATCTAAGATATATCATTCCACGTACGTTAGTTAATGAAGTCAAATGTCATACATTTTCGTTCCATTTTATGAGTAAGGTAACAAAGACAAATGACATTCGCAACATTGCGCGTTTCCTAAAAATGGCTTCGGTGATACTTTATAGTCTCCTTAGAACAAAATAAAAAGATTATTCTGATGAAGGGCTATTGTTAAAATAACTTGGAAACAAAAATTTGTGAGGAAGTTGATTAAATCGTTGCTTTCTGTAGATTGGCTGTTTCAACGGCTTCATTAAAGCTAAGTTAGAGATGCTCGCGGCTTCAAGTGCTCATTATTTCTGCTAATATCCAAGACCGGTTCACTGAAAGTATTCCCTTTGGATACAGTAAAATTTTGCAATGCCTTTGTGGGCGGGAGTTTCATGGCATTCATTGTTCTTGCGTTAATTTTGTTTTGATTCCAACTTAACTTGATTTTTATTGATATTTAAGTGCTTAACTTAATTTTGTTTACATCTTACTAAAACGGTAATTGTTTTCTAATCGGAGCCCTATGTTAATTTTGTTTTTACAGGCAGCTATGATTCTGTATCTATGTATACATTAATTTGAGTAGTTCCTAACTTTCTGCATTTCATAAAAATATCTCCATAGATTTTAGCAAGTACAACAAATTCAAGTTCAAATTCTCCCTGGTAGTGATCAAATCGACTCCCGCAACCCGTGTTGTTGGATCGCAGGCTTCATGAATAATTCCATTTAGAAAATATGATGAATCCCTAATTCACTGTTTTCGTATATTGCTCGATAATGAAATGTAAGTTAAAATATTGATCATTTTTTATATATTATGTCATTTAGCGCTCTAGAAATACTTGTATTTTACTAGATCGTTGGTATGCGTGTGCGTGTGCGTGTGCGTGTGCGTGGGTGTGGGCGTGGGTGTAGGCAGGCGCGTGCGCGTGCGCGTCTGTGTGCGTGTTTGTGTGTGCGTGTATCTGTGTCTATGGCATTATAACCGATTTCGATTAAATTTTTTTCATTTGAAAGGCGTCTTAATCGTGAGTGTTCTTAGATATGTTTCAATAAAATTTGTTTAATCGTTTGAAGATCATAAATCCTTTTTGTTTTGGGGGGTTTTGAAATTTTTCAATTTAAGTTATATCATGTGTAGTTCTGTGTAAGTAATATAATGTTTGTCTGAAGTTTATTCAGCCTAATGAATTTGCTTAGCTCGGTGGGTTCATTAAATTTGCCCATAATGCTAAAGCAGTCGCATTTATAGTGCAAATAAAACCGCTGCGGATCGATTGACCTTTGTGTATTTAGTGCTCTTGTGATGTACTTATTCGCGCAGCTTTTGTACGTAATTGCTACCAAATCAATTCAAGTATAACGGAATTCCAAATGCTGGTTTTCGAAAATATGTCATTTTATTTTTGCGGTTAGAAGTGCTACTGAACGTTGACATATTGTTATTGAAATATACTTATTGTTATGGATTCAACAATGAGTCTAAAGCTATCCATTGTGGAGGTCTAAATACATCATGTGTTGTATGAAGTTAGTGAATTTAAGTTTCCAAAATAAAGTGTTTGAAGAAAATTCTTTTAAAAATTTTTGGAAGAAAATATCTCTTTTAGAATTCTTTTAGGTTTTTATGTTGGAAATGGCCCGTTTTTTGCTGGGGTGGTTAGATCATCTAGCATTCGACGCGGAATTTTAAATTTAAATTGAAGTATAATATGTTATATTGAAACGTAATGAATGAATGAAAAGTGACAAAGTTCGGGTAGAATATACTTCGCTTAAAACAACAGTAAATTCTCGTTGAAGCTGCCATTACAAATGAGGGGGTCGGATTTTCACCTATGAAAAATAGTAGAAATCTGTACGATGGTCGGAAACGTACGTCACAGTATTTGGTCCCCAGGATAGGCTGCATGTCCCAAATGAAATTGAATTAAAATAAGCTGCCTGTTTCTTTATTGTGGACCTCTGCAATATTTAACGCAATAATTTATTGCCTGTACTGTCAAAGATTGCAAACGATGGTGTAAAAGAGATATCAATCAACCCAGTAGTAAGCTCGAATACGCTACATTCCACCAACTGCTTCAAAATAAAAATATAATAGTTAAATAATTACAGGAACTTCTAGTGAATACTCTCCGTAATAATGTGCTCAACGAACCGTGCTCCTTGATTTTATTTTATACATATACAACTTTTAAGAAGTTTATTTTATTGTTCTTCTGTCAATAAAATAAACTTCTTAAAAGTTGTATAAAACTACCATCTTTTAGATAGGGTGGTAGTTTATCCTAATTAAAACTGTAACTTACGCCTGTGGGTGTAAGTAAAAGTAGTTAAGCCCTCTCAGAAATGAGCGGAGGCCTGTGTCCAGGAGTGGGACGTGTATATATAGGTTGTAACTTTTATATCTTTGTGTTTTTACCAGGTGGGATTGCAGTTAAACACTAGCTATAATAATATAAGTATTATCGTATATAATTAAAAAAAACTAGTTTAAAAATAACTCCAAAAATAATAATGTACACGGCACTCAACTTTTATAAAATTTCCACTGCTTATACCCTAACAATACTAGAACAAAAAAAATTCAATACCATTGAACGAAGAATTTACATTAGTTTGAATGTTCCACCGAAATGCAAATGAAAGAAGTTGGGCTGCAAATAATATTTTATTAGCATTTTTATGTGCAAAGTTCTTTACTGTTTTTTATTTTCTTAAAAAACTTGTTAGTCATAGATAGGCACTTATTTTTGTTACATGTGTAGGTATTGGGCTCTACTGATTATCGTCGAAAAGGCAATCACTGCTTTTCCTGTCAGGGGCCTTGATTTGGCGCTGCTGATCGTTTTAGGTTTAGCGTAATATAGATATAAATTTTTATTATAATTATCATCGTCATCATTACATCCCTTCACAAGACCACTGCTGAATACAGGTTCTAAGCCACCCCCATCGATTTCCTGCAAATATTTTATATAGGATAGGGTGACAAACGAGCACACAGTCTACCCGATTGTAAGTGGTTGCTGTGGCCCACACACATCTACATCTTACCTCGATTATGAATCGAAATGCAGATGCGTTGTCTCCCGTGAGGACTAAGATGGAATGCCTCGTTTCCAGTAAAAAGGGTCTCCGGTTCTCTGTACTCATTATACGAAACACAGCAGCATAAAGCTACTATTTTACGCTGGTATTCTGTGAGAACGTGATCCTTCCCCGGTCCAGTTGACCCATTCGTGCTACAACTATACTACTAATATAACTGTAGCATGGCTCTACCACGTATAAAATCATATCAGAGTTGATTGTATGAGAAAGTTTAAGTTTGCTGTAGTGTTTCCTTGAGACTTCGTGATGAGGATATCTGGAAGTAGAACCGAAGTAACCGACAAAGCTCCGATTTTAGGCCTGTAAGCTGAAGTAAGAATGGCTCGGCCGTAAATTAAATTGTTTTCTTTGTTTCGCTACTGTCACTGTTGTCAAACGAGCACACAGTCCACCTGATGGTAATTGAATGCTGTGGTCCGTAGACATCTTACATCTATCCTCGATTAAGAATCAAAATCCAGATGCGTTGTCACCCCCGAGAACTTAGATAGAATGCCTTGTTTCCATTAAAAATTATCTCAGGTTCTCTACACTCACGATACGAAACACGGCGACATTGGCTGCTATTTTATGTTGATAATGTTACGAGCTTAGGGTTCGCGACAGTAAAAACTGCCGATTGAATTACCAAAATTGACACTTAAATTGCTGATCACCAATTAACACTTTAAAACACACTAATAATTAATCGCACTGATCACTTTAGTTCACTTTATTTCGCTCAGAAGCTTCGCTTGTATAGCCAATTCAATACTACCCCGGTCGCGGCCCTCAATAGCTTTATATAGGCCTTTTCCACCGAAACATCCAGAATATTCCAGCAAATACCGGCCCCCGACCTACCAGGTGATAGAAAGTTCGAGTGTGGAGCTTTCTAGAAAGCTTAGTTCTTCCATTCGATACTAGATGGCGCTAGTGTGAGTGTTCTAGAGAGATCTTGACGCTCCTATTTCTGCTGCTTGATACCAGATGGCGCTAATAATCAGCCGCCACATACCAGGCGCTAATTATAGCGCGCAACAATAATCTTTGAGTGCGTGGTCCTTCTCCGGTCGAACCGACCCATTCATGTTACAACCACAATATAACTGTAGCAAAGCTCTACCATTACTATATTCCAGCCGACAATTGATATTGGTTTATATTTGCTAAATTCTCCAACAGGTGTATCATGATAAACTAACTAGTGTATATTTCATCAAAAATTGACTAAAACATAAATATTTTACTGTTATTCCTGACAACACGCTCATGACTTTTATTGTATATCAGATCTCGTACCGTACAATAAATCTTCGCTGGGTGATGGATTGCCTCTGCTCAAATTGGGACACTTACGAGTATCATTGTCCCTCCATTCGATCTAATCGCATCAAAAGCATTCGATTCTTTTATCGTTGCTTACATTGCGTTCGGACAGTTGTAATAGTCGCTACTTTCTTGCTTAATGTATTGGAAACAGTTTTGTTTTGTAAGAATGGATGTCGTTCTGGAATCTGGACACTAAATATGAGCTAAAGTTTTACGATTATTATCGGTATGTACCGGTAGATACCCAATGAGTGATTCGAGTACAAAGAGACGTCTTTAACTATAATAACCTTGGATGATATTCATCAATTCTACATAAAGAATATTTATCATCATCATCAGCCCGTAAAACTTCTATTCTGAATGTGGACGGAGATTTTCCTTAATCGTCTTGTTGACGGATTGTCGATCGCGATCGAGTAGGTACCCATCGTCAGTTTGGATATTTCACGTCTGGCGCTATATTTTACAGATTCACCTCTTTCGTCACCCACTGGACGAAATAGGGTGATGGTTTTTTTTTACAAATCACACAGCAAAGAATTATATTTGATTTTCATTCCCTACGTAAGAACGCAAAAGCTAAATAAGAACTTTGATTCATCATTTTATCATTGGGGGGGATATTCGCCATATATAAGACGCCGCTGCCCCTCTCCTGTTTCATTTCGCTCCGTCGCCTCTTACGACACCCACGGGATGATATGGAGTAATGAATATTCTTACGCCGGAAGAAAGTGTGTAAAGAACTTAAAAGTTTGAAGAACTTTGGTAGAACTATAGTAAATTAACAAATATTACAATTTAGTTTTAGTGACAGTAGGCTAATTGTTATGGGTACGTACTGTTAAACTAAAGACTAATGCTTTTCGACTAATGTCGTTAACTAAAAGCATTAAAAGCTTAGTTGGAAGGAGTAAGTTTTTTTTTTAATAGCGTTGCTAGTATTATTTTTTAAAGTAAAAATATACCATTAATTAATTATTTCTGTAAAAAGTTACCAACGAATATAAATGTTCAGTTTATTTTTAAAGTTGCAAATAACGCTTATACTCACGGCGATAAGAGCCAATTAGATACAATTTTTAAGCATATTTATATACTGTTTCTTAAATTAAATATAAAGTAATTATAAAAAAGTCCGCTTTACTCCTATTCTGAGCCGTGGTAGCTCAGATGGTTAACGCTCGCTGTAAATATAACAGAACGCGAGTGACCCGGGTTCGATCCTTGCCGGAACCAATGAAATTGTAAATTGCAATTTTGAGTGCTGATTTACCACGTGCTCGGCGGTGAAGGAAAACATCGTGAGGAAACCTGCATGTCTGATAAATAAGAAAAAGAATATTTCGGAGACATGTGAAGTTAGCCAACACGCACTGGGGCAGCGCGGCGGACACTTCCTTGCCCTAAAACCCTCTCAGAAATGAGAGGAGGCCTGTGCCCAGCAGTGGGACGTATATAGGCTGTACCTTTACTTTTTTTACTTTTACTCTTATTTTTAATTTACAAACACCAGATTTATCTGCGTTTATCTTATAAACCTTTGAATAAGTAACAATTTCTTGAAATTGAATGAATGAATAAATTTGAATGAATAATTGAATGAATCAACTCTAAGGTTGCGATTGTTTGACTTTTTCATTGTTTTAATAGCCTAGTTATTAAATTGTATCGGACAATTCCTCGCGTTTATTTTAAATGTCAGAATAATGACTGTGAACTTTAAATAGAAAAGACAATTATTAAAAGTAGCATTATTCAAAAGTTTCAATTTTTTCCGAATGCTCTTAGTCTATCAAGATACAGGTCACTTACTAATCAGAAACTCTATCTTTATTGAGCTCTTGGCCCAGTGGAAAAATATATAATGTTATTTTTCTTTAAGGGGGCGAGAAAGCAATGGCTGAAAAAGCAGTAGCCCGATTGTACGAAATGAAAAATAATTTTAATCCGTAGTACTTAGCTATACTTTGGCTATCAATTTTAGGAATGATTCTTTACTTACCTATGTAAAATTGTTTATTTTGCTTACAACATTATTATAATTAATTAACTTTTTAATGTTCCTAATTTTAGTTTGATGACCCAACTTCCTGAGCGGAACACGGCCCACCGGGCCGGATTGTCCCTTCTATATGAGCCAATGGTAGAATATGAAAGATTTCTTCTGTTTGATCCAAGATTTGTCATATTAATAGACCATATCCTCCGCACCGGCTTCGACTAGCTTGCTATTGGGCAGGAGTTATTATATTGCTCCTGTACCATAGTACCCTCCTGACCATTACAGACAGAACAGAATTTAGGTCACAGCGGCCAGTCTGAAAGTAGACTATAGTGCCCAAATGTATGCGCAAGCACATTGCATAAGACGTATTCTCTATTCCCTTCTTCTCATAGTCCTATGCGAAAATAACCCGACACGACCAGACGTGATCTCTCTCACGCGCAAGACCTACGGCTTTACGTGCTTTCCGAGGCACACTGGTGAAACACCGCCAACTTTCTGACTTTGGTCTGCTAGTTAGAATTTCTCGACAGAAACCCTCGTAGTGTATCCCCGAGTATAATTAAAGTTTTAATACCAATAACACGTCTCCTTCATTGACACCTTTCCTATATTGGCGACCCTGCCACCGGGCCTAGTTAAAAAGTGAAAAGTAAAATATTTATAAATATTACTAAATTAAATAATGAAGACATTGAAACTATTGACAAAAAATAATATAACGGGTTGGACGTAATACCGGATGTGACGATAATAAATAAATACGAATACCAAAAGAGGCCACAATAATAATTTTGGAATGTGACTGAAAAATTAAGACTGAAAATTTAACTGGCACATTTTAAAAGGGAAAGAAGCAGTTGTATTTTAGCGAGCATCACCCAGAAGGATGTGAAAATTGAGCCGAAAAGAATAAAGAATAATTTAATATGTAACTTCGCACCTGTGTTATTTTTAATTCCATTTAAAACTTTAAAAATTTGTGTCTTTTTTTGAAGTTCATTTTGGTATTTAGTTTTTAAAAAAGTATCTAATGCTTAGCTTAAATGCTAAGCATGGATAAAAATGGAAAATAAATAATCGTTAACTAAGAATGATAAAAATATATGACGAAAAACAAGAATAAAATAAAATATTGAAATGTAAAAGAATATGAAAATTAAAAGAGTATTATATATTTATTATTATTGTCTTGACTAGATAAGTGGTAGGCATACAAAAAGGATAACAATAAATAATATTGTAAAGTTTCGTGAAAATCAAAACGTAATCTTATGTTATACATAATTCTGCCTGATTATTTCAATTATATTACTGTAACTACATACGTTCCCTGGAAACGCCCCTTCCACAAAAATTTCCTCCTGTCCGCATTTCAAAACACCTGGCTTAACGTCGATCTCACAATTATTCCTCATAAAGTCTAGGCCTAGGATGCAGTCGTCCATTATATCAGCCACGATGATATTATGCAGGTAGATCATGTTGCCTAGCTTCAACTTCCTCTCCTTCTCTCCACAGATAGGTATGCGCTGATCGGTGGCTGTTACCAAATTAATGCGTTCTTGGTTGTATGCGGAGTCCCCAAGGAACGGACTCATAAGTTGGGAACTGACAACCATTCGAGAGACTCCAGTGTCTATGGTCAGTTTATACGGCATCCCGTTGATCTCGCCCTAGATGATTAGGCTGTTCCCATTATGGGTTTGTGAGATCGAAATCCTTGGGGCTCTTTTAACATCAGCCAGCACCCGTCCCGCAGTCCTGGCTTCTACTTGTTTCCCTGCTGTGCTGCTGGGCGGTGCTGTTAACCGTACTACCCTCTCGAGATCGATTAACTTCCCTTTCTACAGTTCGCTTAGGGCAGCTGGATCGAAGATGGCCCCTTTCCCCACAGCGATAGCGATTTTTACGTGCTAGATATTTTTATGTTATAGTTTTTATAAAGATATTCATTTTGTTTAGAATAATTTTAAGGATTTATTTTAAGGATTGATAAAAAATATAGACCGCATATTTTTTTTATTCTTTTGTCGTTGGGAGGTGTAGTGTAGTCCCCACGTCAATATATTTTAGTGTTAAGGTTAAAAAATTAGCAGCATCATTAATGATATAGAACAGGTAATACGTCCCCTTTAATTAACACCTGTCCTACATTACAATCTCAATAACCGATTTTGCCCCGACCCGGGATTCGGACACTGGGTCTTATGGTCAGCAACCGCGTGTACGACCACTGAACCAACGAGGCAGTCAAAGTCCTGTACTATATGTTATTAGTAAACGCGTAAACACAACACTTAACTGTGTATGTAAGTGTAAGTGTAAGCAGTGCTTGACCACTATGCCACCTCACGCAATGCGATAACATGAATAACACCTTAATACACTAACATCGGAAGTAAGCCTAAGATCATACATTTATGTACACAGGATCTAGGAGGAAGGTTAGGACTCGCAGGATCTGTGACTAAGTGGCTCAGGTGGTTTGAAAAAAACAATAGGAGAAAACACATTAACTTAGAATCATATTTTACTAATTAAAAACATCTGAGTGACGGGGTGAGAAACTGTGAAATAGAAGAAGAGTGTGGTTTGCAAGATGATGCGGTGTACCAGGATTAATAGGGGAGACCTTCGGTGGTTTGGTCATGTAGAAAGAATGAATGAGGAAAGACTGAAAAAGCAAATATATGTTGCAGAAGTGAATGGAAGAGTCTGAAAGGGACGTCCTAGGCGAAAGTGTGTCGACCAAATTGGCGATATATTAAAAATAGGCCAAATTAAGAGGATGTGGAGGAGGCAAGAGAGGTATGTCAGGATCGTGCTAAATGGAAGTCTGTAGACTCCGCCTACCCCTCTGGGTGACAGGCGTGTTTTTTTTAAACATTAGTTAAGGAACGCAGGTCTTTGACCCAGCTATTGCGTGTGCTTGATATTGTGTCGTAAACCTTGCAAGGTTAGATAGTCAATATTTTATTCGACGTCATCGCAGTCTTTGAAACTGTACTTTTATGATAACTAGTTCTTATTTAAACTTGGTTAAATTTCATAAACGTTACCTTAAAAGTTAAGTTTCATTTTAAATATTTATAACTTTTCTAAGTATCTATGTTAGCATCAAATGTCTAGGCATAAAAGCTAATAACCATTCAAGTTTTAAGCTCAAAATTTAATATCCGTTGAATCTGATTTCATTATAGATAACAGAGATGAGATAGAATGTTCTAGTTTTACTTTTTCATTTTAAAATATAAGTGTTATATATTTTAGGTTGCTTATAGTCTAAATTAATTTTTAAATTCTGCAATATTAGCACTACAGCATTATAAATGCTCGATATCATTAAATATAACCACATTAAAAAAAAAAACAAAGATTATATTCATAGCAAAATAATTTTGTTACTTTGGTTAAAATTGAGATAAGTGCCTTTAAAACTTGAGATCAAGTTTACAATGTCGACTTTATTGAAGCACATTCTATACGGTACTTGAACTATATACGTATTTTTTTTACTTATTATAAGTGGTGATGGAGCCCTAGATTGTAAGTCACACTCTCTTAGCGTAACAAAAGCCTATTCACTCTTGCCCTGAAGGTGCCCCGATTGTATTCGGACGGAAAGACAGTATTTTATTCTACTCCTTTGATTCTGGAATGAATTCCTCTGATGATTGAAGGGTTATGGAGGAATTAAAGCATGTAATTTCTGCGCACACTCTCCAAATGCATCCTGTAGAATACCGAGAGGCTTGGTACTCTGTGCCTGTGTTCGAGGCTTACAAGATTGGTTTCGACAAAATCAAGGTTACCAATGAGCCAATTTACGAACAAATTACCAATGTTAGCACTTCACTCCACCGAGTCGAGCGCTGCGAGTTGGCATTTTATAGCACCAGCCCATTTGTGACAGCAGTATGGAGTACACGACCGGACTTGCGTTTTATATAAGGTACGAAACTGCCCCGGCCTTAAGTACCGTCGCACCTTTGCTAGTACACCTAGTTCCCTTGGGGCTGCTTTGGCGCTGGACTCAATGAATCATTCATAGTTGAGATTCGGAAAATCCAAACACCTAATAACTAAAGCGGTTAGTGTACTCCAAAGATACATTCCGGAAATCAGAAGCTAGGGTGACCGGATTCCTTTTAGCGGCGAAGAGACACGGTTGTATTTTGGAGGCGATGATCTTACGAGCTTGGCATCACCCTATTCGAAGACTAACTGCAGTGAGAGATTGGTACGCTCAACCATAGCTTCTCTTTCGGACTGGATTTAATCCCGACTGACCCGAGCATTCGGGTGGTACCTCTCCACAACTGTGCTGTCGTCTGCATACCCTTAGATACCGGGGATAAGCAGATCATTAATATGCAACAGGACGGGAGTTGTGGAGAGTTGTGCCGTGTAGTGGCGGTCAAGAATATCCACTACACCATATATTCCTGTGGGTGTCGTAAAAGGCGACAGAGGGAAACGGGCAGGAGATGAGCAGCAGCATCTTCCTGATAAAAGCGACAATATAACAAAAAACTGCGATTGCCAACCCGCTCGTCAAGCGTGGCAACTATGGCAAAATACCCCCCATGAGCAACGACGCAAATAGACGGCCCCCAGACCCCGGCAGCCCTGCTATTCCTGGCTCCGGTGACGACCATGGTAACGGCGGGGCAGGAGGTGCTAAGAATCTCCGGTGGAGGTTCGGTTGCTACCTACGACGACTCGACCTGGCAACATACAACGCACGCATCCTGAGCACTGACGAGAAGATCCTGGAGCTGGAAGAAGAGATAGACAAGTTGCGCTGGAATGTTATAGGATATCCGAGGTCCGAAGAGAGGGGGAGGACACGGTGATTCTTGAATTCAGCAACTTTATCTATCACCGGGAGGGCGACCATTTGTCCCAAGGAGGTGTTGGATTTATCGTCGACAAGTCTCTCGTTAACGACTTTGTAAAGATTGGGAGTGTGTCGATGAGGGTTGCGTACCTTATACTCAGAATATCTAAACGGTATTCACTGAAGTTCATACAGGTTTACGCACCAACGTCGGCGCATCTCGGTGAGGAGGTGGAGGAAATGTATGAGGATATTTCTAGAGCCATGCATTCCTCCAAAACCCACTATATGGTATTAATAGGAGACTTCAACGCAAAGCTAGGCACAAGAAAGATCGATGAGCTGAAGGTAAGCGAATTTGTGATAGGGCAACAGAGGTAATGGGCCGGCCATATAGCTCTAAGAACCAACAACTGATGGGGAAAAAAGGTTCTTGAGTGGCAGCCTCGTACCGATAGGCGTAGTGTAGGGCGACCCCCCACTAGATTAAGTGGCGACCTGGTAAGACGTGCAGGAAGTCGATGGATGCAGGTGGCTCAGGACCGTGCTTTGTGGGTCCTTGGGGAGGCCTAGTAGTTAGGCATGATAAGTTGTGGAGAGAATGGACTACTGAGGAACTCCCGCGTTTGACCAGTTGATCGATAACCAGGTAAGGTATGTGCTCTTTCTTTTAGTATAAGTTCCATAATCTTGCAGAGTATATAATTAAATTCGATAGTCGACGGGCACAACTGCCTTTTTGAGGCACAGGTTGCACATTGGATAGCTTCTAAGATTTTGGCACTATTCCTATCCTGAATAAATGAGAGGTGGGTCAAACGCCTCAACGGAGGAGAAAACTCAGGCGCATAGATCTTTAGAACTGGTATACACCGTCAGGTCCACTAGCTTTGTTCACGTCTAGTCTTCACAAGGTTTTAAGAACCTCTTTGTTGATGATACTAACCTCTGACATAGAGGTACCAGTGGAGGCAGTGTAGGCTGGCAGAAGTTCGTCTTCGACCGCTTTGGCGAGAGATCAAGCGGTTTAGCGGAATGTACGAAAGCTTTTGTTTGATACATTCTTATATTACAAAAGCATTTATAATTGCGTTATGGTAAAGGCTAATATAGTTAGGGGGGGGGGGGTCAAAAATCCTCGAAACGAATGAAGGGGAAGGAGTAATTACTTAGTAATGTACTAATTGTGGATTCTTATTAAAGTGTGCATTTAATATTAGGTATGTCATTTTTCGTCCCCATATTCGTTTCATGCGGAAGATTATTGTAACTATGGAAAATTGTCATAGGCTTTCTAATTTTTTATAGAATTTTTCAAGATTATGAAGATCGATGCCCTGTGAAACTGATTTAAAGAGAACCACCTGAAATTTAAGTTGTCAGAGTCGGATAAAAAGAACAACGGGTAAAAATTACCAAGGTTTTGTTGCTTTTAAAATGTAATGTGCCGGCACTCGGTATATGTACAAGAACAAAGTTTGCAATGGCTGCTGTTTACAAATACGGGTTCAGGTCACTTGTTTACCAACCTTACAATACAGACGCGGCCTCCAACGACTTTTATTTGTTTTCAAATAAATAAATAAACAGTTGATGTTAAAAAAACTTTTCGTGTGATAACTGATAATAGAGTCAAGGTATATTTTAGGTATTCTGTAGTAAAATATTTTTGACGGATTTGTAAATGTTACTGAATTGTAAGAAAAGAACTTCACAAAAAAATTAAAAATGTAAGTAATTACTTTTTTTTATTGATCCACCAACATTTGTATCATTCCTTACATGCTATTTAAATACAATGAAGCGATAAGAACTAAAATGTACAAATAATTACAGGCGGATACAACATGCCAATAACTTTATCAGCACTGTGTACCTATATTACTAGGATAAAGAAAGAATAAAAAAAAATTATAACTAAAAACAAATAAAAATATATAGAAGCGAAAAGGAAAGAACATATTTTATAGAATGTTACAAAAGATGGTCTCTTAAGGTGCGACGGAGCTTGTTATGTGGGTCGAAAAATATATCAATTTTATCTCTAAATTTGTTAACAAGTTTACTCATTCTAGCAATTGCAGAATTGGAGCCAAACACTGTTCTTCGATATGGTCTAACGGTCTATGGCGTATTGGCGTAACGCGGGTAACGAAAGGGAACGCATATATTAAATTTACTTAAAATTTCAGGACAGTCAATAACACCACTAATAATTTTAGAAGCAAAAATCAAATCAATAATATCCCTGCGGTTTTCGAGAGAAATCGACGGAGCTTGTTATGTGGGTCGAAAAATATATCAATTTTATCTCTAAATTTCTTAACAAGTTTACTCATTCTAGCAATTGCAGAATTGCAGACAAACACTGTTCTTCGTTATGGTCTAACGGTCTATGGCGTAACACGGGTAACGAAAGGGAACGCATATATTAAATTTACTTAAAATTTCAGGACAGTCAATAACACCACTAATAATTTTAGAAGCAAAAATCAAATCAATAATATCCCTGCGGTTTTCGAGAGAAATCATTTCGAAATTATCAAATTATTTTCATATGATACACGCTTCTTATTACTTCTAAATCCGCTTGCGTATGACAAATGTCTTATAAATCTTTTTGGATCCGCTCGATTCTCAGTGAATGTGTAGCGTAATGAGGTCTCCAGACTACAGCACAGTACTCTAATATACTTCTTACCAAACTGTTAAATAAAAGAATTTTAATTTTAGCACTTCGAAAGACTTTGATATATCTTATGACAAAACCCAACATTCTAGATGCACGTTTAGTAATGTTTTCAATGTGGGGTACAAAAGTTAATTTTTTATCGAATATGACCCCGAGGTCTCTAATTTGGTCTAACTGCTGTATTTTATTACATCCAATGTGATAGCTATAATCGATAGTGTTACTTTTTCTCGCATATTGCACATAGAAACATTTACTAATGTTTAAGTCCATACGATTTACTTTGCACCATTTAATCAGTTGATCAAAATCGTTCTGTAGCTTTATTGAATCGTTCTCTTCCACAATCGTCTTGCAAATTTTTAAGTCATCCGCATACAAGTACACACGAGACCATTTCATCAATTCTGGAATTTCATTTACGAACACCCCAAACAGAATCGGTCCAAGATGAGACCCTTGGGGCACACCAGAATTAATATTTTTTAGACCTGACTGATACCCATTCACCACTACAAAAAATGCTCGGTTCTTTAAATACGATTTTAGCCATTTTAACATACTACCAGTAATGCCGTAGGCAGCTAACTTACGAACCAATATGTCATGTAGGACCAAATGCTTTGCTAAGATCATTATATATTACGTCGACTTGTTTCCCCGCATTAAGTGCTTCAATTAGTATTTCCGTAATATGTACCAAAATAGTGCTCGTAGACCTAGATTTAACAAAACCATGTTGGCTAGTACTTTAAAAAAGATTATTTATTTACTATGGTACCCTTTTGCTCCTTTTACTTTTGAACTAATAAATATTACAAAACTAACTACGATGTTTAACATATTACATTTAGAAAATTAGAATTTCAATAAATTTTCTTGCTAATTATTAAAACATAAATTATACCGCTATGGCGCTCATTGTCCCACGAACTGCTTTATTTAATTTAACAATTTTTTTTGCGCAAGAAAAATGTATAAAATATTCAAAACGATGTAGTCTATGAATATAAAGGTATTGTATAAATAAATTGTTTCCATCATTCAGTGATATATAGAATTCCGTTTCTTTCGTGAATTGAAAATGCTCTAAAGTTTCATGACTTAGGTAGTAACGTTTTTTATTTATTTATTTCATGGGTATCTATTTATTACTTTATATTATGTTATTGTTCAGAGGGCATACTAATATTTTAAATGATGGCTTATAACGGTTCAAATTTACTACCATATCCAGGTGACATAATATTCGGTATGCACTCTTGTTAATTAAACAGTACATTAATGACCTAAATTTGCTTTAATGGCTGAAATTAACATGCATAATGAGGAGCTATAAAATTTAAGTTAATTATTAAGAACTTATTTTGACAGTAAGGCACACCCCAGTTATTTCTCTATATAATTCAAATATCTATAAAAAATATATAAAAATATCTCTGAGACATTCTTAAACTAAAAGCAGTCAATCGATCAATAAATATGTTATTTGTGGCACAATAATACAGGTTAAATACCCAATACAGTATAAATAATAAAAGGACAGGCCTCTTATAAAGTTGATACAATAGGCGGTCTTATGGCATTGTAAGCGTTTTGTTCCAGACAACTTATTTCAATCATTCTACGGACTACACCGAACATGGTTGTAGCAAAAGTTATATGAATGATATTAGGTCCCACCATTTTATTTAACATACGGATGCGTGGCGTACCGTCAAAATAAAATAGTGTGTATATCATAATTTAAAGATGATCATCATCATTTCAATAATCGCGTGCACTACCAACACTGCTCTCATTTTACTGTGGACTAGCTGTGCCCGCGACTTCGTTCGCATAGAATAATTTTTAGTAGCTATTATTATTTTTCTCTATTTGAATCGGATTTTGTTCACAATTTCATAGGTTATAATTTTTTTTCGCGAAACCCTCTTTTTCTAATATATAAGTAGTCAAAGTTACTCTTTATAATATCAGCTATCTGTCAGTGTAAATTCTGTTAAAATCTGTCTAGCCATTTCGGAGATAAGCCGGAGCAAACTAACAAACAGATTTTAAAAAAAATTATGTTTTTGTTATAAGCTTATAAGTACCATATATACATTCATATGCATTAAGTAAAAAGCTGTAATTTTAACATTACAAACAGACTGATGGAGATATCTGCATAATGCCCGATTTTATTAGGTATCGCAAACAAATCGTAATTGATTATGGATTACTCTTATAATAATAATAATGTTTATTTATTAAGGTATCCCATATACCCATTTATGTCTATATTTTATTTTAAATCTAAGACAATGCATCACAGAAATATTTATACAACACGTAACATAATTAACGCACTTTGAGAAAGTCGTTTGTTCAGAATCGTTTACTGAATCGATTCCTATCATTTTTAATATAGGTAATTTTTTATCCCAAAAATAATTAAAACTACGTAAATTACTGTCACACTAAATCTGTACAGTCAAAACAAACTGAAATGGACCGTAACTTAAGGCAATAAGACTTTTAAGAGTGCAATTTTATTTGTATTATTACTAATTCTGTCATTCAATAAAAATAAAGAAAAATGAACTTTATTTCAAGCACGTTAAAGTCTTTGCGTTCGTGGATTTGTACTGTGACCAAACATTCTTCCGGAATTAGTATAACTAATTTGATAAATAATCAGTACATAAAAATGTTTAACTAAAAATTCAGTGTCATAATACATGATTATAACATAATATACTAATTGGTTGTGCGTTAATTACGTTACATATTGTATACACATACAAAAATACAAATTACACTCTATTATGAGTTAAAATATCAATCATACTTAATACACTAATCACAAAAATTAAGGGATATTAAAAAATCTAAATTTTTAGGTGATTTGCAACAAGCATCGAGGAAAATAATCGTACAGCAAAGAAAAAAGAAAGTAAATTGTAGCACCAAGTATCCAATTTTAAGATCTGGCCATGAATTTTTTTTATCATGTTTGGTTCAAGAGTGATCCTGAATAAACTACCGAGAAAAAAGTTCCAAATATTTGCTCCTCTTAGAAAGGCTTCAAAAAATTTTTTTTTCATTATTTCATTAAAAAGTTCTTTTAGGAAATTTAATGCCCTTTAATTTGACGAAATTAATTTGCTGCGGAGTTATAGTCAAGCAAAGTGAAAAAGTTCTTTACCTGTTCGCTCGACAGTGGTACTAATATGACTAACACAACGCCCTCCGCCCGCTCGGCAAGGTACACATTTGTCCACTAATAATTTATGAGTGCGAACCCGACAAAAAAAGGTTTGTCATTAAAAATTATAACAAATTTATACTGAAATGTATAATACAGACATAGACAAAGACATACTCTTTAATTTGGTACCATAATCTGTCAATTTCGAACTAAAAATAGACAAAATCATTCTGACGTAATGGCTTTTTACAACAGTAGTGCGTGGTAGTGCGTGAGCTATTTCTGAGTGATTTCTCAGTTTTTCTGTGTGTTTTTGAAATAAAAAGGTGAGTTTTATACTTTTATGTATTCCTTGTAATAAAACAAACACGTAGATATATAATTTGTGGCATAAAAAGTGAAAAGTAAGTGCCAAATGTACTTCGAAATCGAGAAGGCCCATTTTAGCGGTTGGGTCAAAAATGTGTTATTTTTCCAATTCTCATTTATTTTTAGTGTAAAATGTAACTAAAAAATAGTTTTATAACATATTTCAAATAACTTGACATTGTATTTATTTCAGAGTGACCGACATAGCCCAACGGATTAGTAAGCTGAAGTGGCAATGGGCCGGCCATATAGCTCGAAGAACCGATAACCGATGGGGAAGAAAGGTTCTCGAGTGGCAGCCTCGTACCGGTAGGCGTAGTGTAGGGCGACCCCCCACTAGATGGAGTGACGACCTGGTAAGACATGCAGGAAGTCGATGGATGCAGGTGGCTCAGGACCGTGCTTTGTGGCATTACTTGGGGGAGGCCTATGTTCAGCAGTGGACTTGTGAAGGGCTGTAATGATGATGATGATGATGTATTTATTTCAATTTCACACAAAAATATATTTGAAATATTGTTCGGAAATCTCATACAGATAAAAATTAATTTCGTTTTTTTTTATTTTTTTTTATTTTATATTTTGGTATGAGTAACGAATAGAAACACATAAAACATAAAAATATACATATTTCCAAACATTTTTATATAGATTTCTCCAAAAACAAACGTGTAGAATTCGAATAAAGGTTAATTTATGAATTTTATTACAATTTCTAGCAACTAAAAATAATTTTGTTCGATAGTTTATATATTCAATAAGAATCCCTGTAAGTTTTATCCATAAAAATTGTCTCAAAGTGAAAATATAGCAAAATTTGCAAGTTAGCAAAAAGTTTGTAACTCCCGCCATTTTACGTCGCGAGCCAACCGGCGCGGCGTATCGAATAAAGTCGCCTTTCGAACATACAGGATTTGATTGATTACGTCAGTTTAAAGGCCATTAAATTTTCTAAAAGAACTTTTCAGTGATATAATGAAAATAAAAATTTAAAGCCCGTAGGTAGACCTTTTTTTAAGACCAGCAAAAATCAAATGCTTTCTTTTTTTGCTGTACGATTATTTTCCTCGGAGTTATAGCTTGTTGAAAATTACCCAAAAAATTTAGAATTTTTTCCCAGAAAGTGGCCGTTCCATAACGTAACTCTGCCTAAAATTCTGGAAAATTGCGGACGCGCTGCAGTACCGTAGGATTCAAAAAACTACGGAAAACATCATTATACTGTACTCTGAGGATGTTTATAGGATTTTTTGGTGTAATTTATCCAAAGTTGTCCGGTGTAAAAGCTGATACAATAGGCTTTAAACAAAGTAATCTTAACATCGTCAGAACACAGAGCAAAGCGACGCGCCAGCCAGTTGCAACGTATGGCTAGAGCCCTACGTTCGCTCTCTATATCCAAAGTCGTTTCTCATCTCAGGCTCTCCAATAACATATATGTACTTGAACTTCTTCATAGTCCAAATTCCATCCTGTTCACTATTTGTACTTACTGGCGGTACGCTCCTCGGACCTTTTCCAGCATGAAATACTAGCATTTCAGTCTTAGATTATATTTTATCCATGCTGACGAGCATAATTTTCGCAAATGTATATAAGCTTTCTAAAACCATCGATGGGGTTATGTTCCTATCTAATTTTATTAATTAGAACACATTAATTAATTGTTTTGGTAAAAGTCAATATAATGGAAAAAGGTCAACCAACACATTTTTGTGCACTCTTACATTATTTTAATATAATTTTTCTTGCTTCTGAAGAGCCAGGCAGTGTTCTTACCATTTAACCGCCCCGTGAACTTAGCTTAAAAAAGTAAATGTTTTTGAGTTAATCCCCCTAATATGTCTATATCAGTACATTTCAAGTTTGTTCTGCACCATAAGCTAACATTTCAGCCCCGAATCTAGCCGTAAGATGTCTATTATAATCCCCAATAAAGCTTCAACCCCCCACACTTATCAATTATTGCGCTCATGCTGCTCAAAGCATTTGTGAATTCTGTCAAATTATCTTCAATGTACTACAGGCACGTTTATGATCAATATTTGGCGGTTATGAAATGGTAGTTTTATGATAACTTAACATGAGTCACACTTTTTTTAAAGATAGATATGTACAAAAATAAATCGAGATGTACGACAGTCCAAGATATCGAAAACATACAAAGTAGGATTCGTTCATTTTCTATGCCATGTTTTTCCTTGAATGTTACACATAGAAATCAATTTATTACGAAAAGGCGGCATGTACAACAATTCGCCTTTAATAATTGCTTATACAAAGACAGGTCCAAAAAATAGCAGTACGAATTTATCATTAGTGCGGCAAATTACGTTCTGTTAACCTCGAATCCATCTTCGGTTTGTGACGTAATGCAGTGATATTTGTAGTTATTAGGTACGGTTAATTACGTCGTTCTTATGAAATTTCTCAGGTTCTTCGCTATCTAAGACGATATTGTGATAATTTTTGTTCTATTTTTTTACTCTTTACATTCAATTGATTAAGCACTAAATACAAACTATTTAATAAATGTAATAAAATTAAATAATAGGTGGTCTAGCGATCCGTCCCATGCAAACCTTTTTGGTAAACATATTATAGAAACACTTCTACTTTATGCACACGCATAAATATGTATAATCTAACTATTCTTTATTAGAAATCTGTTAATTGAACGCGTGGAATATTTTATATTACATTAGATTGGTAAAATAAAAAACAATGACAATGTTTACGTCTTTCCACACCTATATGAATTTTACCGATTTACAGATATTTCAAGAATATCGTATAATTTGAATTTGATCATTGATACATATTTTATTGTTATCTCCCTCTGTCTGTCTTATCTATATTTGGGGGGGGTGGTTATAAAAGGGTTAACGACTATATTTTATAGTATTTTGTGTGTTATAAACTATTGAAAAAGAAACCCTTTTAGTATAATTACAAAGCTGTTTAGTAAATTACTAAAATAACATATACACATAGTTGATTTGTGAATGTGCATTACACTGCTACTCTTTGCAGCTTATGTTGCCTGGAAATGAAATGACGGGCTTATTTTAATTTGATAAGGATATTCCGAGTTGTGGATAAAAATGTATCTCGCGGGTATTTGCTAGTTATCTCATATCCGCAACACAAAACTTTTATCATAAAAGCTGTAATAAGTTTGGTTTTTTGGAAAGACTTTAGATTAAACACTTCGCTCTTTTATTTCGTGTTCCTTACGATATAAAAGTTCGTGGGTTCAAATCCGTTGTTCAATTAGTATAGTCATCCACTTCACAAAAAATTCGAGCGTTAAAGTGGTTACCGGAAGTAGCTAGCATTGTTTGTATATTTGAAAAAAAAAATGTGTTGAATGAATGAAATGGACACTTAAGAAAATAGTCTTTAGAAAATATTTTATAATAGGAAACTTGACGGTAAATTTTAGATGATTACAAAAGCAAAAGGATTAGCAATTTTTGGTATTGAGTAGTGATGCAACAGAACTCTGTTTCTGTTTCCGCAACTGCGGAAGTTCTGCATGGTTTTTGACATCTGTTTCTGCTTCCGTTTCCGCAAGTTTTATAACAGAAGTTTAAACGGAACTCAGCAACGTAGTCACATACATAAGCGGAGGAGGAGCATTTTAGCCAACCACAAGCGAGCTGAGTTATTTTTACGTGAAGTTTATATTTAATTATTGTTTACATGAAATTTATATCAATTATTTTTACGTGAAGTTTATATTATTTATTTTTTACTTGTAGTTTATATTATTTATTTTTAGAAACACTAATGAGTATTTTGGATTCAAAGATCGTTTACGTCGTACTTACGTGCGAAGGCTGTACTAAATTACCTACTTGCTAAAACTAAATGCGACTCTTCAAAGAGTCTGAACATACTTCAGTGCCAGTTTAGCTTTGGTGTACAGGCAGCATCGCCAGCGAGCAATTATTTAGCGGAGCTGGACTTATATACGAAGAACACTGGAACAGATTGTTAGGTGTAAAAGCGGCCGAACTACTTTTCATAAAATTTAACTTACCGCTATTTAATTTTGAATGTTAATTAAAGTTTTATTTTTACTATTTTTATAAATAGTATTTCCGTTTCCGCATCCATTTCTGTTTCCGTTTCTGCAAAAAAATATTTTTAACATCTGTTTCCGTTTCTGCTTCCGATATGACACTTCCGTTGCATCACTAGTATTGAGCCTTTTGAGGTAAGCCTTTATATCAAAAAGTTTAAAATTGTTACTAAGCAAAAATTGTTTGATGGGTGTTATTATACTACTAAAGAGTACATGACTGATAATAAGAACGAGACTATCGCTACCATGCTGTTTCTAAATGTTTTCATATTTTATTGTACAAGTGTACTACATATTTTAATTGTTTAAAAAACGCCCCTGGGTTTCCCACTCGTTCTTCTCCAAACAGAGATTGTTCCCAAGCCAATGTTATAAGCATAAGTGACCAAACATTCTTGTTATCTATATTGTATAAAAGTAATTCTATTCGTTAGTGAAGTAATTTTATGATTAGTCGACATTAAACGCAATAAACATGAAAATAGTGCCTTATATATATACTAAATGACTCCTTATCTTTTGTCCGTAGAACTTCATGGAACATTATTACCGTGAAGAAAGTTGTAAATGACTAAAACTCTAAACTCCATTAAAAAATCCTTACCGTGACACAAATCATCGTATAGTGACGGTGTAAGAATATGCACTACCCTATATCATCGCCTGACACGACAGAGAGAAACAAACCAAGGGATGGACAGCAACGTCTTTCTAATAATAACTGAAAAGTAAAATAAAAATTGCGGTTGCCAAGCGTTGAACTTAGTCAAATTTCCCCCCTATTAGGCAATTTATCAAAACGGTAACGGTATTTTAACATCCGTTTTACTCAATAAAATATTTTTGTTTATCAGGACATCGACAATCTCATGACGGAGGGCAACAAGTCGCGGACAGTCGCGGCTACGAATATGAACAGCGAGTCGTCTCGGTCACACGCCGTGTTCAGCGTGGTGCTGACGCAAACGCTCTGTGACGCAGCGACCGGAGTCACGGGAGAAAAAGTCGCGAGACTGTCGCTCGTTGACTTAGCCGGCTCTGAGAGGGCAGTGAAGACTGGTGCCGTCGGGGACAGGCTAAAGGAGGGGTCCAATATTAACAAGTAAGTTTTTGATTAAAACTACTACGGACTACTACTTCGGAAAAAATCGTTTTATTAATGTAGAGTCATGGCTTAAAATCATTCAGCTTGGATATGAAGCCAGTACCGTCGGTATGATAGCTGTGTATGATTTACTTACCTACGGGCCTCGCGATTCATTAATCTTATATTCATTAATAATAATAAAAAAATACCCAGACCGGCAATTAATACAAATGTGAGGGAACAGCGTCATAGGTGAGAAATGTCGGTATATCAGTATGACTGCGATTGCCAATTCACCCGCAAAGTACTGCGGTACGTTTCCAGCAGTGCTTGTGTTTGTTTATGAGATGATAATGATGATGGTCACATCATGATCACATAAAATGTAAGTAATGCTTTCTTAGGATACTAAAGAAAAAACCAAACGGGACATGTGTTTATTTTCCAGGTCATTAACAACACTGGGTCTGGTAATTTCTAAGTTAGCAGACCAATCTTCGGGGAAGAGCAACAAGGATAAGTTCGTCCCGTACAGAGACTCTGTGTTAACCTGGCTCTTGAAGGACAACCTTGGCGGCAATAGTAAAACAGTTATGGTATGTTTATATTTCTTTTTTAATTATAGACCAAGGTTTGACCAAACGTTATCTTAAGTAAGCCCTATTAATAATGATATAAAATATAAGGTTCATTAATTGCGATGTCGATTAATTACATTGTAATGAATCGACATCGCGAAAAATTGTCGAAAATGCCACCCTTGTAATCATTACTTCTTTGCAACTAGCTTTTAAAAAAAGGCCACAAAAGCGTTGTATAATTTAATTCCCAACTAAAACGGAATATACCTTACAGGTTTTCTGTATATTTATACTGCATATCATTCAAATTAGAACACACCATTAGATGCACCACTGCCTTAAAGAAATAGATCGATTAATAATACTTAGCTATTGATCTCCTGGGAACACAATTAACAAATAAAATCAGTTGAAAAAGTTGCTACCATGGTTAAAATTTTCCCTAGAAGACTCCGTAAATGACGCAGCAACGGAGGGGTAAGTATTGTACGAACCATTTAGAGCCCGGTGAAGCCCATCCCTGACGAAATTTTCGATGTACATAATTAACTAATTATTTCTTCTTCCTTAGCCCGTAGTGGTTCACAGCTGGGCCATAGGTGTCCTCCAGGTGTAGTGAGAATTGGCCTTAATGGTCTTTCTTTGCAGGCGGCTGTTTGACGATCTCAGTATGTGACGCCTTAAATATTTTTGATACTACTTCCGTCGTCGATCTGATATTTTTCACAGTTTTTTTTAAAATGTAATGAAGGTGGGGTGATAAACGAGCACACAATGTAAGTGGATGCTGTAGCCCATAGACATCTACATCTATCCTCGATTACGAATCAAAATGCAGATGCGTGATCACCTTTGAGAACTATGATGGAATGTCTCGTTTCTAATACAAAGGATTGCCACGCCTCCAACTCGAGTTTTTTTTAATTTTTATAGGATTATGGTGACAAACGAGCGCACAGTCCACCTGATGGTAAGTGGATACTGTGGCCCATAGACATATAAAGGTAACCTCGATTAAGAATTAAAATGCTGATGCGTTGTCACCCGTGAGGACTAAGATGGACTGCCTCGGTTCTCTACACTCACCATACGAAACACGGCACCATTAAGCTGTTATTTTACGCTCGTATTCTGTGAGAGCGTGGGAACCTCCCCGACCGAGCCGACCCATTCATGCTACAGCCATAATAGCTGCAGCGAGGCTCTACCACAAGCTCTAAACGTGACAACCTTGTGCATGAAAAATTTACATATTTAGTTGTCACTTTAGTGATTTAGCAATTGTCATATATATTTTATGTTACTGTTAGTAAATTTAAGAATTGTTAAGTGATGTTAGTTGTTTTTTCTTAAGCTGAATTTTTGTAAATAGCTTAATGTTTATATGGTTTTTATTATTTTGTTATTCACGTAAAATTCAGTGTCATTTGTGTAAGATTTAATTCAAAATGAAAAGGAAGACACTATCGCGTTGGGTTTGACCTGTGCAAATGTCTCAAGTAATTAAATCCAGTTTTTTACACCCACCACACGAAACACAGCAGCATAAAGCTGCTATTTTACGCTGGTATTCTGTGAGAGCGTATTTCATCCCTTGGTTGAGCACAGTGAGTGCTACAACAATAATATGGCTTCAGCATGACTATACCGCGTTTATATACATCCTGCGACGCCTACGAGGTGGAATGGGGCGATGGATGAAATTATTTCGTTGTGAACACACGGCGAAATCAAACAGATTCATATGTTCAGATTTCTGTTATTTTACTAGCTGAGCTTACACTTTTCGACCTGAAGAGGTAAATATCCGTATCCGCGGAAGCCAACGCATGATAGTGAATGTACTTGTCCATGTTCGCAGGTGGCGACGGTGTCGCCGGCGGCGGACAACTACGAGGAGACGCTGTCGACGCTGCGCTACGCCGACCGCGCCAAGCGCATCGTGAACCACGCTGTCGTCAACGAGGATCCCAACGCGCGCATCATCCGCGAGCTGCGCCAGGAGGTGGAGGCGCTCAAGGAGATGCTCAAGCACGCCACCGTCAGTGCTTCCCATTCTCTATACCTGTTATTTCATTCTCTGTCTCGCCCCCCACCCCTGCGCTATGCCTTTCACTCTATATCTCCTCTAATATTTTCATCATCATCTCCTCGAACATGCGGCACATCTGATTTTGACTATGGCCCATGAACAACTGTAACACCATTGGGATTGGTTTGCCGACCTTTTAAAAAGGAGTAGGTTCTTAAGGACGCTAAGCCGTATCGGTGGGTAATAATCGTTGCAGCAGAAGAAAACTTCTTGTACGTCGCATCCCTTCCCTCTCATCGACTCTCTTTTATCTCTACAGCAAGCGGAATACTTTGTGAGCACGACCTTGACAAGCATGGTTGCTTTTGGTAAAGTACGAGTTTGGTAGAGTACGCACGCTATCGGTAGTGGTTGCGGTCGCTATTGGTCTTTTTCGTTGAGTGTAAAAATATTTTATTTTTATAGGGTTCACCTGTGGGCGAAGATGTACACGAACAGTTGGCACAAAGCGAACATCTAATGAAAGAAATGTCACGAACATGGGAGGAGAAACTTGTCGAAACAGGTCGGTCGAAAATAAATATTTTTTTTCTATATCGCTACTACCTTACATAGTATGTAATAATTATTCTCGAGATTAAATTGTTACTACAATTTTCGTAATGGTTCCTGAAACGGTCAATAGAGATTGTCAATAACTATGTGAATGTTTTCAGTTTAATTATAATGTATATTAGGTGACTATTTTTACCGCCTGTTAAAAATAGTCACCCAGTCTACATATATAATATGTTGTTTTTTGTAAGCGGAATAGAAGCTATCTTTGAAAGTATTTGTAAATATGTATAACAAAATATAACTAGATAGGCAAAATTTCCAATATCCAAAAAAATACGGAAGTACAATTCATCCTACGACGTTTGCCGAAAAAAAGGCTACGATCGCTAGTGAATGAAAGTTGTAAGAGCGAGCCAGACGCTTTTTTTTTTGCGCCCGAAGCAATTAAGGGCAACCCTCCGGTAACGGGGGAGGGAGGTGGAGAATGCTCATAGCATACCGCACAGCCGGTTGCGTGGTTATGTGGAGGCTTTTACCCACTAAACTCCACCTTTAGGGATTGGCTTACTGATCTGACGAGAGATCTTTAAGCCGTACACGGACGCGACCCTCCTTGGCAGAAAGGAGGGCGCAGAGCTAGTCGCATGCACACTTTCGTTATGTAGTGGGAAGGAAGCGGTTGACACATCGTTGTAGCCAACATTTTTAGAATTGACTGACGCGCGCCTAACGTTACCAAATATTATTCTTCTCTTACAAGTATTTAGCCATTTTTGATTTTGACTGCTTAGTTGGTCTAGTGGTTGTAGTAGTGTGACAGCTGAACATTAGGTCCTGATCCTAGGCTCGAATCCCGGGTCGCGACAAAAAAATCAATTTATTGAGTTTTTCCGTCAAGAAATTGCTGGTGCTGGCTGGCTGGCTGGCTGGTGGTGGCTTTCCCCGTATAATGTCAATGACCTTATACCGTTCAGTGTAAGCAGACCTGTCAGTACTAGTTACTGCCTACTAATGCAAGATCAGTATATACTAGTTGTTAGTAAAATACTTGGTCGATAAAAGAAAAATAATAAAAATAGCAGCACTTCTCGTTGCCACTCTTTCATTAATAATGTCGTCTCGTGTCGCATATTTGTATATAGCAGAAAAATGTGAAACATAAACAGAATTACCTTTCGTTTCAGATTATTATTTTTGTGATTTCGATCTTTCCTTCATACTTTTACGGGGACCATCTAATACGCTGTACTTGAGTAGAATTACATGTTAAATTTTATCTTGCATTATAATGAATTGAGATAAACAGTTTCTAATAATAATTTTTATGCCTACCGCATACTGCAACATTTTGACGTATTTAAAAGGTCGAAATTAACTTATTTACAAACTACACTGATTGATATTTACAATAAACACATACTAGCACGTCTCTGTAAATTGTTTGTTAAGCTTCGAAGCGTGTCTCTATCACTTTTTATCACATTGAATGCGTCTATAATACGCTACTTTAAATCACTAACATTTGTGCTTCTGTGTACACTAATCGTTTTAGTTCGGCCCATCCGTCATCGGCCGAAGTTTACTCGGGCGATGACGGCCTAACTCGAACGATCGAATCAAGCACTTGTAAAATAAAGAGAGCGCGTACACAAACACCACCGTCATCGTACGATAACGCACGAAAACGGCCGATCAACCGTCGAGTCAGAACTTGTTGGGATTTCTCGACCGACTGCCGGCGTCTACAGTGCAAATTGAGTGTATTTAATATTTATAGTTTGATTTAATCATTCTGTGTTTATTCTGTTGTTTCTGTCAGTGTTGCTATCTACCTAAACGACTATGGATGTGAAAAAATTAGTTGCACATAAATATTTCATTAACTCACACAAGCCGATGACGTCGACAAATTAAATTGTGGTATGAATTTTCTAAAAGAAATTTTTTTTTGAATTCCTCCTTTTTAAAAACGCGTTTTCACTCTGTTAAGACACAGCACAGTCAACAACAGAATACCGGCAACGTTCAATATCGGCACAAGTGGTACACTGTTGCAGTGTACGCACATACACGGCCGAGTTACTCGTCCGGTTAGTTCTGTCCGCCATCGACCAACAAAATCGGTTTTGGTGTACACGTACCGTAGGGGTGTAAGGTCTGGTGATCTCGCCGGCCAGTTCACAGGCTCGTCACTGTTAGATACTCGACATTAAAGTATTGGTACGTGTTTACGATACACACGCGGAAACATAAATAATGCGATGGTGACGCGACGTCACTCCACAGCAAATAACCAGTAACTGAAGAGTTGAGAGTGCGGGCGGCTTTACACTTGAGCATGTGACCCTGCGGAGTGACAAGGTCAAAAATGCCTACTAAATTTATTATTTTATTGCCGTTCGTAAAGTATGAAAAAGTATAAAAAAGGGTGGATATGATTTAAATTTCGATAGATTTTAATTAATTTATTTATTGAAGTAAAACTTCTTTAAGTTCTAGTAAAACGCACGCTTGACTTGGGGAGTAAGCTGGCGAACGTGTGACGTAAGCGTTACGGAAAGTGTGATCGGGTGAGGCTAACGGGAGCTGAGTGGGGGATATAAGCACGAAAGAGCAGTGCACGCGCACATTTACTTTCTCTCTTTCTGTCATAGCCAGTTATTTTTCGTAATTTTATTTCGTTTTGAACCATTCTATGAATTAATATTTTGTTCAATACATTAAATATTCGTAGAATATATGTATAATTAAAGTGAATAAATTTATAAATTAATTTTAAAGTTTATGTTTTGTGAATTTTCTTATGAATGATAACAAATTATGGCAGGAAGCCGGTAATAAATTTAAATATTTGTAGAAAATTAATAAAAAAAAAAAAAAATATATATATATAAAAAAAAAAAAATATATATATAATATGTAACATAATTAATGCACACCCTCAGACACCCCAATTAGTATATTATGTTATAATACATACACTGAATTTTTAGTTAAACATTTTTATGCACTGATTATTTATCAAATTAGTTATACTTATTCCGGAAGAATGTTGCGGTCACAGTACAAATCCACGAACGCAAAGACTTTAACCTACTTGAAATAAAGTTCATTTTTCTTTATTTTTATTGAATGACACTATCAGTAATAATACAAATAAAACTCACTCTTAAAAGTCTTATTGCCTTAAGTTACGGTCCATTTCAGTTTGTTTTGACTGTACAGATTTAGTGTGACTGTAATTTACGTAGTTTTAATTATTTTTGGGATAAAAAATTATCTATATAAAAAATGATAGGAATCGATTCAGTAAACGATTCTGAACAAACTACTTTCTCAAAGTGCGTTAATTATGTTACATGTTGTATATATATATATATATATATATATATATATATATATATATATATATATATATATATATATATATATATATATATATATTATACATGTATGATATATGAATGACAGAATTAGTAATAATACAAATAAAACTGCACTCTTAAAAGTCTTATTGCCTTAAGTTACGGTCCATTTCCCAGTATGTTTTGACTGTAAAGATTTAGTGTGACTGTAATTTACGTAGTTTTAATTAATTTTTGGATAAAAAATTACTACTATTACAATTGAAACGTGCAATCACCTAAATAAATCTAGACGGACAATTGCAATTGATCGTTTCAGGGATCCTTTAATATTGATTATCGTAACCATAAACCACAGTACCTTGTGATTCTTAGGTCGAATACAGAGCGAAAGACAACATGCGTTAGAAAAGATGGGCATTAGCGTACAAGCGAGCGGCATCAAAGTAGAGAAGAATAAGTACTACCTCGTCAACCTTAATGCAGACCCATCGCTGAATGAACTGCTTGTGTATTATTTGAAGGTAAAATTTTATACTGTCTATATACACTTTTTATGTAGGTTTATTTTTACTCTTGATTATTTTAATGGATTTAATTTTTAATACTTTTTAAACACAAAAAATATATGTATTGATTTATTATTAAAATAAATAAAAAAAACGTTATATGTTATATAATTATTGGTGCGTTTGTTAGTGATCATCGTTTTACCAGATTTATTATAAACTAACGTTAGGTTTTTACACGATATATTTGTTTGTCGAGACAATAGAATACTATAATACAGAATAGAATAGCTGTGAACCTTATTTTGTACGAGGATTGGCGTCCCCGGGAGCACATATATAAGCAATTACGTCGTATTATCACTACTACAAACCCGATTCGCTGTGTTGACAGGCTGAGTAAGTTTACACATTTTAGACTTTTGATTAATGTTCAAGATGATAATTAAAAAAAAAAATCGTTTAAATTTTAAAACATATTTATTTGTAAATAGCGTGCAATTGAGCATTTTCTAAATAATTTGCATGCGAAATTTGGAAACGATTGTAACGTCAAAACACATCTCGTGTTGATATTTATACATGTGAATCGACATGTTAGTGACATTTCAGTCATTGACATGTTAGTGGCTACACGGGTTCCGCCCACTCCCCCGTTCTATTGTGTATGTATTATAGTGTTCTATGGTCGCACAATGGTTCATAGCTATGCTGGAATTTTGATAGTTGGCGCTGCTGATATTTATGGATGTTTTTGGGTCTAAAAGACCCAAACACATCCATAAATATTAAAATTAAAATTAAACTCATCGCACTACTTACCAGAAGTAAGTTGAAGTGGTAATGGCCTGGTCATGTAGCTCGAAGAACCTACAACCGATGGGGAAGAAAGGTTCTCGAGTGGCAGCGTCGTATCGGCGAGCAAAGTGTAGTGCGGCCCACCACTAGATGGAGTAACGACCCGGTAAGACATACAGGAAGTCGATGAATACAGGTGGTTCAAGATCGTGCTTTGTGGCATTCCTTGGGGGAGTCATATGTTCAAGAGTGGACTTGTGATGGACTGTAATGATGATGATGATTTTGATGTAACAGAGTGGGTCTTTCTTGGTCGGGTTAGCTGATTCATATATTATGCAAACATAATATTGACTCTAATCATGAACAAACCTTACACGTCTAAGAAATAAAATTTGGCGAAGACATATTGCACACAAGCATGATTTATCTACTCGCACTGAGGTAGTGTTGCGAACTAACTACATCATAATCGTTTCTGCGTACATTTATCCTATTTAAATGAAACTAAGCTTTACGGATTTGATCGATTATTTAACTCAATTTAAATTTCCGATATTTTGAGTAATTTACAGCACCCGTGGTCATGGGGGGGATTGAAATGTTCGACATTCCAATGTCATAGTTAACCACGGCTACCTCCGGCTTAAAATAAAATTAATAATAATAATAACAATCGGTAAAATAGTTTTTAAGCGCAAAATTAATTTTATTTTATGTGTTGTTTTCGTGTAAATATAAGAAATGATTAGGAGGTTTTTTCTTTTTATTTATTTAGGGGCTTTTATTCTTTTATTTTAGGATGGAATTAGAGCGGAGCTTCTGAAAGCGGGTGGAAAACCAGTACTTGAAGTCCTTCAGAGGCTCTTTAATTCCGTACTCCATGGTGGCACTACTCCGGAGGCGTGGAGCAGAAGTGCGGTGGTCTTTTTCTTCAAGAAAGGTGACAACGCTCTCTTGAAGAACTACAGACCGATATCCCTTCTAAGCCGCGTCTACGTGCTGTTCTTGAGAGTCATTAAGAATCGTCTCAAACGGCAGATTCTATGACTTCCAGCCTTCCGAATAAGCCGGTTTCCAAAATGGCTTTAGCAACATAGACCACATACATATCCTTCGGCAAATTGTACAGAAGTCCGAAGAGTACAATCTGCCACTTTGCTTGGCATATGTGGACTATGAGAAAACCTTTGATTCCGTCGAAATTTGGGCGGTGCTACAGTCTCTTCAGCGGTGCCAAGTTGACTGTCGGTATATCGAATTGCTGAAGTGTACAGAACCAGAGTACGAAACCTATCCAACTGCAGAGAGGTGTAAGACAGGGTGACGTTATTTCCCCGAAACTCTTCACCGCTGCATTGGAAGACGTTTTCAAGCTACTGAACTGGAAAGGATACGGTATTAACATCAATGGCGAGTACATCACTCACCTTCGATTTACCGACGATATAGTCCTTATGGCAGAATCACTGGAGGACTTAAGCACTATGCTCAAAGACCTCAATAGTGCCTCCCAACGGATAGGTCTTAAGATGAACATGGACAGAACAAAGATCTTGTTTAATGTCCATGTCACACCTATGCCGGTAGTTGTTGGGAGCACTAAGCTCGAAGTTGTTGACGAGTACGTTTACCTAGGACAAATAGTCCGACTAGGTAACTCCAACTTCGACCGAGAGGTCAATCGACGGATTCAACTCGGCTGGGCAGCGTTCGGGAAATTATGACGCATCTTCTCGTATACCTGATACCTCAAAACCTGAAAACTAAGTTATACAACCAGTGCGTGTTGCCAGTGATGACCTATGGACCGAGACGTGGTCCTTCACTGCTGGCCGTATGAGGACGCTTAAAGTCGCTCAGCGAGCAATGGAGAGGGGTATGCTCGGAGTTTCTCTGCGAGATAAACTTAGAAATGAGGATATCCGCAGTAGAACCAGAGTGACCGACATAGCCCAACGGATTAGTAAGCTGAAGTGGCAATGGGCCGGCCATACAGCTCGAAGAACCGACAACCGTTGGGGAAGAAGGGTTCTTGAGTGGCAGCCTCGTACCGGTAGGCGAAGTGTAGGGCGACCCCCCACTAGATGGAGTGACGACCTGGTAAGACATGCAGGAAGTAGATGGATGCAGGTGACTCAGGACCGTGCTTTGTGGCATACCTTGGGGGAGGCCTATGTTCAGCAGTGGACTTGTGAAGGGCTGTAATGATGATTCCGAAAGGATATATCAGCCCCATCCTACCTAGGATGAATTGTATGCTTGGAAGTGTGAGATGTGGGAGCAAGAATCAATAGAATAAAAAATAAAATCTTTGAAGGCGGTTTTGACTATCTCGTTGGAATAGATTTTTTTGCAAGAAATTGTCCAAATTCCAGAAAAGTGGCAATCTGTTGGAGCAAGATCTTGGGAAAACGTTCGAATCAAAAGCGTGCTGTGTTTTCTTTACAGTAGCTTCTCTACATTAATTATTCGAGCTGCTTCTGCAGCGCTGGTGCCACGGTGGAAGTCGTATTCGTAAATAACGCGATATTTTAAGTTTTTAATATTGTGAACGTGATGTCGAAGAAAAATCAAATGGCACGATAAATATGAATCATTAAATTCGGAACACAATTGCACAAGCCTAAATTTAAAATAAATGTGAATTTGGATTTTCTAAGCAAACGCCAGATATTTTGAGATCAAAGGGGCCAATTGAACAAAAAACTAATTTCATATGTAAGGACTTAACACGTGTGGTGTGCGTACCCAGGAGCGCACGCTGGTGGGCGCGGACCGGTGCGCGGACATCCAGCTGTCGGGGCTGGGCATCCAGCCGCAGCATTGCGAGCTGCGCCTGGAGGCGGGCGCGCTGCTCATGCTGCCGCGGCCGCAAGCGCGCTGCTTCGTCAACGGCGCGCCCGTGGCTGCGCCCGTGCGCCTGGGCCACGCCGACCGCATTCTCTGGGGCAACCACCACTTCTTCCGCGTCAACTGCCCCAAGGACACAGGTCAGACTTGCTTTAGTTTCTTGTCTAGTGTAACTTTAGCTATGAAAGTAACGGTGCACTCACTCTGTTTTACTTTTCATTACGAATTATTAAAATCCTCTCTTAAAAGACATTATTAACTAAGCTACTACACATTTTTGCATACATTTATTTATTGCTCTTATTTTTCATGTTTCTCATGTTTGATTTGTTATTTGCTTTTGTTATTATTTTTATATATTTTGTCATTGTTTTACGTAGCTCTAAATTTGTATAGTTGGTGCATAAAAATATATAATTTTAAGAACGTGTAGTCGCCGACAAATTGCAATTGCAATTTAGCGAGAATATTGTGTTGTAATGTATCTATCTTTGTATAAATAAATAAATTAAAAAAACTATTCTGTACTGGAGAGGATATAAAAAGCCTGTATACGAGGGTGACACTAAAAGTTCTTAAAATATTAAAACCTGAACAAACTAGCAAGCTATTAGTTTTATTATATACTTTCCAAATAGTGTCCATTTACATTTATACATCACTGCATCCGATGGAATCACTGAGAAAAGCACTTTACCCAGTCGTCCTAAGGGGTTTCAACGGCATTTTGAAACTAAGGTGGCAAACAATTGTAGTTAGTGTACCACCACTTTGCAGTAACTGTTTTTCGATCCTCCAAACAATCTTATGACCTGTCCTTCCGAAGAATGAGGCCACCATCTTTTGTCCCACGCTTCGACTTCTCTTCACTTTAGTTGGCAACTCCTCGGGAGGAAACACCCAGACAGCAGACTGTCTCTTAGTTTCAGGATCATAACAATATTAATCATAATAATTTAGCTTTCGTCACCCGTAAGTATGTCGAACACAGTATTTGAGTCTCTCTTTGAACTATTTCGCGACACCAATCAACAAAGCTTCCTGACCGTTAAATGTTCATGAAGGATTTCGTGCACTTAACTCATACCGGTGTCCAAGCTTGTCCGAATCTGCTGATAGGTCACTCTTTTGTCAGTTTCTATCATACGCCGCACAACACTGATGTTATCTTCAGTCATCGCCATATAAGGCCGTCCCTCACGCAGATCATCGGTGATATTAGTGCGACCACTCCTGAATATCACGCTGACAATAAAATTTAATTGTCATAGTAACAGACCCCTCACAGTCATATTTTTTGTTAATAGCTCTATGTCATCGGTTTCTTTTAGGAATAACAATTTTCGTAGTAATTATTTCATTATTTTTTAAATATTTTCTATTTTTTCTATTTCTCTCTAACTCCCTCTCAGTTATATTGTAATAAACTATTAATATAAATCTAAGTAGTCAGTAAATATTTTAATTTGTATTTAGCCGCGGCCGCTTCCGAGCCCCAGACTCCTGCGCAGCCGATCGACTACAACTTTGCGCGCGACGAGATCATGCTCAACGAGCTGAGCAATGACCCCATACAGACCGCTATCTCTCGACTCGAAAGACAACACGAGGAGGACAAACAGGGTAAACATCTACAAATATTATGTTACTTATACTGATTACGATTTTTTAAGAAAACAGTACGTGTTTTATAATGAGTTATATGTCCCACCTGATATCTGGTTAGTGCATACAGCAACATCTAAAATTGATAAAAGACCAAAATATACATAACATGATTTTAAGTACCTTGTTACTTAAGTATGTCCAAATAAAATCAGGGCGAGCTGCCTCGTGAACATGACCATGTGTTTTGTGAATATGTGAACGTAACGAAATGGGTCAAAATATAGGCGCACCTCCGCTGCGTGCAATGTTTCACAGTTTTTACCCAACGTAACGATTTCTTTGATCATTTAGCTATCGAGTGGTTTAATTAAATCTTAGATGTAGAAGCAACACTAAGGTAAATCCCCCGATTTTGTTATCATGGTTTTCCGAATTGCCTCCCACTATGGAAGCAATTTAAAGACGTATTTACGTCAAAAAATCCGTCGTCGATTAAAAGAAAATTTAACTTAGATTTTAAGAAAATGTTTAAGAAAAAATATGTATATTTATAATTTAATTTATTATAATGAAAAGACAACATCAAGTTTGCGAATAATATACTCTCAAATCTTACGACGGTTATATTTCCGCAGAGACTAGTATTAATTTTTTTTTGTATCAATTTCAATTCATAAATTTTCGAACGGAAATTCGAACGGAATGTAAAAAAATACGTGTGAGATACGCTGCACATGAGTATTATGACTACAGCGTAAATTATCTTAGACATGTTTAATCGTTACATAAATGAAAGTAATAATAAACAGGCTTTTTCTTCACTATTAGAACCACATTTTGGAGACAACATAAAAAATATTATGATAGTTTCCTTAGATGTGTAATCAAACACTATATATAGCGGCACTAATAATTACATTATTTCTTTAACATTTCAGTTGCGCTGGAGAAACAGAGACAAGAGTACGAACGTCAGTTCCAACAGCTCAGAAATATTTTATCCCCCTCAACCCCATATCCGCCGTATTCTTATGACCCAATAAAATTAGGTTTGTACACAGTTGATTATTTTGTGAAACATTGTGAAAATTGTACTTGAACTCCTACTTTTACTTTAAAAACTATTGCTATTAGTACGGTCGCCATTCGCCTGCTATGCGTCGTTATTTCATTATTCATATCATGAACATAGGGCCATAGCTATGGTAGATTTATTATTGTGAACCCTCTCTTCTATGGGAGAGGTATTTATGTATTGAAATTGTTTTTTTATAGGATAGGGTGACAAACCACACAGTCCACCTGATGGTAAGTGGTTACTGTGGCTCATAGACATCTACATCTATCCTCCATTACAAATCAAAATGCAGATGCGTTGTCATCCGTGAGGACTAAGATGATGTGCCTCGTTTCCAGTAAAAAGGGTCTCCGGTTTTCTCCACTCACCATATGAAACGCAGCAGCATTAAGTCACTATTTCACGCTGGTATTCTGTGAGAGCGTGGTCCTTCCCCGGTCGAGCCGACCCATTCGTGCTACAACTATACTACTAATATAACTGCAGTATGGCTCTACCACGTATAAAAATGTTTGCGGATAAAGAGAATTAGAAAAAGATCAATCAGTCCATTTTGTATCTTGCGTATTGTAAGGGGCGACTATGAGTAATACCAAAAAAAATAGCATGGCTTGCGATATTTAGTACATACATAATAGATTGGGGGAGTAGGCGGAGCCCGCGTAGCCACTAAAATGTTATTAATACGTCAATTCACACGTATAACTGTCAACACGAGATGTGTTTTAACCAAGGAGGTTATAAATAAATATATAGGGAGTGCGCACTTCATACTAGAAAAACGGTCCTAAATCGGTGACCTTGAAATGAATGAAAGGCACCGAGTTAGGCGTTCCGTTTCTTTCTAATGGAGTGTCCATGATACAATATTTTGAGGATATTAATAGTATGTACTTACAGAGTTACAGAAAACGGAATGCGTATTTTTTCAATATGTAAAGCGCTGAAGTGTTATAATTAAACTCCGTTTATTATTTTGATTATAATATTGCTTCGCTACGGTATCAAACCTTACGGTAACCTTAGCGATCAAACAAATCGCACTCAACCAAGCATACTTATTAATAGAATTTAAGCTTATATGAAACTCAATTTCTTCTCAGTCACGATGTTTGCCTAATAGGTGGCTAGGTTTGAACCCATCTTTACCACACCAGTTTCACCACAGGAGCCAACATGTCACATGGGCTTCCTGGTTAGCCGAAATAAATTTTTAAGGGTAAAAAAAACAACGAGTTTTATTTTTTTTTATTAAAAGATTTATAGGTTACTAAACAAAATGGTTTTATGTAATTTTTGTCGGGATACATTCTTGGAATCCCGCAATTTCATGGTCCTAGACCTTTGATGGTGCTTGATCTTCATGTTCAGGAAACTTATCACTATAGATTTTAGCAATTGAATATTATGCAAGTCTCCGCAATCAATACCCTGGCTTAGAGAATGTGGAAACATAGATGAAATTTTATCAGAAAAATGCTGCATTACTATTTGTATGATCCTTTTTTTTATAGTGCTGTTTCATAGAGTTTAAATCTATTTGTTTACATGTTCTTTCGGTGAACTTTACCACTTGGAACACAGATTGTGATGGAAAAAATAGCATGCCTCTATTTACAAAAGCAGTAAACGCTGAATGCTTATTAACATCAATTGTGTATAAGTGGTCAACATTTTTACCTATGTCTTTTATCAAATTTTGACATTCTTCACATGTTATTTTACTGTGGAGATTCTTAACAATACAACCAGTTATATAATATAATATATTATTTTGATAACTGGAAAGCGAGACATTGTTTATCAATGAAATCAATGTTTCACTTTCATTCTCTTGTTCAATCGACTCTAATTGCATTGCACGTTGAGGAGACCTAAACTCTAAAATTGGAGTTAATTCATAGTCACTATCGTAAGTATTGCTATTTACGCTTGGCATTACACTATTTTTGAAAAGTAATTTACGAGAATTGGCGAGAAACTAGTTCGTCTTCCTTCTGGAACCCGTACATTCTGGTCTCTCGCCAAGGCTGTCCAGGGGAATTTCTGTCAGCCATCTCTTCCATCTCTGCACAGGGTGGACGACTCACTGGCCCACACTGCAAAGGAGAAAGCTATCTGTTAGGCTCTTTCTTTGCGTCTAACTCGACTCTCTATGATGGGGTAGTACGCCCCCGACCATCCCGCGGTGTAAGTGCTCCATGCCGGAAGTGCAGTTCACTCAGCGCTCGGTTCGCAAAGCACTCCTCTCCCTGGACATCCACAAGTCGAGTGGGCCTGACGGAATCCCCCCCAATTGTGCTGAGGACGTGTGCTCCAGAGTTGGCACCGGTTTTAACGCGTTTTTTCCGGTACTCCTACTCCCTAGGCGTAGTCCCAAAATCATGGAAGACGGCTTTCGTCCACCCGATCCCTAAAAAAGGCGACCGCTCAGACCCGTCCAACTACCGGCCTATCGCCATCACCTCCTTGTTCTCCAAAACAATGGAGTCCATTGTAAACTGCCAGCTCATGAGGTACCTTGAGGATCACCAGCTGATTAGTGACCGCCAATACGGTTTTCGCCGTGGTAGGTCAGCTGGTGATCTTCTGGTCTACCTAACTCACAGATGGGCGGAGGCAGTAGAGTCCAAGGGGGAGGCATTGGCCGTTAGTTTGGACATTGCGAAGGCCTTCGATCGGGTTTGGCACAAAGCGCTTCTTTCGAAGCTCCCTTCCTATGGGCTTCCCGAGAAATTGTGCGATTGGATCACCAGTTTTCTTGCAGATCGGAGCATCAAGGTCGTTGTAGACGGTGCAAGCTCCGATTGCAAGCCTATTAATGCTGGTGTTCCACAGGGCTGCGTGCTATCGCCAACGCTGTTTCTTCTGCATATCAATGATATGTTGCAGACCCGTAACATTCATTGCTATGCAGATGACAGCACTGGTGATGCTCTTTACACCGGCCGAGCCAATATTTCTCGGGAAAACGTCTCCGAGTGCCGGGACAAACTTGTGTCTGAAGTCGAGTCTCTGCTGGACAGAGTCTCGGATTGGGGGCGACTAAATCTAGTCCAGTTTAACCCCCAGAAGACACAAGTTTGCGCGTTAACCGCTAAAAAGTACCCCTTTGTCGTATCCCCTCAGTTTCAAGGCACTCCCCTTGTTGCCTCAGCCAGTATCGGAATCCTCGGCGTCGACATATCGAGTGGCGTGCAGTTTCGTGGTCACTTGGAAGGGAAGGCCAAATTGGCCTCTAAAAAGCTTGGCGTGCTCAGCAGAGGACAGTATTTCATGCCGGCACACCGCCTGCAACTTTACAAGGCGCAGGTTCGGCCGCACATGGAATACTGTTCCCATCTCTGGGCTGGGGCTCCCCAGTACCAGCTCCTTCCACTTGACCACATCCAGCGCAGAGCGGCTCGAATCGTCGACGACCGAGTGCTTTCCGATCGGCTCGATTCTCTGGCACTGCGAAGAGATGTTGCATCCCTTTGCATTTTCTTTCGCATATACCATGGAGAGTGCTCTGAGGAATTGTTCGGATTAATCCCAGCCGCCAAATTTCGTGAACGCACTACGCGGCAAACGTCCCGATACCATCCACACCATCTGGATGCTTGGCGGTCCACCACTGTACGTTTCAAAAGGAGTTTTCTTCCGCGTACAACCTCTCTGTGGAATAATTTACCACCAGCGATTTTTCCGGACCGATACGACCTGGGGACCTTCAAGAAAAGAGCTTACTCCTTTCTAAAGGGCCGGCAACGCGTCTGCAATTCCCCTGGTGTTGCAGTTGATCATGGGCGGTGGTAGTCACTTAACATCAGGTGAGCCACATGCTCGTTTGCCCCCTCTTCTATAAAAAAAAAAAAAAAAAAAAAACGTAATGTGTATTTCAGTTGCAATGCATTTGGATTGTCATTGCCACCACCTCGGGCCCTTATGCAGGAAAATAACATCTCAATATGATCTTGTGAGCACTTATAAGTTAAAAAATATTTCATAGGATCTATGGTACGTGTCAGTAAATCTTTCGCCAAATTTGAAAAGCTTATCGTATTCACATAAAAACCTAAAGCGAATGTTTTTCTACGATGTTGCATTATACTTTGACCCTCAATTGTTAAATTAAGCAAGAAATTACGTATTTCTTCAAAAATAGGTTCCCAGAAGGTTATATTTTTCAAGGTTAGTGGAGCTTTCAATCCCTTCCCTATTGGATTTTTGCCGTTCATCAAATCAAAAGCTTTGTCTAAATGTCGGATATAATCAACAGTAGCTTCACTATTTTGAAATTTTTTGTTTCCGCTGACCCTTAAAAAATCAATCGAGTCAGCTACAGAGACGCTTATCAACTGACTAGCTAATTTTACATTCATTTTATTCCCCCAAAAGTTAACATGTGTATTTGTTAATTTGTTCGCAAACCTAAAACCTTCAGACTCTTGTAATTTATTTAAAGCTTTAATATATTCAAATGATATAATGCCTAAATTAGATTTCATAGGGAATTCACCTAAAGTGTTTCGAGCAAGTTTCAGCATATGAGATGGGTCAAATATACAATGCACCTCAGTTACTCCATCAGGATGTTTAAAATTTGACTTAATATTAGGAACATCAAAAACGCACCCGAGCTGTTCAAATGTTCTTAGATTTACCACAGTACCATCACATGTTATCGAATGAACGATTATGTTGATATCATGCAACATTTTTATAGCTGTATGAACTAACTGCGACTGGATAGTAGCTGTTATTTTGTTTATTAAAAAGTAGCCTATACAGCATTTGAACCTACTTGTGTAAGACACTATTTGAAAAATTAAAGATTCTTTCGCCACTTCATAGGAATCTACATTTTCAATTCCACCCAAATCAACATAACCCCAAGTTTTATCTGAGTTTTTCTCATACACGAGCTCCGATTTAATAGCCATTGAGTCAAAAATCAGGGCAACATGAATTAAAGCGGGATTCGTTTGGACATTTAATTTTAAAAATTCAAAAACTTCCTTAAGGAAACCGACATTACACTCTGCAGAAGAAAGCATCTTGCGAATTGTAGCAGGATGTGGCAAATTAATGCATGTGCGCAAGAATCTGTATGCCCGTGGAGAATAGTAATTAAGAGTTAGAGCAAACTGCTTAAGTTCCTTGCTATATCTTACACCTGGTGATATCTTAGATTTATTTTTAGGTTTAAATTCTGAATAAATATTGCAAAAATGATCTCTAATGATACTCTCAATATCTTCATAATGCATAGTCCTTTTTTTCACTACACTAAGAAGATTTTTCATCGACGTAATCTTCAAATCTCTGCGTTTTAATTTTTGTTTAAGAATTTTAACTTCTCTTTTTATTTGACTATTTTCTTTACCTCTTGATGTTTGTACATACTTATGCGCGACACATTTCCTTTTATTGGATTGGGGAATATTGAGTGAAGGGCTCAAATCAGATAATGGTCGCTTTCTTAACGTGATTTCCTGAGAAGATGTATTTGGCACTGACTCGTAACACATATCAATTTTCATTGAATTAGCTGGAACATCTTGGTGAGCCATGATGTTTGGTGGTTTTATTTGAATATTACTGATCACCTTCACAGTTTCCATGGGCATCTAAAATAATATGAATTGTTAAATTACACTTCAAGAATTAAATTAGTATAATTTAATGGAATAGTAATATCATTTAATGTAATAGAAACATAAGTAATTAACCAGGACTAGAAGTTGTTAATTATTTATTTATGTTTATAGCGCAGTTATGGAATAACATATTATGTCCAGCAGAGAGAAAAATGGAATTAATTGATTGATGATGCAAGAAAACTAGAAAGAAAAATTATCATAATTTTAGCTCGGGTTAAATATTGTACAATGAATTTCAAACTTTGTTCTTCCATTTTTTTATTAATCTATGCCACATTGTTGCTTCAACTGTAGTTACTGTAATTTATAAGAAGTATTATGACATTTATATTAAAATTAATACATGCCGTTACTAGAACTGATGGCACTGCATTGACTGTTAAGCGCTTTCTGGCTCCTTGGATAACAAAATCCTGACTTTTGAAATGGTTAGAGCAAACTTTTTTGTATTTAGTAGATCCTTTTACCGGAACTATTTTGATCCATGCTTTCAGTGCATCTTCCTTCACCGGGAAACTTAAACAAATATAGATATATAATAATAATTATGAAAATAAATGCTTCCAGCTTATTTTCTCGTATTTCTTAACATGAGAGTACCCAACTTCCTTGAAGAGATTGAGATAAAGAAAGACGTGACATTCATATTATAAATCATTTTATTAACTGTGACTTCGTCAAATAATAGAAGTTAGAAAAAAATAATATCTATAATGCCGCAGGTAATTGAAATCAGGACTAGATTACATTTTAATTAGGCCAAGGTCCTTCTCACGCATCTTATACTACTCACTAAAAAAAAATTACTTTTGGATCGTAGCAGTTGGCACTCTGTGGTCTCTGCCTACCGCCATGGGAAAAAGGCGTGAGTTTTGGTTTATGTATGTATGTAACACTTTTTCGTCAATTGTGTTATTCATATTCAAAGTTATTGTTTTTATTCTTATTATTGGTCACTTTACCAACAAAACATTCTATATAATTTTCTTTGAAATATACGAAACGGTAGCAAAATATATATCTGAGAATAACAGGAGAGATCCATAATCAAAATTGAAAAATAGCAGATGCTGTATTCACGAAATTCAGACTTAAAAACAATATTAAAACTACGAAAGTGTGAACATATCACAATATACTCTATAAATTTTTCTTACCTATGGAATGACAAACCACATCCAGGGTAACTTTCACTTCTACAACCTTTCACACAACACGAAAATACCATTTTCACTAGAAAACCCGAAAAGTTCTGCAATATTAATTAAATCAATTAAATCACATTCGCTGATGACAAGTCAAACAGAGAATAGAAGCCAATAGCGCCATATTTATGCATTTAACAACGTCAAATTTTAAAATAGGTTTGTCATCTATAGCATAAAATGCACCCCATAGTTTTCAGGGAAAGTACATTCGTGTTTTAATGTTTTTTTTTTCGTGTAACTTAATAATATGCTTAATTGGAATACAATATGGAATGTACCAATTATAATGTGCGATAAAAATGTAAGATTCGTTCAAGCATACGTCGTAAATACTACTTTAACTCAATAACTGCCTAAATGTTGGTTATTTTTTATTTTGTGTAAACATTTATTAATGCTAGAAGGAGATATAATACCAAACTCGGTGCCTCTCTATCTAAGGAAAATGAAGAACGGTTTCAATGTTCTAAGCGCTTGCTCCCTATATATTTATAACCTCCTTGGTTTTGACTTTACAATCGTTTTCAAATTTCGGATGTAAATTATTTAGAAAATGCTAAATTGCACCCTTTTATTTCAAATAAATATGTATTAATTTAAATGATTTTTTAATGATGATCTTGAACGTTAATCAAAAGTCTAGAATGTGTAAATTTATTCAGTCTGTCAACACAGTGAATCAGGTTTGGCGACGCCAAACCTCGTACGAAATAAAGTTGACAGCCATTCTATTGTGTATTATAGTATTCTATGGCATGAAATGTGAGCGTGAGGGGTGTAGGACCTTAAAAAAATATTAACAATACGCGACACTGGTTAATTGTCACACCAAGGGTGCGTTCTGGTATACTTGAGCTCTGTAATATGTGAAGCCGTTCCTTTTTAGTTTGCTATACCGGTTACTGTTACGTAAAACGGAAGTCGGCAGTCTAGTATACTGTCATCTCCATTTTTCAACGCTGTTTTCAAATGAAAATGTTTAGTACATGACAAATATTTTCATTTGAAAACAGCAAAACGTTTTCTGTTCACAAAAAAAAAATATTATTTCAATGTTGTTGTTTTTAAAATTTAATGTCCGAGTTTGTAGAATAACAATATTAATTAATAATAATAACGATAATTCGTGGAAGCTGTTAAATTTCTAGGCGCTGTTATGTTTTTTGATGACGTGATTAAAGTACTGAGAGCATCTTGCCTCGAAAGCATCAGTATTTTGGAAGTATTTTGAAGCTCACGGTACAAAAATACTGGCAGTCCATAACGCAGCGAATTTTTCACCAGAGAGAGCACTGAGCGGTGCTCACAGTGTATATATCGGAACACGGCCCCAATGTAATAGACGTTGTACCTCGATGCGCTGGCTGTGCTTGAGACCGTGTGTGTGTGTGTATGTGCAGGCAAGCTGGCGGCGTGCACGCCGACGACGGCAGCGCGCGTGGAGCGCTGGGCGGCGGAGCGCGACGACACGTTCCGGCGCTCGCTGGGCCGCCTCAAGGCCGACATCCTGCGCGCCAACGCGCTCGTGCAGGAGGCCAACTTCCTGGCCGAGGAGATGCGCCGCAACACGCGCTTCAGCGTCACGCTGCAGATCCCGCCGCAGAACCTTTCGCCCAACAGGAAGGTTGGCACCCGCCACCTTATCTTACACCTTAAACCATCCACAAAAATACTTTTTCTTCTAAAGCAACGCACTCATAAAATATGCTATATTACCGGTGGATAAGGTTGGAGTTTGACTGACTATATCATTTGAGAACAGCAGAACTTTGCTCCACTTTCAACGGTTATAGCAAAGCCAGAGACGTAATTAAAAAAGTGCATAGGAAATAAAATACTAATTTGAGAGCAGTGTTATTTAGAGATGGGCCAAATATTCGTTTTATGTTCGGTATTCAGCATATTGGCAGCTTTACCGAATATTCGTATTCGGCCGAATATTCGGCTAAATCACCGAACATTCGGATCGAACATTTTCGTAGTGTCCAATGTATTGAAATGTACGAATTGAATAATGCGATGTCTTTTACTGTTGAAAGTATATTTTATTTATGGGTTAAATAAATGTACTTGCTCTAGAGTGCCTCAAATGCATAAATTTATACATTTATGTTTTTGAGGCATTGTAGATTTATTTCCGATTATAGCAAATAGAAATTTGATAAAATGTTTTTGGAATCAAACAACATTAAACAAGAAACATTACATTACATTAGTACATTTCACGTTACTTTGGTCATCAGTTTCTCTAAAATAAGTCCAAATAGTAAATCTCCTGCAGCTCATTTTTATCATATAATTGTCATAATAATTTCTCATATTTACGCGAACACTTCACATTGATTATAACTACTTTTACGGATTATATCGCGTTTAATTTTACTTTTAATTATTTTTATTTTTAATTCCCGACGTTTCGAGTGCTTTGCAGCACCCATGGATACGGGGGACTGAGGTGAATGACGTCCCAATGTCATTGTTAAACCCGGAGTACCTTCAGCTTTTTTACCATAAACAATAATTAAAAAAGCTGAAGGTATTCCGGGTTTAATAATGACATTGAGACGTCAGTCACCTCGGCCCCCCCCCCCCCCCCCGCATGAAGGTTAAAGAACAGGAGAACGATCGCCGTAGAAAATAGTGTCCCAGAAATATGGACACCATCAGTGAGGCGCTTCGATTACTAAGTGCCGTTAATAAAAGTCATTTTCAGTCTATTTTTCCGATCTGATGCTCAACCACTTGCACATCTACGCACAATAAAATATTTCTCCATTTTTTAATGTTTCTTTTTGTCAAAAATTACAAAATTACGGAGCATAAAAATTTTCTACGAAAAAATGAAATGAAAATTTGTACATTATTCAACTAACTTCAACTACTTGTACTCATAAACAGCTAACTTCGCAGTAACTACGCACCGGCTATGCTTTAGTACGTAGTGATCGTTCTCCTGTTCTCTGACCTTCGTGGTCCCCCGTGACCATGGGTGCTGGAAAGCACCTGAAACGTCGGGAATTAAAAATAATTAAAAAACTCCATGACGTTTGGAATACGTTGTTAATTGCCACGCGTAGGGTGCATAAAAATATTAAAATTTTGATACTATAAATCTTTTGTAATCATTAATTTTTAGATTAAAAAATAAATTTTAAAAATATCTAATTACCGTAGGCTTCTACTTTGTTCACCATTCTAGCCAGTACCGGTTATTATCGGGTAATAACGAGTTGGTTTCATTTTTAGCTTAATTCAATTCGTCCTCAGGCTAACATTCGGCTGAGTAGGCTCTCAACAATTTATTCCTTTGACTGCAAAATTTTTCAATTGATATTTCGTATAATTTTTGTAAGAAATTTTCTGTAGGTCTGAAATAAATTTGTATGACTATTTTATTATTAATCGGAAGCCTTCGGCAATGGACTTGTATGGTCAGATTTAGGGGGCAAAGGAAAGAATTCGGAAGACGTTTTAATTATAGTTGAGTGCCTGTGTTGCAGCGCGGCGCGTTCGTGTCGGAGCCGGCGATCTTGGTGCGGCGCGCGGGGCGCGGCGGCCAAGTGTGGTCCATGGAGAAGCTCGACAACAAGCTCGTCGACATGCGCGACATGTACGACGCCTGGCGCCGCCGACAGCAGCACGGCGAGGACCAGCTCGAGGAGGTACGTCTCTGTCGCTGCATTGCTCTGTGCTGTTAACGCGACCCTTCGTTTGATGGCTCCTCAAATTAATTATATATTTCTTCTCAAAAAATTTTAAAAGGTAATAAATTGTATCTTCTAATATGAAAAAGAAAATAAAAATTGGGTATTTGTCACCTTAGTCAGTTAAAATACTGTTTAAGAGCGCTCAAAAATATTTCTATGAAAAATGTATGGAGGTATAGTGTAATGACGTTACAGTTTTTATAATCAAAAATCATCTAATTCATATATCTTCTCTTCTTATTTTACTTAAAATACAAAATCAACCAAGTTGTCAGACAATACTAAAAGTAGCAAATTTAAATTATAATATGATATACGTAGTAATTTATTAATGATCGTGTCAACTACCCAATTGTTGTTTTTGTTTTGTTCGTTTAGGAAAAAACACAGACATCCGAACACACGCTGACACTATTTCAAAATGATTACATTACTAAACTTTAAAATTTGTATAGAAAATGTCTATAAAGCTGGTCTATAAATTAATGTAGAAATATATGTTATGAGTCCGCTTGATTTTAAAATTCAATAACCATAAAAATTCGTTCCCATCAGTTAATTTAAATATGTGTGCTATAACCTTATACATATTTCAGGAGCCTGAGCAATTACACGCAGAATCACCTACGGTGCGTTAATGTTATTTGTAGATTATTATTCATTTTAACTCATTTTTTTACCCTGTACTCGGGTTTTTCTTTGAGTTTTTTTTATAAATCTTTGTTATACTACTTTTCATTTCGCAATATAGTCAGATAGACAGTCTGGTCTATCTTTTCTTATGTTTAGGTTCATTTTATTATCAAATATTCCTTTTTGTTGGATATTTTGTATTGGCACCATATCTGATACTTCTATCCTATCAACAATACTATATTAATAGTAAAATATATTATTAGATAAACTATATTAATAGAAAAATAAGTATACTTCTATCAACAATATATTACTTCCAATACAAGTCACATACAAAATCAAGGCGAAAAGGATGTTAGCGTCGATGTATTACTTATTTGTTAATTACGTATCTGAAAGAGTACTCTAAGCAATTCTAATTTTAATGTAATAAAACGCCTTGTCAATAATTTATGTTCTTTCAACAGCCAAAAGGAGTAAGGTCATAAATTAAGCAGTTATATTAAAAATCTTACAGCAGTCAATGTAGAAATCACCTTTTTAATTAAAGATCTTACTTTGATAATATTTCAGGCCTATTTCCTGATAGTCACATTTTCAGTTTTGATCTGCCGTCTATTTTTATTTTGTTGATAGAAAATGTTAAGTTGATAGTTATTTTTTCCCTGTGTTTATATGATCGTTATAAATTGACCGAATTACATTTTCACACCATGATGGTAATTTAGAAAAAAGTAGTTAATTTTTAGTAGCGAGGTTTTATCATTCACATTATTTGCAGTTATTGCATGCATTTGTACATTACATTTTAGGTAATCATCTAATCATGTTTTATTTTTGTTACTAAGTAAGATTGCTATAACTTTTTTAATAATTTTGTAGGAGCCCAGCGAAAAAGCTCTGGATCCGTTCTATGAGACGCAAGAGAATCACAACTTGATTGGCGTGGCGAACATCTTCCTCGAGGCGCTGTTCCACGACGTCACCCTCGACTACCACACGCCCATCATCAGCCAGCAGGGCGAGGTGGCCGGACGTTTGCAGGTGATAAGACTCTTGAGCTTTTCCGTTCAAATTAATTGTTTTACGTTTTTAGTAGAGAAAAATTTGTGAAACATTCGCGCAAGATTTTCGTGCACGGTTTTCTATAATACAAATCTTGGTGTGTTTTGGGTACAAAGTTCAAGTACATTAATATTTTAGTCTACAGAACTCGAAATGACCATTCGGAAATAAACATTGTTAAAAATTACAGACCTGTGGTATTTTAGGTAAATATTCTGTGTTATATTATATGCATTTTCACCAACCGACAATCTCTCCCAATTACCGAGGCGAGACTAACAGATGGTAATGGGGAGTTGAAATAACTATTCCAGAAGTTAACTTCAAATGGATTGGGCTGGGCTTTTTAAACCTCCCCAACGCGTCGAATATGATCAAATCTTTCAATGTAATCGAAAAATGTAGATTGATAAGTATTTAGTAGTAGATTAAATAATAATATTTACCAATCTCTATTATTTATTATATTTTTGATACTGGCCGTTTACATTTAATAAAATTGAAGGAGATTGGTGTCGTTTGATGTAAACAACAACGAAAACGAAATGGACGGACGAATAAGTACAACTTAGTAGAAATATTGAGCCCAAAAAGAAATTCTAAAAGAACTATAGCCTTAATAAATAAAGACTAATGTATTATTGCATTCTCCCAGACTTAACTTACGCTAGCCAGACATGATTTTTAACTGAAAAAGTAAAAAACAAATTTTCATTTTGTCAACATGCAATGGAACGTATTATACAGAAGCCAAGAAAAATACAAAAACCGAAAAACGCAGACATCCGCATGAATACTAAGCTAACAGATGCTCTTCCTTTTAGTTTGAAACAGAAATGGAACTGGGAAGGCAATTGTCAAGTGTGAAGATTAGATATGGCTTACCAAACAACTGAATAGCAGGGTCCAAAAGTCAAAAGAAACGTGGGAAGACAGAAGAAAAGATGGGCCGATGACATAATAAACACAGCAGGAAAAAGTTCGATGCATACGGCCAAAGACAGAGAAAGATGGAAAAGAATGGAGGAGGCTTTATCCATAGGGGACTACATAACTAAGAAATGGAAAGGAAATAGTTATAATTGGATGTATATTTGTAAGAATTGTTAAGCGGAAGAATAAAACAGCAATAATAATAAATAATAAGTTGCATTTAATCCACGTTTCATTTTGATGCATTTTCCGACAGGTCGAAATAAGTCGAGTTGCTGGACAGTTCCCGCAAGATAGAATATGCGAAGCAGCCTCTGATAGCTCCGGCGACATGCGAGACGACGACGAGCCCGTCGACACTGCTTCGCAACAGGTTTGATACTATACATTTTATATTATGTAATCGTGTTGTAATAGTACCTGTATCTAAAGATGCAACTGCACATATTACACGTGTAAAATATATGGCAGGTCGAGAGAAAATTATGTCATATTTTTAGAGCTAGCTAGTAAATAATTGCATTCTTTTGCACCTTGTTCATAACACGATAATTGTAAGCACTGATAACTATAACAAACATCACACACTGTACATTTTACATTTTTAAATATATTTATTTTGAAGTAATTACGTATGCATACAATTATTTTAATTAAAAGTTGTGATTTTTATATATTGTGATTGGTGAATGCCTTATATGAATCACAATTAAATTTTATTATATAAGCATTAATTTTAATATTGAACAGCAGACCTGTTTCATGCATAAAATAACTATAAGGATTTTTTCTTTATCGTAGAAGTGTTTAACTTAAATTGCACTAAGACATACATTTCCGATCTGTTTTAACAATCAATTACTTGTGCCTTACGAGATTTTAATTTTTTCTTGTCCGCTTGTCCGCATCGCCGTAGCCAAACATTTGCTACCGAGGCGTCATACTGTACTGTGACTGTAACGTAAAGTAATAAAACGCAACGTTTCCAGGTGACGATCCGCGTGGCCATCAAGCAGGCGACGGGATTGCCGCCGTCCCTGTCGCACTTCGTGTTCTGCCAGTACACGCTGTGGGGTGGCGGTGAGCCGGTGGTGGTGGCGCCGCTGGTGAGCGCGGACGCGCCCGTTGCGCCCGCGCCCTCGCCAGCCCCCGCCAGCCCCGCCGCGCCCGCCTCCCCCGCCTCCCCCACTTCCCCGCGCCATACGTCCCACCTCACAGTGCGCTTCGACCACAAGCGGGACTTCAAGCTGCCGCTCACCGAGGAGTTCGTTGAGCACTGCGCCGGTATGTCACAATTGAAGTTGAAAACTGAACTATTCACAGTACTTTGTCTTAACATATTATTTGTTACATATGCCAACTGTTGCTACAAATCCTCATCTGTACGCGATACACGACTGACTAACTAATGCCGACAAATTCCCATCCATATAGGCTGACCTGCTTGCCTAGCATGTGTCAGACTATATATATATATATATATATATTATGCGAAAATAATTAATGTTACCTGGTAATTTCTTGGCAAGGTATATGACAAATAGTAAAAAAAGTTGCAGTACCCTAATAATTTTACTGTAGTTACATTGTCGTCATATAAAAATAACTGAGAATAAGCGACATTATTTAACGCAGAAACTTGTTATTATTTAACATTATTTTACCTTTGATGAATATAAAATCATGCCATGCTGCAATTTGGTGATGGATAATGAACGTGTTAGCACTGTCGGACACATCCTCACTCTCATGGGATACCAGCGTTAGATATATAATAATGTAAATTGTAACTAACGTTAAACTATTATTAAAAAGCTTAATTGAAAAAATATTTTGTGTTCTAGTTGTAGTTTGTAATTAATAGTATTGTTTAATGACCAGAGTATGAATTTGTGCGATAATAAAAATGATTAATTCTTGAATTTGAACGTGTTGGAATTTTTTTTCTGGAATTTTTGCACAGTGCAAAGAATTATTATGATTTTTACCTCATGGTTGTTAAGAGGCATTATAACCTTAGATTGTATGGAGCTTATCTTAGCGCACTATATATCTAACATTAGGAGGTTAGAACAATTTTATACCTCTATGTTCGCTTATACATTTGTAGCACTATAGTATAGTCTTTCGCTGTCAATATCTTTCGACATGAGGAAGTTAAAAATGTTACAGGAGTGGTCGCCGAAGGCAAAATTGGTTAATAAAACGTTATTATCAATCACATTAATACATGGGTTTTGAAACCGCCTAGAGCTGATTTTGTTGTACGATAAGTTATGGCTAAGTGTGCGCACACTTTCTTATACTACGAGTTACGTTATTTTGTGAAATCACAATTTCATTTATACTAGATGATTTTTTACCTTCTAGAAAAAAAAGGCTGTAACGAGTGAACAGAATAGAACCCTTTGGCCCTGATATTTTACATTTTTTTTTGCTTCTATATTAACATATTATGAAATTGATCTATCAATAAATACTGCTAATTTGAAATAAACTTTCGGTATTAAAAAATATGTGTGGCACTCGGTGACTGCCGCGGTAAAGCTATTGCATAGCATTTTTATCAACTTATGCAATTATAATTATTTATTTATTTTATTTATGCAGTTAAGTCTTTGATATTAAATCAAGTTACACTTTTTGAGCGTGGTGACCGATAAGAAAACAATTTTTTTCTCTTGTAACTTAATAAATGAGAAGTTAATATTGTTTAAAATATTTTAATATCTTACAATACATGTAGGTTATTCAGGAATTTTTATCATTGAGTTAGCAGCTAGTGTACACGCATACGTCTAGTCGCACGCACACAAACACCGTGCCGAAGTCTGCCGAGTGCCGAAGTCTGCCGAACTGAAACGACGTTAGACGATGCACGGCTTTCAACGCCACACCTCCGTGCCTGTCGGAGTGGGGAGCGTGAGATTTTTTTTTTCGTTACGGAATTTCTGGATTCGGTCCCCGCGCTCAAGGCCCGCGATAGAAGCTATGCATTAGCTTAAAAATAAAAACAAAATTTTTGAATTAAATAAATAAATCAAAAACTATCGAAATTAAAATAATACGCACCCAATTAGTAGTATTTATTGATAGATCAATTTCATAATATGTTAATGTAAAAGCAAAAAAATTGTAAAATATCAGTGACGTAGGCTTCTATTCCGTTTACCTGTTACACCCTATTTTTTTCCAGATGGTAAAACAATCACAAGTATATAAGAAAGCCTATGCTCAGCCCTAAGATAGGATTTCGCTTGTTAAACTGGTAGTTTTATACAAAAATTATAAGTGAAACTAGCACTACAAACTACAAAAGAATCGTATGTAGGAGAGCTTAAGTTTGATTTTCCATCGGTAAACGCGTTGTGATGTATGTGTGCAGAGGGTGCGCTGTCCATCGAGGTGTGGGGGCACAGGTCGGCCGGGTTCAGCCGCGCGCGCGGCAACTGGGAGGTGGAGCAGCGCCAGCTGGCTAAAGCGCGCTCGCTCGCCGACCGCTGGGCCGAGCTCACGCGCAAGATACAGCTCTGGGTCGAGATACACGAGCTCAACGATAACGGGGAGTACGCGCCCGTAGAGGTACCCATGCACTTTGTTGCACTTCATGCTAAACATGTGTTACGCAAGTAGGAAGATATAAATAGCATTAAAACAAATTTTTACCAAGCAAATTTTTTACAGATTTTGTTAAAAAAAAATTCGACACAAGTCGTGGCTCTTACTTTTATAACAATATAACTTGTCGCGTTTTGGTTTTGATTCTCTTATTTAAGCCTTGTTTTTGATATAGCATCCTTTGACAGTGGTAGAGCCACGCGGCAGCTGTCGCATGGATGGGCCGGCTCGAACCGGGGTGGTACCACGACCTCACAGAATACCAGTGTGTTTACCGATTGACCCCCTCCCCCCGAACATGGTAATGGAGTTAAATCCGTCGCTGAGCATCCACGCCCAAGTTACCTTACTCTTCTTGAGCGTGGGTGCTCAAGCTGCCCCGTGTAATTGGGGGAGGGGGGGGGTTAAATTCCGCTAAAGATGAAAGAGGCTCGGGAGAAGCGGAGCAAAAAGATAAAGGCAACAACTGCCACCCTATCCGTGATTTTCTGCAACATCAGGGGACTTCATTTAAACCTCAATGCAGTCCACTACCATTTGGAGATACCGGTATCTTCTCCGGCTGTTATTTCGTATCTCTCTAACCCGGGGTACAAATTAAAACACTTCTTTGTGCCTCGCGCTGCAGTTGGCGAATACGTCAGAAAGGACATCTGCTTTCGGCGCCTCGGCAGTCTTGAAGGTACGGACCTGTCCATCCTATGGCTGCGTGTAAACAGAGACTACCATCCCCGCGTCTACGGGTGCCTAAAGGTCCCACAGCGGTAATGCCGAATCAGACCGACTCATCGTCTATCACGTCCATATGGCTGCAGATTTCATGCTATAACAGGTCCCATCCGTAGAGATCTTGATGCTCGCTGATTTTAACGTCCCCCCATGCCGAGTAGCTTGGTTCCCGTTTAACCGATGCGGGTAGATATGTTTATAACTTTACCTTGGCATAATATGGTCTGACACAACTGGTTATTTCGCCTTCGCGGATCCCAGATGTAGAGGATCATGTACCTTCCTTGTTGGACTTTCTGCTAACTTCTCATTTGGACGGATATCAGGTCTCCGTCGATGCCCCTCTTGGCTCTTTGGATCATTGTCTGATGAGTGGCACCGTACTCCGTACGGTGTTTTATTTTTTTATAGACCGTACTCCGTACGGTGCCACTCATGCTCCCACTGAGGTTGCGTTCTGCAGGTTGCCGCAATGTTTGGCACTAAAGGTCAGCCGATTGGGCAGGATGTGGGCTTTTTTTTCATCCTACTTTTAGGGGCGGGTTTGCTGCCCCCCGAACGGGTTCCCGCCTTGTCGTGGCGGGGGCTTAGAAGCCGTGGCTTGGTCACCCACGGCGAAACAAAGAGGAACCCATATGGCTGGTCCGAGGTGGAGGGCCGGCCCGAGGTGGCCACTCCGAGTGGGCTTGGGAAGCCCACTTCGGATGTGTGTTGGTGGACTGCGGTGAGAGATGTGTCCTCCCCACCTACCGCTGCAGCCGAGGTGGAGTCGCGGAGGAAGAGGAGTGTTGGTATGGCGCTGCGCCACTCGCCCTATCCTCCGCGACTCAAACGGGGCCGCACCGTTGATGCGGTGGTGGTGGGGCTGCGGGGGGAGAGGAGTGTCGGTATTGCGAGGCGCCGCTCTCCCCACTCTCCGCAGCCGAATCTTGGTTGGCGGCGGAGCCATAGACCAGATCCGCCGCTGGGGTCGGGAAGGCTAGTACTTCTAAGTGCTTGTTTTTCTTGGCCCCATGGCCTTCTTGCATTGGACGCGGGGGCGTCCGTTGCGCAGATGTGATTAGAGGCCGAGAAGGAAGGCGCGCCATGTGTTCTGGGGCGCCTTACCTGTGAAGGAGAACGGGGAGGAGTATTCCGCTCCCGAGGAGGTGCTGCCATAGGGCGGCAGGCGCTGGTGGGGCTGCGGATGTGTGCGAAAGCGTTCCCGTGGCCCTACAAATAAGCGACAAAGGTGGAACACCATGGGGTTTTAGTCGGTGCGAGTCCGACATAACCCGTCCTTGCCCCCGCGAGGCGGGTATGCGTAGGCATTTCCCCATGTAAAACAAAAAGGGGCGGGTTTGCTTCTGGACGTAAGTCCCAACGTTGTTGCTGATTCTTTCGTTGATGTGGTACTTCAGGGAATGGAAGTATTTATTCCATCATCTGTGGTGCCTATCGAAGGCAGAACTGAGCCGTAGTTAGCTCACTCGTAGGTTATTCGTGCTCGTACTCGTAGGTCGTTAGGTCACAATGAAAAAAGTGACTTTCAACTAAATATTGTTATAATCTACATTGAATAAAAAAGTTTCTGTTTCTGTTTCCTGTAAAATTGCATCACGCCGTAAGCAGGAGTGCTACCAAGCCTAGGCTGACGCATCAACGTTTCGGGATGCAAACACTAGGGCTCTTAAAAATAAGTATAATTCCGCCTCCTGATCCTTTAAAAGTGTTATGCCAAGTGCAAAGTCAGAGTACATCGGCAAAAATGGCGAGAAATTAGTTTGCACATTTTGTTTTGAAATGTATTGTTTTTATTAGAAGCTATTTTTTTATTTTTTTATAGAAGAGGGGGCAAACGAGCATGCTGCTCACCTGATGTTAAGTAACTTCCGCTGCCCATGATCAACCGCAACATCAGGGGAATTGCGCGTTGCCGGCACTTTAAATAGGAGTAAGCTCTTTTCTTGAAGGTACCCAGGTCATATCGGTTCGTAAAAATCGCCGGTGGTAAACTATTCCACAGAGAGGTCGTACGCGGTAGAAAACTCTTTCTGAAACGTAACAGTGGTGAATCGCCAAGCATTCAGATGGTGTTGATGGTACCGGAACGTTTGCCGCGTAGTGCGTTCACGGAATTTGGCGGCTGGGATTAATCCGAACAATTCCTCAGAGCACTCCCCGTGATAGATGCGATAAAATACGCAAAGAGATGCTACATCTCTTCGCAACGCCAGTGAACCGAGCCGATCGGAAAGCACTCGGTCGTCGACGATTCGAGCCGCTCTGCTCTGGATGCGGTCAAGTGGAAGGAGCTGATACTGGGGAGCTCCAGCCCAGAGATGGGAACAGTAATCCATGTGCGGCCGAACCTGCGCCTTGTAAAGTTGCAGGCGGTGTGCCGGCATGAAATACTGTCCCGCTCTGCTGAGCACGCCAAGCTTTTTAGAGGCCAATTTGGCATTCTCGTCCAAGTGACAACGAAACTGCACGTCACTCGATATGTCGACGCCGAGGATTCCGATACTGGCTGAGGCAACAAGAGTGGTGCCTTGAAACTGAGGGGATACGACAAAGGGGTTCTTTTTAACGGTTAACGTGCAAACTTGTGTCTTCTGAGGGTTAAACTGGACTAGATTTAGTCGTCCCCAATCCGAGACTCTGTTCAGCAAAGACTCTACTTCAGACACAAGTTTGTCCCGGACTCTACGAACTCAGAGACGTTTTCCCGAGAAATATTGGCACGGCTGGTGTACAAAGCATCACCAGTGCTGTCATCTGCATAGCAATGAATGTTACGGCCTTGCAACATATCATTGATATGCAGAAGAAACAGCGTTGGCGATAGCACGCAGCCTTGTGGAACACCAGCATTAATAGGCTTGTAATCCGAGCTTGCACCGTCTACAAACGACTTTGATGCTCCGATCTGCAAGAAAGCTGGTGATCCAATTGCATAATTTCTCGGAGGCCCACAGGAAGGGAGCTTCGAAAGAAGTGCTTTGTACCAAACCCGATCGAAGGCCTTCGCAATGTCCAAACTAACGGCTAATGCTTCCCCCTTGGACTCTATTGCCTGCGCCCATCTATGAGTTAGGTAGACCAGAAGATCACCAGCTGATCAACCACGGCGAAAACCATATTGGCGATCAGTAATCAGCTGGTGATCCTCAAGGTCCTTTTTTAGGGATCGGGTGGACAAAAGCCGTCTGCCATGATTTTGGGACTACGCCTAGAGAGTAGGAGTACCGGAAAAGACGCGTTAAGACCGGTGCCAATTCTGGAGCACACGTCCTCAGCACAATTGGGGGATACCGTTAAGCCCACTCGACTTGTGCTGTGCTTGCGCTGTGTAAACCGCACCTCCGGCATGGAGCACTCACACCGTGGGATGGTCGGCGGCGTACTCCCCCCGTCATCTAGAGTCGAGTTGGACGTAAAGAAAGAGCCTAGCAGATCGGCTTTCTCCTTTGCGGTATGGGCCAGTGAGTCGTCCTCCCTGTGCAGAGATGGAAGAGATAGCTGACAGAAATTCCCCTGGACAGCCTTGGCGAGAGACCAGAATGCACGAATTCCAGAAGGAAGGCAAACTAGTTTCTCGCCAATTCTGCCTATGTGCTCTGACTTTGCCTTGTCAACGACTCTTTTGAAGGACCTGGAGGCGGAATTATACTTCTTTTTTAGAGCGCTGGTGTTTACATCCCGTGACGTTCATGCGTTAGCTCAGGCTTGGTAGCACTCCTGCTTATAGCATAATGCTATTTTACAGGAGCGACCAAACCATGGCTGAGATTTGCCTCCGATGGGCACCATAGAGCCGAAGTACCACATCAGCGACAGAATCCGCTACAACGTTGGAATCGTCAGGCGAGAAGCAAACCGCCCCCAAGAGTAGGACGCAAAGAAAGATTGCATCCTATCCCAATCGGCTGACCTATAGTGCCAAACACGGCGGCAGCCTGCTGAATGCAACTGCGATTTCAGCGTGAGTGGCACCACACTCCGGACAAGACAATGGTCCGAAGAGCCTAAAGGGGCGTCGACGGAAATCTGATATCCGTCCGGGTGAGAGGTCAGTAGAAGGTCCAACAGGGAAGGTGCATGATCCTCCACATCTGGAATCCGCGTAGGCAAAGTAACCAGTTGTGTCAGACCATATGCCAAGGCAAAATCATGAACAGATCTCCCCGAATGATCGTTTGTACGTGAACCAAGCCATTCGGCCTGATGGGCGTAAAATTCGCCGAGGATCACGATCTCTGCGGAGGGGATCTGCTGTAGCAACGAATCTGTAGCCATTTGGACGTGGTTGAAGAGTCGGTCTGTTTCCGCATTACCGCTATGGGACCTGGAGAGGCACCTGTAGACGTGCGGATGGTCGTCGCTCTCTACGCGTAGCCAAAGGATGGACAGGTCCGAACCTTCAAGACTGCCAAGGCGTCGAGAACAGATGTCCTCTCTGACGTATGCGCAAACTCCAGCCCGAGGTACAAAGGAGTGTTCCAGTTTGTACCCCGGGTAGGAGAGACACGAGACATCAGCCAGAGAGGACACCTGCATCTCGGTCAGAAAGAGCAGAGCAGGAATCGCCGTCTCGAGATGGTAGTGGACGGCGTTTAGGTTAGAGTGAAGTCCCCTGATATTGCAGAAATTCACGGATAGCGTGGCAGTGGTCGCCTTGGTCTTGTTGCTCCGTTTGCCCCGAGCAGTTGTAGTCTTGAGCGGAATTTCGCCCCCCCCCCCCTCCTGGGGTAGTTTGACATTTAAGCTTTCACTTCACGCCGGTATTCTTTGAGGTTGTGGTACCACCTCGGTTTGAGCCGGCCCATACGTGCGACAGCAAAGCTGTCGTGTGGCTGACTCTACCACTGTAAAACACTGTAAAAGTATATTATATATTATGATTTATGTTTAAAATAAAACAAATGTTCTTTTAATTGTAAGAAGCTATGAATATCGTTTACTGGTATTATCGTGTCATTTTCACAAAAGTTTTCATTTCGATAGTTAGTAAAAAGTACTCAATTGCTGAGCTTCAACTATTTCATTATCTTTGCACAGTGCGCGTGTGACTCGCTTGGGTCTGTCTTTATGTAGAATTTGTTGCTTTACATTTTGTTAAGAAATGTATTGTTTTTATTCAAAGTAAAAATATATTAAGATTTATGTTAAAAATTACGTGGCGGAGCCACGCTGCAGCTATATTATAGTTGTATCACGAATGGATTGACTCGGCCGGGGCAGGAGCACGCTCTCGCAGAATACTCGTGTAAAATAGCAGCGTAATGTTGCTGTGTTTCGTGTGGTGAGTGTAGAGAACTGGAGACCCTGTTTACTGGAATCGACACATTCCATCTTAGTACTCAGGGGTGACAACTCATTTGCATTTTGATGCTTAATTGAAGATAAATGTGGATATCTATGTGCCAAAGCATCCACTTATCATCAGGTGGAATGTGTGCTCGCTTGTCGCCCAGTGCTATAAAAAAATACTACTGCCGTACAGTAGGCATGCACACGTGCACGTGCGTATGTGGTCGCTGACGTGCGTGTTGCGTGTGCAGGTGACACAGCGCGCCGACATGGTGACGGGCGGCGTGTACCAGCTGCGGCAGGGCCAGCAGCGCCGCGTGGCCGTGCGCGTGCGCCCCGCGCACAACTCCGGCACGCTGCCCCTCATCTGCCAGCACATGGTCAGCCTCGAGCTGGGCTCCGTCCGCGTCAGGGACGTGTACCAGCTGCGGCAGGGCCAGCAGCGCCGCGTGGCCGTGCGCGTGCGCCCCGCGCACAACTCCGGCACGCTGCCCATCATCTGCCAGCACATTGTCAGCCTCGAGCTGGGCTTCGTCAGCGTCAGGTACGTGTACCAGCTGCGGCAGGGCCAGCAGCGCCGCGTGGCCGTGCGCGTGCGCCCCGCGCACAACTCCGGCACGCTGCCCATCATCTGCCAGCACATTGTCAGCCTCGAGCTGGGCTCCGTCAGTGTCAGGTACGTGTACCAGCTGCGGCAGGGCCAGCAGCGCCGCGTGGCCGTGCGCGTGCGCCCCGCGCACAACTCCGGCACGCTGCCCATCATCTGCCAGCACATTGTCAGCCTCGAGCTGGGCTTCGTCAGCGTCAGGTACGTGTACCAGCTGCGGCAGGGCCAGCAGCGCCGCGTGGCCGTGCGCGTGCGCCTCGCGCACAACTCCGGCACGCTGCCCATCATCTGCCAGCACATTGTCAGCCTCGAGCTGGGCTTCGTCAGCGTCAGGTACGTGTACCAACTGCGGCAGGGCCAGCAGCGCCGCGTGGCCGTGCGCGTGCGCCCCGCGCACAACTCCGGCACGCTGCCTATCATCTGCCAGCACATTGTCAGCCTCGAGCTGGGCTCCGTCAGCGTCAGGTACGTGTACCAGCTGCGGCAGGGCCAGCAGCGCCGCGTGGACGTGCGCGTGCGCCCCGCGCACAACTCCGGCACGCTGCCCATCATCTGCCAGCACATTGTCAGCCTCGAGCTGGGCTCCGTCAGCGTCAGGTACGTGTACCAGCTGCGGCAGGGCCTGTTGTGCCTCGTGGCCGTGCGCGTGCGCCCCGCGCACAACTCCGGCACGCTGCCCATCATCTGCCAGCACATTGTCAGCCTCGAGCTGGGCTCCGTAAGCGTCAGGTACGTGTACCAGCTGCGGCAGGGCCTGTTGCGCCGCGTGGCCGTGCGCGTGCGCCTCGCGCACAACACGCTGCTCACCATCTGCCAGCACATAGTCAACCTCGAGCTGGGCTCCGTCAGTGTCAGGTACGTGTACCAGCTGCGGCAGGACCAGCAGCGCCACGTGGCCGTGCGCGTGCGCCCCGCGCACATCTCCGGCACGCTGCCCGTCATCTCCCAGCAGATCGTCAGCCTCAAGCTGGGCTCCTTCAGCGTTAGGTAAAACGCGCTTCACTTTCTAGGTCGGACCTCTTCACTTCTGTCTTGGAGCTACCTCGCCATTTTCTATTAATATCAGCAATAAAGTCACTATCTTGCAATCTCAAAGATAAATAAGTCCATTCATTAAAGCTGTAATAAAAACCCCCTCTTTAAAAAACATAATTGAAAAGAGAAAAATACAAATAAACATAACTATAGTTCGGCCGTTTAGAGAATGCGTTCCTGACACCTATCAGTTAGTCACGACTAGTGATGGGCACAACATAACACTGAGTTCGTTACCGTTCCTCCAAAAAATTATTTAAGATTATTTTCGTTTTAAATTGGCGGAATCATTTAAAATTTATATTTTAGTAATTTAAGTGGAAACCAAAAAAAGGTAATATTAATATAATAAAATTGTTTTATTTATTCTTTGTTACAAAGCTACAATCTGTATTTCTATGCAATAAAGTACATTGAATTGAATGTGCGTACAGAATATTAATCAGACTCCGATTCGCTTGAGGAGGTGGTGTCTTCATCATCATCTTCGCCTACATGTATAATTATATTATTATCAATAACAGAATCAATCCTGATATATCGGTCAAAATGTTCCACAATCAGGTTTTTAGTCTTTTCAACAACCTTTGCCCAGTCATCTCTTGTGACTTCCCCGCAGGCTTCTTTTAATTGGGTCATCATCTTTTTCGTGCTGAATGGCGGGGAAGTATTGTGGCGGGCGGCGTAACCTTTTATTTGAGCCCAGATCGATAACCGTACTCCAGAGCCAGTTCGTCGATTTCGTATCGCACATTTGCCGCTTTATTTTCTTTTACTAATTTAATTAGCTCTGGTTTTAGCATCTGCATATTTGCGTCAATGCCTTTTGCTTGTAACCAAGCCACCATTTCTTCTTTTTTATTAGCTTGGGTAGGTGGTTTCTGTATTTGAACCGAGTGATAGGAGGCATTATCCATGAATATTACAGAAGGCTACCGCTGGGCAAAAGCACGTTCTGGAACCACTCTTTAAACGTAGTGGCATTCATTTCCTCGTGGTAGTCATTTGATAAGATAAGATAAGATAAGATAAGATGCTTTATTTGTCAGAATATGGTACATTACTGTTGTTACAAAAGAATTTTGATCCTAAATATTCTGCCGTTTCCGGCGTACAAATATTTTCAGATAGATAATTTTTCTAATAAAGTAGAAAACTAAGACACTAATTATTATATAGTATAAAGATACTTGCCGCAATATTTATGGAAACCAAATCTATATAAAACAATCATCAATTAATTCACAATACTTTAGTTAAAACATTTCAAAAAATTAAATTCAGCAATTCAATAAACACTATTCGAGTCAAATTTATCTTTTAAGAAGTCATTTACTGAGTAATAACACTTATTTAAAAGAAATTGAAACAATTTACTTTTAAAGATTCCTATTTTCATCTCTTTGAAACAAACAGGCAATTTGTTGTAAACATATATTGCCATACAATATACATTTTTTGAGTAGAGTTGTATTCTTTGCTTTGGTACACACAATTTATGTATATTTCTACTAGTCCTAATTACAACATCATTGTGTTTTTCAAATAAATTACTATTTTTGTGAACAAAGATACAGATTTCGTAAATGTATAATGCTGGAAGCGGCAATATTTTATGTTTGCGAAAAAGAGGAATACAACTATCTAATTGGTGTGCTCCGCATAAAGACCGTACACATTTTTTCTGTCCACGAAAAGCTCTAATTAAATCAACAGAATTACCCCATATTATTAAGCCGTAACGTAGGATCGAAGAAACATATCCATGATAGGCAAAGAGTGCAGCCTCCATATTAGCCACTCGTCTTAACCGATATAAAACAAAGACAAATTTATCTAACTTTTTACATAGGCTATCAATATGTGTCTTCCAATTACAGAACTTGTCTATTGTTACACCTAAAAAGTTAGTATGGTTAACTTCTTCGATTATGTTTTTCCCATATTCTATTTTAAGTGGTTCTTGTTTACTATTATATGTCTGAAATCTTATCATCTTAGTTTTTTCGATGTTAATTTGTAAATTATTATGTCTTAACCAATCTATTATTGTTTCTAAGGTCCTATTTATTTCATGTTCGTAGTCAAAATATTTATTATTATTTTCAATATTAATGGTAATGTCATCAGCATATAGCACACATTTATGAGTAGTTACGTTACAAAGATCGTTGATATATATTATAAATAATAAAGGACCCAGTATACTTCCTTGTGGCACTCCGCATTTATTTTCGAAATACTGTGATCTATAGTTTTTTCTATTGCGTCCTGAGTAACTTGATACCTCAACGCATTGCCTTCGCTGACTTAAATAATCTTGTATTAATTTTAATGCATTGCCTCTTACACCATATCTGCTAAGTTTGTGTAACAATAATTCGTGGTCAACGAAGTCAAATGCCTTGGACATATCAATGAAAATGGATGTTATAGGTGTTTTGTTGTTTAGGCTAGTTGTTATTAGTTTTATTAAGTTGAAACATGCTAAAGTGGTTGACTTTTTTTTTGTAAACCCATATTGCTCTGGTTTTAATATTTCATGTTTGTTAAAGAAGTTATAGATTCTGGTATGTATGGCCTTTTCAAACACTTTTGATAGAACAGATATCAGTGTTATGGGCCTATAATTGTTTATGTCAGTTTTATCGCCTTTCTTGTGTAGTGGTTTAACGACAGAAAATTTTAGTCTAGTTGGGAAAATGCCTTGAACAAAAGATAAATTGATAATGTAAGTTAGTGGACAAGACAAATATTTGGAGCATTGTTTTAAGATTTTAGTACTAATATCATCATAACCTGTAGAATTTGTATTTTTTAAAGAATTAATAATTTTTATAATGTCAGTGTTATGTATTGGAACTAGATATATAGAATTGGGATAAAATGTCAATTTAGACGCATAGTCGTTATTGGTTATTATTTTATTTGGTGTTTTAATGTAATTATTTAAATTTATAAAGTAATTGTTAAACACTTCCGCTATTTTATCTGGGTGATAATATGTTTTGCCATTAAAGGTTATTGTAGTAATGTCATTCATAACTGACATATCACTATTAACGTTTTTTATTATTCGCCAAGCTGCCTTACTTTTGTTGTTAGAATTAAGTAGGTAGCGTGTATTGTCCAGTTTTTGGGCTTGCATAATGCATTTTCTTAAAATGTTTGTATATTTGTAATATATATTCCAATTTCTCTTTTTGTTTGCTGTCGAAAGACGATATTTCAAATACAAACGTCTTTTATTAATGCTACATTTTTTAATACCCCGTGTAATCCACTTACTTTTAATAGATTTAATTGTTATTTTTACGATAATTTTAGGGAAACACAAATTATAAAACAGGGTAAGAGTGTCATGAAAGCAGTTGAAAGCCAAATTAGTATCTTCAGTCTCATATACATCAGAAAATGATAGGGTCGAAATATAGGACAGAAATTTTTTCACGTTTTCACTACTAATGTCTCTTTTTTCCTCAAACCAAAACGATTTCCTAATATGAATTTTATTTGTGTTTGCCTGAAAAGTTATTGTTTGACAAGTTTCATGATCTGATAGTGCTAAAAAGTGAATATTTGGTTGTACATTAGGAAGATTACTGGCAATCAAATCAATACACGACATTTTTCTAGTTGGTTTACAAATGTGATTATTTAAGTTATGACTGTATAAAATAGAATAAAGTTCTTTAGAATGAATATCATTTTTCAAAATATCTATGTTCCAATCTCCACAAACTATAACTCTTTTATTATTTTTTTTAGTAAGTTTATTTAAAAGTTGTTCAAACTTTTCAAAAAATAATTTTATATTAGAATTTGGAATCCGATATATACATACAACGCAAATACCTAGTGTAACTATCTCAATAGCACAGAATTCAAATGTATAAATAACCGAGTTGGGTAGGTTTTTTATGGGTTGATAATCTAATTCCTTCCTAACTAGTATGCAGGTGCCACCTCTACGTTGATTCGGTCTCGAAAAGGCCGATGCTAATTTGTAGTTATTAAGCCTTAAATTAGACTCAGTACCCTGTTTCATAAAAGTTTCACTAATGCATATTATATCAATACTAATATTTTTATTTTCAAAATCAAGAAGTGCAAGTTCTAACAAGTCTTTTTTATGTAAAATCCCAGCGATGTTTTGGTGTAGCAAGGTATATTTTTTTTCACTATCGAAAAAAGATTGAATCATTACAATTATTCATTAAATTTTGTTTAGACTCTACTTTACTTTTCTCTTTCTGTTTGTAGAAATAATATGGGATAGTTCCTTTTATTTTGCTTAGATCTTTTAAGTTCATTTTATTTACTCTACTGCTACCGTGTGTTATACCAGCACACCTTGATTTTAGTAACGATCGAACAAGTCTTTCGTAATTAAAATTATCTATTTCTATATTTAATTTAGAACACAAGAAATGTTTCGGTATCCAATGCGTGTTAATATTCGAATTATTACATATGTCAACAAAATAACAGTTTGAAAAATTCTGAACAAATAACTTAATTTCTCTATTCAACAATTTGACATTTAAAAATTCATTATTAAATACGTTCAATACAAAGACGTTGTTATTCTTTAACTTGCAAAGTGTAGAACAAAGTTCAATCAGAAATGTGTACGGATTTTTCTCATTACTTCCTACTCCTAAAATAACAATGTCATCCGTATTCAGAGTCTCCAATATATTATCAATACTATCAAATATTTGCGCGCTGGTTGCATTTGGTTTGCATTTTCCGGAAACAGAGTAAACATTATTCCATTTGTTTTTACATCTCTGCTTATACATTACTTGAGCGAGTCCTCGCACTTGCTGATCTCCTAAGATTATGATTTTTGGTGTTGACGAAATATTTTTAATTTTTTTATAGTAATTTTTTTCTATTTTTGCATGTACATGGTCTGAAGTCTCTTTATCTTTGGGTTCATTTTCAATTCTGTATTCATGTGTTATACCCGTATTAGTAGGATTTATATATGTAAGTTTTTTGCAAATAATTTCAGAAGCGTTCAGTGGTGATATTCTAGGCGACTTAGTTTGCAAATAAATCATTTTTTTTGCTTAATGGAATAGGTGTTCGCTTTGCAATGGGTGTGCAAGTAATCTTATCATCACCTATGAGGTTTTTTAAGCAGTGTATAGTTCTGTCTTTCTCTTGTAATTTTAAATTCAATAATTGAATCTGCGAATTTAGTTCTGCAATTTCATTGTGCGCTGATTCTAGTTCCGTTTTTACTGAGGACAATTGTAGGCTTAACTCATCGACAGTTGATTTATTACGGCGTGGATTAAGTGGTCACTGTGACCAGTTGTATCAAACAGAGTGTAATTTGTTAACGACTGACTCATTTGGAAGTTCTCAGGATCGTCAGAGAAAGTTCTCTTTCTTCTTCTCATTGTAATGTTTTCCATAATTTTATTCGATTTTAATAAATGTTAATTACCTAATAACCTTATAATGCAAAATAAATATTAAATAAATATCAAATTAAAAAACAAATAAAAATTAAAATAAATAACAGAAGTAATGTTCAAAATTATACAAAGTACAAACAAAACAATATAAGGTAAATTAAATAAATTAAGACTAAAATATAATTTTTAAATTACTACGACATTAAACAATTACTAAAATCTAAGTCTAATAAAAAAAAGTTATAAACTAATTAGGCTGGTTTAGAACTCAGATTTCTTGAATTCGTTCGATAACCATATTAGTTACAATCCATTACACCAAGCTAGTACATTATATTGCAGTCAAAATAACGTTCTAGTTATCAAAACTTTCGTTATACGTGGAAATAATGAGTGTATTTGAATTTTAGTAACACCGTCTTTACAATATTATTACAATTATCACAACAATCACTATACACAAATTTTCCAATTTTAAATTTTGTTTTCACTCACAGTTTTAGAAAATGTCAATAAAGTTAATTAATATTTGTGGTTTTTGATTGAAATGCCAGTAACGCGTTCTCCACAAAGCCGTATTTTGCAGAACCTGCGTGGCATATTATCAGACGGGCCCCCTACCCATTGGTACTTTCGACGTCAAAGCTTATGTATCATCCGTCCAAGAACGGGAAACCGTGTGATTGGCGTTTAGCCATGTCTCGTCAATGAACACGACATTATCCCAGTTATCAATATTTTTTGCTTCTCTCAAAAAACTTATCCGTTTTAAAATTATGTCGTATCGTTCTAATAAAATTTTTCTTTTGTCTGTTTTTTTATACGAAAAGCCAATATCTTTTAAGATTTTGGTTAAAGCAGTTTTACCCCCGCTAAACAGTCCAGCTTCTCTTAACGATGCCAAAAGCTTCTTCCTGTTGAGATATTCATTTCTGGAATAGTAACCATATATATGATTTCTGATTGCATCGGCGTCAAAGGTGTCAATATCTGTCACGGGTTTAGTTCTAAGTTTCTTCTTCGGAGTACGTAAAATATTATCTTCCGTGCCAGAAGAGCCGAACTTTTCTTTATTAATATTTGTTATCGTTCGTTTGCTAAATCCAAGCGCCTGAGAGACGCGCGCAAGTACAAGAACTTGTTCGACAGGTAACAAGGGTCCACCATTTTGCCGCTCTCGCTTAAAGTAATCTTGCAGCTTGCAGATTAACTCACGGGCTCCACTTTTCAATATTTGTCCACGTTTAGGAATTATTATGCACCAAAAGTAAAAAAAACGCAATACAAAACACAATCGAAGTCCGATTTAGCGCCGATGTCAGTTTGAAAAGCAGAAACAGTCCATTAAACGAAAGCCGGGTAATCAAATAAAAATAGATCGAAAACACTTGAAGAACGTGGTCTATGCGCACAAAACGACAACAGACGACTGTTTTAGCGTCACAAAATAGCGGCCTATAACGCCATTTGGGGTTACCATTTTCAACCTAAATATAAAAATGCTACTTTCTTTCGCGCGTTCGGTTTGGTCGTAGTTTTATTTTTATATTTAATAAAAGTTATCTTATAGTCCGTTATTTTCAAATTCTTAAAAAGAAAAACAAAACGTATTATTTTATAAAGTATAACTGTATAAGAACAGATTACGAAACTGTTATTGCCTGTTATTGTTAGCACAGCACTACAAATATAAAGCGCTGGCAATAACCTTGTAATAGCGCAGTATAGATTTAGAAAAATATTGTTTACTAAGTTATTTGACACTCAGTTTGGCACAAAATTAGAACATTCATTGATTATTGATATAATAATGTTGTTTTAATGGTCATCAATTGTTAAAACGGTAAACAACCAGCAAAAATATTTTTATCGTAACTGCAACGCTATTACAAAGTTACGTCGTCAGTTCAATCGCGACGTGTCAGGAACGCATTCTCTAACGCCGACTACCCATAGTTAAAACCAAATTAGGCAACAAAATAAACATACTTATACACTTACATGCATTCATTCACTGGAAAAACATTACCCTTTTTCTAAGGCATTAAATATAAATATTTAATATTTACCATTTTACCCAACCGATTTTACCGTTGTGAGGAATTTTATCCTATTTCTTAATATTAGAAATAACAAACACCTGTAATTTTCTGTCTTTTGCTTGCTTAATTTACTTAATCGCCTTAAGAAGTGGAAAATTTTGATGGTATATCTTTTACACACTGAGGCTATTAATTTTTAAATATTTCAAAAAATCGGTCATTAATACAATTATTAAATTTATTTATAGATCGAGGCTTCAAAAGCCTTTGGACTCTTATCAAGAAGAAGACCTGGCCGTGCTACGCGAAAGGTGGAGCGAAGCACTCGCACGCCGACGACAGCATTTGCACGCTCAATTACAGGTAAATTTCGACGTACCATTGTCTTTAGAAAATTATTAACTTTGCCTTTTAAATTGATTCTTTGAGATGGGATAGTCTCCTTGATTATAAATTATCTATATAATTGTATTTTTCTATTTATTTATTATAATATCTCTATTTTTTCCTTTTATTAGAAATTGGTCAACATGTCTCCATCGATGAAGACAGAACGTGATGTGGAAAGGGAGCAGTCACTTGTGGAACAGTGGGTTTCACTCACAGAAGAAAGAAACGCGGTGAGTGTTTCTCTTTATAACTGAAGTAAAATGCTAGGAAGGATAAATTATTGATATATTCTGAAATTTGTTTGTTAATATTTATTTTGTAGGTGCTGGTGCCCAGTCCTGGCAGTCCAATACCAGGGGCTCCAGCCGCTTGGAACCCTCCTCCTGGCATGGAGCAACACATTCCTGTTCTATTTCTGGATTTAAATGGTATTGGTATTTTGAATATGCTATTTTTATTAAACATTGCAATTTATGAACATAAAATCCTAATTATGTCGAATTTTTAGCGTAATATATTTTCGTGTTTTACAAATGCAGTTAAATGCAGGTGAAATGTAAAATCCTAACAAATAACTGATATTCCTTTGCGGAAATTAATTAAATGAAAGATATTGTAAAGCCGATCATTTACATTACTTTAAGATTTTGTTCTGTTTCGTGGAATCATCTTACATAATATACATATAAATTGTATGGAACTTACTTGTATGAATAGCGGCACGAAAGTCTAGCGGTGACCGTTATTGCGCATAAATCTAAAATAAAGTACCATGGGGAAGTAAGCGGGTCGCGGGGTGGGCGTGCGTATCGTTCTTACGCGCTGATTGGCTGTGCGTAAATTTCGTACGCGCTGATGGCTTTCCAGTCGCATTGCGTCCCCCATACTGATACGACCTGCGCAGCTATTCCTTCCACGCTTAATTCAGCCCTAGACTTACGGGGCGCGATTGCTGTGGCTGTAAAAACACTGGCTGCGTGCGGAATTCGAACTCGTTTTATTTAGTTAAAATTCCGCACATATTTACAAATATATGCTTAAACTCAAAAGCAACGCCTGGCTACTGACAAAGGTTATTCACTCAATCTAGCATCAGTTCAGACCATGACCTTGATTGCGAACTGATGATAGTCTGATAGAGCAATGCAAGGCATTGCACGGTTAATCAAGACTGGCGATTCATGCATCGGCCTGAGCACAAACATCTTTGTGACAAAACGCGCTATGGGATATCCTAAACAAAAAAAAAATATGTTGCTGACTATTACTTTAAAATACTTTAAATCTGTCAGTTTGATCCATCAGTTCGTGTAATAGTGTTATAAGAATATTCTCTACCTGTATCCGTGGATATCGTAAGGGGCGATAGAGGAGAATGGAGAAGATGAATAGGAGATGGGCAGCAGCATCTTACTCAAAATAATTAAAAATGCGTTTGCCAATCCTATGAGACAATGTACGGGGAAGGCCTCTAATCTTCCACAGCTTTATCTGCCACCAAGGTGGCGCCACTTTGGAATGAGGTGAAATGCTTGACAGACTTTAAAACGTGGAAGAGAAATTTTACTACGAACTGGGAATGATGAGGAGATTATGTGATTTTAGGTGCAAACGATCTAAGATAAAAGAAGACAAAAATCAAAGACATATCTGTTGCAAGTCATAGTCAAAATCACTTTCTAAATATTCAAGACCTGACATTGTATCCCTAAACGAAATGGTCCTTGCACCAGAGTCGTCACTACTGCTGCTACGTTTTTTTTAAATGTGAAAAAATAAAAAATAGTGACGTAATGTGTTTCCGACAGCGGACGACCTGAGCACGCACCCGTCGGGCGAGGAGGTGACGGTGGCGGGGCTGCACTCCATCCTGCCCAAGGAGCATGGCAACAAGTTCTACGAGCTGCACATCCTGCACCACCACGACAAGGACGTGGCTGCCGTCGCCTCCTGGGACTCCTCCATACACGACTCGCACTACCTCAACCGGGTCACCGAGCGTGAGTACCATGGCAGACATTTCTTTTGGACCGTTCTTCAATCTTCTATTTTATCAGCTCTTCAAGTTCACTGCTGGACCAGGACATCGTCAAGCTTAGCAGTCTTAATAACGATTTCAGTACCAGACGTCTCACCACTTACGTTGCTTGCCGTCGCCAAATTGAGTATTTTATGTTTGACGTAAACAACATAAGGGTATTTCGTCATCTATCGAAAGTCTTAAGGTTTTTTCTGGTGATTAATCACGCTGAGGTCGTGCACTTTTGATGTTCTTAAATAGCTTAATGTTGTAAGTTGACTGCCTCGTTAGTCTAGTGGTTGTAGTGGTGCGACTGCTGATCATGAGGTTCGAATCCCGGGTCGGGCCAAAAAATCAATTATTGGGTTTTCCGTCAAGAAATTCTCAGTAACTGCCTGGAGTCAGGAAGTTAGTGGTGTCTTACACCCGTGCCTCGGAAAGCACGTAAAGCCGTTGGTGCTGCGCCTGATCTCTCTCCGGTCGTGTCGGTTTACCGTCCCATCGGACTATGAGAGTGAGGGAATAGAGAGTGCACCTGTGCTTGCACTTGGGCACTATAATCCTGTCCTGCGCCGATGGCTGGCCTCCGTTGATGCAGGCCACCGTGGCCGAAATTCGGTCTGGAGGACTGTCGTAAGAAGCGACAAAGGTAAACTGCACCGCGCTGCCCCAATCAGTGTTAGCAGACCTCGCCTCTTCAAAATATTTTTTTGTTAATTTCTCAGGTTTTCACGTAATATTTTTTTTTCACCGCATAGCTACCACGGTTTTATAATTGTCAGATAAAAATATATTAATATTCTAATTCCATTTCAGCAAACGAACGCGTGTACCTGATACTTAAGACAACAGTGAGACTGTCGCACCCCGCACCAATGGATCTCATACTCAGGAAACGATTAGCGCTAAACATTTACAAACGTCAGAGTCTTACTGAAAGGATACGCAAGAGAATTGTCCGGTAAGTGGTTATTGTCGCTTGATAGCTAAGAACAGGTATATCCATCGATCACGATGTGGCTAGGCGCATCATCATCTGCCTAATTTTGTAATTGCCCTCAATACACGATTACGCAGACTTGTGATAGTTATATTTTAATCTAAACTGATCGTCCCCTTTATTCTCCGCAAATATTAAAAGTAGGAAGCTATGAATATGTTCCAACGCGATAATATTTACTTTTACGGATTTCATTTGTGTTTAATTTAACTTATTTAATCCGCTTATTTAATAGCAACTCTTTACCTTAATTGACACTATCACTGTCCGATTTGCAGACACAATAATAAGACAATAACAATGACCCATATGTGGGCTACGGGACAGTGAGTGTCAATAGCGAAATTAGTTTTATTAACTTCGCGAAGCTACGCGAGCGATACTTTCTTTCATATCTGTTAACTCGCTCAGACCATGATTTTGCTAGTATGTTGAATAAACGATCTTGATCCACCGTAATACACGTTTTCTTAGGATGGAGTTCGGTGGACGAAAAAACTTTTGATATGAAATTTTAATGTTATATTATGATTTATTTTGATATATTTTTTATTATTTAAGAATGCTAAAGTGAACATAATGATTTCTTATATTTACGCGAACACTACACATTGATTAAAACTACTTTTACGGATTTTATCGCGTTTATTTTTACTTTTTATTTACTTTTATTTTTAATTCCCGACGTTTCGGGCGCTTTTCAGCACCCATGGTCACGGGGGACTGAGATGACTGACGTCCCGATGTCATTGTTAAACCCGGAGTACCTTCAGCTTTTTTTTAATTATTATTTATGGTCCGATCTATGCAAAATGAACTGACTATGTCCTGAGGTCTTGCAGTGGTATGCTTGGGTTTAGTTTTAATTTTATTGATTATAGGATCCCAAACAGGTGGTAGTACCCAGCCTCCTTCTCTATTGAAATTAGGAGTTTTTTAATTTCAATAGCCTCACGTATGGTAGGAATCGGAGTTCTTTCGCGAGGATTTGTGGCCTATCAAATCTGATGTAATGGTTGGGGCCGTCTAGGATATGATCGCAAACTGCGGACTTCCCGACACGTTGATGCTTCACATCAGCTATGTGTTCTTTTACGCGGGTTCTAATTGATCTTTTTGTTTGTCCTATATAAGAGAGACCACATTCACAATCAAGCTTGTACACTCCTGCATCTTGTAGAGGAATATGACACTTCACTGATGGTAGGAACTGACTAATCTTCTTCGGCGGCTTGTAGAATGTTCTAATAGAAGCTCGCTTCAAGATGTAGCCAATCTCTGTCTGTGACACCTCTAACATATGGTAGTACAGCAGGCACACGCTCGACTGTGGCAGGCTTCACTCGGTCACTGTGACGTAGGCGCGGGACCCGAAGCTTGTTGTCGTGCAGAACTTGCTTGACGTGCTGAAGCTCGGCGGCCAGGTGTTTGTTGTCACAGATCCCTCGTGCTCTCTGTAACAAAGATTTGCCCACGGTAGCTAACTGTGAAGGATGGTGGTGAGATTCACCGTTTAAATATCGGTTTGTATGGGTCTTTTTCCTATACACAGTGTGACCAATGGTGTTGTTAGGATTTCGGATGACTAACACATCTAGGAAAGGTACGTGAGGCTATTGAAATTAAAAAACATCCTAATTTCAATAGAGAAGGAGGCTGGGTACTACCACCTGCTTGGGATCCTATAATCAATAAAATTAAAACTAAACCCAAGCATACCACTGCAAGACCTCAGGACATAGTCAGTTCATTTTGCATAGATCGGACCATAAACAATAATTAAAAAAAAGCTGAAGGTACTCCGGGTTTAACAATGACATTGGGACGTCAGTCATCTCAGTCCCCCGTGACCATGGGTGCTCGAAAGTGCCCGAAACGTCGGGAATTAAAAATAATAGTAAAATAAACGCGATAAAATCAGTAAAAGTAGTTTTAATCAAATGCTAAAGTGCTGAAATAAGTATACATAAATGTTTTAATTCATCAAAATCAAAAACTGTGGTCATAGTTTAGTCTTTTATGCACACAATAGCAACGTCTATACTGCAATCGACGCACACAACGACAGTATCGATCCGACGTTGCGCGCGAAATTAATTGACGTACCTACATCCGTCCTCGATATGCGCTCGCGCGATACTAAGCTCGGATCGGCGTCGCAGTGAAATGTATAGTACTTTTATTAAATTATTTAAAAAATAATAGTAGCGATTTAAAAAGTAAAAATAATACGTTTACGAAAATGTTGAAGATTATTTTGGTATCAATATTAAGTGAAAGTGATGTAAAACTTCTTAGATTTGGGACTTGTTTCGAAGCCTTTTCGGTCGATAACTGAATTAGGTGCACCTTTTCTACTTAACGATATAGGCATCTAATGAAAATGTATTCTATTACTATAAAAGTGTAGGATATTTGCAGGATGAAAAAATATTTAATTGTCTATATTTAATAGAATCTACAAATTAGAGCTCCCAAACATGCATCGGGATGCTGATTATTACTAAATAAATAAACAAACAAGTTATCTAAAATTCGCATTATTGTTATTTAAGTAGAGAAAACGAACTACTTTGAACAAGTATTTGTTATTTTAAGTAACAAAATAAAAACATGCAATTTTAGCGAAGAGTCCTTGCAATTTTGCGTTTTTTTTTTTGTAATAAGTCCTCTTAAAGAACCTGAAACAAAGAGTTATCTAATATTGTCCGTTTATATTTTATTTCCCGATTTCTATTACTGGTAAATTCTTCCGATGGTAAACTTTTTATAGATAGTATTGTCTCTGCGCGTTCTATCTTGGCTGGGCTACATGTAGTCTCAAATGGTTGTGCAGTTAAAGTTTTTTGGAACAAAATGGTGACAAGAAGCGGGGAGGGTTACTAAAATTAAAGATACGAATACACATATTGCACGGTTACAATTATGTAATTACTCGATTATAGTTATTATCGATTACGATTTGATTATATTTTATATTTTTATGGCTCAAAGGCGTGTTAATGCATCACGGTGTTTTAAATACAGTGAATATGATGATATGCATTAACAATTTGATAGAAAATTTTAAAATTTATAGTTATGTTGGGGTTTTCTGAAAGAATTTCTTGTTTACTATAATATCGTGTGTTTACTATTAGATATTATTGTTTTATTGAACTATATAAAGATGTTTTAATTACAATAATAATTTTTAATTTATTCTATAACCGGTATAGACATAACAAACTGTTTCAATAAGCAATCTTGGGAGCATATATGAAGTGGAACATCTCTATCGACTAGCGTCTGTATATGCGTGAACGTTTTGGAAAGCTAACTTTAGCCCGGCAAAGATAGAATGCGCCGACTTTAAACTTTTCCTTTAAATTTTAATTATATTTAAATTTTATTATAATGTTTTTGATGTTTTGTTCTCAGAACGGATCAGCTAACGCAAACGGGTGTGACATATGAAGTGGTGTCGAACATTCCCAAAGCGTCCGAGGAGTTGGAGGAGCGCGAAAGCCTGGCGCAGATAGCTGCCACCGGAGAGGAAGCCAGCGCTGCTGATGGGGAGACGTACATCGGTTTGTGTTTTTCTTCTACTAACTTAACTTACTTTTTAAGTTTTTGAGTGAAAACTATTTGCTGAAAAATGAAGTGTGGGACATCCTCCACTACATTGAGTGATCTGGAGAGAGAGAAGAGGTGCAGGTGGACAGGATCGTGCTTAGTAGCGTTCCTTGAGAAATGCTTGTTCAGAAGTAGACTTGTGCTAAGCTGTAATAATTATGATGATGATGAACTTCACTTACTAACTTACTTTTATAACGAGCTCGTAAACGATTATACAGAGGCCTCCTCAAAATATACATACGTGGTAGAGTCACGCTGCGTCTATAGCTCGAATGAAGCGGCTCGGGTAGACTGCGCTCTCACAGAATATCAGCATGAAAAGCAACATAATGCTGCATTGTTTCGTATGGTGAGTGTAGAGGTCCAGAAACTTTTTTTTTACTGGAAACTAGGCATTCTATGTTAGTCCTCAGAGGTGACAATGCATCTGCTTTTTGATTCTTATTTAAAGAAATGTAAATCTCTCTCGACATTAACTCTTACCATCAGGAGTGCTCGTCTGTCACTCTTACGCTACAGCCATAATATAACTGCAGCATGACTCTTATCACGTATGTACATATGTGAAGTCCGTCAACACACACTGGTTAAACTACTAAATAATAAAAGGAGGCCTGTGTCCCAGAGTAGGATATACGTTTATAGGAAAACGAATAATTTGTAAAAAGAAAGAAAAAATATAAGTTTTTCGATCTAGTTGTTTTGTAAGTGTTTCTTTGAGTCTCTAGTTCACTGTATCCTAATTTTTTATCGATGTTATTGTAAAGGCGTTACGTCAGGTTCAAGTTAATAAAAAATATAAAACTTAAAGGAAAGCTTATTTTAAGGTGTTTTAGTTGGTGTAAGTCCGATATAACTTGTGCTTGCCCGCGAGAGACGTGTATGTCTCCTGTAGTTAACAGCCAACCGCAATGTAGCCAACTCTTTAAGTCGGAAAAAAAAGCGACGTGAAGATTGAACAACAATTCGTTGATAAATAATTATATATTATTTCTTTCTTTTCCATAGAAAAATACACACGAGGCGTGAGCGCTGTAGAAAGTATACTGTCATTAGATCGGCTTCGACAAAGCGTCGCTGTAAAGGAATTGGAACAAGCTCGCGGCCAGCCGGTCACCATGAGGAAGACCGCTTCAGTTCCCAACTTCTCACAGGTACACTTACCCATATGCTCATTAAGCATTAATAGTTATATTTTATAACCGTGCGATCTATAATTAAAAAAGGTTGTCATTCGACATTATTAGAGTTTTGATTTGAATAAATATTCATTTTCACTTTTTATTTTATTTTATTTTTTAAATTTTTAAAGTATATAATTTTAGTAACCAACTTAAGGGTATATCAAAATTATTTTATCATTTATGATATTTTAAATAACTTCGATTTTTGTAGTAATTTTCAGTATAAATATTACGCATCGTTTTATTTTGATTTTTTTAGATTGCTGTGTTTTCTGTTTTGCTTTTTATGATATACCCTTTTGTTTTGCACACGTTTATAATTTAATAAGTTATTAAAATCAAACACAAATCACAGCTTACGTTTTGAATTAAGAAAAATAAAAACGAGAAATTCCATTAAATAAAGCTATGTTGGTTGATGAAGTGCGACCAAATAAAAAAGACACCTCAGCAGATGTCACAGTCCCATTCGAGCAGTGTTTCGGCTATTTCAGTTAGTTCGCCGTACATTCCCTTGGCTCCTGGGAGACACAAGTCCCGAGTTCGAGCCGCCGGACGATGCGTGTCGCGTTAGTAATGACATCTGCGGAGGCGATGTAAGTTGAAAACTTTTATGTATCTTCATCGATCAATGTGGCACACGCTGTTATGTAACACCGCAGTTGAGATTTAAATGCAATATAATGTTACCTAACCGCCGCTTATTTATTGCAGTTTATTGTGCTGTAACAAGTGGGGCTTTCAGTTTGTAATAATATGATTCTCGACTTAAATTGATGTTAGCTTTTTAGAATTTCGAAATTGTCCAATTTGTGTGTGAAATGATGTTACGAATATAACATATAAGCTGCTTGGAATATTTGGCTTCACAACACCGCTGATTTTACTATGACAATTTTTTTAACATTTCTTTGTATATAACGCTAACAAGCTACTTGTGTCACTAACAAATTGTTTTTGTTGTGTTGTTTGGTCTCTTTTGTAGCAATCTAATTCCAATATTGTATGTTTATCTGTCGGCCTAAATTATAATCGTTGATTATCACTTACTTAAATCAAGTATCAATTATTTCTATACCTGTCTCATTCTACTGTCATTTAGTAAAGGGAGAAAGGGGGAGGGAGAGCAACTTTAATTATTGCTGAAATTGACGTCGATTTTTAGGAGTAAGGCGGTACAAGTTTAACGTCAATATCAATATATCACACCTGTTAATATGAATGTAATATTAAACATGAATATATTATATATATATATATATATATATATATATATATATATATATATATATATATATATATATATATATATATTTAAAAGATTTGTATCAAAATCTGTCTATTAAATCGATAAATTTTGCGTTATAATTAAAACGATATAAGTAAACTTTTTCTATTACATTTTTGTTTTCACTTCAGAGTTTGACAAAGTGGTCAAATTAAAGTTGTTTACCGCATGACATGGATAAGTACATTTAGTACATGTTCAGGAAATGTTTTAATGAAATTATCGAACATTCGTGCAAACGCAATTTAAAGACCCACAAAACTTTCAGAGACAAGATTTTTAAATTCTTAATTAACATACTCGTATTTTAATTCAAACTTTATAATATTAAAACTTTTGCAACATATGAAGGCCTAAACTAATCAACATTGATTGAAAAATACTAACTATAATTTTTTATATCGTGAACCCCAAGCCAAAAGTAAAATTACCCTTACCCCTTGCCGCCTTCATTATAGTTAGTGTGCTTAAATGTCTAAACAAATTTCATTGTATTTTCACTGCACAATGAAATATTTTGATATTTGATATTAATTTATAAATTATATGTAGCGCTTGTCTAGAATTTAACATTAGGTATTTCTTATATACGTACATTGTACTCTTTAGAAATTGCGACACACCATATGTTCTATTCTAGCAGCCACCGGGGGTTTGCTTCCTTCAGTTTGAGGAACGATGGTTTTTAGCTCTCAGTTTAAACATAAACTACACTATGTCAAAATTTGAGTCTAGACCATATTAATATATAACACAAATTTCGGCATCGTGAAACATTAGTTTATACTCAAGATTGTTTGAATATCGACTTAAAAGTAGGGTAAAAAATATCTGTGTGCGTTCGCTTGCTAACGTGTGTGTTCGCTGCACGCCGCAGCTGACGCAGGCGCTCGAGAGCGGCGGCCGCGGCGCGAGCCACGTGAGTCCCACGCATGGCCCACTCCACATACTGCATCACTCGCATCTCTCATAATATGAAAAGCCACCATGTGTACATAGAGCACGTGTAGCGCCACATTAAGCCTAACTGATGCCAATATTGTCTCTCATAATTTTGTATCAAATAATTTGTATATCGATTATTCTTCATTATTAGATCGTCAGTAGTCTATTACTGGACAAGAGCCTTTTCACAGCCAGGTTTTCCTCTAATTCCCAACTTTGTTAGCGGATTGATGATTGTTGTACCTAACCTTTAACATCTTTGATATTTCTTCTACTCCTATCGTCGTCAGTTTAGGTATTATAGAATTGGCATAATATACGGGATCTGTTACGAATCACTGGATAAGGGATTTTTTTAAATGATACATATAGATTGTCATGGGATTAACGGGTAAATCTCTCACACGAGGGAATCTCTCCGTCACCGTTACAGCCTAACAAAGGTCTACTACTAAACATAGAAATCTTTATTGGGGCGAATTTTGCTACAGTTTTCAGCTTATAATTTATAGGTGTTGTTACGAAGACTTTCTTTATAATTACTACACTACTATTCAGCTACACCCCCGGAATTATATAAAGTAGGGGCGGGTGTTCTTACACCGTCACTGCACAGAAACAATATCAGCAGCCTTCTTCAAAATTATTTTATAACAATTATTTAATTGTTATAATACTTAGTGAACTAAAATTAAAATATCGTATATATTAAAAACAATTTAGGTCAAACTGAAATAGAGGGTCATTATATTTATTACGAATATAAGAGAGTTCCAATGTTTAATTATGTGCTAAAGTGATTGTCTTCAATAACTTAATTTAGGTACCATTTAATAAAAAAGAGTTATTTATAAATATCAAAGCATACTTCAGGCTTAGTGTGTCGCTACTCAATGAAACAAAGTACGAGATTTTTCGTAACTATAAACTACGTATTAGTTATTTCACTGTAAGCTTTGTGGTGTTAGACTTTTTATTTGTGTTTGTGACATCTTAATCATCGCTAGCCGTTTCACATCGATGTTGTTGCATGGACAAAATTTTAGAATAATTTCTAGAAACTGTCTGTTATTCTTAGTTTCAGAATTCTGCTTATTTTTTTTTATAGGATAGTGCGACAAACGGGCACACAGTCCACCTGATGGTAAGTGGTTGCTGCCGCCCCATAGACATCTACATCTATCCTTGATTATAAATCAAAATGCTGATGCGTTATCACCCGTGAGGACTTAGATGGAATGCCTCGTTTCCAGTAAAAAGGGTCTCTGGTTCTCTACACTCACTATACGAAACACAGCAGCATTAAGCTCATTTAAATGAAAAAAATAAATAAATTATCCCCGGTTGAGCCGACCCATTCGTGCTACAACTATACTACTAATGTAACTGCAGCATGGATCTACCACGTATAAGTTTTTCATTATCTTTGCTTATGTTTAAATCGTGCTATATAATGCAAACGAAGTTATTTTTAATCGTGTATACTATGCTTTGAGATGATTCAGATTTTTTTTGTGGGATTAGTGCAGTAATACATTTTGTCTTAATATTTTTAACGTTCATCAGTATTTTGGTTACTGTATCATTAAGTATTTATTTTTGCTAATCATTAGCTCAATTTGGAAATTTTCATTTTTTATTTTAATATGGATCTTGATATTATATACTCTATGATTAGAAAATTTTAATACTATTTCTGGAAGCACGGAGATATGATGGTTTATCACATTATCTTTGCTATTTCTATCAGAAACTAGATGAAATTTTTGATTTTGCAAAACACAATTTAACTATCATATAAAAGATCTTTTGGGTTTGTTTAAGTAAGTTCCCTGTTGAATTAAAAAAGATATTTTACGAGGAGAGGTAAAAAATTTCGCGGAATGATTCTGAAAGGTGGTGGTATTAAACATGAAATTATTTTTCCTTTTTGATATATTCTCTACTAACCCTAATATAATTCTCAAACTGTACAAATAACATACCTTTGAAAGAAAAATGCTTTGTCATGGCTCTCAAAATAGTCAGGTAAATTGCCGATATCATTTCTTTGTCATCTGTAAATTTCTTTTCCCGAAGCTCTTTTTTCATATTTGTCAACAAATAATAATCCGAAGGGGCCTGATCTAGACTATAGGAAGAATGGTTAAAAATTTCGAAGCCGCACTTGTGTAAGGAAGCCATCACAACATGACTCTTGTGAACGAGTGCTTTGTCGTGCAAAAGGAGCACATCTCCAAACAACTTTCCCCTTATTTTTTCTTCAATAGCATCTTTTAATTTCTCTAATAGTGTAGCGTAATACTGTTCCGTGATATTGACACCTTCGTCTTTATAACCGATCAATGGAATCTCCTCCGAATCTCAAAAAATTGAAGCCATAATATATCCAGCCGATTGTGACACCTTGAACTTCTAAGGCGGAGTTGGGCTTGTTTATAAACTTCATGGACTTCTGTTCTGACTCACTTTCATAGTGATGAACCCAAGTTTTATCCTCAGTTAAAATTCGGTTTAAAATTTCGTCCTCGTTCTCCACTGCATAGGTCTAAAAACTCGCACGAACCCTCGACTGCAGCTGCTTTTGAAGAGGTGTGAGTATTCTTGGCACCCATCTTGTAGTGATCTTAGACATGCCAAAATGGTCATGGAGAATGTTTAAAATGGTCTTGATGTTACAACAGTAATTTCTGCGTTCTGTTTTTTTTCAAACGAACATCTTCAAGAACAAGGTTTTCACTTTTTCGACAAAGTCTCAGGAAGTTGTCTCAATCGGTCAGCCTGAACGCTGATCGTCTTGAATTGAGTTTCTGTCTTGCTTCAAAAGACAATGCCACTCGTAAATCATCGTTTTTTCCCAGGCAAGAATCCCTGTAAACAGATAACATCTAATGATATGTGGCCTTTTTCATGCTAAGTGAGGAACTTAATCACGGCACGAAACTTAATTTTCTCCATAGTTAGTGCTTTTGACTTGTTTAACCTGTGATATATCAAAGGCTAATCAACCGATCTAGCTAAAACTTTGTATTTATTGTATTAAGTTACTAAGTAGTGACAGTTAAAAAATCCCCCTTCCTTTTCCAACCCCTCCATTCCGCGAAGTTATTGACGCGCCCTTGTATAATATTTGAAAATGATTTCACCGCGGTTTAGGTAGCACATTGAAATTGGGTTGTAATTCTTAAAATGATTTTTTTTCTATATGTCTTATGTAAGAGTGTTTGATTGATACATTTTGGTGGTGTTAGCGATTCTACAAGAGCAGCAGCAGTAGTGCAGTGTAGTGACGTGTGTCGGTCCTCAGATAATGCGGCTGGACTCGTCGTTCGAGTCGCTGTCGGGGCTGGGCGGCGGGCGCTCGGGCAGCGTGGCCGACCTGGCGGACGCTGCGCCGCGCCGCGCCGCGCGCCACTCGTACGCGGCGCCGTCGCACGCGCACGTCGATGCGGACCCCTGCACGCCGCCCAAACCCTTCGGCCTCGGTCAGTGCACACCGCTCACATATGTCCTTATTCACTTGTATTTAAATATATATTGAATAATTTATACTTGCAATTGTTATCACTTGCGTTAAATTCCAGCTTGATTTTTATAATTTGGATTAACACTTGTACTTACTAGTTTTGTTGTGAAACTAGTACCAGTGTTTATCCTAATCACAAAAATATATTGAAAAAGTTTACTTCAATCAAAAAATTGGTTTGAATTTGTAAAAGGTCTTACTTTATCTACGTTCATCATTTTCTTTCATTCATTCCATATGCCAATTTCAGACGTAGTTTTATTAAGAAGAAATAATTAGTTTTATATAATCGTTTGTTCTTTAGTGTTATTTTAGTTTATAAAACATATATTACCATAACTATTTTAAGCACTAGATATTTTTTAGATATCCATAAAGTAAGACCTAAATAACTACTATATCTAATAGAATTACAGTATAAAATACGCAAGCAATACTACTACTTCCGATGTAATTGTCTATCTCTTTCTAATTAAATATTTTTTCTATGTCATGCCTATTGTAACATTGTTGACAATCACTAGACGCACTCATGCAAAATACTATGTGATTAGTGTATTAGAACATACTTTTATAAACCATGATCTAATATACATTCATATATTTGTATGGACTTGGCCATTAACATATTGAACACAAGTATTACAGAGTAGAAGTTAATTTAGTGTTTATACAGATCCAAAAAATTTGCACGACACAATAAACTGTAGACAAGTAGTATTCTCTAGCATATTGTTTTAAGATGACATGAAATAAATAATACAATCACGAAATAATGTAGACGATATTTAATAAAAACATTAATTTAGGCCTCATCACAACATCATATTGATTCACTTTAGGCCACCACGAGTTTACATCTATCACTTCGTACATTTATTCTATTTGATTTACATCTTTCTATCCACTTGCTTTGTGGCAATGCTATGCTCTTACACACTCCTCTTTTTCTTATATTTTCATTCGTTCTTTTACCCTTTTATGTTTAAGGTCAAAAATTGTATCAAATAGTTTTACAGAAATTTTCGAAACTCAATTGGCTTTTTTCTGTAGAAACAATTCTGTTCGGATAGTATACAAAATTTCTAATAAATTAAATATTTGTCCTTATTTTTACATACAAAACAAAATAAACAGTTTATAAAGTTTGTGTTCTATCCGAAAAGATATATCAAAATGTCAAAATTTTGAAGCCGTCAACTGACCCGGCTTGAACTAACGTGTTTTTTTTCTGTACTTTGACCCCCGCTACCTTCAGGCTCATTCTTATCAGGTAAAAGGAACAATAAATCGTATTGACTCAGAATGGCAACTGTATGGCGAAACTATTAGACGAATGTTTAATTGCAACGTGAATAATATAAGAAATAGTTGTGTTGTGATACCGTTACACGATTGGATAATCTTTGTTTCTGTTATGTCCTTGATTGGCTGTTTATGAATTTTAAAAGCTCATTTGGCTTTTCTAAATTATTTAAAAATAACTTGGCTCATCCCAAGGGTTAGTGACGAGATTGTTTTCAAAATTGAGCACTACATACAAAATTAGACTAAAACCCTGGGGCTGTTAGATTGTAAATTTATTCCGCAGGCTTCAAGCGTCAAGCAAGCTTCTATTGTTGTGTTATCTACGATTTCGTTTGCGTTTTTGTTTAATTTGCATGGACCGAGCATGACTTATATACTTCCTTCTCCCTTCCTCTTCGTAATTCTATTCGCTGTGAACTTCAAGCGAAAAGTTCTTAAATGGATTATAAATAACTTTGCTTATACTATTATAGAGTAAAAGAATAAAATAGTAAAAATAATACAACCTAATTAATACAGACAATACAGAAATATTTTATTTAAGTTGACTATAAATCTTGATGTGTTAAAAAACTTGAAAGACAGTCCTTGTAAAAGTAGAACGTAAACTGTAGATATAGACAAACAATATGGAACTTAGCGGCTGTGTGCTAGAAATGAAGTGCATGTGATTGTAGTAACTCGTACGGTATGCATTGATTAATACAAGTATTATTAGAATTGTAATCTACGCATGTTTTGGGGTGTGTAATGTAAACATATGACTACTGAGAGGTAACTTTACCATTTACACCAAAGTATTTGTTCAATTAAAAAAAGTATGTGTAATAGGCAAGAAATATTTTAATAGAATGAATAATAATATAATGTGATATATTTGTAAATTTGTACATATTATTATTTGATTGTTCTTAAAATATGGTAAATGTATATAATTTTTAGAAATATTGTTCAAAACTAAAAGTGGGTTGGAATGTGAATATTATTTTATTAAGAAAAAAGAAATATTATTTGTGCAATTTACGTAATTTAGACAAATGTAACATGTTAATATTTCTATTTAAGAAAAAAAGAAAGAAATAAGTTTATTATTTCATACCTTCTGTTCAGAAGACTTTGTAAAAGTAATTGCGTTCGATATTTTGTATCGTGTCTAGTGACTAACATTGATAAGGTGATTAACATTTCTATTGCAGCTCGACCAACGTTCCTAAACTTGAATTTGAACCTGAACTCACTGCGACTGCAGACGCCGAATAAGTGTACGTCCAGATATTTAAGTCGTAGAATCGCTAGAATCGCTTTGTTTCGACAGTTTTGTTTGGTTACATCGTCTTATACTACTTGATTTTGTATGTTCATTTTATCTTCACTCTGATTTCTACCGTGTTTGGACATACAGTGTGATTTGTACTGTATTTAGTTATTAAAATACGGTTTAATTTAAAGTGAATTTTGGGTTTACTTCAATACTTTATTTCTAAATGCAATATAGTCTTATTTTTATTTGCTACGACTCATTAGGGGTTGTTTATTGGTGCGACATTGGCATGATATTAATTATTTTTGTAAAACCGAAGTTGGGTTGCGAGCACCTCAAGTTTAAACACTTTTTTATTGTGTTTTGTTGTAAATTTTTGATAATATTTTATTTTATAGATATTATTAATCTGTGTCTTTTGCGTTCCTCCTCCGGCTTCAGGCATGAATTGGTGATCATTTTCAAAATTATCTACGAATATGCTTACTTCTCTTATTACGAATTAAATTAACATCATTAAAAATATATAAGCGCACCGCACCGCATTTGAGGAAAACTTGAGGCAGAATGGCACTGTTTACTTATATTTTATTATGACACAATTATTTACATCTTTATTTTCCTTTTATAAATATTCTGTTCTAATTGGATTCGTTAATAAGTTCCATCCATGTTTTCGTGTTTAGACTCTTTATGAGGTATAATTAAATCACCGAAATAAGTTTTTATGTTTAAGTTTTATATGCTTTAAATAAGTAATATATTAACATTAAAATAAAATTTGAAGTTTTTTCTTTGGGTTACATTTTAATTTTCTCTTGGTTACTAAATTCCGAAATTCATAGTAAAAAGTATGCTAGTTTTTTCTTATTTCTGTATGAAATAGATTTATTTTTCGTTTCGTGTATTGTATTGTTGATATGTTCTTTCGCACAGCGTCACCGGCGAGCGGCAAGCTAGCGTTGCGTATGACGACGCTGCACGAGGAGCCCGGCCGCAGGAACGACGACGATTCGCATTCGGAGCCCGAGTCCGCGCCCACAGACGAACTCTCCACGCCGCGCTCACACGTACGTTGATATCATCATGGTAAACCATCACAACCCCACTGCATCATAGATCTTCCGCAAAGACTGATTTACAGCAAAGTCATCTGTATTCTTATGTTACATAACGTCTTGACAAGTTGGTCACCATAACGTGCAGTAGCACTGCATAAAAGCTTTTATTTAATGCTCATATTCAATTCAGTTCAGTAATATTAAAGATGGAAAATTAAGTAGCTAAACTCAGCGTGAAAAACCAAAAGATGTTTATTACCTAGTATGAAGGACACTTCCCTGCCTCCCATAATTGCTTGCATTATAATTGCCACCACTTAACATGACCACACCCAATTCAACTTTCTGAATCACTTTCTTCCGATGGTACTTTATGTTGTGGCGAAACACGTGAACAAGTATCGTGTTATCGATGGTGGTGTGTAATCCTAGTGTAGTGGACAGCGTAGTTACCATTACAGCCTAACAAAAGTCCACAGCTGGACATGGCTCTCGCCCATAAATTGTCGTAGGGGGAATATTTGCCATTTCTTGCGACACCTACGGGACTATATAAGGCAATATACAATATGTAACAAAAACTCTGTAGTCCCGTCCCCGATAATTCTTTTTCAAAAAACACATTTAAAAAAATAATTTTAATGAAAAAAAAAATTAATTTGCAAATTGTATGTGGTTTTATTTTCTCTAACTCACACGAGTGTGGTAATGCGGGGTCTTTGACAATCCTCTTACTCCTCGGCCAATGCAGAGATAATAAAACCACATACAATTTGCAAATAATTTTTTTTTTATAATTTTGTTTAAATGTGTTTTTTTAATAAAATTTTTCTATATGCTTGGATACTGACTCTGATAACGCAGTTAACGGGAACCACAGGGTTATTGTTACATGTATATTCTTACACCACCACTTTACGGTCTTTATTTGTGTTCTTTCTTTCTTTGTAAAATAATTTCTGTGCGAATGTTTATGCCGTTTTAATTAAGTAGTTTATGATCCCACAGCGCACACGAGTTCGCGGTGGTCCACGCGGCTTCCTGCCGACGTCCAAGACGCTGGATTCATTGCACGAGCTCGCTTGTGAACGCGCCCCCAACAAGAACTCTCCATCTATATCTTCCAGTGGCTATGGTAATGACCTTTTTGTTGTTTTATTATCATAACATAATACACGAGCGCACTAATTTCATGCTGGCTGCATTGCCAAGGTCGTTTTTGTAGGTCAATTGCAGCTACAGCATACATTAATAAAATTTTAAACTATGAAATAAATTTATATTGCAGAACGCATGCTATCAATTTTTGCAATTACAGTGCTATTCTAATGTCAATGTCATTAATATGTACGAAGAGCAACAATTTTAATATGAAATGATTTCTTCCATGTTATATCGCTTATTAATGATATTTAATTTTCTGCACAGGTTCCCAAGCGGTATCATCAACGAACCTCACAATCGATGATACTTTGTCGATCCGCAGCATGTCGGTCGACGACACGCCCGACTTTGACAAAACGATGGAGTACTCTCAGTTCACGCGAACCAAATCATCCGTTCTTGGCCTAAGAAACGAGATCACCGAACTAAGGAACGACATAACTGAATTGAAGAATGACATAGTCGAGTCCAGGAATGAACTAGACGATTCGTCGTTTGATAAAGCCAAAACGCCGGTGTTGACTCCTGGCTCCAGAAATCGTGTCAATCCTTTCCTAAGGGATTGTGAGAACGCCGCTAGAGAAACCCAAGATGGGCAGTTGCTGGATCCCCTAGGGGCTTTACCGGTGGAGACTCATACAATTTCGACTAGTCCGACTAGCAAGGCGGCCGAAAATGTTCACGTCAATGGTGATGCACATGATGCTTCCTTCGGTAAGTTTAAGTTTAATTTAACGAACCCTTTTTCCCCTATTATGGTACCAATTGCAGAGCAAGGGTTTCTTTTTCTCTTTCGCGAAAGGTAGAAATAAGGCCAAGGGGATCCAGGAAGCGTCAATCTTTTTTGGCCCAACTCTTCGCCTTCCACCTTCTTGTGGTGACCAAAAAGTAGCGATTTTGGCCTACCTATTCAGTTTCATACGATGCACATGTCCGGCCCTGTTGCAGATCAGTTTCGCACTTTTGGGTTTTCCGGCTATTGAGCGCTGCTATGTGATCCAGATTCTATTAATCCATTGGAATCATAATGAAGCGTTGGAAAATTTTTAGTCGTAACTTTATACCTCATTTTGTAATTTTATATATTTTGAATTTGCAAGCATTCAACAATCTTTGATCCATTGAGAGGCGGTGTAACAATTCTATATGATCTGAATGATAGCGTCACGTGGGTGTCGTGAGAGGTGACAGAGGGAAACTGAAACAGTGAAATGGGCAACAGCTTCTTTATAACAACTCAAATTAATAAAAACCTGCGGTTTCCAACCTACCTACCAAGCGTGGCAACTATGGCAAAATCCTCCGTATGAAGCAATCTATAGAAAGTTCTATGTAGCTGTAAAGTTTTTAAGCTGTAATGGATTAATGTATGGTTGTTTTGCAGTAGGCTAAAAATGGTTGAAAATTTTAATACGGATTTACATGAACATGAAGTTAAAAACGTTCTGCAATATTAGGCACGACAAGTAGCGATTACTTAAACAGGGCTTAGGAACAACTTAGTTTATTCTATGAAGCAGATGACAATGTTGATGAAAACTAAGTTAATCTAGGGAAACACGCGCTTATCGTTCGACAAGCGTGATGACGAAGTGACATAAGGGCCGTGTACAGCAGTAACTTGCAATAGATTGTCTTTAGTGGTTACGTTGTTTTGTATATTATAAAAGGTGATTTAAAAATACACTGGTTAATGAATTAGGCGAGGCGGAGGCTGAAGCGGAAGCGGTAGCGGAGGCGGAGGTGGGGTCGACAAGCTCCGAGCCGTCGAGCCGCGAAGGAAGCGGGGAGGCGTCGTCAGTCGGTGACAGTGATTCTGCTGCTCCAGACGCGCCTGTTTCTACGCATCTACCCGCCGGAAAGGTTAGCTTTGCTATATTTTTTATAACATACTGTTTTCTTTTTATTTAGTTCTCCCACATCAGGAATTTATCCTGTATGTGGGAAGTATTTTACATACATTTTTTTGGCAGATTTGAAGTGACAAACGAAGTTGCATATAAAACCAACTTCGACCAAAGAAAGCACAGAAGCGTTGTCATTTTTGAGTGTTAAGATGAAATGACTCACAGTCTCTAATTATGCAGGCTTTATACTCTTTACACCGAAACTCCATATATTTAATCTACGACGGCTACATAAAACCAAAAAAGCTGCTTTTACCGACTCGGTTGTCAAGCGTGGCAGCTATGGCAAATGTCCTTTTACGAGGCAATTTATGTAGGCAATTCAGCAGCGGACTTCTGATCATAAAGAATGAATGTGTGAATAATGTAATGACAGCGCCCGTGGTTCAGTGGTTTATTATTGAGTTGCAGTTGTATTGCTTACAAATAAATGTTTGTAGTTTGGATGTTTGTGTTGTTTAATTTATGTACGTAAGCTGCTTCAACGATATACAATATGTAACGTAATTAACGCACACTATCAGACACTCCAATTAGTATATTATGTTATAATCATAATACATACACTGAATTTTTAGTTACATTTTTATGCACTGATTATTTATCAAATTAGTTATACTAATTCCGGAAGAATGTTGTGGTCACAGTACAAATCCACGAACGCAAGGACTTTAACGTGCTTGAAATAAAGTTCATTTTTCTTTATTTTTATTGAATGACAGAATTAGTAATAATACAAATAAAACTGCACTTTTAAAAGTCTTATTGCCTTAAGTTACGGTTCATTTCATTTGTTTTGACGTACAGATTTAGTGTGACTGTAATTTACGTAGTTTTAATTATTTTTGGGATAAAAATTACCTATATTAAAAATGATAGAAATCGATTCGGTAAACGGTTCCGAACAAACTACTTTCTCAAAGTGCGTTAATTATGTTACGTGTTGTATATAAAATCCTAGTGTGGGGATGACGTTTTTACAGAAAGAAATGTTATGTGACAGGTGGTGCGTAGGAGAGCGGGCGGCAGTGCGCGCAGCGCGGCGCGTGCGTCGTACCCGGCGGCGCGCCCGCGCTCCGCCGCCGAGTCGCACGCACACGCGCGCGCTCTGCCCGACACGCCCGCCTCCTCTACCGAGCGCATCGGTGACGGTAAACAATATTGTTATCCTTTTGCCCGAATTCCACTACGCTTGTTACTTTCGAATAAGCACGTTTTTTAAGAAAGCTCGTTTAAAAAAAATATTCTTCTTACGATTGTGGTGACGATGTCCAAAATTTCAAGTTTAACCCATCACTCATCAAGCAGTTATTTTAAAAAATATACTTAATAGAAATGTGGTAAAAAAGAAACCCCCCTGGCATTTTACTCTGTCCCCCCCCCCCATGGGAAGTAGCGAGGAAAGGATGCAGAATTTTCCTGTTTTATCAGTTTTTTCAGCGCGAGTCTAAGGAATGGCAATATGGGCGCGAGTGGCCGGCCACGTGAACGCAGTTCGAATCGAACGCTCATTACGGAGGTATCGTTCTATTACGATGAATAGAACGATACCTCCGTATTGAGCCACCATCTCCGTTGCTGAGGATGACGACCTATATTTCTTTTTATAAAATTCCTATATTTAGCTATACTAAATATCCATATAGCGCGCATGCTGCCACAGTTTCAACAACCATAGTATTGCAAACGCGAGCGATCTAGTGCACAGCGTCGTGATTAATTGCGCAAGTAGAGCAGTGTGTGGGCAGAGAAGGCAATGGGCAACATCGCGGCATCGTGATGAGCAGCACGAGGAGCATAGTGGGGCGGAACCATTGGATTGGCACAACCACGACCACGCTCGAATAGAATTCCAGCATAATGCTGAAACGAAGATCCAGTAAGAAATACGAGTATCCTTTTTTCCTTTCACCTTTACTCGTATAAAAATATCGTGCCACGATATGGGAATGATAGATAATTTTGTGATGTCATCACACAGAGCGCAGTTCTTGAGAAATGTATAAAAACAAGCGATTCAATGCCATCTCTATCACAAGTATTTTTTTAGTTATTCTATAGATTAGTACGAATTTAAACAGTAACTATAGATATAGATAAGATATGTGGTGACAACGTGACTATACTCATCAAGACTTATAAATGGAGCGGTGAACGCTGAGTCGACCTCCGCTCTACTAACATTGTTGTTCCATAAACCAGTTTGTGAGATATCAGTCCGGTAAAATTGAGATGAATTTCCGTCATCATTCGATCTCCAGAGCCTCATTCGTCAGACAGCCAGTACAGGTCTTACAGTCTTACTCCAAAGTAAACGTAGGATTGAACACAATTTCAAGCCAAGTGCGAATAGGCTATTGTTAAGCTAAGTCAGTGGTGCGTTTTACTATCCTCGGCGATATCAGCACTTACCATCAGGTGGAAAATTAGTAAAGCACTGGTTAATATCTAAAAGAATATTTGATGCAAAATTACATGATTATGTGATTAATCTGTGCAGAAGATTCATCGGAGAGCGGCAAGTCGTTCTCGGCGCCGGAGTGGCTGGCGCTGGGCGAGAGCGTGCAGCTGCGGCTGAGCTCGGGCACGGGCGTCGTGGCGTACGTCGGCCCCACGCACTTCGCGCACGGACTCTGGGTCGGCGTGGAACTCGACGCGCCCATTGGTATGTTGAGCCGCCTCCAAATATTATAATGCTAAGTAACCAATTGAACTGTTGTATTTAAAACTCAGTCGTATTACTTTAATATAAAGCTCAATTTATTTTAATTATAAAGTGTAGATATCTATATACAACATAAATATGCAGCAAAAACTTTCTGTCCCTTCATTGAAGAGGGAATGAATAGGCTTTCGTTACGCTGTCAGTGTGTTTTACCGTCTTCGGTTGCATCACCACTTACCATCAGGTGGTATAGTAGTCAAGCACTGGCTTAAAATGGTTTAATTTTTGAAATGAAATAAATATGAAATAATAAATTAACAGTGTTTACTTTTTGGATTTTCAAATTAATTGTAGTATCGCAAATAAAAATTCGTAATATGTAATTACGTTATTCACATCCATCGACCCTCCGAGAAACATAAAAAAAAAAACCATACTTAGCTTACGTCATATTTATAGCTATATATAGTGTTAACATTAGTATGTCAGTGACCCGAACTTATAAAAAAAAACTGCGTTTGCAACTTGCTTGCCAAGCGGCGCGAAGCGGATAGAAATTCAGTACTTGCAGTCCTTCAGAAGCTTCTTTAATTCCGTCTCCTCCGTGGTGGCACTACTCCAGAGACGTGGAGCGGAAGTACGGCGCGGCGGTCTTGTTCTTCAAGAAAGGCGATAACGCTCTGTTAAAGAACTACCAACCACGATTTCTCTTCCGAGCCGCGTCTACGTGCTGTTTTTGAAAGTCATTACGAATCGTCTCGCACGCAGACTCGATGACTTCTAGCTTTCCGTTTGCGAAAAGGTTTTAGTACCATAGAGCACAAATATATATATATACTCTAAATTTTACATAAGATGTACAATCTGCCACTTTGTCTTGCGTATGTAAATTATATAGACTTCTCCTCTCCGCCGCGCACGATGTTCACAGTTCTCACACAACCTCAGAGTAATTACTAGCATAGAGAGAGTCCTTAAAACAGAACAAAGCCTCATATAATCCAAACTCTTTTTTTATATGACATTTCACACAGTATAAAAAGATCGTTATATGAATGTCCGTTAAATGTATTTTAGCGATTATATATATCAAATACAGTCTCATTTTTACAAAAAACCGACTTGTTATTTTCAAAATAATGTGAAATACAGTTTACTTACAGTTATAATGTAATTTAATTCTAGGATAATAAAAACGTACACACCAGTGGAAGCTTTCGAATTCTGAACCATGTTCCTTACGGGAAGAGTAAAATAAGCCATCTCTATTGATATATTTTATTTAAATCCATCACGCAAATTCTCATCTTATCATACAGATATCTTGATATCTGTATAAGATGCCGCTGCTAAAATTTCCAACGATTTGCCACCACCAGTCCGGTCTACCCTAATTACCGTCTATCTTCCGACAAAGATGCCGCAAGTGGCTTATTCAAAAACAGTCCCTGGCTCTATGTAGCTTTGATACCCTCTCAAATTAGACTGCTTTTCTTTGTATTAAGCAACTATAATTTATAAATTGTTTTATTTATATTTTATTTTTATTTTTTATTACTGATACGTGTGTTTCATCAATTGCCTAAGACCCTGTATGAATTATGCGCAAAGGCTGTGGCAGAATAGCTGGAGTAATGGGTTTCCCATTACAACTGAGTCACAGACCGTTAACATAACAATAAATAATACGTGTATGTGCAACTATGCTAGTATTTAATGCAATGCAATGCAATGCAAGATTAAATGCTGCTGAGGAGTACCCCTCAAATACTGAGATTGTAGGACGCAAAATAAAACGCTGTTTATCGTAAGGCCGTGCTAATGGTACTGAATTTATTATAAGAAAAATATGTGTACAATGCATTAAAGTGACGTCAAACACGAGCACGCGCTCCAATTACGCTAACATATAAAAATGTACGGGTTTACTCGTACAATACGACTTAATTAAAATTACATTTGTCAAATAAATCAGCCAGTACGATCTTGGACAAAATAAATACGATCTTATCAACTAAAAAGAGACCAAAGATGACCACTTGACATTTCTTTTTCTACGCATGAATTATAGGCAACATCTTAAAATATAATTTTCTCTTTTTTGACTTATTTGAAAATTAAATTAGAAAAAGCAAGACAAGTATATTGACTCAATTTATGTAGAATTGTAGGTTCTCTTTATGCATACGTATGTATTTAAGCACTCAACGTAACGAATCATTTGGTCTTTTAGCTATCGAGTGGTGTAATTAAATTTAGGAATTAGATGATAGATGCATATTATGTAGCTGTTACCAAATTGTATTCGCAGATTTTGTTATTATCAGTTTTCTGAATTTTCTCCCACTGTGAAAGCAAATTGAAACATATATTCACGTCAAAAGTAACATTGAATGTAATGTGGGCACTCGGCAGGCAAGAACGACGGGTCGGTGGGCGGCACGCGGTACTTCACGTGCCGGGCGCGGCACGGCATCTTCGTGCGGCCCGACAAGCTCGCGCACGACCGCCGCGGCCGCAGCGTGCGCGCCTTCCGCGATGCAGAGCTGCGCCGCGCTGCCAGCAAGGGTGCGCACGCCGAGAAACCACGCACCGACACGCACCAAAACACCACCAACACAAACCGACACGCACCGACGCGCACCGACACGCACCGACACCTTATATTTGCGCTAACACTACACATTGAAAAAATCTATTTATATGGATTTTGTTTAATTAACTTATTAAGTTAATTTTTCTAGGTTAATTCCTCTGGGACACGAAGTTAGTTTTAACCGGGGAACCTAACCTAATTTAAATATATGTTTGTGAAGTATTCATATTAAAAACTTACCAATCATGAATATTACTTGAAACTAATTGCACAAAACAACTTATAAACTCTAATTCAAAACAAACAAAATAAATAAGTGAAATGGCGGATTGTGTCAGCGCTACTGAATTTAGCAAACGTGTCCTGGCCGAAAACCGTATAATTTCGCCATTTTGCTTACAAGCGTTTGCTAGCGCTTTTTTTGCCAAACGCAGCAAATGTATAAATTGTTCTATTGACGACAAACAAACTTTAGTTTCTTCAGACTTCGTTTTTTTTTAAATATTATTTTACTTTTTATAGGTGAAGGTCTACAAAATCTACACAGATCGAGGAGTCGCGGCGACAGCATAAACGTTGTCGGCACTAAAACAAGGAGTAAATAAATCGCCACCAACCTCCCGGTCGCATCGTTCCCGTCAGGACACTATCGGACCGAATTGAAACAAACGTCCACATTACCATTTATCACTCCGTTTCTACTTTATTTGCACACTCCCCTTACGCGTTACGGTGCTTTTTACATAGTTTTATCATTTTGTTCATCAACGAGCAATATAGTATGCCTTTATTTTTTTAATTATTTAACTTTTGTACATTAAACGAATCGGTTATGTTGTAGAAACGGTACCTCTCGTGTTAATTGATGACATTAATAAACAATCGTAGAGAAACCAGTTTCCAGCGTATGCTCGACCACGCTAGTTAATTATTTAATGTTGCGTTAGATGTCACTGTAATGTTGCATTTGTTGTATTTTTAATAATTGACCATAGAGAAATTCCACTTGTAAATAGAATTGACATTTTTTAAATCATGTGGTTTAATTTTTTATTATTTGATTTCTATGTAAATATGTGAATTTTTTGTGTGTATTATTATTAATAATAATTTAATAATTTTAGAACCAATGAATCGTATGTAATCATTGATAAGAATTGGTGGGTTTTGTAAAGTTTTTTACTGTATAGTTTGTGGTACATGTTGCGGTAAATTATTTGTCTGTTAGCTCAACGCCTAATATATGTGACACAAGTGAAACCACAGTTGTTTGCATTCCATTGACAAATCATAACCGAGGAGTTGATCTCTGTTCGCTTGTATGCATAGACATTTTTGATGTAATTTTCGAAATGAAAGGTTGAATTTAAGACTTTCTAAAAAAAAGTAGTACAGCCGTGCTGTACCTGTAGTATGATTGAAGCAAGAATGAATTGACTCGACCGGGGAAGGTTTGCACAGAGAACCAGCGACGGTACAACCTCGCTCTGTTTCATAAGGCCAGTGAAGAATTCCTGTTAATTATAACGCGGCATTTCGCCCGATTCCGCAGGCGTGACGATGCATCTATCTGCACAGCATCCACCTTTTATCGAGTGTAGACTGTGTAGTCATTGTCGCCTTTAATTAAATTTAAAAAAAAGCAGACAAAATCTTTCTGAAATAGGTAAATTGCACACAGGCCGCTAGTAATCGAATTTTCGGTACAACATTCCACAACCTTATTTACAATACGAATAAGTCTATGTATCCAACCGAATAAAGAGATAAAAATTCGATTTTCGAACATGTGTATGAGTGTAAAATATTTTAATTTTATGACTTAAAGTGCTCATTGCATAATACATTTTATTGTTATTATATTAAATTTATATGTTTTATAAGTTTTAAACGTGTAAAAATATTTTATGAACTTAAATGCTGCTTTTGAAATTAAATGTTGCTTTTACATTGCATTTAAACAAACGTTTCGAAATTGCTCAGCTCTTAACATTTAAAAATTGCCAGTCTAATGTGATAGTTTCTTGCCACGGGACTAAAGACCATAACTGATTTAACATAGAGTATATTATTTAATGCAATTCCCGTCCCTAGACGCTCTATTTTGATTCTTTAAATACAATAAATCGTCCAGTTTCACATCTTCGTCCTAACAAAAGACTTTTGGTACTTAGTACACTAACAGTGGCACTTGACGGTCACGATCGATGCCCGAATAAAATAGTCATACTGGTTGGCGCAAGTGACAAGCTTAAACGGGCTTTAAACTACATATTTAAAATGGACTATTACAAGTTGAATCACTTATACTACTTATTCTTTTTGCCTGCTCAATTTATTTAATATTTTGTTCTGTGGTACTTAAATTTTATTTATTAGACGCTTGTTACTTGCGCTCCAAATTTATATCGTTTAGGTTGTGTAGAACTTTTGAGATGTAAAATAAAATATATAAAAAAAAATGTTGGTAGTCGTGTACCGGCGCGGTGTATATTAAATACGTCATTACTAAATCAATTTTGTCCTGAACTTATAATCTCCATCCGCATTCGAACAATAAGTCGATAGAGCTATCTGTAAATTTACTAGTGGAACAACTCCAACCTAACGCCATGAAAATGTTTTTATAGGCGTTTTGTCGTTTTGGACAAATGATATCATATTATTTAGCGAAGTATTTCGCGTGTAACCGATCGTGTTAGGATATGTCCAGAAGGCCGCTTCGTCGCAGCGGCTGTAGTCTATATAGCTCACCTAATGTATATTCCATCCTCTTAGAGTAATAAACATAAGTACATTTTGAGTACAGAAACAATTGAAACGCCTCGTTGTTTACTAGTGTTTGTAAGGTATTCACTTCTGCATTAATTGTAGCCCGCCACTTGCCTCCATTTCCATACACAATGTATATTTACATTTGACGTGTAAGTTATTTCTCATTAAATAAAAAATATAAATGTTCTCACGGAAGTATAATATCAACAAGTTTAAAAACTCGCACTAGAGAATTTAAGCTAACTTTATACTTAAGTTTCAACGAAACATTTTTCTATGGACCTTCAACATCGCGTGCTTGTTACACTTGGTACTTAAACATTCCATTTTTATTTCTTTTCATGTCCTCACGAAAGCTAACATTCGATAGAAGCAATTTTCGATCGTAAGTTAGATTTTTATAGATTTGTTTTTAAGGAATTCATTTCGCATTTTACGCTTCAAAAGATAATGTTTCTGTATGTAAGAAACTGGCCTCGACTAGGCAGCTCAATGTGTAGTCGACGTAAACAGTGTTATCATGGCAATTTCAAATAAAAGTAGGATGTGTTTTGAAACTCTCGATGTGCTTTTATCCAGTAGCTATAGTGGGATACGGGCTAATCATAATCGAAGAAAGGCAATAACAAGGTTTTGTGAAGAGAAGAGGGTTGGTACGTGGCGGTGTGTGCACTAGGGCTCCTAGGTTTAGGCTAATGGCGACCTTGAAGCAGCCTATCGTAGCTTCTATTTTTTTTTAGAAATTAAGCTGAACATGTGCTGTGCTTTTGTTTTAAACGATAGTTTGTAGGTAAATGAAATTATTTGTTTTATATTATAATTTTATAATCGTGTAGTTTATATTTATTGCAGTCAATTCAGTCATAATGAGCTTAAATGTATGTATTTTGTTTCACTGTATCGTGTCAGATATTGTTTTTAGATTAGAGCGCAATTGTAATTTTATTTGCCAGTTTTGTAAAATAACTAAATCACAAAATCAAATGTATTTTTAATTCTTTTATGTGATAAGCAAACATAGTTTAGGCAGCTACTTGGTAGCATAGATGGTTGGATCTTCATTACTGTAAACATAAGCATGAATAAAGAGATTTTAAAGTTTAATACAAAAAATAGGTAACTTTTAGTGGAAATATTTTTGCCAAGTAGAAAATTCAGTCAACCATCGCTGTCATTATCAATAAATGTATTATAAAAAAAAAAACTTTTTATTTATCTTCAATTACCATTTTCCTTCCTTAACTATTTTATCCTTATAAAATTAATAGAGTTTTATTTCTAAAACGTGCATCGCATTACATGTAGTATTTGACCTTTTTTTTTGTGAAAAATTTATAAGTGTAGACAATTTAGCCTCATTTTCTTGATGTCCTTTTTTATTTTATGTTTGTTCAAGTGTCAATGAGACTTGAATAAATAAGTTAAAATTTTACTCGCCTTAGATGCAGCCCAAAAATACCCGCCTCATCGATATCTGTGTACTGTGATATACCCAAGTATCGGTATTTTGTACAAAAGAAAGGATCTTGTAAATGGTCATAGATAAATCTAAGCTCTCAGAATAATCGACGTCCTTTCAACATTTAAATGGCTAAAAATTTTAATAGAACAACAACGTACAAGACAACTGCTCTATATGTCGTAAAATAAACAGGCGGTTTCTTGTGTGGCGGCGCTGTCGCCGCGCCGCAAGCATAGGCCGCATGCGAAACACACCGAAGCCTAAATCACGCTATCAAAATTCCGAATCATAAACAGTATATATACAACAGCTCAAAACTATCACACGGAGTGCTGGCTGCTCCCTGGGCAGAACACCTTGCCCGGCGGGAGATATCCTCTTTTCCTTCCACGGCCACACTAGTGACATAAAATGCCTAGCACAATGCTATATACAACAAATCACAAGCGCTAAATCACTAAATGCTATATACAACAAATCACAAGTGCTACCCTGTACGTCAAACTTTTTCCTGTACACAGTAACACCCTTATATCAAACAGTGTGGAACGGTAACACTAACTTGAAGTTTTCAAAATGGCGGTCTCTGCGTAAAAGATTCAAGACATTCCGAGCCTCCGGCAAAAATAATCTTGCGTTTGAATTCTTATAGTAGGGGAGCCCAAGAGAGGATTTTTTTGGATTTATTCAAGCGCGTCAGATTAAGGTAAAGTGGGACAAGCTAAAGAGTGCATTTAGAAAATCTGGCGATTGGAGCGTAACGTAAAGGAGTGGGAACGATTACAACGGAAGGGTTACAAAGTTTCAAAAAAAGGTCTTGACATTCTCGTGCGTGGTTGATTTTTTCATTTTGGAAGAAATAATGCAAAAATAACTGAAAAAACAATCTATCGATTTCCACAAGCCGAAACACTAAAAATCGTCAAGCATGCGAAAAATTTCAGAAACTATTAACCTAGGTTTGTATAAAAAAGGTTATTATCACAGAAATAGTAATAATAAGACAAAAGAAATGAATTAGCGCTCGATTACTTCCTAAACCGATGTCGCCACATCTTAAAGCGACCGATGCCTGCAGCCGTATTATAAACATACGCAGTGCACAATGATATCTAATATTTCACATTACTTACATTGCTTGGCGAGTTTGACAACGTCGCGTGCGTCGCGTATTACGGTAGAACAAAGCAGCAATGGTAATTGTATAATACGAAAAGTAATAAATAAAAGTTTACAAAGGTAAATATCACAGTAAAGTATTCATCTAGATTTAAATTAGTTAAAACAATGATAATTAGTAAATAATCAACTTATTGATGAAATGTTATGTCTTTATTAGTTGAATTACACGTCCTTGATGACGTTTTTACAACTGATTATTCTGATGTTCGCCATTATAGTAACATAAATTCACTTACGACGTGAATCATGTTCGTCAACACATCATAGTGGCGACAAGGTCACGCGTCTATGCGACTTCTATTGTTTTTTATTATTACGATTTCTGTGGTTATTATATAAGGAATTTATGGATGATAATATCCCCTGGGAACGGTGATCGTTATCAAGTGATTTTAAGCTGTTTTTTTAAAGTCCCGCTGGGTTTCCTGGTTTTTTTCAGGACAGAGGTTTTTTTCTGAACCAGTGGTAAATTAAAAAAGTGACTTTCAATAAGTAGGTAATATATATAATCTATAATGAATAAAAACGTTTCTGTTTTATATATATGCAGCTGGAGTAAAGCACGTATACCCACTCCGCGCCTCTATCTTCCTTTTAATTCTTCTCTATCTCTGACTCTCGTGCCATCGCCACCCATTTACAGTCACGTGTTACGGTTATTGGGGAAAAAAATCATAAAAAAAATATTTGTAGCAGTCGGATTATTAAAATCCTTTAAATAATCGTCTACCATTAATACCTTCTGTCTAATAATCTGACACCCTCGAGTATTTCAACATGGCGATTATTTTCACGTTTTCAAAAATTCGCTACGAGCTTGCATCACTTCAAAATTGTCAGTCCTTTGAATGAGAGCATTTTTAGGGTTCACTTAACCCTTTGAATATCTGACGCGCTGCAATTAATTCTTGATCGGCTGTAGTAGTTTCTAATAGTTTTTACAAATGAAATTGTTGAAATTCTTTAGACGCTTCCCCCACCACTGGAAGGGGAAACATTATGTAATTTTTTTTCTTCACATCAATAAAATCTAATAGGTCCACACGACGCTCGACGACATTATAATTGAGGCGTTCTAAATAACAGTAAATCAGTTTATGGAGTAAGAAAATAAACAGAACAATATCTTTTGCCTTTATCCTTGTGTATGTTATAGATACCATTTTATGCGGGGTTCATGATTTAGATATTTCTCTTTTGTATTCCAGTTTGGCGTTTTCGGGCAGGTTACCAGTACTCTGTGTTGGGTTGTTAGTGGAATCACTGGTATAACTTTGCAGTCCCTAAAATTGCGGAGAATCGATCTATCACAAAGAAAAAAGTCTATTTGAGAGGCCGAACCACTACTTTTTAGGTGATGAGGTGTTTATTTTTTTGAAAAGTTAGAGGAGATCAAATTGGGTCGCTAGATTTATTATATCCTGACCTTGGCTGTTGGAGGTACCATATCCAAAATTTCCATGTATGTTTAAGTTTTAAGGCGCTTTCATATCAACGCGGCCATTTAAATCCCCTGCTATAACGTTTTTTCTCGTCTAAAGGTATGGTTAAGAAAAGGTCTTCTAGGTTTCCCCTAGAACAGATCTTTTTCTTCGAGGGGCATATACTGAGACTATGTTTAGAGTTAATTAGTTCTATAAAGCTAATTTCAGGTACATAATTCAGTCGCTTATTCTTTCTACTTTGATTATTCGTTGCTGTAATGTTTCGTCGAGGATGATGCTGATTCCGTACCTTGTCGAAGAGTTGCCGTTATACAATAGTTGATAGTTTCTACCAATATCTCCGGATTTTGACCCTTTCCATTTAAGTTCCTGTATACAACAGATGTTAATATTTCGTGCATGCAATATGTTTGCTAATTCTTGACTGCGTCCGGTAAGGGAACCTATGTTCCATGTAGCTATACGCATATTATTTGCGATGCGTCTTGTTTCGTCACTTACAGGGGACGCCTTAGCATTTTTCGCTTGAGATCGTATCTGGTCGTCGCTTGAGGGGTACGCCCTAGCCCTTATACTTTTTCTTTTATGCTTTGCTTTCATACTAGGATGTTTTTTTATTTTGGCAGTGTATTTTTACAGCGCGTTGCCACCTGACGCCAAGGCTGTCACCCCTTCCAGGGTGAGGGCGCCGTCATTGTCTCGTCATGAGTTCTTCCGCCACCGTCCCTTCTGTAGTGCTCCAGCCTAAACAAACAGCACTGCTTACGACCTTAACTCCAAATATGTTGAAGCAGCTCGTGGCAGGGGTTTGATAACGGAGTTTCCTTCTCCGGCCTGTTGGTCCGCGGGAGGTATTTCATTTCCGTCCTACCCGGCTGTGACACCGAGTGTTCCCCTATCCGCCGCCTGGGGACGCGCTCTCTAGGTGTGAGGCTCACCCGAGAGCAGGTACGAATACTACGCTCTTTAATTTTTTTGTATGTTTTTTTCCCACCTTTAGGTAGGTCTAGCAGTAGTGGCTTATTCATTTCTTATATAATTAAATATGAAATATAACTATTATTTTATAAAGAAACACTAACCCATAGATTTTCCTAACAATTTAGCTTTCTCTGCTGTAAAATCTGTCAAATATTACCTACAACAAATTTCTAAGTTGCGTAGCCCTGCTAGCAGAATAATTCATAGATAACGCAGGTAAGTTGATTATCCGCGTGCACTATAAGTATTTTGCATAAAACAATTATACTCGTACTGTCAAAAACAATATAGCTGGATGATTTTTTTTACCGTCTGAAAAAAATGGTATAACAGGTAAACGGAATAGAAGCCTATGGCATTGATATTTAACATTTTTTATTTTTATTTTGGATAAATATTTTATGAAATTGATGTATCAATAAATACTTGAAATAAACTTTTTAATAACTTGAATTCGGTAGGTACTAAAAAATAACAACAAAAATTTTGAACTAAATAAATAAATACTATCGAAATTAAATTAATAGGTACCCAATTAGTAGTATCTATTGATACATCAATTTCATAATATGTTAATGTAAAATAAAAATAAAAAATAAGAAAGACCCGTCTTTACTGGAAAGGAGGCATTCCATCTTAGTCCTCACGGGTGACAAACGCATTTGCATTTTGATTTGTAATTGAGGATAGATGTATATGTCTTTGTGCTACAGCAACCACTTATCATCGGGTGGACTGTGTGCTCGTTTGTTACCCTCATTTTATATTAAAAGTAAACTATCAGTATCAGGCTTTTGTTCCGTTCACCTGTTACACACAATTTTTTCCAGACGGTTATAGAAATCACCCTGTATATGTTTTGATATTAGGTTTAATGATATTTATTGTTACGAATAGTTTGTTAGGTGTTAAGTGTCTCGTTTCCATTTTTGTAAGATTATAATCAAAAAAATAAAAATACAATGCAAAAAATCTTAGTAGATAGATAAACGGGTTAATGGAGAAGGGAGTAGGGAATATGCAACCTTTTTCTTGAAATGGTTATACTTCCTTCACTTGCACGAGGTGCACCTTGCTAGTTAACGACGGGGCTCTTGTAACGGACTCATGTCAGTCAATTCAACCAAAAAGTGCTGCACTCTAATTTAACAGATTGGTCATGAGGAGCAGTATTATTAGTTATGTACTTAGCTATTCCCCTTGTGAGCGTGGTGATTATAGGCAAATGCACATTCTAAGAAAGACCTGATGTCTTGATATCTAGCAGAGGTTTAAAAAAGGCTATGTTGTTATGTAAAAAACCCTTTTCCTTGAAGATGTCTCGAGACTCTGGAAGGAGTACTTACTACTCGCCTTATGGCCAGTACGTACGACAAGTGCGAGTTGCAAATGCAACTGACAAATGATAAGTGCTTGGTGCCTCTTCATTTCGCACTTATCAGTTGTCACCGCCTGTTCACACGGGTCAAGGCCGGGCCTAAAACCCGGTTTACATTTGGAGAAGTGACAAATACAAGAGGCAAGTGCAACTGACAAATGCCAAGTGCTTAGTGCGTGTGAGTAGGCAGTGACATGTGATAAGTGTGAATAAAATACGCACTAACCCCTTCACTTTTAAAAATGTAAAACCAGGCCTTACACTGATGCTGATTGTCGGACCCTGATGCATTTGCTTACGTGTATGAAACAAAACTGAAGGACCTAGGGTGCTTCACACATTTTCAGTATAACATTACGTCCGTATAGTAAACTACGTTATATTTAGTGGTGACAGGGAACTGCAATTATCCAAAAGAAAAGGGCATGTGATTTTTTTTGTTTTGTTTAATCGACTACAGATTAAATAAAGCCATGATAAAATATTAAATAACTAATAGCTTAAGGCCAATGCCTTAGCATTGTATTATAAAACATATTACTATTGAAGTTGACCTTAGCATTGAATTATAAAACACATTACTATTGAAGTAATTCTTACATTTCCTCAGAAAAGGAACTAAAAGCAATTTACCATATTGGCGGCGCCAGTCTTCGCGAAATTTGATATTTGCTATCAAACTCCATATTTAATGCTTTCAGCGCGTGTATCATTTTTGCAGTGTGTTAAAAATTCCATACAAAGTAAAGTACTTTTTACTTTGCATATTTTCTACAGACCTGTTTTCATGAAATAGTAAAACATAACATAAACATAAACACTCACGCCTGTCACCCAGAGGGATAGGCAGAGACTACAGACTTCCATTTAGCACGATCCTGACATACCCCTCTCGCCTCTTCCACATCCATATACCTACGCATACATACTCGTCGGTTAAGGGTACTCTTAATTTGGCCAATTTTTAGTATATCGCCAATTTGGTCGACAAACTTCCGCCTAGGACGTCCCTTTCCGACTCTTCCATTCACTTCTGCAACATATATTTGCTTTGTCAGTCTTTCCGCATTCATTCTTTCTACATGACCAAACCACCGAAGCATTCCTTTCTTAATCCTGGTCACTGCATCATCTTGCAAACCACACTTTTCTTTTATCACACAGTTTCTCACCCTGTCACTCAGATTCAGCCCTAACATACTCCTTAGCGAACGCATTTCTACTGCATTTATTCTACTCTCGTGCTTCTTCTGCCACATCCAACTTTCACTACCATATGTTAAAGTAGGGACTAATACAGCATTGTGAATTGCCATACGTGCCTTTTTTGACACATTCTGACTTTTCACAATAGAGTGTAGAGCCCCATTTACTTTATTTCCTGCATTCACTCGTCGTTCAATATCCTTATCATATCTCCCATCCCTGTTGAATAGTCTCTAGATTTAAACTGAGACTAATAATAAAATACTTTTGTTAATAAAACAGTGAGTACAGAAGAAGTTTCTCAATGCAGGGGAATATGACTATCCGGTTAGAAATGAGAGGAGGTCTCCTCAGCAGTGGAACATATATTGGCTATAACTTAATATCACTAAGTAATTCGATTCGTATCTGATAAAAACAAGAATGCATTTTAGCGACATGCTACCGATATTTTATGGTAAACCATAACTTATTACGTAACCTAATTCAACGTTTGATAAATTTAACACAAGTTATAAGCCTCGAACATTTTTGTCGATAATTTGAACGACGCAAAATTTTACTAGATAACTGAATTCCTATCCCGCATATATCATCATCATTATCGTTACAGCCCTGCACAAGTCTATTGCTGAACATAGGCCTCCCCCAAGGAACGCCACAAAGCGCGCTCCTGAGCCACCTGCATCCATCGATTTCCTGCATGTCTTACCAGGTCGTCACTCCATCTAGTGGGAGGCTGCCTTACTCTTCGCCTACCGGTACGAGGCTGCCATTGGATAACCTCACTTTCCGATCAGTTGTCGGTTCTTCGAGCTATATGCCCATCTCATTGCCATTTCAGCTTACTAATCCGTTGGGCTATGTCGGTTATTTTCAAAGTTTCTAAGTTTATAACGTAGAGAAACCCCGAACATAGCCCTCTCAATAGCTCGTGACCCTGAGCTTCCTCATACGGCCAGCAGTGAAGTACCATGCCTCAGATCTATAAGTCGTCACTCTCACACACGCACTGGTTGTAAAATCTCATTCTCTCTCGTACATTCTGCATATAAATATCTCTGAATTGGTACCAACCTTTTCTTGTTTCTGCAAAGCGAGTTCAAGCTCGAAATCGAAATATCGAGTAATTGAATTTACGCTCACTTGTAAAAAGAATATGAGGTAGATAATAAGCTTTCTGCGCTTATGTTTAACATTGATAAACAACAACTACAATTTATTGCTGGCCATATAGGTGCTTCTCCGAATTATAACCCAACCAGGGTTATCATAGTCGTCGTTCTAAACTAATGAATCAACAATAGCAGTATTGAAAACTACAATAACGTTGCTCGTAATTATTTTCATTGACATGTTTTTCTGTTTTAAGCATCTAGACTCTGTACAATTCAATGTTTGTTATCTTAGTTATCATAAAATACCCGAATAACGGATATTATATTAAAAATACAAATGACACTTTCGGACGGAACCATACCATTTATCTGAACCCATGAGATCTTTTTGACATTTTCCATAGTCATTTTTTACGACACCCGCGGAACGAAATTGTGTGCTGGATTCCCATACGTAAGCGCCACAGGATAACACATATTACATTATTTGTAAAATATTACTAGATATTTTCTCTCGAAGAAAATAATACTTACGTAACAAATGCACATATTTCGCACAAAAGAATCATGATTTGATAAAACTCAATCGGTAAATGTGAACCCTCAACCATCGATATGAATATTTTCAAATCGCTCCCGTCTTTTACTTAAGTTGAAGGACAAAGCATCAGAATTGACCTTATTCGCGACGTCGTGCGAGTGTCGTCTTGTCGTCGCGCGGTCGCAGGGTGGCGCGCCTTTTGCCTGGCACTGCTTTACTTCTGCCAAGAAGTACTGTCTGCAAAATTAGTTGAACTCATAGTATCTACATGATTTTTTATTAACAATGTCATGATTACAACTCCATAGTTTTACTCATTCATGAGCTCATTAAAACCTTAAATGCGGACTTTTCATCCAAGAGAAGAAAAATAGAAGTTTCGTTACCTACCAGAAACAGGGTCGTTCTCGTCAATAACCATACAAAACAGCTGTTTTACTCTGGTATTCTGTTCTGTGCCACCGTGGTGCTTTCCCAATCGAGGATAATGTACCTACCATTCGTGCATTAGCTGTGATATGCTGCAAATTGACTCTACCACGCAGAAAAGCGGCTAGAGTCAGAGCATTAAAAATGTAAGTGTGCACTCCACTATATGTCCACTGCAGGTCTCTAGCGTCCTTAGATTCCATTGATTCCTTAGTATATTTCATCGTATCATTAGGTATATAGGCATCGAACTAGCTCTTACTGATGCGTGGTCGGGCTCGTACTATAGCTGTATTAAGACATTTCCTTCCAACGGAATTTATTGGTATAGGTAAAGCATGTTTGTAGTAAAAAATAATTCAGGAGTTTGTCTACCTATAGGTATAGTTCGTAGTGAGTAACTTTGATTCAGTTAACAGCTGACAATCCAAACAACATAATAAGCTATATAATGGAAAAAGTGGAAATCAGTAAAATATTTTGTAGCATTTATAACTGTACAAATATCATTCCGTGGGTGTGGGGAAACAAATCAGGCGATTAGCAACAGCGTTTCCTAGTAACGATTAAAAATAAAAAGACTGCTGTTACCAACCCAAGCGTGGCAAATGTGGCAAATATCCAACCTATGAAGCAATCTATGGGGGAGGCCTGTGTTCAGCAGTAGACTTTAATACATATACTGTAACGATAACTCTTTGATTATATACCTGTCTATATAATCAAAGCGATAACTGTACAAATACATCTACAGAGAAGAATTTTAAATGTACAATTTGATGCTAATTTTTAAAAACATTATCGTAATATTTTAATGAGTCTTAAACTGTACAAACCAATACTGAGAACAATTTTAACAAACAATAATTCCTACAGTCATGCTTATAATAAAGTTAAAGTTACAGCCTATATACGTCCTATAGCTGGGCACAGGCCTACTCTCATTTCTAATAGGTTAGCTCATAATATTACGCTATTAATAAAAAAAAAAATAAACACTTGTTCCCTGCGGGATTCAAATCCCCGACCCTGCAGCGCCGAAATAAACGCTTCGTTACCTTGTTAATGAGCTTTAAACATTGTTTATATCTTAACATCAAAATGACGTTTAAACCATTTTTTTGCGTACCGTAAATAGTATCTATTTTCGTATAGCAAAGTTTATGCCTCGTTACAAAGGAGACATCGTTCCATAATAGCATTGCATTTGAATTGCGTGACTTGCTGTTCGTAAAGGCTTTAAGCTTCTTTGTTAGCTTCAATAAGTAACTGGTGGCCGTATTGGCTGCTTGCTTCCAAATCCTAACGCCTTCTATTCGAAATGTTAACATAATCCCATTAATATCAGAGATGGACCAGCCGGGTCCATCGTCTTCGAACCAAGATCCTCGCTTTGATTTCATTGGCTCTTATGCTGTGAAATCTTTGAAGCTCAAGCCAGAAAAATGGATGAGATTAGTAAGCGTAGAGGAACACAGGTCCATTTTAAAAGAATTCGTAGACAAGCCATTTCCAATGCTTCTATTGATAATATTGACGCACGCAGCGCAGTTGGTTCCTGTTATATCTTTTCCATGTTATTTAAAGAACAAAGCTGTATATTATATAAAAAAGAAGGCCGATGTCGTTCCTAAAGAGAACTGCGCTGATATGATTATTTTTGGTAAGTTAGTTTTCTTCTTGTTCTTTATCAGCTTTATAAAAATCCGAATAGGGACTTCCCCATAACAAGGAGGATTTACTATAACATCTCCAAGCTTGGGTTTAAAGATCCCAGTATTTGGACGTGTTTTGTACCTTTAACACTGCTTTCCCTAGCCGTTATGGATTTTATACCCTCAAAGGCTTAGGCGTGACAATCATATTCCGATCCATCGGAAATCATGACATTATGTCTAGTAAGTTTGTACACCCGCAAAACGAAATGCGGTGACGTTTCTTACTCGTCGATTACACAGTAGATTATTTTACTTAAATAAATACGAATTCTTTGGGAAGGTAAATTTGTTTTTTAAATTGTAGGTGACTTGGCACCAAAGTTAATTGATGAATTAGCGTCTTTGGTTGATGAAGTATTTGTTCCTCTTTTGTCAAATCCATTAAATCACGAAGGATGGCCGTTGGTGGTTTCACAAGATATTCTAAAGCAAATACATAACCTTAAGAGCACGGTTTACGAGGTAAGGAGTTATATGTATTTGTACCTATAAGTTAAGCACTATAACTATTGAATATATGTCGTTTCATTCGATATTAAATGTATGCTGAGATTGTTAGCTTGTATGAGACTAAGTATCAAAAATAGTCCGGATCGTATTTCTAAAAAACGGTAGTCCTTCTCGTTTAGTAAAATCTAATAGTAAAAACACATCAAGGATCTTGATACCAACGAGTGTAAGCCCAATACGATTAAGTACATATATGAGCCGTGGTAGCTCAGATGGATAGCGCTCGCTGTAAATTTCACAGTACGCGAACAAACCGGGTTCGAGCCCCGCTGGCACCAATGAAATTGTTAATTGCAATTTTAAGTGCTGATTTACCACGTGCTCGGCGGTGAAGGAAAACATCGTGAGGAAACCTGCATGTCTGAGAAATAAGAAAAAAATTTACGTAGACATGTGAAGTTCGCCAACACGCATTGGGGCAGCGTGGCGGACACTTCCTTGCCCTAATACCCTCTCAGAAATGAGAGGAGGCCTGTGCCCAGCAGTGGGACGTATAAAGGCTGTAACTTTACTTTTTACATATATGAAAATGCCATGCTGCAGCTACTATTACGGCTGTAGCACGATGCGTCATTTCGGCCGGGGTAGGACCACAAGATACTAGCGTGAAATAGCAGGTGTTGCTGTGTAATGCTGCTGTGTTTCGTAAACTGAGTGTAGAGAATCTGAGACCTTTTAAATTCAACTTTGTCCTTAGCAGTGATCCATCCTCGTTTAAGAATCAAAATGCAGATACGTTATCTGCATTTTGATTCTTAATCGAGGATGGATGTACATATATGTCGTTGGGCCAAAGTATCCATTGACATCAGTTTGACTGAGTGCTCGTTTGTCACCCTTTTTATACAAAAACGTATTTTATATTTAGGAAAAATGCAACTGTATAACTTTTAATATTTTTTTACTGCAATTTCCTATTGTTATTGTAACACAATGTCCTTAATAAATACACAAGAACTCTTATTTTAATTTTATTGACAAGCTTATGTATCAGAATGTATGTAAGAATAAATAAAACTATTTTAATTATTCTTGTTCAAAAAATCGTTAGAATTAAAAAAAATTGCTTTGTCATTAGGTTAAAGGCAAAGTCAATGGACAGACAGTTCTTCCGATGCCTGTGGGCGTAGAGTTGGTTCACGATGCGGAGAAGGAAATGTTAAAGGGAAAGGAAGTTGATTTATATTTGAAGAGTGCTATTGAAGGAGTGGTCATTAAATGGGCTCAGCAGATCAATGACGTCATGATGGAGGATTCATCGCAAGCTTTTGAGAACGGACAAAACCCACTGCCTAATGTCGGTTAGCATTAGCTTTGTAGTCACAATATTTGATTTATTAACAAAGTAAAGATACGACCCACTGTTAACAGGCTTACTTTTATTTCTGAGAGGGACTAGAGAAGTAGTCGGTCTGTCGTCGCCCAAAGAGAGTATAATCACTACCGTCGCTTTGCTTTAATGCTTGTTGGCAGGCTTCATATTCCACTACCTCTTGTTTCTCATATTCCGAGTTCACATACTTTCGAAACATTTTATTTTTTAATCTCAGTCATGTAGGTTTCCTCAAAATGATTTTCTTCATCACCCAGCATAGAGTACATCAGCAATTAAATTAGCAATTAACAATTTAATTTGTGCTGGTGGGGATCGAAGGATAACAATAAAAAATTTATTCATTACCACCAATAAAGTTACAGTGAGCAATACACATAGAAATAGAATTACATAGTGTAGTAATGAATGGGTTCTAGCTCAGCATAAATGTTGCAGTTGCCTACAACGCTGTTATTCTGTCAGCGCCCAACAAATAAAGAGTACAGTACGCGCGCACCCCTGCTTATATTATATTTAATCACAACTGTTCATTTATACTCGTACTTATGGAAATCGTTGGCAGGGATGAGTTACTGCGCACTGTATATGTTATTTTTTTCATTATTATATCGTTTTGTTACCATAAATAAGGTATTCCTAAAAAAATAGACAAGAGCGAGCAGGACCCGCGCCTTGAGAGTCCCGAAAAAACTTAATTATGTACTTATGTAGAAAGTTCACCTATCCTGAGAATCGTGGGTCTCGACGATTTTTGCTCGGTACTGTTACACGAATGCCGGAAATTAAAGAAGATAAATGAAACTAATTTTACGGATCTTATCGCGCTTAATTTTTACTTTACGTTTAGTCACGCGGGTACCATGGGTGCTGTAAAGGATCCGAAACGTCGGAAATTAAAAAGTTAAAATTAAACACGATTAAATCCGTAAAATTGGTTTAATTTAATGTGTAGTATTCGCGAAAACGTAAGAAATCATTAAATATTAATTTATATGCAATAGGTACGTATAGCAGTGTGAAGTTAGATCCTAGTGTATACATATATAAGTACTAAGTTTTCACCAAAATAATTAATTTAAGAGTGTTAGAGTTGCATTACTCTAATGAAAAGGTAAGTCGCTCGATGGATAAACTGCATTTCCGAGAAAAAAAATTCCCCTTTACTTTGGCCTAAATCACGATCCAACTTCAAATTAATGTAGTGCTCGGAGACGGTGCAAATTAATGTAAGTACATAAATAGAGGTTTCTTTTAATTGAGGCCTGTTTTTTTGCTTTGGAAGCCAAAACGCTAAGATCGCCTACTAGGTTATTCAACTAACATGATACTGACCATCGCCTGATGATGGAATCTATACAAAAAGTTCTTGTTTATTCGCCTCTCATCATTATCGCGTGCAAACAATGCTGAGGTTATTATTTTAAGAAAAAGTTGATATATTTCCCCTTCCTTACCGGTGCGGTGTGTGCAGAGGCGTATCACTATATGTAAGACTTCCCCGTAGAGTTTCAGTAGAAAATTCAGCTAGCATACACAGTTGAAATCAGGGTGCATTACACACGATTAGATCGGCTCCTGAATATAGATAAAGTTAAGTAAAATTTAGTATATATAGTTTTCTATATTTCATGTATATACATAACATATATGGCAAGCCAGTAATCCCTGAATGGGCAGGCAGTGTTCAGAGAGCAGTGAAACACTCCACCACGTTTAGATCGAAAAAGTGGGTATATATGAAAAATTATGTAAGAAGCGAAAGGTCTGCAAAATCACAAACCGAATATGCCTTTAGTTACCTTTTCCAGTTGGGCAAGTAACATAGTTGTCACATACTTTTTGTTATAAGTCGCACATAAACTTGGGAGCTATAAGTACAAGATCGACATGGCACTACTAAAAACGTTAATCCATATCTAACGATTCGTAAACTATACCATAACAGACCAATACAACTATTTTATTTAAAAAAATAACGAAATAATTAATCAATGTTGCACAACATTACATTATTCGTAGTTTGTTGGATGATGATGATAGGTGTATGAATAGTAAAGATGCCTCTTCTTAGTGAAGAAGGCCATTGAAGGTCAATTCGTCTTCGCCCGCACCGTCATAAGTATTTTGCAATGATGCAAGTGAATGGAATAAAATACAAATTGTGTAGGTAAGTTGCGATTTAGATACAAGAAGAGCACGTTCGGAAAGTAAATTTAAATAACTATGAAAAAGTACAAAAAACGCAGCAAATCACTTTTATACCCGCTATCAGTTCTCCGCGTCTTCTTCCTCGTGGAATTTGTTACGATTGGATTTCATGGGTTTTAATTTTATTGCGCGGAACCCAAATTTTTTTTCTAAAATAAAATTAGTCTAAAATACTCCATATCACATTAGCTATATGTCAGTGAAAGTCCAACTATTTCGGAGATTAGTCGGAACAAACACGCAGATAGACAGACAATTTAAAAAAAAAATAGTTTTATGTTATAAACACTGTACAATGTATATTTTCATATGTATTCAGTAAAAAGCCGTTAATTTGATATTACAAACGGACACTTCAATTTTATGTATTTGGATAGATTACAGTTAAAGATGTAAATATTGGTTTTTTGGGTTTTACAATTTTTATTTTTATTTTCAGAGCTCGCGTTTTGGAGATCTAGATTAAACAACTTAAATTATATATACGATCAACTACGTACAGAAAGGGTTCGATGTATGGCTGTTATACTTGAAAAAACTACGTCGGCTTATTATCCATGTTTTAGTCGCCTATTCAAAAATATCGTATCAGGTAAATAAGAAATTTAGTAGATTCAGTAGATCGTCAAATATAATTGCTCAGCTGTAATTTACAAAAGACTTTTTTAATATTTGTATGTGTTTTTATTTTAGCACTGGCAGAAGCTCGTGAAATCGATTTGTATCTTAGAACATTAGAGAAGCATTTTCAAGCATTTGAAGATACTGATTTTACCGAGTGTCAGCCACTGTTTCGACCATTGTTTCACGTCATTTGTATGATATGGAGGGATTCTAAATATTATTGCAGTTCTTCGAAGCTAATGGTTCTTATAAAACAGATTTGTAATCTTTTAATTTATCAGGTAAGAAGCTAAACTAAAAGCAGCTAAAACTAAATAATAAAAGAAGCTAAAACTAAATAAGCAAATCCGTATTTACTAAAGCAATGACTAATAAATAAATAAACTTTTAGGCAAAGAAATGCTTAGACCCCAGTACACTGTTTCATAGTGACATTGATGAAGCCGGACAACGTATTCAAGTTACAATAAATATTCTAAAAAAGTTTAGACAAACCTTTGATTATTTCAAAGAAAATTTACCAAAGTATTTCGTTGACCGAACTGTAATACCCTGGACTTTCCACCCAAATGTTGTATTTGAACGGATGAATAATTTTCTTGAACGTTTAAATACAATTCAGTGGTTTTTTAAAACAGTTTTAGAATTCCAAAAACTAGAGAAAATAGAAATAGGTGGCATGAAAGGCCGTGTGTTAAGTGGACAAATTAGAGAAATTTCAGCTGAATTTGATGCTTATTTTCATGGATTTGCATCAAAGTCTTACGACGTTTTAGATCCAGATGATGAAACATTTAATGCAGACTTTAAAGAATTTCAAGATAACATTGTTGATTTGGATCTAAAACTATCCACAGTATTGGTTGAATCCTTTGACAATTGTTCCACTTTGGAGGCTATTTTTAAGGTACATAATATACCTACTTAAAATGTTTTCAAAACTAAATTATTGAATCCCTAAACATTTACTAAATTATGTTCGAAATCATTTTCAGCTAATCGACATTGTCGGCTCTGTATTAGATCGTCCACTGATCAGAAATGAATTCACAGCTAAATACGTAGAAATAATTGTAATGCTTGAAAAAGAACTAGAAACCTGTGAGGCAAGTTATGTTAAATTAATTAAAAACGTTCAAAATATGATCTGATTGAAACAGATACCAATTAAAGTTTGTTTCACAGGAACTTTTTACGGAGCAGTTAAACAGACACCAGAAATATGGACACATGGAAGTTGACGCATTCATGCCTCCCATAGCCGGGGGTCTCCTGTTCATGAATATGCTGGCTACAAGGATAACCAAGCCTATAGCCAGCTTTCGCAATTTGCCGCACCCGTAAGTCATCTGGGTGGGGCAAATTGCGAAAGCTGCTTATTTGGCTTATATTCTTCTTTATATTTCCAGTATACTTTTAGTAATATCCTATCGTTAAAATAACTAATAACTATCATAAAGTTAATTTAAACACAAAATTTTATTTTATATACCACTCTAAAATATTTATATATAAGCTTAGGTTACGTTACAGGATAAAGGGTGCGGAAGAGGCTGTTAAATTATTTACGAGATACGAAAAACTCATTGAAAATATTAATGAATTTAAAAAGAAGTATTTTAATGACTGGGCTGTTACTGTTCCTAAAATTATTAAGGAAAACACAAACAAACCGATTCTGGCACGACAAGGATCAGATTTAGTACTGAATTTTAGCCCAACAGTAAGTAAAAAATACTTTTCTTACATTGTAATGAACCTCCTTCTTCTTTATTAAACCGAAAAGGTCCGTGGTACCTCTGCCATTATAGGAAGGATGTGCAGTAAGCGACACGGTTGGCAGGAAGACTTGCGATTATAGTTCCAAATATCTCGTGCAAAAATTATAAAAACTAAAAATATAATCTTAAAAATATTAAAAATAATTAAATTGTTGTATATATAACTACAAACTATAATTTCTAAAAAGAAATAATATTAATAATACCGGCCAAGTGCGTTTCGGGCCACGCACAATGTAGGCTTCCGTACTTGCCCATCACACTAAGAGAACTTAGAACGGCCCCCTTTCAGTTCACTTAGTGCTTAGTAGCTCTTGACAGTATGAACATATGATGTTGATGTATAACCATGACAGTATAACCAAGTGATTTCGTGGTTTGTCCGCTATGACGACTAAAATGGGTCCAAATAGGATGGTCGTAACTGAAGGACTTATTTTTCAAGCAGACTTATAGGGAGTGGTAATCAAAAATGATTGTATTATTTTAAAAATTTTCAATTTTGAAAATAATACAATCTACATCAAATTATTCAAATGCCAAGTCTATGTATAAGCCTACCCATCTCGTAGTTCTCTGCAATGCAACTCTAAGATATACGTACATGACCGTAACAAGCCTTTCCCTAAACCACCATCACCCTAAAAGGGTCCCCCTGAGGGTTGCCCGCGTAACTTACTAACTAAAAATAAGCGAAAGTGGTATGTCAGGATCGGTCTCTTGGCTATCGATCCTCTCTGACTATCCGCAAAGGAAAACGTAAAGCTAGTAATGCACAAGTCGTTTTTTTTTTCAAAAATTGTTTATTTTTTACAGATTACAATAACATAACAAAGTTATAGTGCAGCAATTTTTCGATCATTTTTGTAGAATTGTAACAAAATGTTTACTAATCCAAGTGAATTTATAAATTGGTCGACAACAATTACTCGTTAACTTATATAGCCTACTTAGCTGTGATAGTTTTCCTTTTAACCTCATTATATATACTACTCCTGCATACTTTTAACACTAAAAAACGGAGCTGTAGTTGGTAGGGGGTGAGGACACATGACTCAAAAATACCTCTTTAAAGTAAATATTTCACAAACAGACTCTGAATGAAAAAAATGAACCGAAAAAAAAAATTGCGCCACACCCCCAATATATTTGAAAGATCTATCCAACGACCTTCCACACGATAGAATAGAAGGGTAAGAAAAAAATCACCTGTATGGTAGGTACTCAAAATAAAAATGATTTTCATGACTGAAACCGCGGACGGACGGACGGACGGACGGATTTGGATTCCTTGTTGTACTAACTACGGAACCCTAAAATTGGACGGATATACTGGAAAAAAGTAAAAAGTTAAGTTGCAGTCTATTAAACTTTAACTTATATAGACTGGGTCTATATACGATCCATTGCTGGACACATTTCTGAGAGAGTCATGGAGTAATTAATCTGCTCAAGTTTGTTTTCGTGTACTTCACATGTTCTCAAATATTTTATTCCGTAGACATCAAGGGATAATAATTTATCCCTTGGAAAAATATAGTATTTAACATTTGTTGCGGCCGTCAGGGATCGAACCCAGGTCGCTCACGTACTGTAAAATATACAATGAGCGCTTCGCACCAGAGCTATCACGGCTCTATTATGCAATATATCTTTGTTACCGTATAATACCTTCTATAAATATTATATATATTTCAGCTTTTAAATCTTATGAAAGAAGTTCGTCATATGAGAAACAACAATGATGTGCAGAATATATTGCCTAAGGAAAGTGTTGAGTTATTTGATAAACAAGAAACTTATCGTCAATATAGGATTAACCTAGGAATAACTATTGATTGGTATAATCAGATTAGAAAAGATAGTCAGAAGGTTGAATTTGATTTGGTTGAAGATGAAATAAAAGCAATTGATCAAAGGATTGATATGGCACAAAATAAACTTAATTGGAATTCTCAAGGTAAATATTGTGAAGTAAAAATATGGACTTAGTTAATTTTATAGTCATTAATAAAAATTTGTCGTTAGATTTATGGAGCTATCTTGAAGAACTACATAAATTAGTCGGAAACTTATACCAGCGTATGTCAAAAATACAAGATAATCTCAAAGAAATGAAAATGGCTATGAAAGGGTGGGCTACGCAACCATTGTTTGAAAGAAAGGAAGAGAAAAAGGTGAACTTATTCTCTTTCTGTAGTGGCTAAATACATGACACTTAATGATTTTATTGTCTTTATTACATCTAAAAATATGTTTTAATTTTAATAGGATACGCTTTTAAATTTAGACGATCGTAAAGAAAAAATTCATAAACGCTATAAAGATATTAAAACGACAGTCGATCGAATTGAAACATTACTTAATGAAAACATGGTGCTTTTTAACATGCAAGATAACCAACAGAGCGAAATTTGGCTAGCGTATGTTTCCTTTATTGACTCCTTGTTTGAAGAATCATTGTTAAAATCGATTGCTTGTAGGTAAGTATTCGTTGTGTTTATTTTTTTTTCTCAAAATACATACATCTGAATAGTAAGTACTACGAGGTCATTAATTTTAACTATTTTAGTCTAGGTTACATATCTGAACATATGAATCCAAACAACAAGCTAGCACCTTTATTTGAAGCGCAGTTGGAATTGTTAGAACCAGACATGGTTTTTGCCCCAAGTTTAAATTTGGATGATGAGAAAGGTTTTATGGCTTTGATAAATGACCTTATAAATGATATTTTGAAAATGGCTTCCCTGGTAAAAAGAATAGATCCCAAGAAACTGGAGACTTATGAAGATGATATTGTGGAGAATACTGACATCATTGATATGAAAGACGATATACTCAATAGAATAGAGCGGGTAATTTTGAATATTTTTTAAAAACCAAAAGATCGTATACTTCAACAGCTTTTTACTCTTACCTTAAATTTTAGGTCATAGAAGAGGCTAACGATTTTTGTAAAACTTTTGAAAACTACTCGTATTTATGGCTCGAAGAAAGGGACGCGGTTATGGAAATATTTTTGACATATGGACGTATATTGACACCAGATGAAATCGATAAAATTGGTTCTGAAGATAAAGATGTTCAAGTGCCTGTTCCGTGTCCTCCTAAAATGGAAGCTTTCAGAGAGCAAATCGACCAATATGAGAATCTTTTTTTGGATATTGAAGATATGGAGTCATATAAAGTGTTTAATTCATGGTTTCAGGTATTCTAATAACTTGAAGTGAATGTTAGATATTAATATATGTGCATTATTATTAGAAATTTATTAAATATTATTAAATATATTTAAAGGTGGATATAAGGCCATTCAGGCAAGCTTTACTAAACACTGTGAGAAAATGGGGCAATATGTATAAAGAGCACTTAGTGAACAATGTAATTTCTAGTCTAAGTGACCTTGGAAATTTTATTAGACAGGCAGATGAAGGTAAGAAAAACGTAACATTATAATTTAAAAATTTACTATTAAAATTATATTTCTTTATTTTATTAAAAATTTTTTTGAAGGTTTACTACAACCCGTACCAGAAGGCAATTACGAAGCGTTAGTTACAGTAATGGGATATTTGATGCATGTTAAAGATAGAACAACAACAACAGATGAAATGTTCCAACCTTTAACCGAAACAATAGAATTGCTTAAATTTTATGATATGGATATACCCGAAGAAGTCAACGTTCTTTTACAAGTTAAAACTTTATTTTATTTCTATATTAAGCTTATATATTAATATATTTAAGTTTACATTACATATTTTATTTATTTAGGAATTCGTCCGAGACCACCTTCTTCATATTTCTGTCCCTAAATGGCAGTGCTCGCAATATTGTGTTCTGGTCTAAAGGGAGGGTATGGAAAGTGTCAGCATAATTACTGGCTGCGAGGCATACCACGTTGTCCCTAAGATGTAATAACTTATCTTTACCGTTCTATATTTCTGTAAGTTTGTTTGTCAGTTTGATTTTAGAAAAAAATGCTTTAAACATTATTAGTTATTTATAGTTTTATTACAACATTTGTATAATCTAGTTAATAGATAAATAAAGGTTAAAGAAAATTTTAGGGATTAATGATAGTTTAAATATGAGACTATAAAATGAGCGACGAAGATCGAACTCAGGTGCTTGCGTACCGTAACCTGCTGGGTTTCTTACTAGTTTTTCCCAAGACTGACGTATTTTCCAAACTAGTGGTAAATTAAAATTAACAATGACTTGCAATAAGTATTATTATCATAACATCCGGCGCGATGCTGCCGCGGAAGAAATAATTGTAGAAATATCGTTTTCAATTGGAAGAGTTATATTTTTTAATTAGAAAACATACAACATTGAAATTGAATGATAATACTTTGAAATAAATTTGTCGTTACAATACGCGCGCCACCTGCTTGTAGTAAGTAAATTGTACTATAGCTATATTATAGTACCTGGATGACCAAGATTTGCTCGGTTTTTTTTTGAAATTACATTTAGATACAAATTACATACTGATGAAACATGAATAATATTTTTTGATCTTATTGACATAACAGAAAAAACTGAATTGGTTATTTGAATAAAAAATCATGAGTGCAATTAGTTTAATTAAAATTTTCGTATTTTTTAAAAATACTAAAAAAAGGGCTCGAAATAATAGATTTTCTCACAAAAGAAGGGAACATGAAAAAAAGGAAAAAAGTCGAACCGAAGACAAGACGCGAACCGAGGCATTACGATTTCGCGGCCGCTCGATATCCACTTGAGTTATTGCGATCATTAACATAGTGTCAAAATTTACTCTCTTATATTGTAACAGTTTTTCATTGCCTGAAAACACGGACAAAAAGACATTTTCTAAAAATAAATCCTAGCTAGATCGATTTGTTACCCCCGAAACTCCCTGGACACTAAATTTATGAAAATCTTTGGAGCAGTTTTCGAGATTCCGAGATTGAGATTAAAAAAAAAACAAAAAAAATATATATATATATATATATATATATATATATATATATATATATATATATATACGTATAGTGCACTGCGCGTGCAATATAACAATGCGTTTAGGATTTTGATGGGACTAGCTCGTCACTGTAGTGCATCTACTATGTTCACGGAGGCATGTATCGATGACTTTTATGCTATAGTGCGAAAGAGATGCGCCTCGCTTCTTTTTAGAGACTCTTCTAATAGCATCTTAAGCGCCTTAGTCGATAGGTGGGACTCTCCGCTTTTAAGACACTGGATCTGCATTCACATGCATAAGAATTAAAATGTAAAATTTAAGTGATTATAATAAAATGTATTTTTTATATAAGTAAGTTTCAGTAATTATTGATATTGTTGTTAAAATGTATGATTTTTTTTCTTTTCTTAGATTTTTAAGCAATTTAACTAACAATAATTCTATAATAATGTTATGTTACTAACCAATTTATGGACTCTTGTCTGAAATATATATATATACAAGAATTGCTCGTTTAAAGGTATAGGATATACTTTCGTGCAAGTGCAAGCAATGAATTTAAAAAGTTTTACCGCAATCTGATGAACGGTATGGCAACGCGTAAAATATGAACAAAAAGTATTAATTTTTCAATATTAGAAATTCAATAAAAAAGCTTATAATTCTGTTTTATTTCTCGTTTTGCAATAATGTTGAATGTGCTTTGTTATAAATTTTTGATTTATTTCAGGAACTACCCGAACAATGGCAGGCGACTAAAAAATTGGCTCTAACTGTGAAACAACAATTAGCACCACTGCAAGCTGCTGAAGTAGCATGTATCAGAAAAAAGATAACCATGTTTGATGTACACATCACTTACTATCGAGAAGTTTTTAAAAGATATAATGTAAATATTACATTTTATATTTTCATGGTATGGACTTCATGGTATTTAAAAATTATAATTGAATGGTATATATTTGTTATTAGTTTTTCAAATACGATTGTGTTGATCCCTACGTTGTGATGTCGAGAGTTGATAATGAAGTTTTTCATTTAGAAGATGAGATGAAAAATATCCAAGAGTCAGGATCTTTATTTGAAGTCAACGTTCCTGAATTTAAGCTTTTAAAACAATGTCGAAAAGAATTACGTATGTTGAAGGTAATAATTATAATGCAGTTATTAGAATTTGGTTACCGTGTATCGACGTGTAACGACTAATATGTTTATTAAAATAATGTTATAACACTACTTATTTTTTTAATTAGCAACTTTGGGACTACGTACACATAGTGCGTACAAGTATCGAAGATTGGAAAACAACTCCATGGCGCAAAATAGATGTCGAAAATATGGATATAGAATGCAAAAAGTTTGCTAAAGAAATAAGATTATTAGATAAAGAAATGAGGAGGTAAGTCAGTCTTAATTATAAATATTACTCGATTTTGTTTTTAATTTTGTATTTATTTCAGTTGGGACACTTACATTAATTTAGAAGCTACAGTGAAAAATATGCTAACGTCTTTACGTGCTGTAGCAGAGCTTCAAAATCCTGCTATCAGAGAAAGGCATTGGGATCAACTTATGAGGACTACGAAGGTATAAAATTTTATATGAAATAGGTTAAAGATTGTAAATATTATTATTATAAAAATAAATTTTACAATTTCATGTAAATAAATCTCACAGGAGTGCATTTGAATTGTATATTTAAAAATTATTATATTGAAGCATGTTTTGCATCAATATTAATATTTTATTTTATGTGCATATGTACTGCATGTCAATCTAGTTTTCATATTTGAAGTGTATAAAGTGATGAAATGATGTTGTTTATTGCTTATTTAATTTCGACTGTTCATATTTTATATAAAATGGAATGTTTTTATGTAATATTATTTGAGAATGTAAATACATTTAAATTTCACAGAGCTTAGCTGCATTACCGCCTGAACTTATTGTAAGTATAATATTGACAAATTGTATTTATGTAACGTGTAACTATTTGATGAGATTTGTACATAGTGTGTCAAGATGATTATGCAGTTTTATTTTTGTGCTTAATTGGAATGTTTTCTTGCATGTTAATTTTTAATAAATTAATATAAAATTTAACTAAAACAATGTAAATAACACGAAAACTATAAACTTACAATTATAAACCATAAAATTACAATTTGATAATTTTAATATAGGGTTATCGTTTAAACTGTAATGATTATAGTTATACAATTTACTTGATATAGGTCAGAATTGTTATGGATGAAAATACTACGCTAGCAGATTTGCTTGCCTTAAATTTGCATGAATGTGAAGAGGAGGTTAAAAATATAGTTGATAAAGCTGTGAAAGAAATGTCAATGGAGAAAATATTAAAAGATCTCAATGCAACTTGGAGCGGAATGGAATTCGAGCAAGAAGTGCATACACGAACTGGTTGTATTTTGTTAAGAGCCAGTGAAGAACTGATTGAAACTCTAGAAGAGAACCAGGTGCGTCCCTTCTTCCATTTTTTTTCTTAATTGTTTTGAAATATATTATTTACTATTTAACACTCATTAGGTTCAACTTCAAAATCTCATTACTTCAAAATTTATTGCTCATTTTCTGGAAGAAGTATCGAGTTGGCAACAAAGGCTATCAATAGCTGATCAAGTAATAACGGTATGGTTTGAAGTACAAAGAACTTGGTCGCATTTAGAAAGTATTTTTATGAGCTCTGAAGATATAAGAAAACAACTACCAGAAGATTCAGCCAGATTTGATAGAATAGATGCAGAGTTTAAGGTCAGAACAATTAAATTTAATGTTATTTGATAATTTATCTTTATTAACTATGTGATCGTTTGTAATTCGAACGATTTGACCGATTGAGGTTACACATACCAAATTATATTGTTTTATCAAGACAAAAATGTATTGAGTGAAAGAAATAAAAAAAAAATTCATTGCTAAGTTATGAATCCAATAATTCACGCTGTTGTCATGTTGATACTCGTATCATGCACCAAAAAATCATTTTCTCTAGATATGTTGTTTAAGTGCTAAAAAGAATATCAAAAAATCTGGATTAGATCTCGAGCCGTGGTAGTTCAATGGCTTAGCACTTGTTGTAAATTTCACAGTACACGAGAAATCTGGGCTTAATCCCCGCCAGTACCAATAAAATTGTTAATTGAAATTTAAGTATTCTTTTACCACGTGCTTGATAGAGAAAGAAAATATCGTGAGGAAATCTCCATGTCTGAGAAAAAAAAATTATAGGACATGCGAAGTCCGCCGACACGCATTGGGGTAGCGCGGCGGACATTTCTTTGCCTTAAAACCCTTTCACAAGTGAGAGGAGGTCTGTGCTCAGCAGTGGGACGTATACCGACTGTAACTTTATTTTACTTTACTTCACTTTACTGGACTCGATAAGTGGTGTTGTGGTAGATTATTAATAAACACTATATTTACACTGTAAAAAATCCAGAGTGAACTCACTGTGAAACTCATCGCGCCATCTACCGGAAAGGACAGAACAACGCCTACCGGATATATACAAATATGATTTAATAAGGGCAAGAGAAACTAACCATCATGTAATCCGCCTAAATTTAAATGGTCAAAAGCTACTGTAAACACCTCATCTCATAAAAATCTATTGTCGCTTTTAGGAATAAGGAAGTTTTTCTCATTGCTGTTGTTTCCATTTCTAGTGATCTACCTTACGAAACTAGGAAGTGTTATACAGTTGAATTATTTACCTTGAGATTATGTATTAGGGTACTAGGCGATCTCTTAATTTTCAGTAGCTTGTATTTAATATATTTTTTAGAGTTTATCAAAAGAAATGTCTAAAACACCCAATGTTGTGAAAGGAACAAATAAAGAAGGTTTAGTTGAGAAGCTTGATAGCTTACAAAAAGATCTAATAATCTGTGAAAAAGCGTTAGCTGAATATCTGGAGACAAAGAGATTAGCATTTCCAAGATTTTATTTTGTTTCATCGGCCGATTTATTGGACATTTTATCAAACGGGAATCAAGCTGAATTAGTGATCAGGTACCGTAACACGTTTTTTTTTGTGAAAAGAATTCGATATTTTTTGCATTGTGTAATCTTATATAAATGTATTGTTTTAGACATTTAACTAAGCTTTTTGATTCCATTGCAAAACTTAAATTTATCGAAAATGATAAGCCTGCAGAAAAAGCAGCAGCGGGGATGATTGCTAAAGACGGTGAATATGTTAAGTTTCATGGAGGTTGTGATTGTACAGGACCCGTAAGTACAGACAATTTTTGAAGATTAGTAAATACTTTGTTAGTTGTTTATTTATATAATTCGATTACAGGTTGAGATTTGGTTAAATCGACTTCAAGCCATTATGAGGTCAACCATTCGTCAATATTTTGGAGAAGCAATTGTTTCATATGAAGAGAAACCTCGCGAGCAATGGCTCTTTGATTACATGGCACAAGTATCATTATGTTGTTCACAAATCTGGTGGACTACAGAAGTGAATATGGCTTTTTCGAGACTGGAGGAAGGATACGATAATGCTCTCAAAGATTATTACAAAAAACAATTGGCTCAACTGAGTACCCTAATCACTTTACTTATAGGCGAATTAAGCAAGCAGGATCGTCAAAAAATTATGACAATTTGCACTATAGATGTTCATTCAAGAGATGTAGTAAGTAAACTCATTCAAGGAAAGATAGAGGCAGGCTCAGCGTTTCAATGGCAATCTCAACTACGACACAGGTTTTTGAACACTTTTTAAAAGATACCTATAATTTTTATTACTATCACTAAATTGAAAATAAGCTTATTATTTTTATTTTTCACTAAATAAATAATATTTTGTAAATGTGATTTTCCCAGTTAGTTGTTTTTTTCAGATGGGACGAAAAAGAATCTCATTGTTTCGCAAATATTTGTGACGCTCAGTTTAAATATAGTTACGAATATTTAGGAAACACTCCAAGATTGGTCATAACACCACTGACCGATCGATGTTACATAACTTTAACCCAGGTACATGTTCAACTTACTACTTTTAACCCTTCATTTTTATTTTACCCCTATTGTCATGTAAAATTCAATTTTTGTAATTTGTTTCTAGTCATTACATTTAATTATGGGTGGTGGTCCTGCGGGACCAGCTGGTACAGGGAAAACAGAAACAACTAAAGACTTAGGTAGAGCTCTTGGCATTATGGTTTATGTCTTTAATTGTTCAGAACAGATGGACTATCAGGTAATCAATTAATTTTTATTGACAAATTATTAATCTAAATGCCTATACTTAAATTTTGCTTTCAACTTTATTTTCAGTCTTGTGGTAATATTTATAAAGGTTTAGCACAAACTGGGGCTTGGGGATGTTTTGACGAATTTAATAGAATTTCTGTAGAGGTGCTATCCGTAGTTGCTGTTCAAGTTAAATCTGTTCAAGATGCTATAAGGTATGAAGAATGCATTCATAAATTTCAATTTTATTTTCATGAAAATAAATTTTATCATTTAAAAGATATAAATAATTACTATTATTTTCAGAGATAAGAAGAAAAACTTTAATTTCATGGGAGAAATGATAGTATTAGTCCCTACTGTCGGTATTTTTATTACCATGAATCCTGGCTATGCTGGTAGGACGGAGTTGCCAGAAAACCTGAAAGCTTTGTTTAGACCATGCGCGATGGTAGTGCCTGATTTCGAACTAATTTGCGAAATAATGTTAGTAGCGGAAGGTTTTCAAGATGCTAAAATACTCGCTAGGAAGTTTATTACCCTTTATACCTTATGCAAAGAGTTACTTTCTAAGCAAGATCATTATGATTGGGGATTGCGAGCTATCAAATCCGTACTAGTAGTGGCTGGTTCCTTAAAGGTACGTAAAATAATAAAAATTTAAATTGAATTGTACATAATATTTTCGTTGAGTACATAGTTTCTATTTTATATATTTAGAGAGGTGATCCTGGAAGACCAGAAGAAGAAGTTTTAATGAGGACCCTTCGTGATTTCAATATCCCCAAAATAGTAACAGATGATATGCCCGTTTTTATGGGTTTAATTGGGGATTTATTTCCTGCTCTTGAAGTACCAAGAAAGCGTGACCTAGAGTTTGAAAGAACCGTAAAACAAGCAGCAATGGATTTAATGTTACAACCTGAAGATAATTTTATACTTAAAGTTGTACAATTAGAAGAACTATTAGAAGTTCGTCATTCTGTTTTTATTGTTGGTAACGCTGGTACTGGAAAAACTCAAGTTTGGAAAACTCTCTTTAAAACCTATCAAAATTTAAAGAAGAAACCTATCTACAACGATCTAAATCCAAAAGCTGTTAGTAACGACGACTTATTTGGAATTATAAATCCGGCAACGAGAGAATGGAAAGATGGCTTGTTTTCAGTAATTATGAGAGACCAAGCAAATCTTGTAGGAGAAAATCCTAAATGGATCGTTTTAGATGGAGACATAGACCCTATGTGGATAGAATCATTAAATACTGTGATGGATGATAACAAAATTTTAACGTTAGCCAGTAATGAAAGAATTGCATTGACTCCGAGCATGAGACTTATGTTTGAAATTTCGAACCTCCGAACAGCTACTCCAGCAACAGTTTCAAGAGCTGGAATTTTGTACATTAATCCACAAGATCTAGGCTGGAATCCGTAAGGTTCTATTTATATATGAGAATAGCGTTAATTTGATAATTAAATCTTAAGTTACTTTATTAAAATTAATTATTGATCCTTAATACATTTTATCAAATAACCTCGAGAAATAATCATAAGAGTTCTGTTTAAATGTCCTCATTAAATCGTTATACTCAACTTTTACTTGAGAATAGAAACATCATTTATATATTTACTACATGAAAACCTAACAGAATGAAAGTTTTAACAACAGGAGAGGGGGAGAGAGAAAAGATTTTATTTATAGATTTAGAAAAAATTATTTTAAGTTCTTATACGAATTATTACTTTATAAATATATTTTTAGATATGTTACCAGTTGGATCGAAACAAGAAAAATTCCAGCCGAAAAGTCGAATTTAGTCATACTCTTTGATAAATATATCCCAGCTTGTTTAGAAACTGTGAGAAATCGGTTTAAGAAAATAACCCCAATTGCTGATATGGCGCATGTTCAAATGCTGTGCCATTTACTTAACTGTTTACTAGTACCAGAAAACACACCAGCGGACTGTCCGAAAGAATGGCACGATATTTTCTTTGTGTTTGCTTGTGTGTGGGCATTTGGTTCTGCTATGTTTCAAGATACTAATGTGGATTATAGGATCGGTAAGCTTTCATATCCATGCTTTTGCATTAATGTTATATTGATTCCTTAACTAATACTAAATAATAATAAAAAACTACTTTCTTTAAGAATTTACCAAATGGTGGGTTAACGAGTTTAAAACTATTAAATTTCCACAAGGAGGCACTGTTTTCGATTATTATATTGACTCCGAAACAAAACAGTTTACACCTTGGACAGAGAAGATTACGAAGTTTGAATTGGACTCGGATATACCATTACAGGTAAAAAAATATTGCCTTAAACATTATTTTGTCAAAAAATATTTTATTAATTATTGATTTAAATATTTCAAGGCTGTACTTGTGCCTACAGCAGAAACTGTAAGAATTAGGTATTTCTTGGACTTACTGATGAAAAATAAGCACCCAGTTATGTTGGTTGGGGGTGCTGGCTGTGGTAAAACAGTTTTGGTCAGCGAAAAGTTGCAGAGGTATGTAAAATAAAACTTTGTTAAAACAAGTAGGCCATAGGCCAAGGAGGTCATGCAAGGCGCAAAATTTCAGTATCGATCGTTTTGTGGATCGTTTAGCGTGGTGTTATGCCAAACACATATTGTTGTATTGCAATGTATTAAGTAGTGACCGCTTTAAGACCTCCTGGACTTATGCTGTCCACTAAGTTAAGGGAAGCATTTAGCGGCGTGTGGCGCTAGCCGTATATCACAAATGTACCGGATGTGCACCATACATTGCTATGGACACATTCACACTACGGTACTATATATTATTGACTTTGTATGGTGCGCGATATTATCGTACTAAGAGCTATATACTATATGCTTAATATTATAGTGTAGTCTAAAATCTACTTAAGTCAAAATCATTGTCGTGTTGTCGCAAGGCATCGTGTGGTATCTAAGTCTGATTAGCCTTATCCTCATCGTTATAATAGTATATCCTTTTATTAAATAATTTAGAATTTTTTTAATTTTTTGATGTGTTTATCACTTATTTTTTACAGCCTGCCAGAATCATATGCCGTGCAATCTGTTCCATTCAATTTCTATACTTCATCAGAAATGCTACAAAAGGTTTTAGAAAAACCTTTAGAGAAAAAAGCCGGTCGAAACTATGGTCCGCCTGGAAACAAGACTCTCATATACTTTATAGATGATATGAATATGCCCGAAGTAGATTCTTATGGCACCGTCCAACCACATACAATAATAAGACAACATTTAGATTACAATCATTGGTACGATCGAACTAAGCTAACCCTTAAAGATATTCACAATACCCAATACGTGTCATGTATGAACCCGACGTCTGGTAGTTTCACAATAAACCCAAGGCTCCAAAGGCACTTCTGTGTATTTGCCATCAGTTTTCCAAACACTGAAGCCTTGAATAATATTTATCATTCTATACTGAGTCAACACTTAATGAATCCTGAGTTAAAAATAAATGCACAAGTTGCGAAGTTATCTAGTAAGTATTACTGCGATTCTCAATATTTTATTAACTTTTCAATATTAAACTTTAAAAAATTGTCGTAAAAAGAATTGTATTTTCTGTTAGTAAATTTAAAATGGAATTTAAGATTTTGTTAAAGATTTTTCGAACTTGTAATATGTAATATGTTCGAAAAGTGATTCTTCCAAATTAATTAATACTACTTCCAAACTGAGACTCACTATTTTATTAGTTAGTTATTTTAGTAATTATATTTTTTATTTTGTAGTTATTTTAGTTGTATTTTTTTAAAAACAGAAGTGACAAGTGAACTTACAGTCTTCCCGACGGTAAGTGGCTACAGTGCGTGGAAACCTACAACTAACTTAAAGAAAAGATGGCTACAGATGTTTTCCAACAACTAAAGTAGAAAGCTTCACAGCCTGTATACTGGCTTCTCTATACTCTTTACTCGGGAACACGGAGTCCGAGGTACACACAGTGAGAAGGTGGTAGCTACCTGAACTGACTCCTTGGTAGAAAGGCAATGCTACTACATAAAATATACAATTTAATTTCATGCGTATGAGTGTAATTTACATGAATAAATTTAAATATTTTTTTTCTTACTTTTAGCAAATGTTGTAACAGCGTCTATAGCTTTGCATAATAAGGTGTCTCAAATATTTTTACCGACTGCCATTAAGTTCCACTACATATTTAATTTACGAGATTTGTCGAACATCTTCCAGGTATTTAATTCAAATATACTTCTGTAATAATGTTATTTAGTTGGTTTAATTTGTCATAGAGGCCACAGAGCAAAATCAAACAAGATAGGAGTAACAGAATATTCCTGATAACAACCCAAAAGTAATAAAATCTGCGTTTGCCAATCAGCCTGCCAAGCGTGGCAGGTATAGCATCTTCCCTATGAAGTAATCTATTGAGGAGGCCGGTGTTTGGCATTGGGTTTTTGATAGGATGTAACAAATTAATGAACATTGATAGTAATGACGAAATAACACAAGTGAATATTAAATAAATATTAAATCTTTTAGGGATTCTTATTTAGTACTAATGAATGTCTGGTTAATCCTTCTGATTTAATTCGATTATGGATGCATGAAACACATAGAGTATATGGCGATAAACTCACCGAAGATAAAGATATCGATGCTTTTCTAAAAATGCAGGTTGATATATGTAAGAAAAATTTCGAGGTAAGTGTTTAATATTTTGTATATTATGTCAAAGTATATTAAGATTCATTCCACACCTATTACATAAGTAGAGGCTCCATTACATTAGACTCAAATTCTGAATAATATAAACATATTTGAGTAGATAAGCGAAATCTTGAAAATTCTAACAACGATACATACAACCTGCCAGGCAGCTTTCGCGATATTATGATTCATCTTTTCGATAAGTGTATCGCATAAGGTCAGAACTCTCAAACACAGGTGTAATTCTTGCGCATTTTACTGATGGATGTAAAACGAAATCAAAAATAATTAACGGGTGTAGGAATAAAAAGGCCCATATTCATTTAGCAAGTCAGAGAGAGGGTTTTTTACATTGGATTTTTAACATGCTATATAATTCCTAAAGCGTATCAAATTGCCAAAACATTAATTATAGACTAAGGATTCCACAATTAAAATATAACATTTTAGTAAATGTTAAATTTGCTTCTATACAACGTTTCTTTATTACGTGAAATCTTTCATTTAATAAATTTTCTTTTAAACAAATGTTTTGAGTTTCATAATATGTTATGCGTTGTATGAAAATCATTGATGTATACTTTCTTAGATCTTAAGCAAATTACAATAGATTTAAAATATTTTTTTCATTAGGATATCGACGAGGGTGTAGTTTTTGAACGTCCTAACATCTACTGTCATTTTGCTGGTGGGATTGGTGAGCCTAAATATATGCCTATTACGTCTTGGGATCAACTCAATAAACTTCTGACAGAAGCTATGGCCAGTTACAACGATCTCATAGCTGCTATGAATTTAGTACTATTTGAAGATGCAATGATGCATATTTGCAGGTAACAGTAAAATAACTATATACTGTTTAGTTTTTCGAAGAATTCCCTTTCTATTAAAAGAGTATGTCTTAGGTAAGTTATACTTTATTGGCCGACGCCGTATATACCTTAAATGTAGCTTGTTTATTGATTACCCAAATCGATATAGTTTGTTTTGGTTACATAGGCTATTATGTATATTTACTATAAAGTCATATCTTACATAATACATAATCATATTGAAATTTGAATCAATACTTGTAGATTACGAACCGGAGTTAAGTATTATAACTATAATGTTATAACAGACTTCTGAGTGATTTTGCTAATTAAAATTTTGTTGCACTGATTCCTCTTTTTCCGATGGAAAAAAGCAGGGAGGTGTTCATCACGCTGCCTCAGTATGTATTATCTGACTTCAGATGTCACTTTCAGAAGTACAGGTTTACTAACGATGTTTTCGTGTCGTATTTTAATAAACAATTACATGTTGTTTGCGGTGATGGCAATCATTTTCCCTGCGTGTAATGTAAGTTATGGCAAACCTTCGACAGAAATAATCGCTCAGAAATAAATCCTATGGCATTTCAGAATAAGTCGAATTCTCGAAAGTCCACGGGGAAGTGCATTGCTAGTTGGTGTTGGAGGATCTGGTAAGCAGTCACTGTCACGGCTTGCTGCATTTATATCCAGCTTAGAAGTGCTGCAAATACAACTGAAGAAGGGATATGGGGTTTCAGATCTTAAGGTATATATTTAGAAACTATCAAATGGTAATGTCCATGTGGTGTAAATTTATTCATTTATATTACCAGCCTTTTTTGTTAATTAAATCTTTTTCTAAGCTTTTCATTTCACCTGCCAATAAAAAAGCAAAAGCAACGGCCTATGTACGTCGAACTTCTAGGCATATACCGGTACAACTTATCAAAGGTCCAAGGCTGAACATAGGTGGTCCCCATATATTGCCTCATAGAGTGTATTAGCTATGGTGGCCACGTTTCGCAGGCGGGTTGGCAATACCGCCCATCTCCTGGTTTGTTGTTGTTGTTGTTGGTGTACGACATCTACGGGATGATATGAGGTAGTAAATATTCTTATACAGTCTCTACATGGTTCATGATTTGGGCACAAGCCTCCCCCCATTTCTGATAAGGATGCTGCTTTGGTAAGTGTTTACAGGTCTTAGAAACGTTTTATCCTTTTGGCGTGCAATTTTCCGCACAATATTTTGCCTCATTACCGGACACGTGGTAAAATCAGCATTTAAAACTGCAATTTAATAATTTTATTGGTGGTGGCGGGCATTGGACCCGAGTTGGTCCTGTATTGTAAAATTTACAGAAAGCGTTTAGCCTCTGAGCTACCACTGATTTTTTTGTTACAATTTTTTAAATATATTACCATTTTTTGGATTTGCAGCCACAAAAGTTTATTTTTGAATTTTAAAATTTTATTCTAGATCATTTACTATTAAATCTAAAACATGATTACTTTCAGCATGAATTGTCAGGTTTATATATCAAAACGGGTCTGAAAAACGTTGGTATTATGTTTCTGATGACTGATGCCCAGGTGGCCAACGAACAGTTTCTGGTGTTGATTAATGATTTATTGGCGTCGGGTGAAGTGGCTGATCTTTTTCCTGATGATGAAATCGAAAATATAATTGGCGGTGTTAGAAATGAGGTAACCTTATCTTAATTTCCTTAGAAAATTACATTCTAGACTTAATGCCTAACGACAATAATAAAATTAAAAATAGTTCAACCAGTAGGTGTTGTTAATAAAGATATATCGATCTAACATTTCTGACTCTAGCTTAAGGTCGCTCAGCAAAGGTGTGCTCGGTAGTTTCTCTGTAATCCAACTGATGGTTAGTGGATGTTGATATCTGTAGACAATTACTACATCTATCCCCGATTAAGAATCGGAATGAATGCATGTATGCTGTGAAAGTAGTAGAAACTAACATAGATCAGGGGATAAGTAAGCAAAGGTGGCAATTTTGTCCAATATTGTAGAAATTCATATTATTCAGTTTAATATTTTTACATGGTTTTGAAGATGTTTTCATTATAGAATTCTATTTATTTTAATGATATAGACGAAATTTATGTTTTTATTCAGGTAAAAGGCGCAGGCTTACCTGATACCCGCGAGATATGCTGGAAGTTTTTTATTGATAGAGTTCGTAAACAATTAAAAGTTGTGTTGTGTTTTTCACCTGTTGGTTCAACGTTGAGAGTTAGATCTAGAAAATTTCCAGCTTTGATCAACTGTACTTCAATTAATTGGTTCCATGAATGGCCTCAAGAGGCTTTAGTATCAGTGTCCGTTAAATTCTTGGAAGGACTTCACGTTTTACCGGTAGGCAATTGCCTATTATTAGTAGTTAATTATTTGTAAATCGAAATAAACAGCTTACTATTTAGTCAATACAAAATATTTTTAGATAACGTTACGAGATTCTGTATCAAGATTTATGGCATATGTTCATACTTCAGTGAATTCAATATCTAAAGCGTACTTGGCAAATGAAAGAAGATATAATTATACAACACCAAAAAGCTATTTAGAACAAATTAGTTTATATGCAAAACTTGTTAATCAAAAAACTGATGAACTTCAAGCCAAGATTTCGAGGTATATACATACTCGTATCATATTATAATGGATACTTTATTGGCAGCATTTTTCAGTTTTTATATTTTTTAGGTTGGAGAATGGTTTGGAAAAGTTGCGTAGCACAGCGTGTCAAGTAGACGAGTTAAAAGCAAAATTGGCAGTACAAGAAATAGAATTACAACAAAAGAATGAGGCTGCTGATAAACTTATAGAGATGGTGGGAATTGAGACTGCTAAAGTTCAGAGTGAAAAAGCCTTAGGTATTCTATAGCATTTATAATGTTATTTATTTTAACACATTATGTACTTCCTTGCATTTTTTTTGACTTGGATATATTTATAATTTTAAATACCCACATTACATGACATTTTTTTATGTTTAGCTGATGAAGAGGAAGAAAAAGTAGCGGTTATAGCGGAAGAAGTCTCAAAGAAGCAAAAAGACTGTGAAGAAGATTTGATAAAAGCAGAACCTGCGCTTGTTGCTGCACAAGAAGCATTAAATACTTTAAATAAGGCCAATCTTACAGAACTTAAATCATTTGGCTCACCTCCTGGTGCTGTTACAAATGTCACTGCTGCTGTTATGGTTTTACTAGCTCCTGGTGGTAAAATACCCAAAGATAGAAGTTGGAAAAATGCTAAGGTAAAATATAATAAAGATCAGCATTTAATTTCTACTTATGACGTTTGTTACATTTATCATTATTTCAGATGATGATGGCTAAAGTAGATGTATTTTTGGAATCTCTTGTTCATTACGACAAAGAAAATATACATCCAGACGTCATAAAAGCCATTCAGCCATATTTAAAAGATTCGGAATTCGAACCGGGTAAATTATTATTATTATTTGTTATTTAGTTATTGAAGTAATTTTCTAGATAAATAAAAACATGTTTTTTCCTCTTTCTAGAATTTGTGAGATCTAAATCAGCTGCAGCTGCTGGACTTTGTGCTTGGGTCATTAACATCATTAAATTTTACGAAGTATTTTGTGATGTAGAACCTAAACGAAAAGCTTTAGCAGCAGCTAACGCTGAGTTAGCAGCTGCTACTGAAAAACTAAAATCAATTAAGTCTAAAGTCGCGGTCAGTATATTTATAATTTTTAATTTATTATAGTGCGAGTAGATTTGAAATGAACGTGATTAAATTATTTGTGAACATTTTCTGTATGTTTACTAACTATTTTTTACATCGTGACATTATTACCTTCAGTCGTTAGAAGAGCAGTTAGCTACTCTAACAGCAGACTTTGAAAAAGCAACATTAGAAAAACTAAAGTGTCAACAGGAGGCAGATGCAACTAACAGAACTATTCAGCTTGCAAATCGATTAGTAAATGGACTTGCAAGTGAAAATGTGCGTTGGGCAGAATCGGTTTCAAAGTTCGTATATACTTTGAATAATTATATTAATATAAATTGTACCTAATTAAATTTTGAAATATAAAATATTTAAAATCTATTATATTTCCAGCTACATGCAACAGAGTACAACGTTACCGGGTGATGTACTTCTTGTATGTGCTTTTATATCCTATGTTGGATGTTTCACGAAGCAATACAGGCTTGACTTATTACATAAAAATTGGCTTGTTTTTCTAAAGACATTAGAGGTAATATGAACAAGTTTGTTATAAAATAATTATATTTTGAACTTTGGACATTGATTAATGTAACGAATTACATTGAAAATTGGAATGTGTGCAGCGAATTAATTGTTAGACTATTAAATTATTACGATATACTAACAAACTTACAATTCATAACTTTTAATATTGAGATTTATTATGATTTTATTTGGATCATACAATTTATCAGCATACACACATTACACGCCATTTCCAATTGACGCTCTGATATTTCATATGTTACGTGGTATAAATACAAGATGGTTATGCTGCCATCTATAGGAAGCCACAAAATCTTTTAGCAATTTTGTAAGTCACCTCTTACGACACCTGGAATAAGATGTGAGGTGGAGTGGACGCTTCGCAGCAGCATAAGTGAATCCACACTGTAAAATAATAATATAAAAGAATAAATATAATAGACCGGGGAAAAAGTTTCTTCGTATTTTGTTACTGACTGGTTTTAATCAATACATATAGGACATAAGAAAAAGAAAACTAAAAATTACAAAACACTTTTCATTTTTCAATTGTTTTTCTCTCTGCCAAAATGAATGAATTTAACGAAATTTTGAAAAATGGAACACGATTTATTCAGCTGTTTAGCTTCCCTTTGCTGCAATTTTTTTTAGGTTTTTGGACCGTAGTTGTTCCAGTTTCATCCAAATATTAAACTCTGCTACCGTTTGCGAAACTAGGGCATCGCCGCATAACGTCTTCCAAATTGTTGAAGAATATATTCACGTTATTTTGATTAATTGATGTTGCGCGCATCTAGCTGCAAGGTTCCGGTTTTCTCAACGTTAAATCTGCATGCCGTTTTCTAAATCCATATAACCAGTCAACTCCTGCCATCTTTTTATCTTCCCAGTTTTTTAGAATCTTCAAATTGTGGTAAAAAACCATCTCGTAAGCAATTTTTTTACGCTCCACCATATCTAGACCATAGCCCATCTTATAACAGTTTATTAAATATTCCTTTAATGCGTTTTCTTCATTGGCACTGAATACGGCTCTGTTAGCATAAGTAAGTTACAAATGCCCGGTTTCTTGTTCTGAATTTTTTTTTCAATTTTACATATCTCTGCAATGTCATGAAATTCACATGTTTTTTCGTTTGCTGCCTTTCGAAGAATCATCCTATGTTGAACCATCAGAATTGCTTCTCTCATATCATATTCACTATGGATTCTGTAATCCGTCTTCTTCCTATGATTTCACACCATTTTCTTATAGACCTACAAAAGAACAAGAGTTAGCTCATTGGGGATCATTGTTACAGCGTCACACAGTGTTCCGTAATATAGTGACCTAGGCTAAGCAATCAGAAAAATAAATTCAAATGAGCCTTTTGGGTTATATTTACAAAAACCATATGAACGATAATTTAACGCTTAATATACAATAAACAGAGGAAAATAACTATTACTTACCTAAATGCAAAACTTCAGAGAAAAAAATAGAAAACTTTAACGTTATTTTTTTCTCGTTTTATCACCCAAATTCGATTTTTTTCGATAACTTTCCAACGCGGTACAACCTGTGGCAATGATAACTGTATTATGATGGCTGCTTATGCGTTTGTCGAAACTGTATACCAACATTAAAAAAGTTAGAGACAAAGCCGGATATATGTGCATTGTAACAGTGTATCCTGTGTAACACTGTGCCCCACCTTACCCTAGTTACGACATAGCCGAGGAATTGAGGATTGATCACAAAACTCGAAAAAGTATGCCTGTACAAAAAACTCAATATTTGGATATCACATGAGCTCATCGAAAAAAAACCTAATGAATCGTGTACTGTTTTGCGATTGCCTATTGAAATGTAATGAAACCGAACCCTTTTTGAAAAGATTGATCACTGGTAAAGAAAATGGATCACCTACGACAAAGGATATGCGAAACAGAATATAGTCAAAGGGTAGTAAAACTGCAAAGATTGTAGCGAAACTCGGATTAACACGCAATAAGGTGATATGTGTGATTGTAAGGGCGTCGTTTATTATGAGCTTTTACCGCCGGGAAATTAAGAAAAAATGGACGGAATTGATTAACAGAAAGGAGTGGTCTTTCATCATGATAACGCCAGACCTCACACATTTTTGGCCACTCAGCAAAAGTTTGGATTGGAAGTGTTAATGCATCCACCATATGGCCATGACCTTGCACACTCAGATTTTCACCTGTTTCGGTCTCTTCAGAATTCTTTGGGTAGTGTTAGATTAACATCATGACAAAATTATCAAAAATACATGTCGCATTTTTTTATTAAAAATCTCAAGATTTCTACGGCAACGGTATTATGTCACTAACTACAAGATGGCAACAAGTTATCGAACAAAATGGCACATATATATTATAATGTAAATGTAATTCAACTTTCATAAAAATGTCTGGAATTTGTGTATAAAATTCGAAGTAACTTTTTCCCCGACCTTATACCTACGTATTATATTTAGAAAATGATTGTGAATTTAATGTTATTGTTTTAAGCCACCAATTCCAATAACTGAAGATTTAGATCCTTTGTCAATGCTAACTGATGATACTACTATAGCGATGTGGCAAAATGAGGGCTTGCCTTCGGATAGAATGAGCACTGAAAACGCTACAATACTTTCTAACTCAGACCGTTGGCCTCTCATGATTGATCCTCAGGTAATAATATATATGTAATTTATGTAACAATTAAGTCAATGTTATTATTATACAACGTATTAATTCCGAACATTTTATTTATAGCTTCAGGGGGTTAAGTGGATCAAACAGAAGTATGGTGATAAGTTGCGTGTGATACGACTTGGACACAAAGGCTACCTTGATACTATTGAAAAGGCTATAATAAAAGGAGAAACAGTTTTATTTGAAAACATAGGAGAAACAGTCGATCCAGTATTAGATCCATTACTTGGTAGAAACTTAATTAAAAAGGGAAGGTATGGGTATAGTTTTATGTGACATTTCAAATACCAAGCAAATGCCTTATCTCATCTACGAAAAACATTAGCGTTGCAAATCATCATCGCAAATCGCATCATACAATTTTTGTAACGTTATACTATTTGTGATTAATGTGTTTTGTGTACAATAACCTATTTTATAATTACAGAGCAATAAAAATAGGCGACAAAGAAGTCGAATATAGTCCAAATTTTAGACTCATACTCCATACGAAATTGGCAAATCCACATTATAAACCAGAAATGCAAGCCCAAACTACCTTGGTTAATTTTACTGTAACCAGGGATGGTTTAGAAGACCAACTATTAGCTGAAGTAGTGAAAGCTGAAAGACCTGACCTTGAGGAATTGAAAGCAGAGCTAACAAAACAACAGAATGAGTTTAAGATTCAATTAAAAGAGCTTGAAGATGACTTATTATCCAGATTGTCATCAGCTGGTGAAAATATTTTGGGTGATACAGCTTTAGTGGAGAACTTAGAAACAACTAAAAAGACAGCGGCAGATATTGAAAAGAAAGTTCGTAATTACCGTTAATTTTTAATAGTTTATTATTTATTCATTTGTTTTCTTCTTCATTATCAACCTGTAAAAAATCACTGTTGAATAAATGATCATCCCGTTGATGGAAGGATTTGCTTTAATTATTACACTAGATGGATTGACGATGGCAGAACTAGATGTTTCGCATCTTTGACGCTACTTCGTGACGTCGGTTTGGGTATTTTTTGACTGGCGTAAGCGAGATGTTCATATCACATCAAATTATCTAATATTTTCCATAGTAACCACTTACGGTACCCACAGAATAAAATGGGGTCATAGATTTTCTTATGCCTCCACCATACGATATTAGTAAAAACATACAGTATAAACAATTTATATATATTTTGACACAAAATAATAGCATTGTCGTTCTTACAATTTGTAGGTTACAGAAGCTAAAGTCACATCGTATCAAATTGATCAAGCGCGGGAGTTCTATCGACCAGCATCAGCAAGAGCTTCCTTACTTTATTTCATACTAAATGATTTAAATACGATTAATCCAATTTATCAGTTTTCATTAAAGGTATGCTTTTACCGCCATTGATATTAAATGTGATAAAATAATGATTTAATTTTCCATTTCACATCCATTATCTAACTTATAGGCTTTTAGTGTCGTATTTCAAAAAGCCATTTCTCGAGCGGAACCAGCTGATGAAGTTAGTCAACGGGTAAGGAATCTCATCGATTGTATAAGCTATTCGGTATTTCAATATACATCCAGAGGCCTTTTTGAGTGCGATAAATTAATTTTCGCATCACAGATGACTTTCCAGGTAACTGTCATTTTTGTTATGTTCATCTATCATTGATTTTTACAAGTTGGTTTCGTTGTTTAATATAAACGTCTTTTATTATCGTATAAAGGTACTGTTAATGAGTGAAGAAATTACACCCGCTGAATTGGACTTTTTTCTCCGATTCCCAATTAAGCCCCACGTAACGAGTCCAGTCGACTTTTTGTCTAATACAAGTTGGGGTGGAATATGTTCACTTGCAAGTAAAGATGAGTTTCGAAATCTTGACAGAGATATAGAGACTTCACCAAAACGATGGAAGAAAATAGTAGAAATGGAATGTCCTGAAAGAGAAAAGTTTCCACAGGTAGTTAAACATTTTATAAAAAACGTTTTAAATAGAATGGCTTACCCATATCCTAAAACATGTGAAAATAATGAGGTTCTAACGGTTAGTTTTTAATATTTACTATCCTATAAGGCCCGTAGTGGTGACAAACGGAAACAAAACAATGATGAAAAAACCAGGTTTTGCCAAACTACCTGACGAACATGGCAACTATTGAAAATCACCCCACGTGGTAATCTATGGGGGAGGCCTATGTTCAGTACTAGACTTTTTATAGGCTGTAACAGTAACAGATGACCCACGGTAATTTAGTTCCTAAGCGATTATCACACATATTATACGAGCAACACGAGTTCAATTCCCACGGGTCCGATGTCATGGAATCCAAGAAGAAAGAAACATTTCAAAAAATGTGTAGTCAGCTAATTTTAACTAGAGTAGAGTGCGAGACCCGTGGTTAGCAGATAGTATTAAGATTCATGTACTTTACGTTTTGCATTTACCTAAAAAGATTTGGTTGATTGTAGGAATGGAAGAACAAAACAGCGTTACAGCGATTGTGTATGCTTAGAGCATTGCGACCTGACAGGATGACTTATGCAGTGGCGTGAGTTACACAACTTTTTTATTTTTTAAATACAACTTTTAATTTGCATATAAATCATTATTAAAGTATAATAACAAAAACAAAACATTTTAGCGCATACATAGAAGAAAGAATGGGCTCAAAATACGTTGAAAATAGGACAGTACAATTTAGTAAATCATTCGAAGAAACGAGTTCAACAACACCAATATTCTTTATTCTGTCTCCTGGTGTGAACCCCCTCAAGGACGTCGAGGCTTTAGGAAAAGTAATGGGATTCTCAAGTGATATAGGAAATTTTCATAATGTCTCTTTGGGCCAGGGCCAAGAAATAGTAGCGGAGCAAGCAATGGATGAGGCGATACAGAAAGGGCACTGGGTTGTTTTACAGGTATTTTAGTTTCCAAATTATGAATTTTATTTTAAACTTTTGAGAGTTAGCAACGTGAATAAGTTTTGTTTTTGCAAATATAAAATTATAATTTATACAAAAATATATTTTTATATTATATTTTTTTTTTGTATAAATTACTTAGCACAAGTTAATTATTGATGAAGGATCTATTATTATTATCTTATAATACTTCAATATTTAAACCTGTGTCACATCATGTTGCATCATACGATCAGAACTTATTTATTTTAAAGATATTAGTACGGTATGTAGGCTTAAAAGCGTCACCTCGACCCTCGGCGGCCACGAGCGCATGGATTGATCGCTTTAGTTTATTTTTCTAATGTATAATAAAGTGCAAAATAATATTTAAACTCAGTAACAATCGAAAATAGCTTTGGTTTTCTGAAGGTTTCTCTGCTACCGCGTGTACACCACTGGACCCGACATATAAGCGGACGTACCTATACCGGTCTTGTCGGTAACCAGGAAATTCTAGCCTTGGTCGTTTGTTTTTGCGTCAGTCTCAAGCACTTACTAGTCACCAAAACATCTCCTAAATATGACTAAATGTTCAGTTAAATGGTGTAAAAGCTATAGCGACGGAAGCAGCACTATTTCTTTTCACTTGTAAGTACATTATTTTATTACATTTATTGTTATTTATTACAAAATTTAATCAAATGTAAAATAAAATTCTGTATTATCCAACTATGTTAAATGTAGTCGATATTTCTATGTACTGTTGACATCAGACAACCATCACAAAATGGCTGGATTATACCATTCAGAACGACTGACTAAAACTGTGGAGTGAGTCAATTTAACATTGACTATTGCTTGACCATTTCGAAAAATATATCGATATTTGACGATATGACCGAACGAATGATGATTTTATTTGTACAATACAATAACACTTAAAAATACTTATATAACAGTATCCTACAAACTGATGTCATTAAATTTATAATAATAATTTTTATAATTAAATAAAAATATTATAAATGCAAAAATTATAATTAGTATCTGTACTTAAAATATTTAAACACATAAATTACACGAATTTTCAGATTTCCCAGTGACCCTTCTCGGAAGAGAAAGTGGGTAGAAGCAGTTCGTAGAGATGAAATCTGGATACCGACGAAACACAGCGCCATATGCAGTGTACATTTCGATACTGCCTGTTTTAATAATAATGCAAAGAAACAGAAAATGACACCAATGAAGGCAGTCTCATTGCTCATAAAGGCAAGGGAAAACTGATACTTCCCTCAAGTGATACCATAGCTATTTGTTAGCACTGCTAACTCGAACTTAGGAAGGGTCTTCAGAATAAAAGACTAAAAAAAGATTACACAACAGACTTTCTCCTGCCGAAAGTAACAAAAACATTGCTGCAACTTCCATTGTACGAAGGCATTCATTTCTACAAATTTGAAAACGACGACGTGAATCACGTCGAAGAATTAACGAAAGCCGTTCCTGAAAAGTATTTAAATATTAGAATTGCTTATACAAGAAAACAAGCGAACAAAAAAAATTCTAAGAAACACATTTTAAGGAAGATGATACATAATAAAAGTCAGTAAACCTATTTAAATAATTTAAACTATATTAAAAAATTTGACGTTTATCATAACTTTAATTGAATAAAAAGTCCATAACAATGTCATGCTTCTTTTATTTTAATTAAAATTTAAATACCGGAAGCTTACCTCACCTTCATTATCCCTTTATTTCCTTTGTCTTGCAGCTTAATTACGTTACGCCTTTTCTTTCTCATTCGTTCATCGATATATTTTATCGACTACGATCAAGCAAAGAAATGGAGTGAACTTCTACGAATTTTGTATCTGTGTTTTATATTAACGTAATAAAATCTTTGTTTGCGTTATTCTCCACCTGGTTGAACGAGTTTTCATACATTTGTGTTTTATGTCGGGTCCAGTGGTTAATTCGTTCAAGAAAAGAGAATTTGTAAATGTGATCCCAACGTAACCTAAAATAATAAACATTTTTATTTGGTATAAGTTTATCTCAGGTTCACTGTGGAATCTCTGCGAGGTACATGTTTAAATAGCGATATAGTATCTCGATCGATTTGTGGCTGTATAAAGCTGTAACATGGCACATGATCACATACGGATCTGGTATGGTGGACCAAAACAAGTGAAGCAACCACTATAAAAAAGCTTCAGCGTTACGTACTACGTAAGACTACATCAAAAACACCTACACATACAACATGATGCGAATTTAGTTTCCATTAGATTCAAAACCTTTAATCTTTGGAGTAAAAGTAGAGTCCCATATACAGGTATAATTGATAGAATTTTCTCAAAAATTCCTATCTTACAACAATAAGATCTCCAAACAGTTTGTGTTCGATAAGAAATATAAGATACAACTAAATAAAACCAACCAGCTGGAGGGACTAAACCCAAAAGAGTTCAAAGTTTACACGGATGATTCTTAAATAAATGAAGGCGTAGGATCTGAAACTTTCTCGGAAGACCTCAATATGTACACCGTTGGGTATCCACAACACAGTCTTTTAGGTAGAATGTATGGGTCTCATCCAAGCTGGCATAGCAATAGATGTTAGAAAGGTAAAAGATTTCTCCGTCAGAATACTGACTGACAATAAGGCGGTACTACTAGCAATGAGTTGCAATGTGGGTGAACTCAGGTTTAATATATGAATGCCATCAACGATTAAATGTGGTATATAAACAACATTGCAACTCTGCAATGGATGAAGGGACACAGTGGATCTAGAGGCAACGACGCAGCAGATGAACTAGCCAGGAGAGGATCGGTACGGCCGTTTTAGGGCTGGAACCGATCATACCAATCCCTTTTGGTAACGTTCGTTTACTGTACGTAAAAACTTTACTAATCTATACGCTCAGCTTTGAAAAAATCTAGTGGACTGTAGGCAAGCTAGGGAGGCCCTGCTAGAAATAAACAGTCGTATAACCAAGGTTAATTAAGGTTAACTAATGAGATTGCAAAAGCCACAGATCAGGATAGCAACAAGTGCTATTATAGGGCATGACCTTTTTGTAACAAATATTTACTTACTATACTTATAGGTGTTACAGATAGTCCTCTGTGCGGGACACGTGTTGCTGGC